>CM059020.1:40664723-41349723 GCA_030272315.1 Paspalum vaginatum | reverse complement strand
TCACCCTCAAGATTGAAAGTCTTCAAGAAATGTGCAGAATTGGAGAAAATATCCACCAAAAGCCTTTTAACCTTGGATCTGGATACGAGATGGAATTCTACCTATCTTATGTTAGAGAGTGCAGTAAAGTTTGAGAAGGCCTTTGAGAGATTGGGGAAAGAGTACAAGCCATTCAAAGCTCACTTTGGTGACAAAAGACCTCCTAATGCATCTGATTGGGAAGCTACAAGGCGCATGTTATGTTTCCTGAAGCTTTTTGAAAAGGTCACAACTCGTCTATCAGCCTCTTTCCATGTGACATCAAGCATTGTCTTTCATGACATAATGTTGATGCGTGCAAAGCTTGAAGAGATTGCTATGGGAGAAGATGCAACATTAGCTTCAATGGCACGTCTCATGAAACGAAAATTTCAAAAGTACTGGGAAGAGGAAGGGAATCTGAACTACTTACTGTTCATTGCTGTCATTTTAGACCCAAGATACAAGCTCCAATACTTGACATATTGCTTATCAATTTTGTATGGACCAGACAAGGGCAAAGAAATAGGTGAGAAAGTTGAATCAGCTCTCGCTGAATTGTTTGCTTCCTATGCTCAAAGTGTCAGCGCATCTTCTTCTACCAGTAGAGGTTCAAATCCACAACCAGTTCACTTCAATGTAGATGAAGAGGATGAAGAGAATCCCTGGGATATGTTAGCATCTCAGTTTGAACAACATATGGAGGAGATTGAGAGTGAACCAAATATTTCAGAACTGTCCATGTATCTGTCAGAAAAGCGTGAGATGAGAGCTAAAGAGTTTGAGATATTGAATTATTGGAAACTGAACTCAAACAAGTATCCTGTATTATCTCTTTTGGCAAAGGATGTTCTAGCTGTACCTGCCTCAACGGTGCCCTCAGAGTCTGCTTTTAGCACAGGCGGGCAAATTATTGATCCGCTCCGATGCAGCCTATCGACAAACAGTGTTGAAGCCTTAATTTGTGCGCAAAGTTGGCTACGCTCATCTAACACCAAAGCAACTGCAAGAGAGGCTACTGAAGAGGTCCAAGAATATGAGGAGATCAGAGAAGATGTATTTTTGGTAACAATTGTGTAGAAGTTTCACATTTTATATATTGAAATTAATTATTGGCATTCCATTTTTATTTATGCAGAGTTACTTTCAAAAGACCTCATAGAGAACCAAGATCGTATCGGTGCATCTCTTTATTTGTTAATGCTACCTCTAACGCTTGAATATCCCAATCATCCGCTTCTTTTGTCCAGTAAATGTTTTTTTTTACCTTTCAGTAAAGGTTTACTAGCTTTTCCCCTCCTATTTCTTAGCCAAGTTTGTTTCACCAACAGTTAGATTTTGGATGACATGTTGGCTCAGCAGCAGTATATATGTTTACCACTTTGAAAGCATGTTATCTCCATGCACATGTATCTCCTACTAAAGAAAAGTCTTATTTGCCATATTTTGTTTCAGATTTCACCGAATTTGAAGTATAGTCGTTCCATGCAAGTGTAAAAAGGTCATAGTGCTATTGGTATGCTATTTTGATCTCAGATTGGTTATTCACATAGCTAGCTGAGTTCAAGGGATTTTATTCTGTTTTAGTATTTTGCATCTTTATAAGATGGTACAACCTGTGTTCCCTTGGCAGTTTGCTAATGAACTTTTCTTATGTGCAGGTGACATCCACTGTCAGTTTGATCTTCTAATACTATTTTGATTGTTATCTTCCAAGCTTAACTTATATTTTTTCCTTAGAGATTATGTGGACAGAGGCAAACAAAGCCTAGTTTCTATGATGATGAATGTAAAAGGATATTCCCTAACCCACGTACTGTAAAAACCCATGTAACCCACGTACAGTACATGGGCTACTGGCAGGACCATACGGTGAATATTTTAAATCTGTAGTTTAATTATGCAGGCATTCGGATTTATTAGGCACATAATTGTGCAGTGATCATCTAGTGCATTTGAAGTTATTTTAAGTTCGTAGTTTAGTTTTCCAGAGCTTAGAAACATGATTTGTGCTAAGAGCTCTTTTTTTCCGGTTAGCTAAGCATGAATGAACGCTTTGTCTCCGGCTCTCAACAGTATCACAAGGCGCCTCGTTCCCTGCAAACAGGCATGCGTGGCTGTGAATAGTGCAAATTGAACTCCAACCCGTGTATTAACCGGTCACAAACCAGCCCAAGTTAAATTAGGAGAATGGGCAACCCGCCAGTGACCGGACTGGACCAAACATAACCGGACCAATTTGTATGTCTTAATCGGTTTGAAACCCGTAAAACCAGCCCATGAACAGGGCTAATAATCGGTACCTGGGTCACCCTCCGACCGAGCCCACCCAGCGTCCCACTCCCAGCCCAGGCCGCAGTCGAACAAGCCAAATCCTCCGGACGCCGTCGCCGTCAAACCTCCTCTTTCCCACGTCGCCCTCGCAATCCCATCCCACCCACGTTCTCAGTCCGTTTCCCATCTATTCTGTTCCGGGCTTCCGGTGACTCGAAGCTCCGAAGATTTCTCGTCGGCGATTTATTATTCTCCGTCGCATTCTCCTCGCCGCCCGGTTCTGGTTCTTCCTCACCCTCCGGCGGACTAGGCTTCTGCGACTCAATCTGCCTCCACATCCACTCGCCGCCGGTCTTTCTGTGGCATCTCTTCGGTTGTGGCTGCCTTGTCCGTGGAACTGGACCTGCGCTAGGTCTTCTGGCAGCTCGGCACCTGAGCCTCCGGCAGTCTTGCCTCTTGGACTATGGCTCCACGCGGCTGCCGGCCTGGCCTGTGCGTGCCGCCGGCTCGGTCTGTCACTGCGCCCCAAGCAGGTGATAATCTATATCTCCTTAGCATTCATTCTTTTGTTTTTTCCGGCCGCTGCATCCGCTCCATTGCTTCACTCCCTAGGAAATTAACTGGTTCACGATTTCACCTGATGCAGGAATTCATTTATGGCATCTGATTCTTCAGGTATTTCTCTTCCAGCATCATATATTCTATTCCCCGTGGTGCTGCTGCCTGTAATGATGTTAAGTTCATAGTGATAACATGATTGATTTTGTGTTCATTGCTCTGTTTATAATTAACTACTGCTACTTTTTATTACCAAGTGCTCATTTTGCTGTGACCTAGATTTCGTTTTTTACATTTTCTAATAATAATTGTGAGTGATTCCACTTTTCTATGAGGGGCGCTTTTTGTATCTCTGATTTGAAATCAGAGTTTGGGAAATCTTAGAGAATACATCTCAAATACTAGCTTGTGTAAGAAAAAAAGGGTTATGGACAATAAATAAACTTTGATCACTAAAAAGCACATTTTAATCTGGCATTCCTGCTGTTTTGTGACTTCTTTGTTTTTTTTTGCTGGAGGCTGCTTTATGACTAAATTCAACTCTATGGAGCTACTCTGTTGCCCAATTTTTGTTCGTACTTCACATAAAACTTATTTCATAGTCTGTGCTGTCACAAACATTCTAGTCTGATACTTCGATTGGCTTTCTAAATTTATGGTCTAACAGCCTAACCTTTGTGTTTTTGGAAAACCTGGTCTCATATAATATACCTTTTCCTTTTGTGGCGTGTTTTTAGTGGCGTGGCATGTATTGGGTGACGCCATTTTGGCCTCACACCTGTAACCTCTTTCCTTTGTTAATGAATGACACGCAGCTCTCCTGTGTAATTCGAGAAAAAAAAACCTTTTCTATGAAGTGTATTTGTTTGCTAACAAAAGGTTCTTCTGGTGATCTAACATGAAATATTTTTCTGATCCGTGACTCAAATCCTTTTGGCCATAACATTTAACTTCACTTATTCATTGGTTCTTTTCTCGATTGTTCCCCTGCTTAGCTGATCTTGCATTTTTTTTATTTCTTGTTCCTTTAAGTTTCCTTACTCACTGTATGTAAACCCTTTTGCTTTTTTGGTCTCAACTTGTCAAGCCCACTTCTTAAATTGCACTGCTAATAAATGACTTTAGTGATCTGATATGCCGTTCCTTATGATCAGTGTTTCAATTTCTGTTTATCATAACATTAAGTTTAGCTATTTATTGTTCTTTTCTCTGTAATTCTAAATCTTAGCTGATCTAGCCTTTGGGCCTTTGAGATATGTGGTGCCTTATTAGAAACCCTGAAGCCTAGAGCGACTGCGTTGTACTGTTACACTTTCAATAATTTGTGGTCTAAGAATCAGTACTTTTTCTTTTTCTTTTACCTATTCTCCCGTGAAGACCCCAGAGCTTTATTACTACCCAATTTGATACGGTAATCTATGATGAGATTTTGTGTTTCTTTATTTTGGTTGATGATTAGATCTAAGACCTGCTTTCTCCTATTTTCTGATTTTACTAACCAAAGCAGCAGGGGGATGCAGGCTAGCAAGGATGTTGCGTACCATCTGCATTTGGAGATGCCCTTCAGCATTGGACATATTCCTGATGAAAGAGGACCTGGAGAAGCTCGGCGTAAATCGAAATGTTTGCCTCAATATTCCCATGCTCTTCGGTATGTTGCCTACCTGAGCACTTTAGTTACATGACTCCCAGCAGTTCAGATCACCTAATTATGCATGGCGCGACCATGGATTAAGGTTAGGTGACCTCCCTGCTCCTTTTATGTTTATTCATGGTTTCTTTTCTCCTAATTCCGAATTATGAGTGCTATTAAAAAATGTGCTTACGGAGGCTGACAAAAGCTTGTTTTAAATGTGCATGTATCTGATATATTTTTTTCTCAATGGTCATTATATGCATTTCAGAAATATCTCATGGATCAACCCAAACATTTCATTCCTTGAAGCAATATTATTACTAGTGATCAGACTGATTCAGCTACAAATGAATGACTTCTTTTTGTTCTCCCAATTCGTTAAGATTTGAACAAATAATCAAATGTTTTATGTTCATATATATCGTTATTTTTTATCAAGCTGCTTCAGTTGCAAATATAATAATGTTTTTATTGTTCACAATTTTAATCCGCAATCAAATACGCAGTTTCTCCTAGCAAATAATCAAACCATTTATTTTCACACAAACGGTTGTTTGTGCTTAGGCTTCTTTAACTGTTGATAGTCAGTACAATTCATATATTTCAATTTGAAAGGCAAACAGGCACAGATTCATCCACTCACACACAATGATGCAACAATATTTACATTTTTAAGCAAAAGGAGAAAAAATGGAATGGTCTTATTATCTTTCTGCTTCTCGATTACCTGGTGCTTGTTGCAATATGATTTAAATTTGTTCACTGGTGTTTTTTGCCTGCAGGAATGAGAAATACATGAGCTCGAGGAGCTAGAGAAGAATCTTGAAGATTGAAAGAGGTCCGGAGAAGCACTGGTGAAAAGAAGGAATGGAACATCATCAGAAAAGAGCTAGACCACTATCAGGAGCTGGAGAGGCTCCAAAAAGGAGGCCGTGAAGTAGAAATCCATGGAAGAAGAGCAGCAGCTGCAGGTTAACCTGCTCGGCAAGAAAAAGCCGACTGCCAAGCAGTCAAATAGATTTTAATATTTTCTGTAACTTCATCTCTGTAGGAAACTGCCCATGTCTTCATGGACCAATTGCGATGTGTTAAATGCTCTTGACCTGCTGTATAAGCTGCCGTCTCTTGGTGAATGTTCAGTTATCTGAAATATAAATGGCTTTGTGCATTTTGAATCCAGTTCGAATCAATAGCACCCTTATTTAACCATTGGGTCTATTTTATCACTGAATTTAATTGATGGTGATGGTTGGAGCAACATTTTGGTGTATCCCTGTATTTAAGAGATGCTAGCAGATTTCACTGTTTGTTTCTAGACCAAGTATAACCTTTCAGATTTCAGATTCTTCTATTCTATACCAACTAGATTGCACACTTCAATGACTACAGATTTTTTTACACATCCAGTACATGCAGAATTTATTTTCCAAGAAATTAGAGAAACATTTATAGTTCTTAACACCTCCATCACATGCCAAATTTCAAATAAAAAGATACATTGATCTTGGAAACAAACTACAATTAGCTCATTACGGACATCAGAAATTGTCACGATCTTGTCAAGACAAAATATCTCTACCTATATAATTTCATCACTACACAAAATCTCTCTATACCATTTGATCACAACATCAGTGGGCTTGATCCAGATTCGCACTCCAGCAATTCAAGTTTGCATTGGCTGGTGACTTGCAGCATCAAGACTGGACAGAAGATACATTTATATTAGCTAAAGAAAAACATGCCTTTCCAATGAATGAAATGCACAATGTTTAGGAAATTCAACTAGGTGGAGGATAATATGACTCGGGGGTGTGACGTAATGACATAGCAAGGTCAACAGACCATGCTTTTTTATAATGAACAAGCCGTCTTGGAGTCAGTAAAATAAAATGTATAAAACATCAACGATATAATTCAGATCTCTTTGCAAGGGAATTGTCAATAAAGACCTATAAACTAGGATTTCAAATCTCGGCAATGTAACTGGATCGAATCACACAAGTTCATGCAACATAACACTTCCTTTGGGTTACAACTATATAAACTAGTTGATGGTCTGCATGTAAGAGTAACCCTGCTCCACAAACCAATTTATAAGTAGATTAGTAGAATGATTCTCCCCCATTGCAGTGCAAAAGTTTACAATAACCAGAAATAGCGGAAGCTTCATATAATAGGTTTTATGATTAGCGCTACACCATTGCTGACTGATTTAGTACCTAAGGTCCGGACTTTACCAACATAGGGTTGCAGGAACAAGGGGAAGAGGGGAGATGTCCTATGGCTAAGAGATTGAAAAAAATTACTTGAAAGTGCACAGGAATAAGAAAATAGTAAAGATAATTCTCTTGTTCATGGCCTAGCCTATGTAGCCAGTCAACACTTGCTCAGTACTGAATCAGTTCCTTATCAAAAGAATTACTATCATTTTTGAACATTTCTATTTTGTTAAAAATTTCATTCATGACAGTGTATGTGGATTAAAAAGGAGAACAACTCGTGAGTAGAACAGACATACATCACTGAGCAAGGCATTCAAAAGTTTAAAATTTAATAATCTGGGTGCAAGTTAATTACGGTCATGACAGGATGGAAGCTTGATAAATGATAGAATGAATCTTAAACTGACACAAAACAAAGGTCATTTCTTCATTTCAACAGTCATATAGGGAAAAAAAGAACTGCACCATATCAGTAGTTGTCACATAACACCATGAGTTGTACCCTATTGCAACCTACGAAACAAGAACAAAAAATACAGACTAAAAAAACACTAGTATATTCTCCCCTTTCCGATTACATTCTTCAGCCTCTTCTGTAATCACATGCCATGGCCACCATCGATGGCAATCCAGCAGCAGCATACAGAATCAACTTATGGTGAGAGAAGAGGGGTACCTGAGTCAGTCATTATTCGGTGCTGCAGAGGAGGAAAAATACATGCCACGCCACCCCCCTCCAGCCTGTGTGGCCATCGCCGCGTCTCCAGCTAAACTGCAAAGGGAAGTAAGAACTGCCACAACTGAGTGGATCTAGCATGCAGTAATAGAAACTTGAGAAAGAGCATATCAATGCCAGCAATAGAAAGTCAGTACATGGAACGTGGCATTTGGATCAAGGATTCGACCTGCAGGGAATAAAATGAATGGAGATGAAAGCGAAAGACCTAATGAACCAGAAGTTACGGATGAATCCGACGCTGCAGCATAGCAACAGTGAGCTGTGCAGACGTGATTCCTCAAGCCGCCGTAGAATGATTGTGAACCGGAAGAACCTCTCACAAGGTCCTGAAATCGATCCTCCCTCCTTCCTTCTCTCCACGAATTGATGCCCATGCGGCCTCCAGGAGTCCGGAAGCCCTCTGTCCGCAGCTCCGGCGACCATCCCAGTAACCCTTGCCATGGGGGACGACTCCGGCGACTACCTGAGGTCGTGCACTCCGCCTGATGGAGTCGAAAATCCCGCTTATCGGAGGGCTGTCGCTCCGTCCCCCAGCCGGACTCGCTCTAGGGGCCACCCTGGCCTTCTTCTCCGAAGTCCGCCCCGGCGTCGCCACCATGGCTGCCGGCATGAGACCTCAGCCTCCAGGGCGGAAGCAAAGGAACGGTTCTCCCCTGCGCACCTTCGCTGCGTCTGGTCTAATTCGTGGGCGTCATGGTGGACTCCGTACCAGTTCAGCGCGCAGTCGGTCTGGTCGAACCAGCGGGCTGGAGTCTGGCCCGGGTACTGAATAAGCTAACCAGTACCCAGGGTACTAATTACTGCGCGCACACACATACATACATATATGTATATGTATATACATATATATACACATATATGTATATACATATACATATATATACATTTACATATATCAAAGAGGATTTCGTCTCACCCATGGTAGCTGCATCCTTTCCAAAAATGATGGACTGATGTTGGTCTCGTCTTTTGGCAGTGTACGCGCCTAACCCTAAATAGCATTGTATGAGCTGGACACGGCTGCATAGTGTGTCGCGGTGGATGGGAATGCATTGTTGATAAAAAGACTGTTGGATGGTCAGGCAACCCCACCCCTAACATACCAGAGGCGGCCGTTTGTACATATAGTTCATCCAATGTAAACCATGCTTACAACATCCATTTCTCGGGGGATTAGCTAGCTAGTGGTTTGAAACCCTCAAATGGTATAATAGCATCATTTCAGGTGTACACGTTATGTTAAATGCGATATCAAAATGATCAGTCTACATATTTTGATGGGGCCTTTATTTGTGCGTGCGATTAACTTGCTGCACTCATCCCTAAATCTTGCATAGCAGGACATCGTTTAATAAAAAAGGAAATAATTTATTTTTTTCTGTGGTCGGCAACTGGGCAGCTGAAAGTCCATTGTGGAGTGCTTGCATGCTGCCTTGGACCCGCCGGGACGCAGACGACGTCCGCAGAATGCATACACGCATGGTCCCGTTGGGCCCGCCGCGACATTTTGTAGAATCCATGCTTGCTTCGATCTGATGGGCACGATGCGTTCCGACCACTGCACACGCTGAATGGCTGCACCGCGTGTCTGTTGGGTGATCATGGTCGATAAAAGACGATGTGTTATTCGTCAGCACTGTACTATGTTAATTCATTTTTAGCATCACACCATGTTAATTCATTTTTAGCATCACACCCTTGTACGTATTATCTTAACTCTTAAGAGTGTTGTCTTTCTCTCCAAGTTAGCTTTTTTATTGGAACCTTGCATCGTATCATCGTGCGTGCGAGTATTCATGCCAGCATGCCTATTTCTTCCACAGAAGTCAACGTTCTCTAAAAAGCAATCAATTTTATTTCTCTATGAACGTCCAGTTGGTAGAAGGCAGGGGCGGATTCAGGCCCGGTCCAGCCCAAGTAACACTAGGCACCAGGTAGTCTACGCACTGCCCTGCTTCCTGCTACTGGTTTGTTGTCCGGCTGCTGCTCGTCTCTGAAGTCTGAACGGCACTGCATCTGCCACAAACCTAACCCCAGACAGGCTGGTTGCTGTGCCCCGTAGCCCATTCTTGGCTTGGTGTTTTGGTATGCAGCTGCTATTTGCATTTTTTAGTTTAACCACTGTCCACCGATTTGCTGTAGATTAGTTTCAGAAAAATAATTTCAGTTGCAGACCATAAGATGCAGGGTGCTAGGATAGATAAGCTTTTGAAGAGAAAAGAAGTTCAGAAAAATACTGCTGAGAGGCTTAAATCAAACTAAACGGATTCATGTTCAGCAAAAGATACACGTCGTGTCTCAATACACCTACATCATATAGTTTCATGCTAAATGATGTTTTGTTTTGTGTTGTTAGCCCTCCCTTTGGTCAGTTTCTGGATCCGCCACTGGTAGAAGGGATGTCTCCCCATCCAAGGTGGCAGCGGAAAATCCATGCTTGTGCTTTGCTTCCACAAAATCCAACCTGCTTTGCATCCGCTGGACACACTGTGGTTAGAGTGAGCAGAGAGCCTATGGCAGGGCCTGTTTGGCTTGTGCTGTCACCACGTCACACGAAATCAACGGCCGCGCCTAAACGTTGGCGAGCATTTTCAGCGCCGCAACTTAGTCATACTTCGGCAGTGAAAATGAACTAGCACCTTGTTGCAGCTATGTGGCACGCCTAAGCCTAAGCTCACGGCAAGAAGCAAACGCCGGCCGCTGAAGCTGCAGTTGTGACGTGGCGCGTGTTGGCAAGTTCACAGCACGAACCAAACAGGACCTACACGGATAAAGCAGCCTGATTTTCATTACCATAGCGGTTGTATATGTCTTTACATCGATCGTCGAGCCTACGTGTGGCTAACGTCTGGCCCAATGCAACAGAACCGCGTCTTGCATTTTCGGCGCCACCGTGGAAAGTGAAAAACGTAGCTGCTTCGGTGTCTGTGCATGGTTCAGGCGGAAGGGATGTCCTTGCTGCTAGCTCCGGCATCGTTTCCTGTGCATGCTTGCGTGGACATGCTTTTTCCATGTTTTCGTCTTACGCCGGACCAGCATGGGGTTACGATCGAAGCCGTCGGAGCACTGGATCGGACGGTTGGTCCAGGGGATGCAGGTACAACCACCTTGGGTAATTACCACGCGTTGGGTGAGGAGGAAAAAAGAGGAAAATTCTTTTCTACTCGCATGTAGCTATATTCACATCTGTATCTCAAAATTTTAAAGATATCTGGTCGAACAAAATGTACGTACACGGAGTATGTGATCATACTAGACTATCTGTGGTGGTATATACGTGAAGTGTGAGAATATACTTAAGATATGTAGACATACCTCATTGTATGTAATAATATAAATGTATTATTATAATAAATTAAAATCAAAAATTGTTTTGTAATTTTTTTCATGTAGTGACCTTTGAGATATCTTAAAATAAATATACGAACATACTCAAACTGATAAATAAGTATGCGAACATACTTTTATTGATTTATTGAAAATAATTGTACCTACATACGCATGTATATATGTGTGTATATATATATATATATATGAAATTGTTCGTTTCCAGAGGAGCGTCTAGCCGATGGAACCGCCATCCATACATCGGTGATGATGTGGACGAGATCATCCTTGTAACAATATTAAAACTTGTTGGCAACGAGATATACATGGGTGGTCCACGTGTTTGCGCCAATATTTCGTATTATGTCGACACATAAATTTACTAGACATAGAACAAGTTGTTATATCCTCGATACAACATAAATTGCCACATGCTTGATGTACAAGTTACTATTGTGATCGCAGCTTATAGTGGTCTATATGGGATCAGGATAAATCAGAGTTAATTGTCGCCAGTTTGGCATCTAATCTCTTCTCAGCTTCACTTAGGGCCTTCAGTTGTTCCAACAAAGCAGTGAGCTTTCTCATGTCCTCTTCCTGGACACTTTGAGGAGCCTTCTCGTGATAATCAGATGCATCCAGTTTCTTTATCAGAGCATGTTGTCGCCTACAATACATGATAAGAGATGATGCTACTAATTCTATGCAATAACAGAGAATACTTTCCAGATATTTACAAAATTTAAGTACAAGGAAAGATAACACATACTTTTGAACTTCATCTCTCTTCTTCCTAAGCTTTTCATGCTCACCTTCTGCATTTAGCGCTCCTTGAAACTGAAGGTGCACTGACAAGTCTTTACTAACAACAGCAGTTGCACAATCAGCTGGTATTTCGTCATCCTCTGTTAGGATCTGAATAATTTCCAGTACCAGGTAATTATTTAGATTTTCGAAACATTAATAGCATATATATGTGAAGAGCTGGAAAAAAGTGGATAATTATTTGGCAGGAATCAATCGGTAAAAAGAGTTTACTTGAGGCAACCAAACTCCATTCAAGTTTTAGCAAGAATTTCCATCCACAAGGGAGAAACTAATTGCATATTATGCAAGGAAAACGTCCGTTAAAAATGTAAAAAAAAATGCTAACAGTCATACAAGAGTGCAGAACCTTAAGAAGTGTGATTGAAGATAGAGACACGACTAGATATTGATGGGATTGAATAGTTGCAATGATATCTTGGCCTCGGCAGAGTGCAAAAGCAGTTAGTCTGTTCAGAGCAAAAGGATAAGCGATAGGATGTTACATTTTGCAAGACAGCCTTGTTAACAAGACAGATAAAGCAAGCAAATACCAAATAAAAAAAATAGATGACCATACACACACCTCTTGTTTCTTTCTGTTGCTGGCTTCAGAGATCTTATTTTGCTCACGGTATCTAACACAATGTCCATTACATTTTCAAGATTGTCATGAGTCCATTCCTGCCATAACCAACATTTTCCCATGTATCAAGAAGTCCTCGAATACTAGGTTCCATTAATAGCAGAGCTCTATACTCTATAGTAAACAGATATTACCTCCACAAGAGATGGGTATTCTGAAATCATAACCGAATCTTGCCTGAACGAATAGATGGGCCGTGGAAGACGCTGCCAGAGCTCTTCTGTTAAGTAAGGCATGAATGGGTGGAGCAGGCGCAGACCAGTGTCCAGGCAAACCCACAGAGTATCTCTGGAGGCAGCTCTTGCTGATTCAAATTCTTGAGAATCATTGAAGAAGTAAGGTTTTATAGCTTCTATAAATACATCACATAGCCGGTATTGCCACCAAGAGTATATAGCAGATGTCGCATCAGACAATTTGTATGCTTCTAAAGAGGTAACAACGTTGCCAATAGCCTTGTTTAGGGTTGAAAGTATCCACTTGCAGATTGGTGGCATGAGAGATACGTCAACAATTGCAGGTGGACTGTAATGATCACCAAGCTTGCCCATGGCAAAACGGATGGCGTTCCACAATTTATTGCACCATCGTCGGTATCCAACCACTCTCTTGATATCGAGATTTATCCTGTCGGACTGAGAAAAAAAAAGGCATCGCATAAAACCTGAAATGCAAGTATAATGCTGCAAAACCCAAATGAAAATGTGATTACAAACCTGAGAAGTGTAAGAAATCAGTGCAAAGCGGAGCGCATCAGTACCACATTCTGCAATGCCATCAGGGTAATCTTTCAGCTTCCGTTTTACAATGTTCAGTTCATTTGGGTCCAGACATTTTACAAGACCATCGAGTGTCATGCCATTTATCACCTCAAGAGGATCAATGACATTACCAAGTGACTTGCACATTTTTCGGCCATGTGTGTCGCAGATAATAGGATGCAAATAAACCTAAGGCACAATAGATAGTTAATGCATACATTCCACTAGGCTACCTTACCTTGTGTCAATTAATATAGTAGCCCCATACCATGTGGTTGATCTACTGAGCTAAGAACTCAGAAATATATTATTTACAGCCAAAAACAAAAGGAACGGTGGTGGTATTATACATTTACACCTAACAGAAATAAACAGACAAACGCAATCAAGAAGCAACACTCTGCTGAAAGATGATGAGCGAAAATGCAAATATTACCAACATACAGAACTTATTCAGAAGAGTGTCGTCATACATTGGGCTTGTTTGGGTAATGGGATATGGGGTGTGAGATAGGGATAATACTGTCCAACCCCTCTCACATCCCTCATCTACTATCCCTATCCCACCCCCTTATCCCATTACCCAAACACCACCTAACACAACTGATTTCACCATGTGTCCCCAATTCGAGCTGATCCAACTGATCAACTCCCCACTCCAATCTCTCCGTGTTTTAACACATATGCACAAACTCTTTTCACCAGCTTCTCTTGGATGTTGTAAACACTAACTAATGGATATTGGTAGCTGATCTTTAGTGGTTGACAGCCATAATACTAGTAAATGGCTACATAGAACATCGGTGATTGAACTTGCTCGCAATGTGCTGGCATTAGTCACCAAATGCTTGAGGAAATAAACCATGGTTCAGCAACCCTTTCATGAACATTGCTAGGTTCAGGACATCAAGGCTCAAGGGATCCCTATACATCCCTGCGCTGGTTGGACATTGACTACTTTGGGAAATCCTGCAGCCGGACACATAGGATAAACACGTTCTGATCCACTCAACATCTGGTCATACTACAATAAATCTAGTTTCGGCATGTTTTTGTTGGCATTATCAGTTTTGAGCCTTGGTGTCATCATCGAAAGATCTGGGCATCATTTAGTGCAAGTTTTTTGGTGGCTAGTGGCTCATGACCGATGTGTGATGTATTGGAAACACCAAAGCACATGTGTTTTTTATGGTGATTTTCGGATGGTTCAATTGGTCTCTTCATGCTAAGATTTGTTATGGGTGGCTGAAGGGCCAGCCTGTCCATCTCATCTACCTCTCGAGGCAAGGGATATGGATAATAAGAGAAGGATAATTAGAGATAAGATTAGAGTTAGTAAATTAGATATATTCCTTAGGAGTCAAGTAACTTCTCTATATAAAGATACGGTCTGTATCAATCGAGATCAACCAATGAATAGTTGAATACAGATTACCCAACTCTCCCCCAATCCTCTACCAAGCAATAGAGCAGCCAGGCAATGACCTAGGCCCTCTCCTGCGTTATCCGGCTAGGCTAACCCCAGACCATAACAGATTGTAGTGTTCAGCAAAGCAAAATTTAACCATCTTAAGGGGAAATAGAAGGCAATGGTGGCTCCAAACAAGAATATCCAAACAAACATGAATGCAGGATTTGTGCTATACCTTCTGAAAGGGCACATCACCACTAAGTTGGGTTCCCACCATCACCATCCGTGCTACCCAAAAGAAGAGAACATCAAGTCCAGTTTCTAGTACCGAAATAGGATAGAAAGCACGGAGGTCAGCAGTATCATCTGGCCAACCAAGTACTGTTAAGGGGAAGAGAGCCGATGAAAACCATGCGTCTAGCACATCAGGATCCTGATTTAGTAGGAATTTCTTTCCTGGATACTTTTTCTGTGCCTCAAGGTTTGCAGCACTTTCAGTTCTTGCAACTATCCAGCGGTCATTGGCAGAACCTAGAATTTTCTCCTGGTCATCTTCTAGTGTCACATACCATGCAGGTACACGCTGTCCCCACCCGAGCTGCCTTGAAACACACCAATCATGTATATTTTCAAGCCATCTGAATGACAGCAACAATTGTTCATTAATTTAATAACTGGGATGATTTTGTAAAGATATGTCAAATTTGTCAAGCATGCTTAAAAAAGGATAAATATACCTATACCAGTCTTGTACGTAATGCTGGGGAATGATCTCAATCTTCTTAGACCTTACAGCATCAAGGCTTAGCTTAGCCATGGTTTTACAATTAATAAACCATTGGGGTGGTTTTATCATAGGTTCCACGATGTCATTTGTTCTTGAACAAACATCCAAACTCATTTCAATCTTCTTTTTACCCTTGTACAGGCCCTTAATTACATAATAGAACGTCGTCAGTGCACAAATTCATATCATGCCATCAATATGCAGAAACTATCTTTTAGGGATTCGGATGCCACTGAAATTATTCAAAAATATCAACGAATCTGGTAATACCTTTGCCTTCAGTGCCTCAATAACACAAACTCGAGCAGTGAATCTTGGCATTCCTTCAAATTGTGAACCTCCATTGCTGTTTATTTTCCCATCATCTGTGAAGATATTGATGAACTGAAGCTTATGCCGTCTTCCAACCTCAAAGTCATTTGGGTCATGTGCAGGTGTAATCTGCATAAAATACCAGCACACAATAATATAAATCAAGCGGAGATAGTAAATGCATAAGGTACAACTATGTGAGAGTTAAAACAAGTAGCACCAGGCACTGACTCATACCTTCACAGCACCAATGCTGCAAGTGGGATCAACTAAATCAGCATCACATATTATTTTGAGTTTTCGGCCATTGAACTGGGTGGACCGCATAATGTCCATGCAGATGCTGATACCTTTTATCCTCAGGATGAATAGCTATCGCTGTATCACCAAGCATTGTTTCAATTCGAGTTGTTGCAACAACAATCTCACCTAATCCTTCTTCAAGAGGATAGGCAAAATATATCAACACACCAAACTGCACAGGAGCATCATAACCAGGGATCTTTAACATTGTTTCTTCTTTAAGATCAATACGATTAACCTGAAAACACCATTTTCCAACAAAGAAAAAACATATTAGTCATGTATGGATAGACTTAATTTGTCAATAATAAACAATAAAATGGTCTACAAACCTCCGAGTCAGAAATTGAAGTTCGAAGTGTGCAGTCCCAACTCACAAGGCGATAATCTCTGGAAAAGGAACAAATCATCCACAGCATGTGAAAAACTAGGCTGGCAACTAAAAACAGAAGTGCACAAAATAAAAGGGTAAAACATCATAGCAACATCAATATCTGAATTTTTCGATGTTAACAGTAAAAACACAAAAGGGTGAGGTAACTTACCTATATATCAGGCCTTGTTTGTGTAACCTTACAAAAGCTTCTATTACAGCATTTGACCTTTGCGCATACATTGTAAATGCCTGATAACAGGTTGAGATTATGTTGGAACTTGAGATTAAGTTACTAGTCAGATTTTACAAAACTATGCATGGTTAGCCTTCTCCTAACTGAAAGAAATAGAAATGTTACCTTGCGAGACCAATCAAGTGAGGCCCCAAGCCGGCGCAATTGATTCAATATGGTACCACCATAATTCTTTTTCCATTTGGAGAACAGTTCCAAAAGATGAAAGAGAAAATGGAATAAGAAAATATAAAAAAGAACAATGGTATATCACGATGAAGAACATCATGTGATTAAACATAAACTACAAAGAACAATTAAATATGGATTTTGCCACTAACAACAAGTCAATTTGAGTTTTACTATTGTACATATATACTTCATGAAGAATTACCTTGCTCAAGAAAAATGGTGATGTCATAGAATGTCATTGATACTTTGGCTATCCTACAACTCTGTTTTAAAAAGGTGGCCCTTGGTGCCTTCATAAGGTGGAGTAGCACACCTCACCTAGTCCTGTTTTGTCTAGGCTTTTTACACCTAATGTAACTTAGGGCTTGATCTATGAGTTAGAGGACGAGAAGTGGCAGCTCATCTATTACATAGGGCCCAAAGGGCAAATGTACATGAGGTAACTTCATAGAGAGACCCCTATACTTTAGAGAAATACACTAACTATATATACACTAACACCCCCATCAAACTCATGGTGGCTCAACAACATTGAGTTTGGAGAGAAGGAAGCTATGCTGAGCTCTAGTATGGCCCTTGGTAAGCAAATCAGCAAGCTGCAACTCCGAAGGCACATACTCCCTAAAATAAGGCGTGCACGCATTTGGTAAAGTCAAACTTTAAAATGTTTGACTAATAATTTAGTCAAAAACATAATATTTCTAGTGTATGCATGTTATATATTTGGATTCGTATTCAAAAGTACTTTAGGAATATGATAATTTAGTATTCGTTGATGTTATATTTTAAAAGAAATAAATGGTCAAACTTTTGCTTTAAAGACCGTGCTAAATGCATGCATGCCTTATTTCATAAGATGGAGTACTAAAGAGAAACCACATGATTGTAAACTGCAAACCAAACATGCAATTGATGCCAATGTGTTTGGCAAGCTAATAATTCACCGGATCCTGAGCAATACTAATGGCACCGGTACTGCCACAATGCATAGGCGTAGAAGTGAGAGAGGCCCCAAAGTCAGCAATCAGACACCGAAGCCATGTCACCTCAGCCGTCACACAAGCCAAAGCACGCAACTCAGCCACAGCACTGGAATGAGCAACAATAGTCTGCTTCTTGGTTTTCCATGAAACCAAGGAGGACCCAAGGAAGACACAATAAGCAAAGATGGACTTTAAATACGAAGGATCGGTACCCCAAGTTGCATCAGAATAAGCATAATGCTGAAGAGAGCTGGTTCTAGAAAAGAAAATACGACGGTCAATGGTACCTCGAAGGTACCGAAGGATACGGAGGTGACCATAGTGAATGCTAGTGGGAGCAGACATAAACTGACTTAGGATGTGAGCGGCATAGGATGCAAGATAGAAAGACTGCCAACAAGATGGTGATAGCGAGTGGGATCCTCAAGAGGAACACCATCTGTGGCACGAAGATAAAGGTGAAGATCCATGGGAGTGTCCACAGAACGGTAATCAGTAAGACCATCACGATCAACGATGTCCTCAATGTATTTGCAATGAGAGGTAATAACCATCAGGTGTGGAGGTGACCTCAAACCCAAGAAAGAAGCTGAGAGGACCCAAGTAAGACATGTGGAACTGCTCACTGAGTCGTGCGTCGATGAAGGCAATGTAAGATCATCACCTGTGATCAACATATCATCAAAATATAGGAGAATGAGGATGCGACCTCAAAGTGAAGTGTGGACAAAGAGGGTAGGATCATGTTGGCTAGCAATGAACCCAGCTGCGTTGATAACAGAGGTAACCAAGCGGAGGATACATATACACTTCCACACGCAACTCACAATGAAGAAAAGCATTCTTCACATCAAGTTGTGAGATGGCCCACCAGTGATATGGTTTATTGATTGGTAGCTAGGATACAGATAGTGCAAGTAGGGCAATCTAAATAGATTGATTGATAGATCAGGGGTACATGTAGATATATATACACCGAAGGAGGAGATTCCTATCCCTGTAGGACTAAGTCCTTATCCTAATCTATCAGGGGGGCAGCGCCCATAATGGGCCTGCCAGCCACGCCATACCCTAAGCCCAAGAGGGCAGTCAGAATACAAAGGGCCTTAAGCTATACAGTTTGCTATTACCCCCCCCCCCCCGCCGCAGTCGGAACGGCAGCACGTCGAACGTTCAGACTGGACCTGAATTCCGTGAACACTGGGGACGGCAATCCTTTAGTGAAGACGTCTGCAAACTGAAGCGACGTGGGAACGTGCAGAACCCTTACTTCACCCAAAGCCACCTTGTCATGAACGAAGTGAAGATCAAACTCAATGTGCTTCGTGCGCTGATGCTGAACGGGGTTGGAGGCCATGTATACGGTGCTGATGTTGTCGCAATAGACAAGAGTGGTCCGCCGAAGAGGTGCATGGAGTTCCAGAAGCAATTGCCGCAGCCAAGATGCTTCTGCTACTGCATTTCAGCAACTGCGCGGTATTCTGCCTCGGCACTGGATCTAGAGACAGTCATCTGACGCTTGGAGGACCAGGAGATGAGGTTGTCACCAAGAAACACAGCATATCCGGACGTAGATTTGCGCGTATCTGGACAACCGGCCCAGTCAGCATCAGAGTAGACCACCAGATCAGAAGCAGTCGACGGCCGCAACAACAATTCCTAGGTCAAGAGTGCCACGGATATACCGAAGAATGCGCTTCAGAGCTGCAAGGTGGGGCTGGCGTGGATCGTGCATATGCAAGGCACACCTGCTGTACAGCTGTACGCAATATCTGGCCTAGTGAAGGTAAGATACTGCAAGGCTCCAGCAAGACTGCGAAAATCCGTCGCATCCTCAACATGAGCGCCTTCTGTCCCGGAAAGCTTGGGGTTTGTGTCCACTGGCGTAACACACGGCTTGCAGTCCGACATCCCAGCGCGGGCCAAGATATCAAGTATATACTGACGCTGAGACAAAAACAGGCCGTCGTCAAACTACTGGACATGCATCCCTAGGAAGTGATGAAGCGAACCAAGATCTGACATGGAGAACTCCCGTTGCAGAGCACGGATCGTCCCTTGAAGGAGAGATGTAGACGATGCTGTGAGCACAATATCATCCACGTATACCAACAAGTAGGCGATGTCTGAGCCGCGCCGGTAGACAAACAAGGAAGTATCAGACTTGGTCTCTACAAAACCCAAGGAGATGAGATAGGCAGCAAAACGACTGTACCAAGCTCGGGGGTGCCTGCTTCAAGCCGTACAAGGACTTGTTCAGGCGGCAGACGTAGTCGGGATGTGCAGGATCCTCAAACCCAGAAGGCTGAAACACAGTAGACGGTCTCGGAGAGCGTCCCGTGAAGGAACGCATTCTTGACGTCCAACTGATGAATTGGCCAACGCCGAGAGAGCACCAGGGATAACATTGTGCGGACAGTGGCTGGCTTGACGACAGGACTGAAGGTGTCGGTGTAGTCGATGCCAAGGACCCTGAGTGAAACCCCGTAGAACCCATCTGGCTTTATAGCGCTCAAGTGACCCGTCGTCCCGGAACTTGTGCTTGAAGATCCACTTGCCGGAGACGACATTGGCATGTGGTGGTCGTGGCACAAGATCCCAAGTGGAGTTCCGCAGGAGAGCAGCATGCTCGTCCTCAATAGCAGCCCGCCAGTTCGGATCAGTGAGGGCGGTTCTGTAGGACGACGGCACCGGGGACAGCTGTGCTATGTGAAAAACAGCCGGCTGTCGAAACTCCAATTTCCCGCGAGTCGTCATCCGGTGTTGATTGACAACCGGAGAGACTAGGCAGGGAACCGGGAGGAGCTCCTGGAGGCAGCAGACGCCGCAGAGATGCGCCTGGAGGAGCGCCATGCATGGGGCGAGGCGTCAGAGTCAGCAGCCGGAGCGGTGTCGGCGCTGAACTTCGAGGAGACAGGCGCGTGTAAGGTGGTGGGTTGAGGTCGCCGGGCATACACAATGCCGAAGTGTCCAAGGGGCGGAGGCGGCCCGGCAGGGGCAGGAGCCGCGTGGGGTGCAGGACCGGGCACAGCCGGCGCAGCACTAGGCGCGGCAGGCGCTGCACCGGGTGCGGCCGGCGTAGCATCGTGCGCGGCCGGGGCTGGAGACGTGGCCGTGCGTGGCGTAGCAAGGACCAACACGTTCGCACAGGATGTCGAGGTCGCCGTGCTGGTCACTGAGGTCGCCGTGCTAGGTGCTGGGGATGCCACACCCGTTGGTGCGGGCGAAGCTGCGCCTGCTGTAGGCGAAGCTGTGCATGTCAATGGCAATGCCGCACCTGCTGCAGACGGTGCCGCGCATGGCGCAAGCGAGGGGGGAAGCCGACCATGGGGTGAACCTGCAGAGGAGAAAAACGGCAGCGTGCCAATGTGGCCTGGCTGCGAGTCAGAGTGATCCAAAAACTCGAGGTCGCTGGTGGTGCAAGCATCGCGGCGATCAGCAAAGGGAAAGCTGTCCTCATCAAACACCACATGACGAGAAAGAATGACCCGGTTGGAGACAAGGTCAAGACAGCGATACCCTTTGTGGTGGGGGGAAAAGCCGAGGAAGACGCAGCGAACGGAGCGAGGTACAAGCTTATGGGGGGCAGTGGAGGCTGTGTTGGGGTAGCAAAGGCAACCAAAAACACAGAGGTGCTCATAGGAGGGAGGGGCACCGAAGAGAGCCTCGTGAGGGGTGGACTGTTGAAGAGTCTTAGTAGGAAGAACATTAAGGAGATGTGTGGACATGTGCAGCGCTTCAACCCAGTAGGAGGGAGGCATGGCGGCCTGGAAGAGGAGAGAACGCATGATATTGTTAACAGAACGAATCACGCGTTCCGCTCGACCGTTCTGGGCCGACGTGTAAGGACACGACATGCGAAGGTGAACACCACGAGAGGCAAAGAATGCGCGGGATGTGGAGTTATCAAACTCACGCCCGTTATCGCACTGAATAGCTTTAATCGAGGTGTTGAACTGGGCGAGGACGTACTGGAAGAAAGCAGAAAGAGAGGTAAAAGTATCAGACTTAAGGCGCAGAGGGAAAGTCCAAAGAAAATGAGTGAATCATCGAGGACGACCAAATAATATTTATAACCCGAAACACTAAGAATAGGAGATGTCCAAAGGTCACAATGTATGAGATCCAAAGGACGACTTGCACGAGAACTAGAACTAGGTAACGGCAGCCGACAATGGCGCCCTAACTGACAAGCATGACACAGATGTGGAGGAGCAGTAGCAGCAGCGACCGGTATGGACGACGACCGAGCAAGCTGGCCAAGTGCTTCGCGTCCAGGGTGACCAAGACGACGGTGCCAAAGAGAAGCAGTGGCAACATCAGCCACGACGACGAAGGAGCTAGGCGGGGCAGCAAGAAGACGGAACGGGTATAGAGGTCCAGTGCTATTGCACATGATGATTTCCCTCCGAGATCGAAGATCCTTCACAGAACAACCAAGGGGGTCAAATTCGACGGAACAATTATTGTCAATGGTAAACTGGCGAATGGAAATAAGATTCTTAATGAGTTGTGGAGAGACAAGCACATTAGAAAGACGGAGGTCGCCAGGTAAGAGGGCAGAGCCTCGGGTCGTGACAGGAAGCAACGAACCGTTACCGACAATAATGGAAGAGTCGAAATTATGACTGGTGGGAGTAGTGTGAGAGAGGGTACCGGGATGGGAAGACATATGGGAGGTAGCACCTGAATCAAAGAACCACTCGTGCTGCTGTGGCTGCTGCAGGTAGACGGTGTTGAACGCCGACGCGAGCGACTGCTGATCCCAGGAAAGGGGCGCCTGGGGGGCGCTGTATGAGCCAACCGGCCAACCCTAGTGTGCGCCAGGGGCAAGCCATGGGCTGCTGCTGGAGCATGTACACTTGATGCTGAGGAGGTGCGGTCAGGACGTGGCGCCGTTGGGATGGGAGCGAGAGGAGGTCGCGGCCCTGGCCACATCTGGATAGTGGCCAGTCCACGGGTTGCAGAAGGAAGGCCTAGGGACCTTGCTGCTGGGGTGGCCCCTGACCTTGTGCGCTGCCACCCTTGCCACCGCGTTTGCCGCGCTTCTTGCTCTTGCCAGTCCCGCCAGCAGGTGGAGCGGCGGGAGCCTGAGGAGGCGGCTGGGTCGATGGCGGAGGTGTGGTTGAAGCAAGTAGATGCGGCCAGCGCAGTAAATGATGGTGTGGGCGCATCCGGTGGCGGTGAGCTCCTCGAGAAGAAGCTCGTAGTGGGCCTCAAGGAAGGTGGGGAAGGGGCGCCCGCGACGAAGATGATGACCAATGTCGGCGAAGCGCTCGTTAGAGACCGCGGATGAGGTTGAGGACGAGGGTGCGATCCTAGACCTTCTCCCCGAGATCGCCAAGGGAATCCGCCATACCCTTGAGACGCCAGCAGTAGTCGGTGATGGAAAGATCTCCCTGGACAAAGGTGCGGAACTGGGCGTCAAGGAGGGTGCGGTGCTCCCGATTACCGAGGAACTGAGTTTCCACGGTGAGCCATGCAAAGCAGTGCCATGGAGGCACGTTCCATCACGGTGGAGGCGAGGTCGGTGGAGAGGGTGCCGTAGATCCAAGACTTGACAACGCAATCCATGCGAGTCCAGTCGGGGGAGGAAGGCGCCTTCTTGTCAGAGAGGACATGGTCGTCGAGGGAGTACTTGCCGAGGGTGAGCAGCATCTGCTCGCTGCCAGCGGCTGTACTCGTCGGAGTCGATGTCGAGGACGACGGTGACGAGGGACCGGATGTTCTGGACAGCCATCGCCTGAGTATGGAGGCTGAGAAGGGCGGCGGCTTCATGGAACTTGAGAGGATCCGGATCCTGTGTCTCCGTAGAGGACGAGGCATCGTCTTCCTAGACGTCGTCATCCGTGGGGGCGCCGTCGCCATCAGCAGAGCCGCCGGCGAGAGCCTTGTGGGTGGCAGCAGCCCGCGCGAGGGCGTTCACGTTCATTGGACCAAGTGTATTTGCGTCCAAGTAGAGGGATTTCTTTTAGTTCAGAATCTTCCAAGAACCTCCGAAAGCGACCCATCATAGCTCTATTAACATTTGTATTATTTTTATCTTCTGCCATGTAAATGACGTTAAAATCCCCTCCAATGGCCCATGGCACTCTTGACGTATATTACGCAGCTCCTGAAGGAAATTTATTTTCTGATCATCAGTTTGAGAACCATAAACTCCAGTAAACCACCATGGTTCCCCTTCATGGGATTCAAACTGAGTTGATACAGAATAAGTGTCAATCCTAGAAGAAAGTGCAATGCACACCCCACTTCTCCAAGCCACAAGCAATCCACCTCTTGTTCTGTCTGCAGGGAGTACTATAAGTGCCCAAATTCACTTCCCAACATAGAAAGGACCATACGACCAGAAATGGCTTCTTTTTTCGTTTCTTGTAAACACACAATGTCTGGCTTTACAGAATTAACTAGGCTTCTGACACTGTCACACCTTGCTTTGCGGTTGAGCCCTCTTACATTCCAAATTAGTATATTGGATATCATTGATACAAAAATAACGACGACCAGAGGATGAAGGGCAACTAGGAGTCACTGCTCTTCTGTAACAGAGCTAGGAAGGATGACATCCTCCCAAGATGTATCCCCTAGAAGTGGGGGCAGCCAACCTGAAGAGAGCGGCAAGAGCCGTCACATGGGCTTGGGAGAGTGGCTTATCGAATAGCTTACAGTACCTCTGCAGATCTTGGTTCGCCAATGGTTGCATTTGCCTCCACCAAGTCGAGATGATGCATCAGGTCTGTTTGAGTTTGTACCTTGACGGATGAGGCTTTTTCTCGCTTGTTCTTCAATCTGACACTCCGACGAAGAGTAAAATCTGGCGGCAGCTGCTTGGTCCAGTCTTCTCGGGGCCGCCGGCTTCTGTAACACGCCATCAGTAGCTAGTGTGATTTCAGCAAAGAAAGACTTCGCCGGCTCCGAGAGAGCAGGTCCAGGCTCTTGCTCATTGCCCTACACCTTCTGCCATCGGCGACCTCTAGCAACCATGGACGTTGTCGTTGGAGTTGGGTCCGCCGTAGGTGAAGGGGCCCCCCTGAGCGCCCCTCGGTGAATACACCTTCACGGGGGCAGGGCGTGGAGGAAAGGCCGTCGAGGGAGGTGGTGCCTTCGCAGCCGGATGGGGAGCGCCACAGCCCGCAACAACCATCCGGACCGAGAAGGTCACGGCGGCGATGGACGGAGCAGTCGGTGAGGCGGAGCAAGGCTGGGACGAAGCGGCCGGCAGTGGACAAGGCGAGGTCGCATGGAGCAGAAGGTCGAACTGGGGGTCGCCTCCAGGCTCAGGAGACAAACCGGCCCAGTTGTCTCTGTCGCCTTTCGGCCCATGGGACAAACCGGCCCAGTCGTCTCGACCGGCCCAGGGAGGACATCCAGCCCATCCGATCTAGGCTCGTCCGCCTCCAACCCACGAGCGGAGACGTCAACGGCACCCAAGGACCCTAGCTGGCGCCAACAGGGGAGAGAACATCCGTTGGAACTCGGAGTCGGCGACGCCAGGGGTGCAGCGTGACTCGAGCTTGCCCGCACCGCCTTTGCATGGAGAGACGAAGCGTGTAGCATCGCATCACGTCCACCGAACCGCCACCACCCAATGGAGAAGCAGGGCATGTCGGGTCCACCGCCATCAAGTGGCCTCGCGGCCCCAGACGGGTGTGCACAGGGGCACGCGATCCAACTAGGCACTGGAGCCGAGCCGTCGCCGGGCCCATCCAGCGAGGGAGCCACCGTGGGGGGACCATGCCGGCGCCGCCACCGACGGCGATGCCGGCCACCAGCGGCCGGAGGTGGGGGAGGAGCCGCCGTTCCCGACGGTTGTGCAGGCGTTGACGTAGATATTGTGATTGGATAGGAGAGCGCGCGCAACACCGGAGGCTCCTGCTCGACGGCTAACCGCGGCTCCTCAATGATGAGATTCATGGCTTCTGGGATTTGCTCCGGCCACGAGCACCAAGCCTAGAGGCGAAGGACATCACGGTGGCTATCAGCTTCTTGGTTTACACCACTGATCAAGCAGAATTCGTCTAGAAGCAGTGCTGCCGTCTCCATGTCCCAGGCGTGGGCCGGGATCCCCCTGAGCTCAACGTCGACCACTTGTGAGAGAGCAGCGCCTGAGGAACGGAAGAAGCGCGTCCATCAAGCAAGGTGGAGACAGAACACAGGGGAGACCACAGGCCGGCTGCCATCGTAGACCCGAATGGCTGTCGCTTCATCAGACAGGAGGAGCAGAAACTCGGATGCGGGTAGTCGCCTGAGGTCCAACAACTCTGCCTCGAGATCGAACCTTCCGGCGATCAGGGACTGGATGGCCGACCCCGGGACCTCGCCGCGGGACCTGCGGCGAGCTCTGGTCGTCCTCCATGCTGTTCAGGCGAGCATTACGCGCCAGGACGCGACTAGGAACCAGTGCAGCGTCAACATCCGGCTGGGAACCGTCCCCAGCAGGAGAACCTTCCGCAGATGAGCACGAGGGGGGCGGATGAGGGCCTCGCTGCCCAGGAGAACGGCGTCGCCGCACTGCCCGCCGTCGCCGCGCGACTCGTAATCACCAGCAACAGGGCCAGAGGCCGCCACCGTCGATCGGGGAAGCGAGCATAGACCGCGGGCGACCGAGCGCCATTCCATCTTCCGTGTAGTAGGCCAGATGCGCAAGCACGTCACCGCGCGGTGGCCCTCGCCCTTGCACCGAAAGCAGCGAGAAGGACGGCGGCAGTTGGCCGCGCGATTGTCGGTAGCCAGGCAGTTGAAGCACCTTCCTTTCAGTTCCTCCGGGACAGGCCGACGGGGCCGCGGAGGGCGAACGCGGCGACTACGATTCTTACGCCCCACGTACACCTGCCATCCGGAGCCCGCGTCCTCTTCTAGGGGCGTCTCAGATGGCGCCACAGGAACTACGTCCCCCGCGGCAACAACTTGGGCAGTCGAGGCGTCCGCCGAAGGGGCAAGGAGTTACGTCACGATAGGATGGTGAACGAGGAGCTCTGGGAGAAGGTTCGCCGTGGAAGATAGGGCTGAAGTCCTTCCACCTTTGCGCCTTGGACCTGCCGGACGGCGCAGGGAAAAGGGACAGGATGGGGCTTGGTGGCGCCTCCAAGGTTGGGGAGGCCGTGCGCAGGGGGGGCGCGACTGTGGTGGTGGCCGTCGGGTCCGGGGTAGACGCCGGCGTGGGGATCTGGAGGGTAGCGGAGGCGCCTGGGTTGGAGGGGCGGAAGGGTGGAAGGAGACCCATCCTTAGAACGCTTCTAAGTTGCAGACCTCTCTCTTGAAGAACCAATGATGGAGAGTGTCTTTTGAAGGTGGAGACGACGATATGGGAGGATAACCCACATATGGATGAAGACTAAAGAAGATTATAATTGTAGAAGACTAGGAGTCTAGCTCTCTCACATTTCGTATTTTTAATCAAGTGTCTTAGTTCCTTAAATAGTGGACATGGTCTATATCTTTGAACTCAATTTATCATCTTATCTATTATGTTACCATGGTGTTAAACTAATATGATGCTAAAAGTTGCTAATCTTTAGCCGCATAATATTTAATTACTTTGTTAGTGTACATATAATTTTTATTGAAAAAAATATGCTAGACATATCCCTCTGTTAGTGTTTTTTTTTGGAATCACGTATCTGCGTGTCCGATGCGTATCGTATCCATATCCAGGCAACATAGCCTACAGTGCATCACTTAAAAAGTTTATGTACCCAAGTTGGACCTAGGTGACACATTAGCAAAAGTTAAAGGGTCGGCTGTGCATTTCCCTCCTTTAAAAACATTGCCTACGAGTTGTCTCTTAGGAGCCGTTGAGCAAGGCCATCTCCAACAAGACCTAAATTCTGTGACCTATTTCAAAATATGGGGCGTATAATAATGACCCAAAACCTGGCATCTCCAACGGGTGACCCAGATTGGGCAATGAGTCTAGCATGACCCGTTAATAGGTATTCTCTCTCCTTAATCTCAAAGTAGAGCTGTTTGGGTCATCCTGTTGGAGATGTCTTTTGGGGTTGGGTCTCAATCAGAAGACCTACTATGGATATAGGTCCAACCGTTGGAGATGGCCTAATAGAAGAGTTCTTACGAATAAGTTTTTAGTTTTCGTTGGTTGTCTATAGACGTATGTGGGTTGTGCAAGGCCATGGAGCCTACAAATAGAGGAATTGCCCTCCAGTTTCGTAGTTCACATGTACACACTGCCTTAGTGATTTGACCTTTGGCTTAAGCCCTATCATCTGTGGGTTTCAGACTGCGCTTGAGGCATTATCCAGGAGCACGTTGAATCTGTTCCTTCAGCACTTTGTGCAATATCTACCTATCAGCACATCAGAGTGTTTCCCCCAATATAGTGTGTTGCTTCACGCCAGGTATGGAATTAATAAAAAGAGCGGACATGAATAAAACATTTGCTGGCAAACATAATCATGTGTTGTGGAAAGAAGTCAACTATGTATTGATGGCTTGACAATTGCTAAGTTTGAAAGTAAGCAAATTGATAGCGTGATTCAAAACATAATTATAAAAATTCTGCTAAAATCAGTAGAAGTGTTTTTATTAACATGGCATAAATGCCCTTGTTGAAAGCTCTCTTTCAATGGATGCACATGGACAGTTACAAACTGCACCATTGACTTCTACATGTCCATCACACAAGTTAAATGGCAATAAATTATACTATGTATAGTTTTATGTTTCATAAGATGACCTCCAGCAGATAGTGAACCAATTGCTAGATGCGTACCTGAGTAGCAATTCCAGCATGGTCCACTCCAGGGACCCATAGAGCATTATATCCTGACATCCTCCGCCAGCGTATAATGGCATCCTGCATTACTCATAGAATCATTCTCTAGTAAATATCAGTACAATTGAAATGGCATAGAGATCTCAACAAGCTCAAAAAAGAAAAAATACTACCTCTATAACCACTGTAAGAGCATGGCCTATGTGAAGAGCTCCAGTCATATTTGGAGGTGGCATAACCTGAAAATAAATCAGCATTTATGTCAAGTGGTTTGACCATATAAAGCACTGTTTGATTCCACAAGATGCAGTTTTTTAATATAAGCTCGTAAACATTTTAAGAGCATGAAACACTTACCATAACAAATGGTGGTTTTGTGCTTGCAGAATCTGCCCCAAAATACCCTGATGATTCCCACCAGGCATACCATCTTCATTATGAAAATACAAACAATGGAAAACATCCAGTTTAGCAGAAATTTCCAATTCCATGGCCTGTAAAATCAAAGAAAAATGTAAACTGCTAATTTTGCATCATACGATTTCTCAACCATGCTTGGATTATACTGCTTTGCCATCTGTGGTGCAAGCAGTTTCTTCTGCCCATTAGGAGTGTCTGGATCAATAAAATTCCCAGGGTTTTCATCCTCCACAGCTTTTTGCCTTTGTTTCTTCTCAACCTTCTTCAGTCCACTGAAAGCTGCAGCTGCCTAAGAAACCAAAGCAGTGTGAAGAAATAGGTAAAAACATCTCCATTAGTCATTCTTTTTAGTACAAATCTTGATTGGTGGTGCATTCACGATTTCACGTACAAAATAAAGAATTATATTTGGACCTGAAACATAACCACCTCCTTTTGTTTTGTTTTAAGTATTTTCTCTTCTTTCTGTTTAGCCTGTGAGCATAACACTTAACTCACATGGCTATCCACACATACACTATTAGCAAACAAATCTCTGGCCTCAGTAAAATCACCATTCAATAAGATTTCAGTTAGGAAAGTCTACATAACCCCATGACATATCCTGGGTCGTCTACTCCTCCTCGCCCGAGGGTACGCCATTCGAGGCACCTCCCGCAGCATAGGTACGTGCTGCCACTACCTCTTGCCCCCGTTATCCCCAAAATCCTCTGTCAATCGGGTCGACAAGCTGCTCTTCTTGGCTGTCGCCTGTGGGTTTGCGGTGCAGAAGACCCCAATAACGCACACCTGTGGGCGCTAGACTGTGGTGGAGCACCTCATGATGCTGCAGTTGGACATGCTCGACCAGGCCAGACTCTTATGCCGCCTTCCATGGCTGAGACGACGTCATCCATATCGGCGAGGCAATGGTGGCTGCTGGTAAGGCAAGTGAGACGGCGGCGAGAGAGGGCTGTAGGGGTAGGCGCCAGGCAGGGTGGTGAGGTGGGCACACATCCATTGCCGTCGCTCACACGAATGGGGAGGGAAGAGAGAGAGAGAGAGTGAAGAGATCGAGAGAAAAAAGAGATGACAGAAAAACAATAAAAAGATCCTTACATGTGGACCCAACTGCCACGTCACTAGGGAGCCACACTAGCATGCCATGTCATCAAAACCGCGCACCAAAACATCCTAGGGGTTATTTGTCTGGTTTTGGATAGTTTAATGTGTTAAATATTAAAAACCAGAAGGTTAGGGGTAAAGTAGACTGTAGACCCAGCACACATTAGAGGGATATAAGACTTTTTCCTTTCAATTACCATTAAGGCTATTAGGTTACAGCTTAGCCACGAAGACGAAAACAAAAAATGTTTTGAGATACCTTATGGTATTTCTTCAGTTTCCGTTCTAACTCTTTCTCATCAAGTTGTTGCATGCATCCAAAAAGAAGAAAAACAAATAGAGTGAGCAGAGTTGAAAACTTCAAAAAAATATATATTTTGATTGTAATCCACATCAAGTTTTGGTTCTACACCTCCATGTACCTCCTTTAAAGTCTCTTTTCTTATGTATCGCTCGCACTACCAAACGTATTTTGAGATACCTTATGGTATTTCTTTAGTTTCCGTTCTAACTCTTTCTCATCAAGTTGTTGCATGCATCCAAAAAGAAGAAAAACAAATAGAGTGAGCAGAGTTGAAAACTTCAAAAAAATATATATTTTGATTGTAATCCACATCAAGTTTTGGTTCTACACCTCCATGTACCTCCTTGAAAGTCTCTTTTCTTATGTATCACTCACACTACCAAACGTATTTTGAGATACCTTATGGTATTTCTTCAGTTTCAGTTCTAACTCTTTCTCATCAAGTTGTTGCATGCATCCAAAAAGAAGAAAAACAAATAGAGTGAGCAGAGTTGAAAACTTCAAAAAAAATAAATTTTTTGATTGTAATCCACATCAAGTTTTGGTTCTACACCTCCATGTACCTCCTTGAAAGTCTCTTTTCTTATGTATCGCTCACACTACCAAACGTATATATGTTCCTATATCTATGGCTCTCTCAGATTGATTCCAGCAGATCGTGCATATGGATGTGCAAAGTACATATGTGCACTGTAGCTATGAGTGGGAGAGAGAAAATGAGAAGTGGGATGGGCGAGTTGCTGGAGACGGTCTCACACTAACAAACATATATATGTTCCTATTATATATGGCTCAAGCATTTCACTGCCATTACTGACAAATATGATACTTGACGTGCATTGCAAATGCTCAAGATAAACACTTCATTTAGTTCCGTGAATTCATGGTTTCATGAATCATAATCAAGACAAGGTAGTTGCGGAGGAGAGATTGGAGCATAAGCTGTTGTTTGGATGACAAGAATTCAGAATTGGAAACCATCCCCAATACCTAGGCGGTATTCAGTCTTCATGCGCTCTCTTGCCGCCAATACCGAGGTCTCCCCCTCTGATTTGAGCCAATTTAAAAATAAAAAAAAGCCATGTGCCCTCCGATGGAACAATCGTCATCGTTGCTCGCTTCGTTGTCCCGCCGTAGCGCATCGCGACCTCCGTGTCCGCTGCCATGCTCGCCCTCCGCCGCAGTGTCGTCGTAGATATCCCTGCCGCTGCAGCGCGCCGCGGTCTCCACCGTGTGGATTCGTCGCACCTCTAGCTACTCCGCCGCGGAGCCTAGCACACTCTATCCCCTTTCCGACATCACCGTCCGCTACATCAACGACGTCGTCCTCGCTCAAGGAACATGCGCTCAGCAGCTTCCGCAGCCTTTCCAATCCCGTGTTGTCGTGCTTTGCTCCAGTGCCCTTGCGGAGCACACTAGGTTCATTCGTTGCCGCGGTGAGGAAGGGGTTGTTTGCGAAGCCCCTGTGGACGAGGGATCCAAGCTCCGACACCGGCGAGTGGGTTGAAGAATGAAGAGCTCCACATCGGTGGTGAGGGAGCCACCGGCGAGGAGACAGAGTTCGTGAACCCAATTTCAATTCATGGTCTCTGTGCATCCAAACAGATTTCAAATTGGCTAGTTTATGAGATTCTAAAGGCCAATTCAATGGCCATCCGAAACAACACACTATGAATTGGGACCAATTTCAATATCAAATCAGATTTGGTATTGAACCCAATTCACTTCCATGTCTTCCAATATCAGCATCCAAACAGGAGCATAAGTACAATTAGATTATTAAAGAATATGCATAGGATTGTCATTATGTCAAATGTGAGTAAGGTAAGATTAAAAACTATATAAACCTTTTCCTCCGGAGCCTTCTCCGAGACATACACCTTAGGCTCCTGCATCCAAATCAGTAACAAAGAAGACAAAATTCAAAGGAAATCCCCACAAACAGAAGCACAAGATCGGCCTATTTGATCCATGTGAGCCTACCTTTTCCATGCTTGGCCCTGTTTGTTTGGGCTAAGGGCGTGTTAGTTTCCACGCCAGTGTGCAGAAAAAACGCGTACGTTTAATCGCGCTTAGGCGTGAATCGGAACCGTACCGCTTCGTTTAGGCCCTGCGCGTCCAATTACAATCCAGGTGAACCAACGAATGATGAAGAGAGAGAAACGAGGCCAGGATCGTAAAAACGGTATTTTGTGCGATTCCATCTCATGCATACCTTATGGGGCCTATGTGTCTCTCGATTTCGCCTGTCCTCAGCTCGATTTTGATCCCTCTACTCGGTTTCGTTACAAGGTCGAGGTGCAGCTGGAGTAGATATGGTGCTCACGGAGAGGAGCGGAGGGGTGCACGCAGGAGGAGCAGAGTTAGGGCGCCGAGGACAGGGGCCGGCGGCAAAGCAGAAGGCGAGGAAAGACGAGATCAGGGAGAGGCCATGCGGCGGCGGCTGCACGAAAAGTCTTGACGGCGGCGGCTGCCAGGCCCGGGCTATTAAGGGCAAGATTTGTGGGGCTTACTTTTGGCAGGGTGGCTAAGGGCTGGCCTAGTATTGGCGCGGGCACATAGTCTATGTAGAGCTGTAAAAAGCGAGTTTTGTTTAAAATTTTTTTTATCTAAGATGTTCTCGTTATACCTATCACGTTAGTCCCGTCACTCCGCCCGCGTCTCGCTCCGACCCCGGCGCCGGCCTCGCCTCGCCACCCCATCCTCCGCACCCAGCGCCGCGCCGGTCGGACCCCGACGTCGCGCCGCGCCGCCCCCGGGGTCGGCCCGATTTTGCCGTGCCCAGTCCCTCCTCGTAGAGACACGGCCCGAATCGGCGTCGGGGGTGGAGCAGCGGCTGCCCTCTCCTTGGCGCGCGGAGGGCGCTCCGCTCCGCCCCCGGACGCGCCCCCAGGCGCCGCCCCGCATTACCGGGCCGAGCCCCTCCCCACGGATAGGCGGCCCGAATCGACACCAGTGGTGGAGCAGCGGCGGCCCTCGCCTCGGCACACGGTGGTCGTGGGTTGGGGAGCTTCTTCAACGTTGGATCTTGGCCTTTCTCCTAGCTAACTGTTGTTTCTTTGGTCACAGGGAGACACGTGCCTTCGAGGAGTCCGGGGAGGAGCACAGCGTGCTCTGTCGGCATCGGGTCCGGTGAGTGCTCTCGCTTCTTCTTTTTCTTGCAGGGTTCGTTGACCGTCTTTCTTCTTCCTTGGTGCTACACACAGTACCGGCTAATTGGTGTTCCTTTGGTTGCAGGGAAAGGCTGTCCTCAATGACCTGGAGGAGGGAGACAAGGGTGCGGCGTCGGCCTCGAGAGTCGAGGCCCGATGAGTGATCTCCTTGAACAATTGATGTACCAAGTGTAAGAATATTCACTTGAGTGTCCCCTTGCAATCTGGATCTTTCTGTGCTTATAGCCTACCAAATGATCCAGTATGATGTGTTTTATTTGTTTCTTCGAAGAAGATTATCACTTACTATTGCACATGTTGCTCTCATCCATTTCCCAAGGGATAATATGTTGATTGTATGTCCTCAAATTGTAGGTGGTTACATGTTAGTTGCCTCTGTATTGTGCCACTATATAATATCCCTTCCGTTCATCTTGGTAAGTTCTTTTTCCAATGTTATATACTCTTATCAATTAAAAATGAGGATGTATTTATCAACTGGGATGGAAAAGGGGAACTTAGGAATTTATGTAGTCGCTGTAGGCGCCTCATTGTGTATGCCTTTGTATTCGAGCATGCAACTGACTTATTGTTTTTCTAAATATTATTACCATTCAACAGAGCCCAGACTTTTCATCAAAGGTTGTGGATTTGGCGGCAAGGGAACTCCTTGAGATTGTAACTCCTAGAAGAGGTTTCCTTCTTCTTTATCATATGAAATTATAATCTACCTCCACATTGTTGACCATGATTATCCTCATTCCTTTGTCCTACATCTCTTTTAGTTTCACAAGAACAGCTTGTTCGTGTTAAAGAGACAACCAAATTTGCAATCCTGATGAAAAATCAAGGGTACACTGTTATTGCTCTGATCAAATCCCAAATATATGGCTTGTTTGTAGAAAATGTTCTTTACACTACATATTTCCCCCCTTCTGCAGTCTATAGCATCTGAAGATATTGGAAGACAGGTTCTGACTTACAGGGAAAGGTTAGAGAGTACTTCTGTGATAGTACATAAATCAAGTCTATTTTCTGCTATATTTATCTATTGTGTCTCGCCAAAATATCAATGTAGTCAACCTAGATTATTTTTTTATAATATTACAAATATCCCCCAAACAAGTCCAAGCAGATTCCGGACATAGCAGTAGTTTCTTAGCATACTACACCTGCCATTAGAGCTGTTATTATCTTCAGCTGATCCTATGTTTATGAAATTCTAGGAAACCCATTGAATATTTCCTGACAACAGTTGAGGATATCACTTCGAATGACATTTTATCAACCACAAAGAAGATAATTAATGTCTTCAGCGCTCACAACTGGCATCATGTGGCGATGGCATGTTCTGTTGTTTCAAGTTAAATCGTGTTGCCCATCAAGGTACAATGACTAACTTAAGTGCAGAAGTGGTGTCGCTCCAGTTATTCATATTCCTAGCTACGAGTCTGTGAGCCGCAAGTTTCACTCGATCGAGTACCGTGCTGAAAAATAATATATCATTTACTCAATTTCTGAAACCCCTGAATTGAGCCTTGGATAACTTAGCAATGAATTTTGTTTTGTGAGATGTAGAAGATAGGCCCAGAGTGAGTAGTTTTTTTTTATCAAAAAGCAAGCTAGGTAAGAGTTTGAGCAGGCGTTGTATTTACCTTGCATTGGTCAGGACAAGTTTATATATAGAATTGTATTAAAATTTCAGAAGCATAGTCGTAATAGCCATTGTGAAGTAATCAAGTAATTCGCTCAGTAGCTGTTTTTGTTATAGGATAGATGGAGGCTGAGGGTGAGCTTGTTAGCGTCGCCTTTGCTATCCGAGCCATAGGTAGGCACAGGCGCACGTCCTGAGGAGAACGTGAGGATGGAGCCTTTCTGCTTAGCATCTGCTGAGCCCAAGAGAAGAGGAGGTGCAGGAGTTAAGAACAACGAGGTCCAATTTTCAGGTTTTCTTAAGCATCCCACGCTCATAAAGCTAATTAGCTATTATGCAGTGGATTCAGAAGCGCAGGACTGCTGCTCTATGAGTTCACACCCAAGCACATCCTCCTTTTCTTGGAGATTGAGGCTGCAGATCAGTACCATGTGGGATCTAGACTACATCCATGGAGGAGCTCGGAAGTTCAGGTCTGAAAAGCATTGTTGTTTCTGAGCAATTTACTTTTTAAGTGAATACTCTAAAATTTGAAACTCCGATGAAATAAACATGTTTTAGCACCTCCATATTCTATACGTAGATGCCAGGAATGTTCTTAATTGCAGGATTTAGTGAAATATAAATTATGTTTGCTAGCTGATCTCTCAACAGATGCCTTTTACTTTTGGTTGTAATAAAAAATAGTTGGCTGATTACATGGTTAAACATATGTGAAGTGATATATGTTGTAAAATATTGTTTAATTTTTTCCATGTGTTGTAAATTCCCTATTTGTCTTTGTTTCTTTATCAGAATATCTACTACTTATTAAGACTGTTGTATCCACCGGAGCGGCTGCGGCGGTCCACAAAGCAACGCATTCCAAGGTAAGACACTCTGGTCACCTGTGTTTGCCTCGCCTTTCCAACGTGATTCAGGTTGCTAGACTGCTATGGTGTACTGTTAGGAATTAGGCCTGAGACATTGAGCATAGGGCAACATCACAGTTCCCCTTATTGTTTACCTTTTTCCTATGAGCCACAAGTATCTCTAGTCAGTTTAGATGCACTGTATACTGAGAGAAGTTTGAAATCCACTGTACATTTGCACAAGCTGCTGGCGCTGGCCTTATGAGATGACTTTGTGCTATTTACTGACAGAAACTCGTACCTTTCAGGTCTAAACGATGTATTCGTAGAAGGACAAAGGAGTGGTCAGCTTTGCATGGCAAGCGACATTTTTCTTAAGTTGATCGAGCAAACAATTTAGTTAACATGTAAAAAATGTTAAAAATGGATGCAGATTGTGTTGTTCAATGTAACACATTTGCCACCATGCATAGACATCAATATTATGTTGTATACTTTCAAGGAAATTAATTAAGAGATTTACTGTTTTTGGAGAAGCATTGAAACCAATAAGTTGAATTCATTATTTGATTCAGTGAGCGAGCATAATTTTGAACTTAGTAGTCACTTGCCCTCCTCAATGGTTCAGAATCAAAATAGTTAGATAGGGTAACGTTAGCTCTGTGCTGCTCCAAAGGAGCTCACCTGGCTGGTCCAGCTAATTAGGGAATGCTGCTAAGATCAAATCTAGGGAAGTGGAAACTCACAACCTGTTTTTGTGTTTAGACAATAGCAGGAACAAAAAATCATAAGTCAAAATTACACATTTTAGTACAAAGTCAATGACTAAGCACATTGCGACACCTTATTGGATATCTTGTTTTTTTTGCATTTGCATCTACCATAACCTGTTCATCGGGTGTTCCATATCATAGCTTTTAGAATAATTATTTTGTTCAATTTTAGTGGTTTTCGTAGCAACATGAATTTTTTTTATAAACCCTTGAGCGTGTCGCTCGTGCATGACTACTAGTGTTTGTAACCTAGCGACTTAAGTCAGGCTCAAGAGGGTTTTATTTTCCATAGGAATTTCGGTGAAATTTCAAAAAAAAATCGTTTTCACTAGTGCACGGGAAAAGAAATTCTAGAATTTTTCAGATTTTTTTTGAATTTGGAAAATTCAAAAAAATGTAAAAAAAATTGGTTAAAAAATACGATAAAAAAACTAGATGTTTTTATGAGCATTTAGGGTTAGAAGTTTTTCATATTCAAGGTGATTTGGTTGGTTAAAATTGCTATTTGGGCGGTAGGTGGGTTTAGACCCTTTAACCCGCTAACAGTACAAACCCCACCGTAATCTTATCTGTTTTATCCCATCCACCCGAGGCACACTCCCTTCGGTCCTCCCTCCAACGCGCTTCTTGCTCTAGTCCCCTGCTTGGGTCACCGCGCCGCCACATGCCATTTTCCGCCTCCGGAGCCCGAGATTCCGCGTGGGAAGGTCAGAAAACCTCTTGGGAGGAGCGGGATTCCGGGCCGCCGCCGCCCCCGCAGAAGCGCCTGCTCGAGCGGCAGAAATCCACCGTTTTCTGAGCAAGAACCAGGCGATTCCGACTAGGATTCGCTACCTGAAGGGCGGGGGTGAGTTGTTTCTTCGATTTCGATGTTTCTTATTGTCGATCTATGATGTATGATGCTTATTAGTGTTGATTTGTTACATGAGCAGTAGAAAACTTAGGGTTTGTGAGTTGAAATGCTAGGGTTAGTTGAATGTTAGGGATTTCTTAGTTGATTTATGAGTTTCAGAAACTTGGTGATGCAAAATATCAGTGATTGTTTGATGTTAGGTGATGTGATTTGAAATCTTAGGGTTAGTTGAATATTCATGCCATGGGAGTATGCGATATACATAAGTATGTAAGCCTAAAACTTTTTTCTAGTGCGCATTGACTTGCATTACACCGTTTTCCGTGATTGTAGGACAATGCTGGACATAGTGTGGGAGCATGGCCTGAAGGTCAAGGGTGGATTCAAATGCAAGTATTTCAGATGTAAAATGGACAATGCATTGTATTGTATTCATATGCGCACTTTAGACGTAGTATGGATGCATTGTGCTTTATTAATTGTACTATGAACTTTGGCCAAATTGTAATAATTCTAATAGACTTTAGACTAAGTAGGTGTGGACTTTGGATATGACTTATGTGTTTAATGTTGTATTTGTCATTGTTTTGTGGAGTTACGTATATGTTATGCATTATAAACTGTCAATATACACATAATTAGGGGAAACTCTGCTAAAATTTCCAATTTTTCTATATATACATACATTTCTCATCATTTTCTAGTCATTATCTGCATTTTTTGGTCGGAATCACTGAAATTTCGCCCGAAAAAACCATAATTTTGTTTTTTGAATTTAAATTACCTTTTCGTTCGAAAATTTTGAAATCCGCGAAATTTCGGACGAAATTCTGTTTCCACCCCTCACCGGGATTTCAGTATGCAGCGAAATTGTTAACCCTGGGTCCAACTAATGCCGAGAAATTTCACTATATGGGTCCCACTACCTTTCAGCATAAGGGACCCAATTGGTTTGCCTTTCAACAATCGACACCTAGGCTCTCCTATTTTTGTTTTTTGGTGTTTATGGAGTCGACTTATTTTCTTTTCTTTTACACAGCACAAGCCATGTAAAATGGACGTGTTGGACCGGTACCACCGGTGTGGCATCAGAATTGGCAGACCGGTGCCAACTCTGTCAGACCGGTTGCACCGATGGGTCCAACCGATGAGCCCTGAAAAGGTGCGCTAAATGTTTTGATATTTTCCAAATTTCATTTCTTTTTCCTCTCATGAGTTTCAACCTATGTTCCTGCAAATTTTAAAGCACATGCTCCACAAAGAGAGCCAAAGAGAGCCGTAACGTATTATAAGAACACAAGTATAGGATATGGGTGGAATTTGAACTTGATTGGTTTGGGCAAGGCTCAACTCATTAAGAGTTGATTCATCCAAGCCATCAAGGGTATAATCAAGCACATGTTATCCATGATGTCATTGAGGATGAAGATATTGCAATGGTTCATATCTTGGCTTTAGATTGAAAGAATTGATCTTGAGACAAGAATATGCTTGTACTTAGCTTCTCAAGACGGCCAAGACCCTCAATGCATCATGTAGGTACCTATAGATCTTTAAGCATGTTTTGGTACCTGAAACTTGGTTGGGTCCTTTGAGGTTAGTCACATAGGCCTTGGGTACCCAAATAGCCTTAGTGGTAACCTTGGGTAGTACTAGTCACCATTAGCCTCACTACTGCTAGATTTGGGTGCACAAGTCATTTTAGCCTTTTATTGACAAGGTTGGGATGAGTAAAATTATCATGTGGGCAATCCTTACAAAGATGCCCCTTCTCTCGGCAATTGTAGTAAATTCTTTGCCTAAAGCCCTTTGGTTGATTGTCTGCTTTGGTTGCATGGGCTTTCTCCTTTCCAACCTTGCTGTGATATAGGACAGGTTCTCTTGCTTTGGAAGTGGTAGCTTGAGCTGCCACTGACTTCACCGGATAATCCGGTGCTAGGAGTACTAGGACTAGTCTGGTTCCATCGGACAGTCCGGTAGCTTCTGCCGGACAGTCCGGTGAGCCAGAGATGCTCACAAGCTTGGACCTGAGAATTGGGCAAGCTTCAACCTTGTGTCCTTTTTCCTTGCACCACTAACATCTCCTCTTTGCTTCGCTCTTCTGTCTTTTTGATTTGGCTTGCTCTTGTGCTTTTGTGCTTTCATCACTTTTGGACTTGATGCTTGTCTTATTGTGTTGTGCACGGTTTGAACCCTCCTCAAGCTTGTTCACCATGTTGTCACGGTTATCTTGAGAAGGTTGCACACAACTATTTACCTTAAGCATAATCAAGTCTCCTATTAACTTTTCAACCTCTTGCTTGAGCTTTTCATTTTCTCTTGCAATGGAGTCATCACAAGGTGCTACAATATCATGCTCAACACAAAGGTTACTTGTTTTTGAACAGCAAGGGTTAGCCCAAGCAATGATAGAATCAATTGAAGAACAAGAATTATTTTGTACAAGAGGTTCATAGGATTTTACCGACGTGGCAAACACCTTATGTGCTACCTCGGTTAGGGCTAACTGATCAATGAGATGCATACTCTCATCTAGGAGCTCATCCTTTTCTTGTTGAAGCACTAAGCACTTGTCATTGATCTTCTACAACCAATCTTTCATATCCTTGTTTAGCTTCTCAAGCTTCTCAATGTATGAAGGGAGACTTGCAAACTTGCTTGCTTCATTTGTTAACTTGTCAATTTCAAATTCAGATTGGTGATCTTGAGTTCAAGCTCTTCTTTTTCTTCTCGAGCTTCTTTGAGATCCTATATTTTCTTGATTAGGAGATTTTCTTGTTTCTCAAGGGAGTGCTTTTGTCGAGTGATGACCTTGACAAGCTTCATTACCCTGAATTGATCTTGCTTGCTTAGCTTGCCAAATTATAGGTCTTCATCGGTGATCTCATCCTCATCTTCATCACTCTCACTCACTTCTTCCTCACTTTCTTCATCTTCCATAGCCATGAGCCACTGATGTGAGTGTGAAATGGTAGAGTGGCACTTGACTGAACATGATTCTTCACTTGGTCTCCATCGCTGCTCTTCACTGGTTAGTGCAAGCCTCACTGCTATCACCGGATAGTCCGAGTAGAATGTAGTGAATAGTCTGGTACACCGGATAGTCCGATGTCCACTACCGGACAGTCCGATGTCTGCAGTGACTGCAACACCAATTGTCTTTCTTGATCCTCCTTGTCCTCTATGTTTTCACAGAAGCTCATTTCTTCTTCTTCTTCAGAGTCCTTCACTGACGTGTTTGCTTGTTATTGAGCTTTGCATGCATACACATATTTTAGGGTGACCCAAATCTCATGGGCGTCCTCAAATCTTGTGTACTCATTGAACATCCACTTAGAATTATTTGGACTCAAAGTGCTCAACAAATAATTAGCAACTCGAGCATTGAGTTGCAAGCGTATTGTCACCTCGTGAGATAGCTTACCCCACTAGTAGCTAGAAGGCAATATGTTTGCATTTACAATTTGCTCCATAAGTGGACCATTGGTCCCGAAGCAAATGAAGTACATGAGCTGACCACTGAGAATAGTTTGAGCCATCAAGCATGAGTGGCTCACAAGTTACCTCACTAGGCGTCGACATCTTTTCTCACGGCGATGAAGCTTATCGGTGAGTCCAATCTCTGATACCAATTGAAAGGACCTTAATGTCGCCTAGAGGGGGGTGAATAGGCTGTAACTGAAAATTTACACCACTTAAAAACACACAGTCAGCCCTCACACCAAATAGTCCAGGTGTGTCCTACCGGACAGTCCGGTAGCACCGGATAGTCCGGTGATCCTCACCGGATAGTCCAGTGTCACACAGAGACTAAACCCCACGAATGTAAATATGTGAATTAAATACTTATTGAGCTATGTGCAAGCTGTGTCATTATGTTTCTATGGTGATGATGAGCTCAGCAACACTTAATCCCTACACTCACAAAGAGAACTTTGCACACGAATAATAAAGATAGCGGAAGCAATAATATAATGCAAGTAAATAGAACAACCACAAGCACAAAGCTTGGGTCTCCTAGCAGGGGCACAGCACACATGATAAGAGATTTTATTCCTGAGGTTCGGGCACACCCGCAAGTGTCCGTACACCCCCGTTGAGGTGTCCAATAAGAGCTTGAGTCTTTTTCAACTCACGGTCTCCCCTTCACAACCACCAAGGCTATGAATGTGCTCACTGCAAATGCTCTGAAGAGCGGGGTAATCAACTACAAGAGAAGTGTCACCCACAAGCCGTGTACCCTTCGGGTCACTCTCGCCGTCTATGAGGAGACCACCAAGAGTAACAAAAACGCTTCTCAGGAAATGCTTGCCAACTGTGCTCAGAAGCTAGATACTCACAATGTAGCCTCACACAATCTCACAAATCCTCTCTCAACTCAAGAATCTCACTTATTTAGCTCAATCTCACAAAGAGAGTGTTGGGGAGTGTTTCTTAGAGCCTCTGGATGAATATGGACGTGGAGAGAAGTAGCAGCCCCAACAAGAGGTGAGTGGGGGGGGTATAAATACCTACCCTCATAAAACTAGCTGTTGGCTCTGTGTCAGGCTACCATCGGATAGTCCAGTGGGCCTCACCGAATAGTCCAGTGGAGGCCAACTAACCGTTACAGTTCAAACAGGCTCCACCGGATAGTCCGGTGGAACCCACCGAACAGTCCGGTGGAAGCTGCTGCACCAGGAGGCTAAGGCACTGAGTCTAGTTCACTAGAGAAGAAATGTGTAGGTGTTTGTCTCCATCAGAGATACACCTAGCTAAGAGTTAAAAGCACAAGAAAAGGATCAAAGAGCTCTCACACTAAAGCTCGGACATTTTCCATAAGGGATATGCCACACTCAATGCCATATGCACTACAAGCGATGCAATGGGCCGGCACTCTCTGAAACTAGCTATGAGCACATGTTGACTAGTGACTTCCAAGCTACGCTTCCCTCTTGATAGTACGGCATACCTATGCTCAAGATAAATATAAATCTAGATGAAATCCACTTGAGTCTTGATTTGATGAATAATGTCATCTTGAAATATATTGATAGAGAGGGATAGCCAAGCTGAGCTTCTTCCTTTGTGAGCAATCCTCTTTGATCTGAATAGTTAGGACTTCAATTTGAAAACTCTTCAATAGGTAGATGGAGCACATTTGCTCATTATCCATTAATTCACTTGATCTTGATCATTATTGGCTTCGAATATGCAATAGTGTGTATTCATGATCCGCTACTTGTTATACATGAGAAATCCAATTTCAGTAGTGACGTTCCAAATGGAAGAGATAGAATCCAAGTCACTTTTCTCAATATGAAAGCTGAATGCCTCAAAGTGCATCAATAACAGAAAACCAACTAAATCTCAGCACTTAGGCAATGTCATCCATTAGAGATGGTTGCTCTTCACAATGATGAGATGATCAACAATATAAATAACTAAGCCATTGTGAGAGACTATAACAAATACAATGAAAACCATAATACTCAACATATGAGTGATTCAATGCTCAATCATGAGATATATTCATTACAATTCATTCTTTTACATTTGACCATATCAAATACACATGTTAGCACCTATCAAAACATCTCACCAAGAAATTAGACCTTTAATCACGTTGTCACTCAATACACCAAAACCACAAAGGAGCCTTGCTACACTTACAGGGCTGCCATGGACGTTGGGAAGCACTTGGTGTCCGAACCGAACCATGTTACATCGGCATGTCTTCTTTGGGAGTTTGCATCTCCTTCCCTTTACTTATGGACATTTACAGTTTCCGCATTTACTCTTGTTGTGTGTGGTAGTTGTAATGGGTGCAAGTAGTTGATCCATAGTGATAACTAGCTTGTGTAGGATGTGTTAGGTTTTTATATACTTGAAATGGGTTTTGAGCCCTAGTTTAGAGCGCGATTAGTGACCCAATTCACTCCCTCCCCCTCTTGGGTCCCCCTAACAGTTTGCTCGGCTGTTTGATCAGTTAGTGGTCTACCAAGCCAAGCCTGATATGCTATATTATGTTACTCGTTTCATTGATGGCTTGCGTGATGATCTTAAGCCTATCATTGCTGTTCAATGCCCTACTACTCTGGGTACTGCGTATATGCTTTCCTTGTTGCAGGACTGAGGTGGCTGAGCCTGTGCGTCGACGCGAGTATCGGAGGCCTGACTCGAGACATTCTTACAAGGCCAACTCCTAAGGGTCCTTGGCCCCTCCCTCTTCCTCCGGATCTTGACAAGGCATAAAAGTCTCTTGATGAACCAAAAGCACCTAATGGTTCTTGCTCTACTGATGACAAATTGGCTTCTTTGAAGGCGTATCATCGCGCGTGTGGTTTTGTGATCGTTGTGATGAGAAATGGCCTCGTGATCACAAATGTGCTGCTACAATTCAATTGCACGCGATGCAGGAGGTTTGGGAACTGTTGTCTGAGCCAGGTGATTTGTCTTCAGAGCACCCTTCTTTGGATTAGTCTAATTCCTGAACAGTTATGTCTTGCCTTGTCTCATGAGGCCTTGCTCAGTACTGAAGGACCTAACTCTCTCTAGTTTGTGGGGTTTCTTGCTAGTCAGCCCATTTTGCTACCTAGTTGATTTGGTACTTCTACTTTTATCAATGAGACATTGGTTTCCAAGATAACCCAATTATCGGTGTTGCCAGCTTCCCACACGGTGAAGGTAGCCAATGGGGCAAGTCATGCAGTGTTTAGCTTATGTGTCTAGCTTGCTCTTGGACTATTTAGTCATGTCCCTTTCATCATGATCTGAAAGTGTTGCACTTACCTGCTTATGATGTTGTGCTTGGAATGCACTGGTTGGAATGTCATAGTCCCATGTGTGTCCATTAGAAACATAAATGGTTATCATTACCGTATCATGGTTCCCAAGTGATTTTACTGGGTGTTCATGTGGTACCATCTAAGGACTTGGTGTTTCAGTTGTTGTCAATTGATGTTGCGGTGGCAGTTGCAGTTCGGTGTTGCTGTTTTCCCCTAGAGATTTCACAGTTGTTATCTGACTTTGCACAGGTGTTCACTGTCCCTATCGTTCTACCTCCATAGCGTGCGTGTGATTATTCTATTCCTTTGATTGATGTGTCATGGCCAGTCAATATTCGTCCTTATAGATACCCACTAGCTCTTAAGGATGAAATTGATCAGTAGGTTTAGTCCATGCTTCAACAGGGTATTATTCAACCCAGTTCCTCCTTTTTTTGCTCTTTGGTCATGTTAGTTAGTAAAAAGGACTGGCACATGGTGTTTTTGTGTGGACTTCTGCTATCTTAATGCCATGACTCTCGAAACTATTTTCCCTATTCCTGTATTTGATCAAATGGTGGATGAACTCTTCAATGCTCTGTGGTTTTCTACCTTGAATTTATTGGCCGGATATCATCAAGTTCACTTGAAGTCTAGGGAAGAGTACAAAACGGCGTTCTCTACTCATTTGGGTCACTTTGAGTTCAAGGCCATGACATTTGGCCTCACTGGCGCCCCTGCTACCTTCCAATTCCAAGGCGCGATGAATGAGACATTGGCACCCTATCTTTGCAAATGCGCTATTGTTTTCTTTGATGATATCTTGGTGTATAGTGCTTCATATGAGGAACACATTCAACACCTGCAGTGGGTTCTCCAACTTCTAGCCAAGGATAAGTGGCACATTAAATTGTCCAAATGCAAGTTCGCACAACAATAGATTCATTACTTGGAACATGTCATCAGCAGTCAAGGGGTTTCTACTAACCCTGCTAAAGTCTCTTCCATCCTTAGTTGGCCATCACCCACTAATGTGAAGGAGTTGTGAAGTTTTCTAGGCTTGGCTGGGTTCTACCGTAAATTTGTGCGGCATTTTGCTATCATTAGCAAGCCTCTCACTAACCTGCTCAAGAAGGACACCATCTTTGTTTGGACTACTGAACATCAGTTGGCGTTTTCTGCCTTGCAGCAAGCACTCAGTACCACACCGGTGTTGGCTATTTCGGATTTCTCTAAAACCTTATGTATTGAGATTGATGCCTGCAAAAATGGTGTTGGGGCTGTTCTCTTACAGGCTGGTCATCCGCTCGCTTATATCAATAAACCATTGTGTCCTCATAGTTTGGGTCTCTCCACATATGAGAAAGAGTATATAGCTATTCTTATTGCAGTGTGTCGTGTATGGATAGATGGGGACACCCGGAGTGGCCCCTTTGTGAGATGGTGGGGTCGACGTGTGGGCGGCGATGATGGTGATGAGCTCGACAGAGTTGGGGAAGACAAATGTTTAGAGAGGTTCGGTCCACCGAAACATAATACCCTACGTTCTTTGTGGGCCGAGTATGCTTAAGTTGAGCATGTCCTTTACACACATGGTTCTCTCCCTTTTATAGTCCAACAAAAGAGCGTCACCGCTCAGCCCGTTAAGGCAGAGCACAAGAAAATTCCTAACTACCGCTGTGGACAGCATGGCCATCATATCCCATGGTATGGTATTGTACCTAAAACGCACTCGCCCCTCTGGACCCGGAGGGAGGGCGGATTCAGCGGTGGCTGCCAACTGTTGCTTCAAGCCATGCCAGGTTTGGCCTATCGCTGCCCCGTAGCCTCCCATGGGCTGCATAACTGCATTGTTTGCGATGCACATTTGGAACAGCCCCAAGGCGCTGACACAGTGGAACAGTGGCGTTCTTATTTGCAACTTGCAAAATTCATCATTTTTATAGATCAGAAGAGCCTCACCCATTTGAACGAGCAACGTTTGCATACAATATAGCAACAGAATGTTTTCACCAAGTTGTTGGTTTGCAATACAAAATTGTCTACAAGCAAGGCTTTGAGAATCGAGTGGCTGGCACCTTGTCTCGGTGTAGTCATTCTCCTAAAACCTTCTTGACGGTCTCTGTGGGTGTTCCTCAATGGTGTGAGGCTATTATCCAAGGTTATGCCACTGATTCTCATGCATTGGATTTATTGCACGTTTGTCTGTGGCACCTTGAGTCTGTGCCACACTTCACCTAGAAGGTTGGTTTACTTCGCTTCAAAAATCACTTGTGGTTGGGTTCCAATGTCGCGCTACAACAGCAAATCCTGCATGCTCTCTATGGGTCCGCAGTGGGTGGCCATTCCGGTGCTCCGATGATTTTTCATCGCATTAAGCGACTGTTTGCTTGGCCGGGGCTCAAGTCAGCTGTTCAATCGTATGTGGCTGGTTGTGAGGTTTGTCAGCAAGCTAAAGTGGAACATGTCAAACACCTGGGTCTTCTCTAACCACTTCCTGTTCCTTCCGGTGCCTAGCAAATGGTCTCTCTTTCTGGCTTCAAGTATTGTATCTTGGTTGTGGTGGACAAATTTTCTAAGTATGCTCATTTCTTAGCTCTCAAGCACCTTTTTACTGGCTTGGATGTCGCTAAACTTTATACGCAGCATTTCTATAAGTTGCATGGTATGCCTACATCTCTGATATCGGATTTCCTTAGTGCTTTATGGAGAGAGTTGTTTTGTTTGGCCGATGTTTAGCTGCGCATGAGTTCTTCCTATCATCCTCAAACGGATGGCCAAACCGAGCGGGTTGACCAATGCATTGAAACCTTTCTACGGTGTTTTGTGAATGATTGTCCTTCCAAATAGCTTGAGTGGCCTTTCTTGGCCGAATTCTGGTACAACACCTGTTGGCACTTAGCTCTAAATCGTTCTCCCTTTGAGGTCTTATATGGGCATCCATCGAAACACTTTGTCTTGGACAGTTCTTCCATTTCAGCATCCTCATCCTTGTAGGATTGGCTACAAAGGATCGCCAGTCTAGGGGTGGGCACATCTAGACCAAAAACCGAACACTGAACCGAACCAAAACTTCGGTTTTTTCGGGGTTTGGTTCGGCTTCGGTTTTTTGTTTCTATGAACTTCGGTCTTCGATGACAGCTTCGGTTTCTGGGTGAAACTGAACCGAGGAACCGATGTACCGAACCAAAGCTGGCTACGCCTCTCCACCGCTCCACGCCCTCCTATTTTTGGCCTACTACGGTCCACCTAGGCGGCAGCAACTAAAATAACAGTATTACATACAAAACCTAAGCTTATCCTCTCCCATTCTATTCCCACTCAGCATCGGCGGCTTGTCTCGGTCAAATGGCCATTCATCTCAGCTCTCATCCTCTATCCTCTAGGCTCTATGAGCTCTAGTTCTAGCAGGGCATCGTCGAACTACGACGCAGTAGAGGCGCATCCCTAGCAAGAGCAGAAGCGGCTTGCTGTCTCGGGGCAAGCTACTTCACAGCCAGTGCATCTACTCCCATGGCGGCGATGCAAGCCAGTCTTCAGCAAATGGCGCAAGGCAAGACGCATGAGCGGGCGAGCGCGAGTGATGGAGTGAGATGAACACATGCCTGTGCTGGGCTAGCAAGATCAACTCCCCTCAGCGGCCACGGTACGCATACGCGACTACGCCTACGCGTATAACACTAAGACACAATGGCTAGCAAGCGCATCACCCATCTCAGGCTATTACTTATGTAGTATTAGATTATTACTAACTTGTTGTATTTGTTGGCCTCGATTTGGTGTAGCAGTACTTCATGTTTTGCCTTATTCCTTCACCTGCTTTGTTCAAGTTCATCAGTAGTTCTGTGGAAACCGAACAACCGAACCGAGGAACCGGAAACCAAAGTAGTCGGTTTTTATTTCTGTCGCTGGTTGTTCGGTTCCCATTTCCTAGCAACCGAAGTTTTCAAGGACCGATCAAACCACAAGTGCTGTCAAGAGCGATGGCGGCATGCGTCCACAAGTGATGATCAAATGGTCGGGTATGTGTTCAACACTGGCCACTTGGGAATACCTGGAGTCCTTGAAGGAATCATTTCCCCGTGCCCCTGCTTGGGGTCAAGCAGGTTCCTGTCTAGGGCAGGGGTGTTAGTGCCCAGTACCTGAAGCACATGATGATACTACTAGTGGACCGTTCGACAAGAAGCACTAAGCCGACGCAGCTGCTCGCTAGGTTTCAGGCTCAGACTGGATATGAGCAGTGAGTGCAGTGGGTTCCACTAGAATGCCAGTGAAGATGGTGTACAAATATTGGAGAGCAGAGAGACGTGAGGCTTAAGAAAGATTAGAACTACTCTGGAACAATCCGAATCCAATCCTTCCTTATTCTAGTCTTGCCTTCCCTTCCTTCCCTAGCATACACGCCCCCACCTGATATGTTCACCTCGTTAGCTCCACCAGCTATTGCTAGATTTCGGCCCGTGGCCTTTGTCTAGCACCTCCTACGTCTCCTGCGTCTGTGAGATTTCTCTACCAAACGCTAGCCCCACTTCTTTGGACTTGGTATGACATAGATGACAACACACCTTTTTTTTGTTCTATGGAACCTAGAACTATCCTTTGTTGTTGCCACTAGGTTTATTGTTAGGAAGTGTATTTTGGGACAAGCATTGCCTGTATCTTGGGACAAAAATTTCCTCAACTCACTACAGAACTAGAAGAAAGTCAGGCAAGGTGTGTACTAGTGTGTATCCCTCAGTAGTGGCAAGTCATACAAGTCCTCCTAGTAGTATGTCTAAGTTGTGACACCCGGTTCCAAAAAGAACACCGGATGCAAATAATGTATATGCCAGGATCGAAATCACACACATTACATTAACATTTAACACAGGAGTAAATATCACAACACAATGCTTAGAATTACATAGCAAATATTATATAATAAGACAAATAACTTATCAAAACGTTCTTGATCACCCTGAGGTACCTTAGGGTAAGGAACATTGGGTACACAACGACGTGTGACCAAGTCCTCATGTCCAAGTTGCTAAAAAGCCAACTTTTACCATTCATTGCATATAGTCTTTAATCAAGATTAATATAAAGTACATCATCGCATCATGTTCATTTAATTAAGGTTGAGCACTAGCAAAACTACACCATCACAGCCCTTCCCAAGGTAAAGTATTGCAAGAGAAATAACTGGCTAGTCATCCTTAGGTTGAGCATACTTTGTTGTGCGAAAATGTAAGTTTTTAGTGAAATAGGACATTATAGGTCTAAGGACACTTGCATTTCTCGAAATACTACTCAGTTCTTCACGAGCTTGATTGATCAACTCTTCGGATTGTTTCTTGTCTACACGTTGTAATCATACAAACAATGAGCCACAAAGGAGAAAAACAATACATCAAGCATCACAAACACAAGCTAGAAAGCCTACTAAACAAATCTACTCATCGCTACGAGATCACAGGTTCAAGAATCACGCAAAACAGAGTTAAGATGGTCAAAGATATGGGGAAACAAGGTGACAGGGGCTAGATTGCAAAGATATATGAGTATACAGGGGCTCTAATGCAAAAGACGGGTCTGGGGTTCAAAATCCTAAAAACAGAGGGGGTTTATAGGCTAAAAACACTGACAAGGGCATAACTGCAATTACTCTCATGGAGGCAGGGGCTAACATGCATGAAATTTGGATTGCAAGTTGAATTGTGAATAGATCGGGGTCCTTTAGCAAAAGCGCCAGGGTTGACCACATTTTGATCGGCATCGGCCTCTGCTGGTCGTTGATCTGCCGATGGAGGGCGGAGGGTGGAGGGGCGGCTCGGGTAGGCGGCGCCGCCCACGATAGACGGTGGCGCATCGCCGTCGCACATGTGCCTTGGCACCCGGGTGGTCTCCAGGCGAGGAAAAGGGGTCGAGGAGGGGCAGAGTATTACGGGCAACACGACCGCGTGGCTCTTAGAGGAGAGGGGGCAGCCGACAGTGGTGCGCGTCATGCCATGGCGACGGACGCGCGGAGCTCAACTATGGAAAGGAATGGCCGGCGATAGGGAGGGGAATAGGGGATAGGGTTTGGGCAGTGATGCTTCTCACCTCGGCGCGAAACTCCCGAAGGAAATCTTGGGGGCGGAGAAGCCTTGGCAGCGGAGAACGGTGGAAGATGGCAGCGACGGCCGATCTGGACAGGGAGGAAGGAAGTGAGTAGCCTGGACACGATACGGGGAGGGAGGGGAGGAATTAACGCGAGCATGGGGTGTCCCGAGTTTCTTTGATTCTCATCTCGGCATCCTTATCGTCGGGGAGGTACCGGAGAGGCATCGCGCCGCGGCAAACTGCAGCGAAGGCGGCGGCTACAGAGGTCGGGCGGGGCATGGCGTCCTCGAGGCATGGGGATTTGGGACGTGCTTCCTTTTTGGCAATCACTAGCGCAGCTCGGGGCGAGCGAGCGATCCGCCGCCCAGGTGATGGCGTGGGGCTGCTGGCCACTGCTCCGGATCCGGAGCTAGGTGGACCTAGGTGATTCTTTTCATTTATCGGTTGCTTTTTTTTGTTTTCATTTGTTATGCGCTCTAAAATTATACCTAAAGGTTATGATTATTATACTAAAGGTTACGATAACTTTATGGAAACATAACTTCGGGATAACATTACGCAACCATAACTTATTACGATAACTTTATATAAGCATAACTTATCACGATAACTTTGTGTAAGCATAGTTTATCACGATATTTTATGGAAACAAAAATTATCGGAATAAATTTATGAAAACATAACATATCATAATAACTTTATATAAACATAATTTTATGGAAACATAACTTATCATGATAATTTTATATGATAATTATGTAAGCATAATTTATCACGATATTTTATAGAAACATAACTTATCAAGATAATTTTATAAAAACATAACTTACCACTGAAGGACTAAAAGCTTTTATTGGGAATTACGAAGCATTTGGTGCTACATCTGACATAGCATCAGAGGAAGGATCACACATGAATCTGATTTCTCAAAACAAGGCAACTACTCATTTGGAGTTTGGCATTTATTCATGGTGATGCTAATACTATAAATGTTCTGTTGAATTGCATAAATGAAATTGAAAAGAAATCGAGAATCATGTCGACCTGTCAAGCAGCATGTTGTCAAGCATCATGAGGACCAGGACGTGGACGCCACAGTGCTGGTCGTTGTGCAAGAGGTCGACGAGACAGGGATACATGCCGCTGACATCAACACCATGAAGATTATGCTACTGTGTCACATGCCAGTGCTGCCAGGTGTCTGAAGAAGCACAAGGGCAACGTTCAGGCTGCCATTCAGGAGCTGACGGAGGGCTCGGACTTATTTTGTTGGTTATTAAACAAGTCTTTTGTGATGACTCTGGTATCTCAAAAGCCTTGACGCATAATTAGATTAATGTTAATCATGGATTTGGACTTAATCATGCTTAGAGAATAACAATAACTATGTCAAAATTTTCAAGTTGAATATGCAAAACCTTGCATTGTTTGGTTAAGCAGTTAAAAATTTATACGTTTTCATGCAAGACATCAAATACAGAAGTTTTAGTTCAAAATGTTGCATTCAAATTTACTATTTTGACCATTTTCAAAATCATATGTTAAGAGGTTCAAAAGTTCAATCAAACCAAGTCAGGCATATACTTAGAAAAAAAATTCCTAAGTCTAGATTTTCAGCCTATTTCCCAAACTTCATTTAGAGATTACTTTTGATTTTACTATAGAACTTCAAAATATTCCTTTCTATGAAATGAAATTAGGATTCATTACCTTTCAACTGCATCAGACCATGAAATGATTGGGCTTCATTCAATACTTCAAAAATTAGAAACAAGAAAGACTCTACATGGAGTAAACCTGCTGTTTTACCAAAACTTTAAGCATGTTTGCACTTGTATCTCAAAATCTATGATGAATTAGATGAACCTTTTCATACCAAACCTGTAGACAGTTTTATGATGAACAACTTTTATAATTGGTGTTTGGTCATACATTGAAGGTTTCTTAGTGATTTGGGCCTTTCTCTATCAGCATAAGAAATCTGTCAAAACCTGACCTGCTTATTAAATCCAACTTTTCTTTGATCTACAGCCATTTTCATACAAAACTTTATTTGAGAAAGTTGTAGATCATGAAATTCTAGACAAAGTCAGTATAAAACTCTTTGTATGGATGTAGTCACAAAATGGACTTTTGGGATTTTTAAACTAGGAGGGTATGTTGGCCAAACTAGAGTTAGTAAGATTAATTCGAGATTAAATCATATTTTCACAAAGACTTTGGTATCATGGATATTTACAAAGTTGTAGATCTCAAAGGGCGCAACAATTCTTCCAATTGGGGCTTTGTCAAATTCGGCCCTCCAAATTGATCATTGACATGTGATTTTCAGAAGGGAGAAAAACCAACTCGAATGTGTTTCTTCTTTTTCCTCATTTTCCCTTTCCCTGTCTCACTGGCGTGTGGGCCATTCGACTCTGGGCAACGGCAATTGCCAAGCCGGTGGATGCCACTGCGGCCTCCGGCGTACGGTCACCACCAGCCACCTACTCGCGCCCCATGACCCCTGCTCGGTTTCAAATGGAAGCCCCTGGTCTCCCTATGCCGTTCCTGCTCTCTCCCTTTGGCTCCAGCTCTCTGCCTCTTGCTCGCGCGCACCGGGCACCCGTGCCTCAGTCTGCCATGGGAGCTGAGCTCGAGCTCGCATGCCCCGCACAGCTCCAGTCCTCCTTCCCGCCCAACTAGCAAGGAGCACTTGCAGCTGCCACGCTCCACTCTCCATTTTCCCCGAGATCCGGCCCTCCGCTGCGACCCTTAGAATCCCCTTCCACGAGCGCCGTCCGCCGTGGCCGCGCCGCGCCACAACCTCTCCGCAGAGGACCACCTCCGGCCACCTCCCGTGCCTTCCCTCCACTTCCTGGTGAGTTCACCTCGGCCTTGCGCAGCCGGGAGGCCTGACCGCAAGCCGCTACCGCCTCCTACCCCGCCGGATCGAGACGACGCGCCGCCGCACCTCGTCGCCGAGTTCACCGTGGGTTCACGCGCGTTCCCCATCAACCCCAGGCCTCCTCGTGCGATGAGATCTCAGGGGAAATACTTCCCATTCTCGGGAACACCTCCTCGGGGTCAGTCGGCTCCAAGTGCACGCCCGCACGCGCCGCACCGCACGCGGGAACTTCGCCTCCGCGCGGTCCTTCCCTTGCTGGAGGTTGAAGAAGCTCTGCCTTTTTGCGATCTAACCCCTGGTATTTATTGTTTTCACAGTTCTATTTCATGCACTGTGTGATGTGTCTTGCTGATCTTACGTATTAGCCCCTGGAGGTTATGGTTATTTGGCATATGACTTTGCAGGGCTCTAAAATTTGTAGAAAAATGCAAAAATTGTGACTTGTTTTGTTGGATTGCTGATGAGTAGATCTATACAGTAGACTAGACCTTGCTGCATGAAATGACCTTTTTGCCCTTGGTTTGTTGCATGCTAGCTAAAACAAAATAAATGGCAAAACTGAACTAAATGGCCTCCAAAATTTATGACATTTGGGCATTAGCTTTTGCATGACATTTAGGCACTATGTGATTTTTGGTAGCCCTAGAACTTACTGGTTAATTACTGTTTTACCCTCAAGCATGTGTTTTATGTATTTTAATAACATGAAAATAGTGGCTACATGAAATGTACTCTAAATGCCTCCATGGAATTTTTAGGTGCTCTCCTTGGTATAGTTAGCTCACTGATAAAATGAGGTACTGTGCATGTCAGGTTTTAATGGTGATTTGAAAATGACAAATTATTGCTTGTCAAAATAAATAATATGGAGAGGTGACCTTAACTTGGTAAATAAATTCCTATGAAAAATCCAGGAGCATCCTTGATCATGTGTAGGTTCCAGAAATTATTTTTGTAGATTTTATTTCTATTGTTTTGATTGATAATTGAAATAGGTATAGATTAAATTAGTGGATTAAGTTTAAACTACCAAACAAGTCTAATGGGCTTGCTGAATTTTACTGCGTGGTGCCCATGACTAGTTGTTGTAGCTGTAAATATTTCATGTAATAGGAATCATTTCTATGAATTATGATAAATCTGAGAGGCTAGATGTTAAATAAATTGCCGGGCTCTCTTTGATTAATTCAGAGCTCTTTTATTGCTGCAATGTTGGTGGTAGCGTTATCTCGTACCTATCTACATATCAAAATTTGGTTTCGCTCACTTGGCATTGTCTAGCAACCTGAAGTTAAAATGAGTGACTATATTATTAAATAAACGTATGCATAGTGAAATTATTGTGTGCCTCCTAAAACAAGGTGAAGGTATATGATTTCGACTTGTTACTAAATGAAAATAAACACCACCCCACATTTCTTAGTTATCGAAGTAACCGGATAACTATGGCTTGTTTTATCGGGGTCACATGTTAACATGTAGATTACAATCCGCAACTTGATAGCTGTATATGTATGGTTTAGTGATTGTGTGCTTACTCTATGTTCATGAAAGTGCTCCAAGTTTAAGTAGTTTATCAATCACATTTCTGTTTATTCATAAAATGAATGTTCACATGTGTGCTTCATATTCATGCATCATGCATAGCATTCAGTATAGCGGTGCATATTGCAGATACGTGATCCAGAAGCAAATGCGTGGGGCTACTTCAAGCAACGGTGTCCAAAAGACCAACTAAGACCTAAATACCACCTAGAGGCTCCCTGAAGTAGGTATTTAGGACGGAGGAGCTGTCCAAGTGATCAAGGAGTTTGCCTGGGGCAAAACCCCACAACCCGGCAAACTAAGCATAGTTTAGTTTGTTGGTTTTGTAAAACATAAGAAAAGGTAGGTAGCGCCATGATATTCTCAGCTAATATAACGTTGATTGCTTGATGATTACGCATTCGCATTAGGAGTTGATCGAAAACCATTGCATTAGACTCCTGGCCGCCCTGGCCCTAGCACCTATACCAAGAGTTCGTAGGACGAGTTACCTAGAATTGCTAGGTGCGAATAGACACGAATGAATGGAGTCACTCGTTGCAGTAGGTGGTTTCAAAAATCACAGAAACTTTTACCATTGAGAAAGCAATATTATGCTCATGATTTAAATGCAGATCGAGCGGAGAATAATTTTATTTTGGGGTGTGTGTTGTTGTACTATTTGGCTCCGCCCGAGTCGTTTAAGGTCCGTCCGCTATTCGTCTGCTGATCGGCGTAACATTGCTAGAGTGCATGTCCGGGACATGGGACCTGTTAAAGTCTTTTCTGGACTCGTCCGAAGCACAGAGACACGTTACTACCCGCTGGTTGAGAAGAAGGTAGCTTGGGGGAGTTTGGTACTCATTGCGGGGAGACCGAAATGTCGGCAGGCTCAGCTTTGAGGGCACAACCCAGGAGGCTAGGTGGGAGTGAATCGAATTTGGGACGAGACAGGTTAAGATCGGGACTATACGTGGGAACTGCGTAAGGCTAGTAAGCATATACCTCTTGTACGATAGTTATTTCCGAAAATTAAAAATCGATTCGAATCGTTGATGCCCACCAGGTGTGGGAATGCCAACGTCACTATCGAGCAACATAGTAACTACTTGAATATAATTATATCTATTGCTCATATTTTCAAATAATACGTGCTTGTATTACTGTGTTGCTTACATTTTTGCAAGTTATTATTATTACTGGAGTTATATACCAATGATAAAACTTGTTACTCAATGATATTATAACTCTGTTTAAAAGTCAATGGCTAAGGATCTACATGTTAAGTAAGCAAGCTTTGCGTCAGCCAGTAAGCCACTCCATTAAGTCCTACTGAGTAATTAGTACTCAGGGTTTGCCCCCACATTTTGAGTGCAGGTACCGATGATATCTGGACAATTTCTTGGAGAAGGGTAGTACCAGTGGGCTCGGTGCTGCTCGTCTCGTTCATTCATTGCATGAAGATTACTGAAAGTATTTTATTTTCGCTGCGAGATATTTTTGAAATCGCTTCCCGGTATCTATTTTGAACCTGCCTTTCGTATGGCATTATGTTGGTATTTATATTTTTATTTCGAACTGGTTTGTAACTAAGTCTACTTATGCTATATTCAACTACCTGTGATGGTGTAACCGTTGTGGCTCTCTCGATGGCTGAATGTGTATGATGTCAGTTTCTCTGGAAAAGGGTAATATCGAGAGTTGAACGACTCTCGACGGACGACCGGGTTTAGTTCGGTCCAATTACACTGCAAGTCAGAGATAGCAGGTGCACTTAGCCCGAATTAAATCGGCGGTTCCGCCACGTCTTTCTCGCTAGTTGCATATTTAGTCGGTCGGCACTGGTTGTTTCATGTCCTTTTGATATTTCGATCGTAGTTTGAGTCTATGGACTATCGTGGGCCTGTTTCCAATTCAGAAGTACTTTGATTTGAGTTAGTTCTGGTATTTTCGATTATTTCTTCTATTCGATGTCAATAAAATTATTATTATGAGTCTAGAATCCATTTGACTTCTAAGCTAACATGTTAAATCACCGGCCGTGAGACATATGAATAATATAATGGGAAAATTAACGCAAAAACCTGACCTCCTGGCGCGCCTCTTGAGGCCTGGTTCTCGGACTCTAGCACCCTGATCTCACGCAACGCATGTCAAGGCTACAGTGATCCGAAACAAACCAATTTTACCATTGACCAGGGAATCGGACGCCCATATGATGAAGGAATTTTATCCCATATCCGATCCTATTTGACCGGGAAAACATGACGCCCATCTGACAAAGGGCGCTTCACCATCGTCTTAACTCTTAACCGCACATCTGCCTCATCTTTATCTTTCGGCCGCAACTATAATTTTGTTATCCTAACCACAATAATTTGAATTCCTAGCAAACCATACGCTTGTACCTGACTATGCATACATATTTTGAATTACTGGCAGATGATGTAGTAGCACTCGTCCAAATAGTTACATGTTACACACAAATTAACAATGCTTAGTCTGCACCCTTCCTGTCAACAGAAAAGCACTATTTTCACGGGTACCTGATCAATGCTAAGTATATGCTGATATACATCACAGTTGGTTCGTACATGTTGGAAACATAATAATAGTTTAGCTTAATTGCTGTGTTAGCTGGTGCCACTGGAACTGTTGCTTCTACCTGCTGGTGGCATGCCGTCAGCCTATCCGCAAGCTGCACGGCACCAAATGAAAGAGCAGATCAAACAAAGTTACAAAAGGGAATGTATAATTGCATATAGTACTTAGTTCCGCAGCTTACTTCCATATGTGCAGTGTTGGTTGTTCAGATGCAGGTCCGGTGTACCACAAATCTTCATGGAAATGGCCAACCCAGTGCAAAGTTTTATATACAGGCATGTGTAGCATCGAGTATCCACAGGTTCACAGAATAAAAATATAAAAGCTTATATTCGGTCGAGTCCTTGAAGTTCACCAAAAATTAGACTGCCTCCAAGTCCATCCTCGTGCACGCAAATACATACGGGTTGGGAAACATGAAGTGCAATTGCAGAACCTCATATGCAACTGAGTCAAACATGGTGTTAAACGATGTAAACAGGAGCTGAAATACATAACTATATTAATGGAATTATGGAGACCACAATTAGCAACTCATTTCAATGACATCTTTCTTCTTGCTACTACTGTGGTATTGCATGAATAATATATGTTTCCAACCTTTTAAGAAGACATTAACCCCTTTTGCTGTAGTTATCATGATTCTGGCTCCTTGTTCACCTACATACACACACACACAAAAATAAGTGTTGCCACAAACACTGTATTGAGCACTCATTCAAAAGCAAAGTTTAGTAGGTTGTGCGTTCCATTTGAGTTACCATCTCTTTGTTCTTGGAGCAAGTACACCGATTGTGACCATTCTGGTGACAGTGGCTACATGTAATCGTTGATCTTTTCTTATTCAAGGGCTTCAGTCTTTCTTGGGTGCTCCTCAGCCTGCCACACGCAGAGGATCCAGAACCTTTCCCATGTCAGCAACAGCCCATACCTAATGCCTTGGTTTTGACAAATAGCTGATTCTTTGGCGGCACCTTCTTCATGCAGGACCTGTTTCAGATGCTTGTATGATTCATAAGATTGAGATGCTGTGAATGATGCTGCATGACTCAAATTCCGTAACTCACGGTATCTCTCTTTCGGAATAATCATACATCATGTTCTTTCTAGTTGGGGGGAATGCACATTTTGCACTCATTATCCACCTGTTCAGAACGCAAAAAGCAAGAAGTCGCTGTGCATGCCGAACTGACAGAACATAAAATATGTGCGAGCATGGTGTGGCATTGCATCCTAGCTTGCGGCAAGAATATCTAATTCCATGCAAATAGGTCATCCTTAACCTCACAGTCCACATGGAAAATCGCCTCTCTTCTATCCTACCTAGCCACCACATAGGAAATCAAATCATAACCATCGAGTATCTCAGTGAGTATATAATTACCTGGCAACATTTATGCTAAATTTCACCAACTCAAATACTTTGGGCGTGAACATTTGTGCTGCTTCTTTCTCAATATTTGAAGTAGCTAACTCCGTGAACGGAACGGACTGCAATGCTACAACGTCCAAATCCGCCTCTTTTCTTCTCAGTCTAGTAAGACAATGCTCATAGTGCTGTAGCATATTCACCAAAGTCATTTTACATCAAGATTCTTATGAAGGCTAGAGTTTAGGCTCTCGCTCCGTTGATTACTTCTCAATCCTAAGAAACAACGGCCCACCTGATATGCAGCACACCATAGGTCTCTCATCTGATACATTGATGCAACCAAGACTCTTCACTTGTAACTTTATTCCTTTCTAACAATTCTAGCCACTTTCTCTCGAGTTCTGCTATGGAACAACGGTCATATAGAAATGTCCTGAATTCTTCCCTAATCACATCATTGTGCAGATTACAAACTATGTTTTGCTCGATATGCCACACGCACAGCCTATGGTTAGAATTAGACCAAACAACCCTGATTGCTCTCTGCATTGCAAGGTCTCCATCGGTGATCACAGATATCGGGTGCTTCTGGGCCATGGCATCAGAGAATGTTTGCAGCATCCACTCATATGCCTCACTTGTTTCATGAGAAATAATTCCACAACCAAAAATAATTGTGTTGCGATGGTGATTCAATCCAACAAAAGGGACAAAGAGAAAATTGTACCGGTTCGTTCTATATGTGGTGTCGAATACGACAACATCACCAAAAGCCTCATAGTCAAGACGAGATTGGCTATCAACCAAAATAGTCCCTGTAGATGGCCCTCCCTATCAATCAAGTACTTGAAGAAAAATTCAGCATCACCGCCATCAATTGCTTCGTGTTTATACCTATAGTAGAAATTATACATGTCCCTTGCCAAGAATCCAACCTTATCATATCCACCGTATTACATTTCCAAAATATCCATGATCTGGTGTTTCCGAATCCCAGATATCGCCATCTCTACAATGTCTGCTTTCTGCTCGTCACTGATTTTCCTATGAGATCGCAACAGACAAGCAAGATCCTCTTGCGCCAATGGATGGTTGTGTTCCTTTACAAAATCCTTCACAAACCACCTCCTTGTCTCCTCATCTCGTGCAATGACCATTTTTGCTCGACACCCAACACGTGTGAGATTCCGTGGCTTCCTCTTCTTTTCGTTTCTATTCATGTGCTTCGCTTCACGGAAACCTTCCCGACTACAGACAAATTTCCTCAAAATTATCTCCTAGCTAGCATTGTCCCACTCAACATAGCTTCTCCGCACACTAAACCCTTTCTCAAGAGCATTTGTAAAACATAAAACCTTCATCCTCACTACCAAACATCTTCCTGACAATGTCGTAGTACTCTGACAAAGACTCCGCACTCAAATCAGCAATGTCTCCTACATATCACTCCCACAATAACATCAGTTCTCCCTGGTCTAACATACCAACCAATAGGTTTATCACAGTAAAAAAAATGAAGCTCAGAACAGCACACGAAAAATGCTACTGCAACACAGGATAATGAAGAGGAAGGCTAACAAAGCAATATCCTGACCACTATTTATTCAACAAAAAATTACCACAATATTGAGCATACTGACCACTACCAAGATAAATGAAGAACACAGTGACAGCCAATTATAAGACAAAACAAACTGTTGAAGATGTGACATATGGAGTGTTCATGCATCTGTTGTGATGGCAGCTGCAAAAATTAATTGATAGGACACATATAGCGATATTCATCCTTATGCTTCAACTATGCTTATATAATTGAATACATTTCCTAATTGATATGTAAATGCAACTGCGCAATCTTATGCACCACAGTTTAAAGACAATACAAATAACGAAAGTAGGATCCTAAAATTGAACTGAGGTTTGCATGAATACATAAGAAAATAGCCTCAGTGACCTCAACTTCATCATATCCATATTTACGTTGAATAGTGGTCAAATATGATAAAGATTATGCTATAATCAGACAAGGACATACTTGAGAGCGCACATGGAAGACGAGACACGGGAGGCAGCGTGCGGCGACGAAGCGAAGTGAGCACGGAGGCGGCGTAGGAGGGCGCGCGGAGGCAGGAAGAGGAGGCCGCGCAGCAGCCTGCGGTGGAGGGCAGCACGGCGGGCGGATGGGCCGCACGGTGGTCGGCCGGGGAGGCCTCGCGGCAGCCGCCGGGCGCAGAGAGACGGGCGGCAGGGGAGGCCGCGAGGAGTCGGGCGGCGGGGAGGCAGTGCGCCGGCCTGCCGGAGAGACCGCGCAACGGCCAGCAGGGAGGCAGCGCCACGGCCCGCGGGAGAGGCCACAAGGAGGCAGTCAGCGGGGAGGCAGCGCGCCGGCCGGCCGGGGAGACCGCGCGACGGCCGGCGGGGAGGCAGCGCGGCAGCCCGTGGGGGAGGCCGCAAGCAGACCGGCGGCGGGGATCCGGGGATGCACCGCGGCGGCGACCTCCACGACGGTTCGCAAATGCCAAAGCCGAAGGGATGCCCAGGATGCTGCGCGTGGGGAAAGAGGAAATAATCCAATGTGAAGACATATTACCATAATACCCTTTTGTTATTTATTATAATTATTTACATAATTTGGTAATAAAAATTAAAAAATAAAGGGTACCGCCTGGTACCGTTCCAACTAATGTAAAAGGTCTCTATAAATAAAAAGGAACCAATTGAAAGTAATCCAGGTGGTGGACTAAAACTTAAAATTGGTAGTCCGGAACTATAAAAATGATAAGGCAGAACCCAAAAGTGGTGGACCGAAATTCAAAACAGCGTGGAGGAATCTGAGTTTCGTCCAAACACCATAAAAAATTTTTTGTTTGTCACACTAACCTTGGCTTCCTATTGTTTATTCTTGAGTGGACTACTTCTATTTTCTTTTGATTACACATGCCTTTTACCTTGTTTCCGAACTAGTCAAGGGCCAATAAATTTAAACATTGCTTGTGTGAACTGATTTAGAGTCATCCAGATTCCTCTCTGCAGCCAAACAAATTGTGTGCTCTCAGCATGCAGAGTTTTGGCTCTCTGAACATTTTGACCAGTATTTGGTAAAGATCAATCTGTGTACTCTTGAATATTTAGTTGGCTACATTCTAGAATGTGGCATGATATGATTCTGGTGTTCCATTGTTTGTTTCCATGATGAACTATATGTATACTTGGACTCGATTATTTTGATATTGAATTTAGGGACATAAGAAACATTTTGGTGCTTAGTCTGAATTTTTGACATACCCTTATGATTACATGATATTTTTATTTTTCAGGAAGCTGTACACAAGCTAAACTTTGGTCACTTGACAAGACTACTAGCTACTGGATCCAGTCTTTTGGTTTCTAGTTTCTAGTTTCTAGAAGTGAAAGATAGGTTGATTGTACACACAATCTACTAGGTTCACTACCACGTGGTTGCCGATGTTTCAGACTACAGATGAAGCAACACTCGATCATCAGCTTTATTTGTGGCTGTATGTAATCAAACTGCTAGCATGTAGCATGGACAATGGACATGGCCAAAGCGCGTCCTGGTCCTTGTGGGAAAGAAGGCCGAACGATGCAGCAGGTAGAATATTTACACTAGTGATATCCATCAAAGCCTCTGAAACCATTCTATTCAGTGTTCTAGACTTACGGTATATATCATGATCTCGGTACTTGTCCCAGACATGCTAGTGTATGTTTCATCATATTATGCACATCTTATGTACATCTCATAGCTAGTATCCTATACTTTCTGAAATATCTATAGAAGGTCTCAAACTCTGAGCCGGGTGCCATTGCCATCAGACACACATTCTGCTATGTACATCTAATTACAATTGACTGTAACCACGCGCGATGCAATGATTGGGGCTGTAGCGGTTCAGTGGGGGCAAAGCGGACAATATTTGCACGAAGCTTACCCTCACCTGCTAAAGGACAGAGGAAGTTGTAAGCACATATGAAAATTGCTGAATGAACGAATTTCATGCTTTATGGATGATACTAAGCCTCAGTAAGCTAAAAGAAAGTGCTAAACATATATTTTTAATGATTTGGAAATCCTGGGCTCCCGGTAAATGTCATTTTTGGTAAACTTGCCATGCAGTAAACTGAGTACAAACAAGGCACAAATGTTACAAATTACTCCTGCTATTCCAAATTGCAGGTTATTTGATTTTTTGACACAAATCTTAACCACTTCGTCTACATATAATTTGGAAATAAGGGAGTAAACACTATTAAGACATAACTGAGATGGTAAACACCAAACAAAATTGTCTTCATTATCACGTGACAAAAAGGGCAATGAATCTGAAAGATTAACCGTAGGATTGGGATGCTGAAACTATGTAAAAATCTAAAAGGGTAAACCAGGGAATTAAGTTCAAGAAAAACCAAGTTCTTGACCTTTCAAATGCCAAAATCAACTACTGATATATCTTAACTCAGACCACTTTATTAGATAAACATTATTTTTCCTAGGAGATAATAAAGAAAGAGAGGAACCTCTTGGCCAGAGGTCATTACACCCCATCTTTCTCTTTCTCAGGAGCGTCCTGTGCTTCCTGTAAAATTTATTTTTTCTAAGTTATTGTGGTACAAACTTTCTTCGCAGTAGGATACAGAAATGTAACAACCATAAAAGGGTTAACCAGGCACTTAAGAACTGACATGCGAAAAACATGCAAATCGTAATCCACTATAGAGTCAAGAAAAACAAATAGATTGATCTTTCTAACACCAAAATAAACTATTGATGAATCTTAACTCAGATCAAATTTATTTGATAAACATAATTGTTGCAAGGAGATCATAATGGGAAGACAGGACCTGAAGGGCACAGACTTCAGTCGAGCAGTAATCATCTTTTTGAGACTTGGCACATAATTGCTCCTGCAAAATTTATTTTTGTAAGATATTGTAGTACAGACTTGTACATTTTTCTTAATCCTTTTTCTTTATAGAGAACTGTCTTTATATAAGGCATATTGTGAAAAGCTATTACCAAGATAGATGAAGCATCGGGGCGATCCCCAATTGAGAGCATCGCTCTTAATATCTCTTTATCTCCTCCCCAATCGTTCAACACGGAGCTTTTCCATATGTCATATCGTCGCGGGTGCTTCCTTCCGAAGGAAAGTTTGTCACAGAATGTTCTTACAGCAGTCCTTCTACCTGTCACCTTTGACAGATGCAGCTCAAAATAGATTATCCCACAGTTGTATATATCAACCTATATAAAGCAAACAACGTTAATAAAAAAAATGGTCTCACAGTTTTTTAGCACCAACAGCAACATTTTTAGATGAAGGTACCAAGAAAAATATCGGCTGACCTTTTCATCGTGCTTAACAAATTTGGAATTTAAGACAGGATCGCAGTAGAATGGTGTTCCATAAAATTCATTGCCACAGTAACTCACTTTTTCAATGGGATTAGGATTGATCTTAGCTGAAAACTGAAGTGTTAGATATACTGAATTCCAATACTATGATTACATGCTACAAAACAGAACTTTACCAATGCCGAAGTCTGTTATAGAAATGTGATCATTGCTGTTAACAAGTATGTTCATCGGCTTCAAATCTCTGTGAGCTACCCCTGCCTTATGCAAGGCACAGACTGCAGACATTATTTCTCTAAAAATTTCTGTGCTTTTCTGAAGATCTACTTCTGTCCTCGTTCGAAGGTACTCCTCTAAATTCCTGGTCCAAAAAATGGAATGGCATATTTCACTAACAACATGAATTTTGTTATAGTTGCTCAAGGAGTTTCATTGAATACCTTTTGAATAGCTCCATCGCTATGTACGTGATCTTATTTTCTGCTTTCCACGCCCCATACATCTGCACAACATGTTCTGTGCTACTTAGCTTTATCATGGCCTCAACTTCTCTGCCTATTTTCTCAGTCGGCACTTCATGAATTCTCTTAACTGCAAATAGGGAACCACCTCGAGAGCATTTGTAAACACTTCCATAAGTTCCTTCTCCTATCATGTTTATCAAAGAACAGATTAGAAATTTTCAAAAACAAATATTAATTAAGTAAATTACAATAATGTATGTTAAGAATTGGAAGTTCACCAATCACATCCATGTTCGCAAAGTGTCTCCCGAATTCAACTCTTAGAGGAAAGAAGTTCATTACAGAGACATAGCCTCTGTACCTCAGAATGTTGTCACCAAATTCCTACACATAAAGAAAATCATTTGCTGTTGGTCTCAAACGAATAGTCATATTTTCCTTAAAATGGAAAAGGAGAAATCAATACGCAAGGGAGAATAGCTGAGAGGCATACCAGATTAGCAGAATAATTAGCATCAGAATTTGTTACTGGCACCATTGAGTATATATTTGTGGAGTTCCACAAAGCAGAGCTTCCTAATTACAAATGAGAAAAACGAAAGAATTAGTATTAAAAACAAGGCTACAACACAAAAGGATTAGTATGCTTCTTCTTTAAAAGAGCACTACCTTGTTTGTCATAGGCTGTTAGGATAAGAGTATTGTTGGCTACATCAATCGTTAGATCCAAATTAAATGAGATTTCATTATCCCCGGTCATAGGTTCGAAATCAACATATTCAATGATCTTATCATTTGATAGGATTGCGGATCCTACCGGGAATTGAGCGCAGGGAGTAGGGATGAGGAGCTGGGAGGCGACGAGGGAGACGGCGCTGGGGCGCCGTCCTTGCTGCTGGTGCGCGCAGGGAGACAGGGAGGCGAGGGCTAGGGTTCTCCCGGCTTCCTGAGGGAAGCCGGCAATAATATATTGCTCTTGCTTAATTATCCCATGGTCCTATTACAAGTATATATAATTTCCTAATTGGGCTGTCCCTAATGGGCCCAAATACTCATAGACTCGAAGATTTAATGAAACCCTAAGATAATCAGGCCCATAGGCCCCTAGACCCCTATATGACGTCTAGCCACTTTGGGCCTGCCTCCTTTGGTACTGGATGCCGGTCATAACATCATTCCTCAAGAATTTTAAACACAGATGATCATGTTTCTTGCAGTCAGCAGTTGCTGCCTTGTCAAATTCAGTCAGGATGGCTTCGAGAATTCCAAAATCCACTTTCGCAGCCTGTTGCAAGTGATTTCTTAGGATGAATACAGAAGGATCGTTTTCCCCATAATCGTGAGATGCAATCAAACACAGCTTGACCTCATCATCACTGCTTCTGCTCATCATCGTTTTCTGAATATTCAGAATAACGACATTAGGAAAAATGTACATGATGAGCATTCCGAATAAAACAGATCACATTATCTACAAAAGTACTAGATAACTGTGAGTATGTGACAGATTTCATCCCAATTCTATTTGTGAACCGTTCACAAAGTAATGGAGGAACAGCTCATAAAACGATCCCAAAAAGCGGGAGTAATTAGTAATACGAGAAAAATCCGCGAACTCCCTGCAACCACCTGCTCTGAGCCCTGCACGGGCAACAGCGAAATCGGATTTGCATTTCGTCTCAAGTCTCCTGAGCAGTACCGTAATTACATCCTAGGTAGCCAGGTGAATCAACGTGCGAAACAGACGGAGACGATAGAAAAACGAAAGCGAATTCAAAAATCGGGAGGAACGCGAGAAAAAACCACGAACTCCCTCCCTGCAACCACCTGCTCCTGGAGAATTTGGGATTTGATTTGTTCGTAGAAGCAGGCTTGGGGGCGTGGGTCAGGACTCAGGAGATATGGTTATACCTGTGGGGCTGCTGCGGTTGGCAGCACCCAGGCGAGAAGGGAGGAGACGTCGGAATCGGTGCTGTACGCCACCATCTCTCTGGCACGCATGTCAACGCCGAAGAGGCATTTGCCGAGCGAGAAGTAGACGACGGAGGAGACTTTGGGGTGGATGAACGCGAGGGCGGGTTCCACTTTGGGCAGCTCGGTGCTCTTGTAGCTGTCGTCGGCCCAGAGGTCGGCGAAGGACATCGTCCACTCGGCCGTCGCCGTCGCATCGTCATCGAGCGTGAGCATGAAGACGGAGGGCGCTCCCAACGCGTCCGTATGTTCGCACGTCGTTTGCACCCATCGAAGCTTGCCCTCGGCGACCTGAACGCAGCGGCGGGCGGCGAGGGGGACGTGGAAGCAGCGTGGGCACCGAACATCGTAACCCGCCGAGAAGACGATCTCGGGCTTGTCGTCGAAGGGATCGCACGAGAGGAGCCCCGAGGCGCCGTCTGTGGAGGCGGTGTGGACCCACCAGAGCCTGCCGTCGTGGGCGATGACATCGACGAATGTCCAGGCACGGGCCGCCAGCGGGTTGTCAACTTCCTTGGTGACCCAGCAGGCGAGGCTCTGCGAGTAGCAGTGCAGCCAGGCCTTGGGGTTTCCGGGCTGGTGCTGGAAGCCTACGACCATGAAGCCTCCGCTGCCACCGCTTATGACGCCGAGGTCGACGCCGGACACAGTGTGGCCGGGGACGCGATAGGTGTTGTTGGGGGAGGCGGCGTCGAGGACGGTGTAGCCCGTGTTGGCGGGCGGCGTGGCGGGGAGGAGGAATAGGCCGGCGGAGAGGTCGGCGGCGAGGACGTCGACGCGGGGCCTAGCGGCGGCCTGCGGTTGGGCGCAGAGGTCGGCGGCGAGGACGTCGACGAGGGGGCTAGCGGCGGCCTGCGGCTGGGCTGAGATGATGAGGTGGCTGAGGAGCGGCGGCTTGGCGCGATGGATGGAGAAGCCGTCTCCCTGGTCGGCGGAGACGCGTAGGGTCTTGTCGAGGGCGAGCCACGACGGCGGAGACGACGCCATGGTTTCGTGGTGCTAGTCTGATACTCTCTGGTGGTGTAGAGAGCAAAGGGGAGGAAGGGCGGGAGGAGGAGGGGGAGTTGTTGGGGTTGGGCCTGGGAAACGGCTTCCATTTATGCAGCTGGGCCGCGCAACGGGATGAAGGAAGGGAGCGTACTTGGTACGTTTCGCTTCGGCGGCGAGGGAGAATGGCCTGTGTGCCCCGTTTTTTTTGTGTGTGGGAATTGGGATCATCTCGCTGCCCTGCCCTCATCTTCTTGGTGACGAAGAAAAATCACCACCAGCGCGTTGGGTACTTGTTCTGCAGGCGAGGCAGTAGGCAAAAGGAATTTGGGATTGGGATTGGGATTGGGAACGAGAGCCTGATCTCCTGTTTGGTTGTCTCCCTGAGTCTCTATGGCAAACAAAGAGGTGAATACAAGAGTGATGCAATATATATGACCCCAAAATTAATTCCTCATAGAATATTGCCTCTCATGAATGGCATAGCTCAAGAGTTGGTTCAGGCTAGAAATCATCGATCTTGCTACAAAATCAACAGGTAGGTTTTTGGATTTCTTTTACATTTATTCTAAGCTTGCTCCTGCTCCATCTCACTTTCAGTCCGCATATAGGGATTTTAACACTTGTTTTTTTTTTTTTTGCAATTCCATCTATTTTCCCATTTTCCCATTTTCCTTTAGAGATTCCCGTGCTTCAGCACTAGAAATGAGCCTTGGAAACCTAGGAGTGAAAAACTTAGCAAAGATGATACAGAAAATGCAATGGGAGGCTTTGGAGGCTGAAATTGGAAACTAGATACACTTCATGCGAATTGGGGTGAGGATCCTTCTTCAAATATACTCGTGTGGTGTATGTCCATTTCAGCATCAAGCCAACAATGTTATGCTTTTCAAACAGGTCGAATTACTACTAGCAGGGGAAAGAAAAACCTGTGATCAGATTTTTCATGGTGTCAACTTTAACACATTCCATTGTTTTGCAGAATTGACAGCAAATAGCTGTGCTTCTCATACATGATTTGTTTACTCCAGACTCCAGTTATAATTTTTTATAAAGCTGTGGCTCAGTTAATAAAATAAATGTTTATTGCACGTGGTCTAACCCTTCACTTCAGAGTGTTTGGAAATCCTTCTTGTACATCCACTGTAACTCAATATAAACACATGCTAAACATGTGGCAATGTTACTGCTCAGGACTTAACCTTTCCAGGAATTTTTATTGTATCCCTCTACCTGACAAGGTATTCTTCAAGTCCTGTGGAAGGATTCATCAGTTAACATGTTTGTTATTTGCGTTATTGTAAATAGCTACATATAGCTCTACACTTGACTGCATCTGCTCTGCTTATGTTATTTTAGATTCTTCAGACACTCTGTCAAGTCGTGTGCAGCCGTAGTGACCTTAGCAGCAGTGGAGTTTCAAGAGCTATGATAAAAAAACAGTGAGCACTTGGAGGTGTGGCCTTATTTTTAGTTGTTCCGACAGGTTCAAGTCTTTTACTATGCAATTTTAAGAGCTTCATGCAAAACAATCGCAATGGATCGTATCTGACCAAGAACTGCTAGTGTCCTTGAGGCTTGCTGTAGCCAAAGCTCTTTTGCCAGCCTATGGATCCTTTTATTAATCATTCTTTAATCCCAACTAACGCAACGATTTCCTCATGTTTTTTTACTGAAACATGAAATACTGGAAAATTTTCAGTTGAAGTAATTTGCTACGCCTGGTACTCCATATCGCAAAGCCATCGTGTCAACATTGGAAACAATTTAGTCTTACTTGGAATATTGAGTCATGCGAAAATATACAATTTTTAGAGCCTGGCTTTCCCCTGTTCGTATCAATTTTAGGAAATATTAGTCATTTATTGTCACGAGGTAAATAAAAATGTTTATATTGAACAGACCAATGTTTTGTACCCACTAGGAGATTAAGACATACTGCATATTTCTGATCCAGACATGGAGGACATTGGTCACTGCACGCCACCAGAGCTTCGGAGTCCTATATCAATTATCAAGTATTTCCACTCCAAAAGTGCATATTTAGTTTAACTAGATGGATGTACGTAAACTTAGCTTGTTCCTTTTGTTCCCATTAAAGGATAATATCTTAGACTTCTATTCGAGCCTTCACGTTAATTCTCACGTGAGACGCGCTAAGAAAAAAAAAATCCAACCACCCCAACTTGCGAAAGTCATCTACCTCGCGTTCGCTATGTTCAGCCACGAACTACGTTCTTGCCTGACGGAGATCCAGAAGCTCCGTATCAAAGAGCTGAACAAGATGCATGGAAGAAGCGGAATATGCGACTCACACATGGCCCTCAACGACGACGGCAACATCAGCCACCTGCACACCACATCTCCGCGAGGCATCACGTCTTGCAAAGTACTCTCTCCGTTCTTTTTTGTTTGTCGGCGGTTGACTTTTTTCAAAACTTCAATCACTCCTCTTAAAAATTTATTGTTCTGTCATCTTTTGGTTTATTTCTTTAGACATATTACATTGCTAACCTTGTTTCTTTCGACCTGAGGTTTCACTATTGTTTTAAATCTGAACTTTCTGTTGTACTGAGATTTCTGAACTGCAAGTCACATAATTTTTCGAAAGGGGCAAGTCACATAATTTAGGTTTACTCATAGAAAGAGTTTTCAGCAGGCAAATATTGTTTGCCGTCCTATCATGGTGTGGGCTCAGTAATGCCTGTGTTGGCAAAATCAGATTAATTTCAGGAATTGTGGATTGGAAAGCATAGACAAGTAAAATGGTATTCTGTCTAATAGGGAAGGAGAGAAACAACAGAATTTCAGCATCCAGCCAAAACTGAAATAGCAATAACAGACAGGACAGCTCTTTCCATCTACTGTTCGAACACCCTTTCCAGATAGTGACATGCCTGTCTTATCATGTAATTGCCCTTACAACAGCATACAATTCTTTCATCCAGGAATTTGCTCTACAGGAACTTCCACACATTCTTTGACACAGAATGGAACCAGCATGATCTCAGTTCCTGCCTAATTGTTCATTAGTACAATTTTGTTTTACAATCAACAATACAGCAGCAGCTGAATTTGCCATAGCTCACAACCAAAAGTTCCACACAAATTCATAAGTGTTGGAATGCATTAGTGCTGATTCACACTAAATTACTACTTCTCAAAACAAAACTTGTCAGCAAACATTAGAAACCAAACATTCCATGTAACGTTCAATTTAACTCAGGTTACAAGAGAAAAAAAAGCATTCAGAGCTACAATCCAGCTTTTGCTAACCCTAGCGATTCCATCTTGTGCACCGAAAACCGGCATGATCATCATCAGTAAGTCAACTACCAATGATTGGCTCAGGAAAATGACAAGTAGAACCACAGCTGCACAAGAACTATTTAAACCTGCATCAAAATATACCTTGTGCTTAGAGACAAATTTGTAGGCATCATAAAACCAGAAATCTCTTCGGCAACTAGACAGTAAGGGAAATGCCGGCAAAGGACGTGCAGGCAACTCAACCCATATTGTGCTACTAGGAACTTCCAGTTCACCTCCTTGCTCCTCGCAGATATTGCATAGCCAACACACCAAAGTATCAATAAGACAATAACACTGCTGCGTTGCAAAGAAGCTGACAATTATCGTTATCTTTTCAGTGAAAAAAATATCAAGACTATTCAGCACCATATTGCAACGCACGTCACGATCAAGCTCCACGTCATTCAAAAAGCGCGCAGCACCCACAAATACGCATACCAAGATAGCATACTTGAATCAATCAGTAATTATTGTAAAATATAACATGTGTCAGAATGACTGAAATGTCAATGGGAAGGAACTGCAGATGACGAAAATCGCTCACAAACATATACTAGGATCAAAGAATGCCATGCATGCAGAAACCAGTACTTCTCAAAACTGCATATGACAAAAATGATCGGAAGTAATTCGTCAGACAAAGAAGCAAGTATCGGTTGCATTACTTATCTGGTGGAAAATTAGCCAATCACAAATCACAGAAACATAGCATCACAGGGTCCAGTAAACCATAGTCTTCAGACCAGCATTGGCCCAAACCAACACAGTTATGGATCAAAATCACCTAACCTCTGCATTATCCAATTGCTAGTACATCAAAAGCGTACTAAGTCACTTCTGAAAGCAACATTTGTCAGCAAAGAGCCAAATGATTGAAAGGCCAGTACAGAGTAGAGAAACGAGACAATCAGTCTCAAGTGCACCTTAAGTCTCTGCTACATTACTAAAAACGCAGTAAAAGATCATGAGTGAATACGCCAGGGTCCTAAGATGTTCGATAGGCATCGCCCCGGAGTTACAGTGTGCAAAACGGGCAGACGGCCCCTGGAAGCTCCCTGCAGCGCACGCACAAACAGAAGGTGCTGCGTGACCACTGTGCCATTGTCCACCATGCAAAGAAGGAATGCACCGTCTGGGCGTGGCTGAGGCCTGTGGCATACAAAGAAGCAAGTGTGTATATATATTGCCAAATTCAAATAAAATGAAAAAAAAAGGCTGGTTAAGTTCTGTCACACCTTCAATGTTCCGGACTTGGCGACGACATCCATCAGGAATGAAAAACTAATTCGCCAAGCTTCTGACCAAAAGTTCAGGGTTCGGCACTTATATAACAAGAATGCCATCCCATAAGAGGAAAAAAGGTCTCAGAAAAAGTTTGTGACCAAAAGTTTCAGGCCTGAATACTTCACCAACTGTATTCTCAGCAGTAACTCAGCACCATGGCGAGGCAATCTCTGATCAAACAAAGTTCAGCACGACCTATATATCTGAACAAAGTTCAGATCGGCTAAAGTATCAGAATTCAACAATAATAGAGAAGCCAAATGCCGACCACGAGAAATTGCACGAGAAAGAGGGGATCTGGAGAGGAAAAGCCTCCTCTTTAACTCAATCAAAAGCACAGTAGGAAGGGTTACAATTCCAATGATGAAAAATTTAGATCACAGTATTACAAGAGACACTGCAAGCTGTATTCTGAATAACATAGAAAGTTACATGCATACAGACGATCATAGGAAACCTTATGGTTTGCCATATACACGTATTTGACAATATTACACGAGTCACTACAAACTCTACTGTATGAGGAACAAAGCAACTCGATGATCTACAGGCATACAGAGGAAATTTAATTCACACACACATCACAGCGTGCATCCTCCGTTTCTTGGGCAACTTGGGCAATAGAGGTGTCGCTTCCTCTTTCTTGGGCAGCTTCAGCTCATCGATCTTGGCGAACCATGGGAGCTTGAGCGCGGCGGCGGCCGTGAGCCGCTTCTCCGGGTTGCACGTGAGGAGGCTTCTCAGGACTTGGAATCCTTCGTCGGAGAGCTTCGCCTCAGGGAACACCTCGCGCAAGCTGTTGGAGCGCGGCATGTCGAGCTCCGGCGCGACCACGGTGGCGGACGGCGTGGACGAGAACCAGGGCCACGTGGCGTCGTCAGGCACGCCGAGCACGTCGAAGATGGCGCAGAGCTGGCCGTCTTCGTGGAATCCCTGGAACAGAGGCTTCTTGTTGATGAGCTCTGCCATGACGCATCCAAGGGCCCAGGTGTCGACTCGCGAATCGTAGTCGGTCTTCTCCAGCAGCAGCTCCAGCGTCTTGTACCACATCGTGCCGACGGCTTCGTACGGCGGGGGATCGTCCAAAGACATGGCGAGCCCAAAGTCGCAGAACTTGAGGACGCTGTGGGCGCCGTCGCCAACGAGGATGTTCTGAGGCTTGATGTCGCGGTGCAAGATGTCGGCCGCGTGCATCTTGCAGGCGCCCGTGAGCAGCTGGAACATGGCGGCGCGCACCGCGGCCTCGGGCAGCGGCGGGCACCCCGGCGCGCGGTTCTTGCGGATGACGTCGTGGAGGCCGGGGCCGACGAACTCCATGACGATGCAGAGGTCCGATGTGGCCGGGTCGAGGACGACGCCGTGGAAGTCGACGACGATGGGGTTGCCGCCGCCGCTGGCGCAGGCGTCCCCGAGGACGGACGCTTCGCGAATCACCTCCGAGTGGCCGCCGTGGGCAAAGCGCTTGATGGCGACTTCCTTCCCGCTGTCGTGGTCGCGCGCCCGGCTGATCTCCTCGTAGTGGTCAGCGCTGCCGAACGCGATGCGCCTCCTCTTGCGGTCGGACGGGGGGACGAAGGAGGCGGCCCGCCGGGTCTGCGTATTCTACGGCCGCTATCGACCGCGACGCACGGAGCCGACGGGATGCCCTAACCACGATGGATCTCGCGATTGGGGGTTGGGGGAGAGGCGGCAGGGAGGGATCGCTCTGATGGATTGCTGGCTGATGGCGTGTGGGAGTGTGTCGAATATATACGCCGCGGCTCCATGCTTCTTGGGAGTCAAGTCACCGAGTCACACAATCGCCATCGGAGTCGGACCGCCCAGCCCCCAGTGATTGGCGCCGCCTCCACGCGCGCGTTCCCTCCCTGCTAATGCCCCGCCATGTTTTCTCGTTGGCCTGCGCGCGCGCGGCACGCAAGCTGGGCATACAACTTATTCATACCTTTGACGGCCATGGCCGCTGCCGCCTCGCCGAGGAGCTTGGCGACGCGCCGACGCCCTGCGTTCACCTTGCCAGTGACCGACGCGCGCAGTCTGCTTGTAATGCTGATGGCTCCAAGGTTCGAACGGCGGACGTCCACATCTCCCCGGGCGATGGCGCCCGCGCCGGAGTCGGGGCTCCGTCGCGCCGGCAGGAGCCGGATGCTTGCGTTTCAGTGAGCGAGGAGGCTCCTTCTGGGCCTCGGGACCAGGATGCTACCAGCCCAGTATCTGGCCCATGCCTGAGCACCAGAGGAGGAGCAGATGGGCAATCGGTCCGGAACAGCGGAGGCAATCGAGATTCCGGCCCAGAGTGGACCACGTGAACCTCTAGCGCAGCGTGCTGCCGGCTGCGTGAGCGGGGTTCGATCCCAAAGGACAAGCACACGTACGCCAGCAATAATCGAGTGCCCGGGGCACCAAAGATCCTGTAGGAGCGAGCGAAGGGTCACATGCACGGTCTGGAGATTGGAGCCTTTGAGGAGGCATAGCTAGGCATGCAGGCAAAAAAAAAAAAAAAAAAAAAGCACCGCGGTACAAGCTCAAGCGACAGATACGGTCCCAGCCGCTCGATCTAGGCACTAGGCAGCACTTGGGTACCATGCGCACAATACACACGACACATTATTGTCTTCAGGTTCAGGGCGCTAGCGCTACTACTCACGACTCTCAGTACCTTAAGCTTCCTCGCTCAGCGTGTCACACGTACGACTCGGTCCGCGCGCGTACGGCGGGGGCGATCTTGTTGGATGGATTATTGTGCTGTTGGCGTGTGGGTTCATCATCAGGGGCACTTGGGCCTCTTCCTGGGGCCGGCGCCCGGCGGTGAGCATGTCGTGGTAGCAGGGGCACTTGTTGTTGTTGCCGCCGGGACCTCATGCACGCGCACCGCACGCTGCACTTGCCCGATCGAGCAGAACCCTCCTGCACCGATCCAGGCACCTCATGACGCCGGCCGGCCGCTGCGCCAAGCAAAACCACGGACGGAATCCACGAGGACGGACGGGCGTACCTGACGCGGCGTCGCTGGGCCGCGACCAGGAGGAGGAGAACCGCGGCGCTCGGCAGCGCGCGGGGGCCTTGGGCTTGCCCATCCGTCCGCGCTGTACTGTTGGCCGACACCCGAAGGCTGCTGCTTGCTGTCACTGCGAGTGAGCTCTGGTCTCTGGAGACTGGAGGGAGGGAGCGAGGATTAGGAATGAGGAGCAGCGCCGGTCCGGGCTGCTTTCTAGTTCAGTATTAGAGGGGACATGAGTTAGAGAATTTGGGACGCCCTCACCAGTCACCTCGAATTGAGAACAACCCAAAATCACATTCAGCTAATCAGCCAAAGAGATTAAAATAATCAAAGCACATCCCATCGATATGCTTCTTTTTTTTTTAATACTTTACGGCTTAATATAGAGTTTTAGCTAAAAACCAATCAAATTATGCTTACAATAATATCAACATATGAAAACAGGCTTAATAATGCCACCAAAAGAAAATAGGCTTGAGCCAGAGGCGAAGGATTAAGAAAAACTACTCGACTATTTTTTTTTTCAATTGATTGGCCCGATCAATACGAAGAGAAATATTCTTCAGAAACTTGACATCTATATACGAACATGCATTTCCTTTCGTGAATTCAGTATTAGTGGGGATGTGAGATGAGAATGTATATAGACGCCCTGACCGGACCTCCAATTGAAAACAACACAAAACCACATTCAGCCAAATAAAAAAAAACAGTTGCATATCAGCTGTGCGCGCGGTTGCTGTGAGGCAAATACGAATACCACAGCTATGCCTCTCTCTTTTCAGTGGCACCAAGTGACCACAGCTATGATACTAGCCAATCAGTAATCGCAAGTCGCAACGATTTGGAGGGAGTTACTTATATATGATACTTATGTTATGTCTCCGCACGTAGTAAGAATATGATCCGATAGGCTAGTGCGAGGGAGCTGCCCAAATCACTTCAATTAAATCAAGATGTCATCCATTGACCCTCACAATTTAATCAAAGCAACCCCGGTATTCCACGATCCCAACACAGGACCATCCAAGATCAAGTTACATGCCATACATCATCACAACATGACATTTAGTTTTACAAACCAAGGTTCAAATATTACGTAAAAGGTTCAGAGTATTGCAGCGGAATAGTCTCAACGTTGTTCTCACATAAGACATACGACAAAATAAGGAGAGTGTTTTCATGCCACAACACACTCCCGAATAGACTCAAGTTCATCACTCTCGGCTCTCACCGCCCTCGGCGGGATAGAAATAGCCATACACGGCCTTCGTCTCACCTGAAATCAACTTAACGGCATCACCAGTTAGTACATTTCGTAATAGCAGGTCTTATCCCATAACCACAAATATATGGTGGAATGCAAGGCTCATTCCTTTTTAATTTGACATAATAAATGTATTTGAGCAAGTTATAATAAGCAAAAGACCAAGCATCTAGCCTCATTCTAATCATTCACCAAACAATTGTATGAATGTAAATACAATGTTCAAGAGCCAATCTTCCATAGCTCACATACGAAACTTTATGTTGAAGTCGACTGAAATGAGCATGCTCAATGACCGAGAGCGCGGCTATTCGAATAGATTTTACCACCGGCCGGGGTGTACTCCTTTTTCCACAAGAGGCACAAGACCGAACCTCTGTACCCTTGACCAAGAGTAAGGGTTGATTCATGCCCTCAACCTTTCGCATACCCTCCCCAAACATCCTCTGAAAGGATGGGAAAGGTTAAGTGCACCGAGCCCCTAGTACGTCAGGCAACTCCGGCCACACCTCAACCCACTCGCCCGAATCCATTGGATGCCTCGGGCGACTTATGGTCTTGAGCTTCCTGTGGCGGAACCGCCGATTTAATCCGGACTAAGTACACCTGCCACATCTGGCTTGCAGTGTATTTAGACCAAATCAAACCCGGTCGTCCGTCGAGCTACCCAAAAGGGCACTCGAAGTAACCATCACCTAAGGATACCGACATCACACACGTTAAGCCTTCGAAAGAGCCACAACAATTACAACAACTCATCATTTCATACAAACATAGATTGATTTGTTACAAAATATTTGCTCAAAATGAGGTACATCCATACTGAAATAGAGTTCTAAAATAACCTCGCAGCGGAAATCATAACATAATACCGATATAATCTTGCAGCGGAAGTAACACATCGAGCTATGACATTGAGCCCACCATTGTCATTCTCGATCATAAAATTCCTGAAATAAAAATATCAACAACGTAGTGGTGAGTACGTGAGGTACTCCTAGGACTTACCCGTGGGCGGTTTCAATCCGACACATTTGAGAGTATGCAAGGTTTTTTGTGGACTTGCCTCTAAACCCGCGTAAGCTTACTAAAAGTGAGTCATTACTTTTAAGTATCATTTATTTTTAAAGCATAAGCCTCAATTGATTCATTATAGTTATCATCAAGATCCATAAGTCATGTCTCATCATCTCAACATATATATCATCATAAAATAGCTTGCAGAAATGTAAACGCACAAGTACAAACATGTAATGTAAAAACATGATTAAATGAATAAGATATTAAAGTTATTACTATGTTGCCCGTGTGCGATACTGGCATTCTCACACCTGGTGAGCATCAGCGATTCGAATCAATTTTTAATTCCCGAGAATAACTATCATGCCAGGGGTATATGCTTACTGGCCATCGCGTTCCCACGTATAGCCTCCATCTCCACTTGTTCCATCCCAAGTTCGATTCCAACCCGCCATTCCCTAGGTTTAGCCTCCATGGAGCGATACCACGGCATCCCGGGTCAGCCCTCCCATGAGTCAAGCGCCCCCAGGCCTCATGGTAGGACCAAGTCTCTGTTCTTCGGATGGTTCAAGTAAGACTTTCATCAGTCTCATATCTCAGTTAAGCATTCTACCAATGTTATGCCGATCAGCAAGCGAACAGCGGATGTGCCTTAAACAACTCAGGCGGAGTCCACCAAACCATCCACATCATTTTTCTTCGTAATAAACCCATATCTCCGCCCGATCTCATCTTTTCATCACATCATATCATATTGCTTTCACATTTAAATTTTTGTAAAATATTTTGAGTGCTATCATCTCGCGAGTGAATATCTTCACCCGTCTTCTGCCGTCTAAGCATGGCTAAGCATAGACTTCGATCTATCCATTCTACATAGGATATCAGGTATTTATGCAGGTGGGGTTCCAAACAACTCCTGAACGTAAATGCACGATCAAATAAAGTTGGTGAGATTCCCTAAGTAGGTGTATATGCCTAAAGGGCCTACCTTTGTTGTTGAAATAACTTGAACAAACTAAACTAAAGTTAGTTTGCCGGGTTGTGAGGCTCTGCCCCAGGCAACCCCTTGATCACTTGGACAACTCCTCCTTCCAAATACCACTTCAGGGGCCTCCAGGTGGTATTTGTGTTTAGTTGATCTTTTGGACACCGTTGCTTGAAATAGCTCCATGCGATTGCTTCTTAATCACATATCTGCATTAAGCGTCACTATATGAATGATATGCACGATGCAGTGATCGAGATGCATGAATATCAAGCATTCTTATGAACAATCATTTCAGGGACAGGGATAAATCGAAATATGATTGTTTTCACTACTTAAACAAGAATTTCACTTATGTCCCTAGGACAAGCATACAATACGCAATCAAATGCTTCCAATGCAACACTGAAATATATTACATGATCGAGTGTAATTTTTTTTTACATAGTCTTTTACCATACCACACGCAAGCAAAACATCATAGGAGCATATATTTACACATGCAAATTATATATCTAAACTTATCAAGTTACTGATCATAAGGGAGACATGTTAAATAGCACTTTTCTATATTATCTTTAACTACCATAACATTTGCCATTTTCAAAATACATAGAAAGCAGCAAGCAAAATACATGAAACTTTATTTCTGGGCTACATTGGATCAAATGGCTACAATATAATTTCTATGGATTTTTCTGGACAAGTTTTATGTAGCATATATTTTCATACTTCTAAAATACACTAAATTCATTCTGGGGTAAAACAGTAATTTTGCAGTGCATGCTAGGGTTGTAAAAACTCTTGACAGAGCCTAAATACCATGCAATAGCTGAAGTCCAAGTTTCATGATTTTTGGAGTTCATTTTCATCACTTTTGCTATTTATCTCATTTTATCAATCATGCAAGAAACAAAGGGCAAAATATTCATTTCACAGCCCTAGACCTATTCCATTGTGTAGATCTACTCATAAGCAATCCAACAAAACAAGATTCGTATTTTTATGATTTTTCTACTAATTTCTAGAGCATATTAAAGTTCATATGCCAAATCCGGAAGGTAGTCAAATATAACCCTGAAAATACACTCCTTCGTAATTAAATCTAGCTGAAACGGGGCAGCAGGCAATATGTACAAGGCTCAGTGCATAGTATGTGTAAATCCCACAAAGCATAGGGTTGGATCTGCAAAATGCAAAGGCTTGGGTTAGAATGCGAAACCCTAATAGATCTAGGGGTTTTTTCATAGTTTATGCAAGACACATTAAACTGTAAGGAAATAAGAAATAACTGCAAGGGGATTTTTGAAAACATGGCGCCTCCTTCTACTTTTGGCCGCGCGCAGGGGAGGGAGAGCCATGGGTCGCACCGGAGGTGTGGGGCCGGGGAGCGGCTGGAGGCACTCGGGGAGGGTGTTCCCGGTAACGGGCTACCCGTTCCCCAAGACGGAGTCGCGCGAGGAGGTCGGGTCGAGCGGGGAACACGCCATGAACTCGCTGTGAACCGGGGGCCGTGGACGTGGCGGTGCCTACCAACTCCGACGATAGGAGGGGCCATGGACTAGCGTGCGAGATGTGCGGGGATGAAGGGAGTCCGGCGGTGGAGGTTGAAGGCGAGGGGAGGCTCTGGTCCTGGCCCTCCACGTTGAGGTCCATGGCGCGGTGGCGCATCCCGATGGCTGCGCGTGGAGAGAGGTGGAGAAGGCTTCAGCGGCTCCAAGGGTGGGCGGATTCTGTGGGGTGGAGTGGGGCGGAGCGGAGGAGCCCGTTGGTGGGAGCGAAGGCGGTCGGAGAGGGTGGTGGTGCGAGCTGTAGAAGCTCCAGCCATGGCGGACGGCCATGGCGTGCAGCTCTCTGCTCTCATTGAGGGGAGGCAGAGTGAGTGGGAGTGCGTAGGAGTAAGGCGGAGGAGAGCCGAGAGGGAACGCGAGTGAAAGGAGGGGCACCGGCTTCCACTTGAAGGAAGGGAGCGGAGGCCAGGGCGAGGTCTGGGCAGCCGGCGCCCATGGCGGCCTCGGGCAGTCCATGCTTGCCGCGTGGGGGAGCCTGAGTGGGGAAGAAGGAGGGAGGGGCGCCCGTGGACCGAGTTCACGAGGACCGAGCGGATGACAGGTGGGGTCGGGATGAGGATGGAGAGACATGGTCCAATGAACCAAGTGCAAGGAAGGCATAAATGGTTTTCCAATACCGAGGGCCGAACAGCGGTTTTGCGGTCAGCTGGATTCGAGGGCTGACGCGCGGGTCCCACTCGTCAAAGACACAGAAACAAGAAAATAAAAAGGGAAAATGATAAACCCAGTTTGACTGGTTAGACCCCTTTTTGAAATTCGTATTTTTGAGGGACTTAATGGCCGATTTGGAGGAAACTCAAAATACAATAATTGTTAAGAATTTTATACCCTACAACTTTGTTATAAACTTTGACACCGTCTTCTATATCAAATTTTGGTCTAAATTTGAATTGAACTTACTGATTCCCGGTTTGACCAAGGTTTACTCCAAATTTCAAAATTCAAAAAGTCTATTTTGTGGCCATTTTCATAAGTGCTGCATTATAACAAAGTTGTTCAGTTTTTCATGACCTATAACTTTTATATATAAAGATTTGGATGATAAGGACTTTTAGTTTAGAGAAATTTGAATTTATTAGACACACCTAGTTTTGGCAGATTTCACATAATGTCAGCAAATGACCCAAAACCCTATTCAAACCTCTATGCATGTCACAAATTCAAATACCAAAGTTGTTCATTGTTAAATACTCTACAAGTTTGGTTTAGCAAGTTAGATCTAGATCACAGTAGGATTTGAACTACAAGCACAAATGTATTCCAAAGTTTGGTAAAACTACAGCTTCAATTTATGGAGAGTCTCCCTTGTTGCAAACTTTTGAATGACCAAAGGATGTCCAATCACTTCGGGGCTAGATGCATTTGAAAGGTGATAGGTTAAATTTCATTTCATAGCTAGGTGAATTTTAAATACTTGACCTAGTCAATCACGAGGCTTTTCCTTTTGAACCGAATTTTTTTTTGACATAGTGATCTCTCCCCCTAGTTTGTATTCCTTTCTAAGCATGACTAGGTCTTAATTCACCATTAGCTTGTGTCTAATTATGTGTTAGCGCCTTTAAGATGCCTGGGGGCATCACACTTCCCGTCCCATAACTAAGTATGTGGTGAGTACGGAAAGGTAGTCAAAACCGTAGCAACAACTAGCAACCTTATTTGACTTAAGCAAGCATCGCCATGCACCAAGTCCGATTCATATTAATCATTCATATAGCTCCAATTTTAACCTTCCAAGATGAAGTTCATTTAAAAACAACTCCTAAAGCTCGCGAGAAGTGGTGACCTTGCCACAACTCGACTTCTACCGATTCTAAGCAACACTAAGCATTTAATAACGAGACACCAAGCAAGCATACTCATCTAGAATTTGTGCTAAGCCTAAGGGATATGTCGAATAGGCTCTATTCAATACATATGTAAATGCACAACCAAATAATCACAATTTGATCCAAAACAGATTGAGTATATAAGGGTGCCTGCCTTGTAGTTCGACGGGAGGGACGTCACTCACGAGCTCCGGTGGAGTTTGAAGCTCCACTTGATTCAGCGGTGCGGTCTCTACACGGGTGCATATGATGCAATAATAAGAACAATGACATGCTCATGATGCGTGAATAATGTGTTATGCAAGAGGTATGAGCAATGCATTTTAGCAAAGACAAGATTAAGTAGCTCCATTTTATTGTCTCACAAGAAGCATAAACATTACTAGTTCACCTATGCTAGAATTATTTTACACTTAACCCAATGGTGAAGCTACCTAGGTTACATCATCCCACAAGTTTACATCATACTAAATCATCCTAAAACCACATCTACAATACCATGCTAGGGTTAGAAATCCCTACTTCACCATGAGCATGAGAGTTCCATGGTCACCATGAACAAGATGCTCACACCAATGCCACTCATCCCACCCATGAAATCGGGCTTACCTAAGGTGGAGGAAGTGATAAGAACAACCCCCAAAGAGGAAGGAGGTTGAGCCACGAGCTCCCTCATGACCTAGAGAGAGAAAACCATGGGAGAGAAGGGGATTAGGGTTTCCTACGTTGGAAACAAGGGGAAAACTGAAGGGGATTGAGGGAGGATCACCTAGAGGAGATGGAGATAAGCTTCCATGGCCTCCAATGGTGGATCTTGAGGGAGATAAGCTTGGGGGAGTCTTCTTGGAGTCTTCTTCTTCCTTGAGCCTTGAGAGGGAGAGGGGGGAAGGGGCTGAATAAGGGTGGAGGGTACGAGAAACCCATCCCCTTAGGTTTTTGGGTTGAAGGGAGGACAGGTCCCCTCGGGCATGTGCGCCAGCACATCGTTACAATGCCAGCGTGACCCTCACAGATAGTCCACACTTAAGGTGCGGACAGTCTGTCGTTAGGGGTTTCCAACTCCAATAGGGATGGTCAGCAAACTGTTGGTTTTCCAGAATGCATTGCGGACAGTCCGGTCTTAGGCCGCGGACTGTCCGCCGTAGGTGGGTTCGGCTCCTACAGGGACTTAGCTAAATTTTGAAGAGGGGAAAGAACCAAGCTTGCGGACAGTCCAGGGCTAACTCCGTAGACAGTCCGAAGTTAAGAGCTAGAAACCAACAGTTCCTAATTCGTCTCAGGTTGAAATCCCAGGTACTACTTGCGGACAGTCCGCTCGACAAGCCCCAGACAGTCCACCGTTAAAGGCTAAAATCAACAGTTTCTACCATAGTTCTGGTCAAATTCCTAGACATAACTGTAGACAGTCCACCCTTAGGGCTCGGACAGTCCGCCGTTGCCGGCCAAAATTAACAGAACCTCCAGCCGGCTCTGGAGCTTTTCCCAGTTAGAACTGCTGACAGTCCGCCATAAAATGCCGGACAGTCCACAGTACAAAACCCAGAAATGAGTTTTGACTGTCCAACTCGAGAATGCTCAATCTAGTTCCCATTCCCAAAATTCAAACCAAGATGCTTAAACATCAAAAGGACAAAAATGATGCATTTGATAAGTGAATGATGCACAAGCTTTCCATGATCACAATATAAGCACCTAGGCCGTTACAGCTAGTCATGTGACACACACAAAAATATTTGTTATGTTGCTTGCATGTTCAGCAAGTCAATAATGGATAACTTGCTCGGCCATAGGTCCCTCAGCCAAGATATTAACTAGTAAAGTAAACAAGATCAACGTAGGGTTTATTTTAATGAGAATTTGGCTAAACCGAACCATGACATGGATTAACCAAGATTTCTTGGAACAAAATGGGGACGAACTCCTTTCCTTTGGCGTGCTTCCCTAGACGGTAAATCAGTCTCCAATTCTGCAGTCTTGGTGTTGTAGTAACCCAACGCCCTCCCTGCGTTGAGCAAGATCCTCCCATCATTGGGATCAACGGCTATCAGCATCGTCATCTGGTCATCTCCGGCGAGTCCTCTGGCAAAAATTTGTCGAGCTCTATATTGTACTTGATGGACCATGTGCCAGTTTGTTGATCCATTCCCCAAGTCTTGTGGACGCTCATGCTCCGATGCGAGCACATCACGCAAACCATCCCTCCTAGCTCAACAATGGATATGGGCTCACCGCTGTCGTCACTACATGGTGGCCCTTGCAAGACCTCAAATCTACGTGTGCTAACATCTAGCACGATGACCTCATGTCGTGGATATCTCTGCCGCCTGAGCTTGTCATCCACCATGGCACCATCCAATATATTTTGCCATTCACATGGGCGGGAGGCATGTTGGCTTTGGGTCTTGGAGGAGGGTCTAACTCATCCTAGACTAGGTCTTTGAGGTACTTGATATTGCACACCATTTTGTAGTCTCGAGTCTTGAGGTTTCTTTCCTTGTATGCAACTGTGCACTAGTACATGCCTTGAAGATGCTTGCTCATACCCTAAGCCTAGGCGGCCAGCGAACATCGTGGCATTATCTTCTTCATTGTAGCCTACCACCATATTAATGCCCATAATAGGTACGTCATCGAGGAAGGCGTACCATGATGTTCTTGCTTTCCCGTCAATGCCAGGTGGTAGTAAGGCCTTGAGATAGCGTATGGCTGGATTGCACACAAAATCATAGGCAGCAAAGCTCCATGTGTTGAGCCCATGGCAAGGCTTGGAACAAACACTATTGGAGAATCGGACATCTGTCCTCGTATATCAACATTGGTTGCTTTAGAACCGATACTGACAAAAGGATTAGCACCGGTTACTAAAGATCAGCGCCATCCTGGGTGATAGAAGGACCTCGGAGGTGGATCAGTACCGCGTGGTAAAGCTCAAGACCCCAGAGGAGGTTTAGTAATGGTTGGTGTAACACCAACCGGTGCCAAAGCCTTAGTACCGGTTTTTGTTACACACCGGTACTAAAGTCAATTTACAGATTATATAATTCGGGTTGCAAAGGGTAAATGGGTCCCTATTACATTAGTTCTGGTTGGTGTTACCCACCGGTACTAATTACCTTGGTCCTTATTAGTTCCCACCAATCTTCTTCCTCGTGCCATCTCTTCTCCTTCCCCTACCATCTCTTCACCTCCCCTGCAGCCACAATGTCGAGCATTTCCCTGAACAAGAAGATCGATCGTGAGAGAGAGATGAACCCACGTGTCCGCGATGGCCGATGGGAGTGGAGGTTGGGCATCCTCTGCTCCAACTCTCGCGCCGCCGAGCTCCTCCTTGTGAACTGCCACCAACGTCGGATCATTGCTGCCGCCGCTAGGATAAAGGCCTTCCTTGCTGCTCGCAAGAAGGTCATCGGCTCCTCTTCTGCTTCCACCGCCGCCGCACCGGTCGTCACCACCACCGCCGCACCAGTCTCCTCCCCTCCCATCGCTGGCAGCCTTCGGGGGAGCAGCGCCCTTGACCCCCCTCATCATCGACGACAACAATGTGGCGCCTCCCGTGTCGGCGGTGGATTTCGGTGTGGACTGGGTGGTGCTTGCCTCATCGTCCGACAAGGAACAGTAGAAACTTAGTTAGAAATATTTTGTGCAATATGGTTGTGTTCGAACTAATATAAATATTATATGTGGAATATGTGTCTGAACTTGTGTTGAATCTTTGAATTTTTGTGAATTTTTCCGAGAATCTGTGAATGTTTGTGAATTTTTACCAACCAAATCCAACACTTTGAAATGAATACTTCAAATTGAGGGGCCACATCCATATCCAATAAGCAACCATGTTATTATACATTAATTAACATGTACTCAATAACCCATTAGACAACGGAGGACCTCATCATTCAATCACCGAAACTCACCTAAAAGCCTAGATGCTTAAAATCTCTCAATATGGTAAGAATAGAGATGGTAAAGAAGTAAAATTAAGTACAACGCCAACTACTCTAGCCTTAAGCAAGGAAAAGAACACACGGAGCACGAAGGCTCACCTAGAAGTGAATTAAACATGATAAACTACAGTGCATACACAAAAGCCAAATGTCATGTCCATCCACAAGTGCCAAAAGATACAAATATCATACAAACCTACACTAAAAGCATGTCTCTCCCAAAAGCGATTTCTGTTAGTAAGGGTTAAAAGGAATTGGGAATGTTCCCAATTTTTTTCCAGCTGATTTTTGTTATAGGTTGGCTGGATTCTGTGTTGCAGACTCCCATTGGTCTGGTATCGTGCAATTTGTTCAACTGCTGTAAAGAAATGTTTCTTATCAAATTTCTTGCTGAAAGATTTGTTTTGAATTGTTTCCTACATCGAGTTGCCATGATCCCTGGCTCTCATCTGCAGTCTAGTTCTTATGCTGAAACCAGCGGTTCCCCTATTTCTTATCCTCTATCACTGTTTTAACTATCCTTCTCTCTATCTACATGCAGAACAGTATCGCTACAGTAACAGACGGTGTATAGAGAGAGGTACAGGGGATGGCGTTGGTTTCAGCCTTACATTGTAGTAACTGCCTATCTGAAACTTTGGCTGTCAGAAGTGATATCCTTTCTCCATATGCTCGTGAGCCGTGACTCAGGCCAATAGAAGTGCAGACAGCAAAACCAACAACACAGGTTAGTACTTATCACCATCAGTCACAATTTTTAGTTTTGTTGTCTAGTTCTGTCTTTATCAGAGCGAAACCTTTTTAGGCTGAGTCCAATGGGAGTCTCTATCTCTATTCCTTATCACTATTTCAACTACCACTTTCTACCTACAGTACATCATTTATGTTAAACGATACAAAACAGTGTTTTGGAAAACACTTTTAGAGGACTCGCATTACACTCAGCCTTAGTACCCGTACTCGATGCAGGCTGACAATCGATTTCTTCTTTTTGCAGTCTGCTGGGCAACCAACCGGTGTTCTCCTCCAACATAATGATTCAAGAAGGCCTTTTTATTTCTCAAAATTCAGGGTGTAAAACATATATAGATGTTTCTATTAATGTATTGTCAGGCTACATTAGTCAAACAACTGGATTTTTCTTTGTCTCGTGTATGGCTGGATTGGCTTCTCTACTGCATGCATATACCTTGTAAAAAAACTGTGTATATTAAGCGAGAAAATGCGTATATTATGGTAACTCGTTCTTTAGAATAACTTGATGCTGCATTGTGGTAACTCTCCATCTTAATTAACATCTCGAACCTTTTTACTAATCATAACTGTTTTTATGGTAAATTTATCACAGCATTATATAGAAATTAGTTAAAATGCACGTGCGTACCGCACGTGCTTAAGAACAATGTATTTAATTTTTAACAAAAAAGTATTTGCTTATAGATAAATAAAGAAATAGGTTGTTCTTGTGAACAAATTTCCAATGTAGCGGGATTGAACATAAAACATAGTTGTTGGGTAAATCAACTGTTGAGTGGTTGCAGTCACCATGCTCATGCTGCTCATGTTTAAATACTTGCGTAGGTCGTTGTGATTTTTAACCGGTTACTGTACCCTTGTTTTTTTTCCCAACAATGACATAGTTTGCATAGTTTGCTTTTTTATGAATATAGTTTGTCATTTGAAATTTATATAGCACAAAAACTTAGGACTCATTTATAAACAATACAAAATAAATGTTAAAAACTAATTACTCCAATCTAAATGTGCTTAATTCATTTAACATTATTAAGATAAATTTAATTTTAATAAAAATAAAGGTTTAGTAAATGATTATTTTTTATATTGTGCAAATCACTGTACTCAACTTAAAGTTGTGCTCAAAATATTGAATAAACATTGAAAGGATTTTGAAAGTTTAAAATTTTAAAAAACAAAACAAAAAATCTGGTCTCAAGGCCCGGCCCAACACGCCACCCGCGCCTCGCTATCGTGGCTGTTGGCTCTAGATGGACGGTCGAAAATCACTCTCACCGAGATATATATAAACTCAACTCCACTCAGTCTCCCTTTCCTCTCTCACTCGAGTTTCCGTCTCCTCCGACTTGCTCCGTCTCCTCCGACTTGCTCAGGGGATGAGCGGCGGTGCTCATGGGCGAGGTCCGCCCCCTACCCCACAGACACGCAGCTTCTCCTCCGGTCATCCCCTGCTCTCCGCCAGATCCGTCCGCCACCCGCAGCGGCCGGACGGTCCTTGGCGCCGCCGCCCATCCTCACCCGTCCTCCGGCACCGCCCCAGGCCGAGCAACGGTCGGATCCACCTCAGCCCATCTGCGGCGGCCGGATCGGCCTCCGCCCAAGCCACCGCCCGTCCTCCGGCGCCGCCGGGGTGCTCCGCCATGGCCACCGCGGGCGCCTCCGACCTTAGCAAGAGTCCCCCCTTGTTTTCTTTCTTGATTTTCCATGCTTCTTTTTTGTTCTTGATTCTTCTTATTCTATTGCCAGGAAACACGAAGGGTCCAATGGATGCACTCGTTGTCTGGATCTGGACGGTGCTCGACCTTGTTAAATGTTTATGAGCTAGCATACCTTTATACTTAATGGCGATTTGGTATTATCGTCTATAACGGTATAACCTGTATCAATGTAGGTTTGTACCGATGTTATTTGCTCATCGTTGTTGGTCCTCGTCGATTTGGCCCATATGTGTTAAGAGGCCTCTGTGCATGTCTAATGATCTGCTTGTCGATTTGGCCCAGATGGGTTAAGAAGCCTCTGTGCATGTCTAATGATCTGCTTTGCTCGGATGCGGGGACTCGGAACTCTTGAACTCGCAAGAAATGAGAATTAGCTTGTGGGTAAATACGTGGGTGAAAAAAACTTCGATGTTGGTTACCATAGGGGCTGAAAACAACAGCAGAAATAGCGTTTCTGCCGATGTTACGTGGTGGGTCCACCTTGTATTTGTGGGCCATATTAAATTTTCCATTATATGTCTAATTTGTATTAGATCTAACGGTGAACATGTTCGGTGGGTAGAAACTCATATGGTGACAAAACGTTAATTTTAACTGAGACTTTTATAGGGTAGATTAGTTCCATAAGATAACTTGACTTCAAATTGTGGTAACTTTCCATCTGGAAAAACTTCTCGAGTTTTTCAATATCTGTAACTATTTTCATGGTAAATCCATCTCTTCATTATAGTAATCCCTCGGTACCACTTGACTTCAAATTGTGGTAAATTCATATTTTGGAGTTATTCGATTTCTTACAATTATTTTCATAGTAAATACATCATCTCATTATGGTAATTGGTTCCATGAGTGCAAGAGCTAGCCCCCCTAATTATTGTAACACCACGATCTTATTTGTCTTGAGAAATTTGACTTTTCAAAACTATTTCATAATAAAATCATCCTCTCACCGTGGCAGATCATACTTTACCGACGACATGCCGACTCCTGAATCTGATAACCAAAGCTCTGATACCACTTGTTAGATATCGGCACGAGATAAACGCAGCGAGGGAGATCAAAACCAATCACAGAGACACAAGGATTTAACGTGGAAAACTCTTCAAAGCGAAGGGAAAAACCACGGGCACCAGCCAGTCACAACTTCTACTATTTTCGTGGAGTGTTTACAAAACGTCGTATGTTTTCCGACGGCTTGCAAAATGATTATATAGCAAACCCTAATCCGTACCGTGGGGGCTCCGCCCCCCGCACCCCCAGTCGACCCTAGGGTGGGCTCGCTCCGCTCCGGCGACGGGCCTCCGCTACGCTCCCCAACTTGGTCGTCTCATAGAAATTTAGATCACAATTCAACAAACTTAATTTCAAGTTGTGGTAATTCTATAGCCTAATGTCCTTCCCCGGTCATTCATATTATCGATCGATCTTTATTATAGTAGTTTCCCAAAACATTAACAGTAAGTTCCAAAATAGAGTAGATCATCTCCTTATCGCTTGTTCTATTCTAATTATAGTAACCTAGAATCGTAAATATGTCATGTTAAGTTCTTGTTATTCTAGTTCTAGCAACTTGATTCGTGCATCAGGTTGCTGTATCATCGACGATGGAACCGCTACAGCCTGCGGCTACAGCTACGTGGTCCTAATAGCCCAATTTCTTTATTCTTAAATGGAGCGGTATTCAGGGCCCTAGGGGCTCGCTGTAACTGCCGGTGGCTTTTGTATCAAAGCTCGGCTCGTGTCCGTCGGCTCACGACTCAATCGTTCCGCTGTTCTCATTCAAGTCGGACCGGACAAGGCAGCCGCTTGGGCGGAACCGACTGGGAGCGAAGCGGTTGGGTGCGCTAGACGGGCTGGATGCAGAATAGGTTTATGCGGCTGGCTACAGAATATACCCACCCTATATATGATAGAAAATTCCTTTCCATATGTGTACTTAGTTACACTCAGCGTACATATCTCATGATTGAGGGCGTATCTGGTAAAACGGAAGATATGTACACAGAGTATGCAATGATACTAAGCCATCTATGGTGGTATGTGCATGAGGTATGCGAGTATAGATGAGATATGTGGACATAACTCATTATATGTATTAATATGAAGGTATTATCATAGTATATTAAAATTATGGGGTATTTTGTAATTTTTTTCTTGTCGTGACCTTTGAGGTATCTTAAAATAAGTACGTGAACATATTCAAACTAATAAATGAGTATGCGAATTTAGTTTTTTATTTTCTCACTTTATTTTGTATCCATCAGGGTTCACAATTTCGTTCACTGTAGCTCGAATTTTGTTTTTTGACCAAAAATTTGACTTTCATAATTTTAAATTTAGAATAGGAAAACATCAGTTTCCGGACCGAAATTCGCTTCCCTGTGTGTAGCGGAAACGGAAAATTCCACCGAAATCCAGTACTTTCCGATCGGAAAGTGAAACCCTAGTACCTATACCCATTTTATACTTTTCTGATTTTGTAATTGACGATAAAAGAAAGACGTCAATCGAACAGGCTCCTGATATATCTACGCTAGTGATCTAGATTCTTATAATCCCATGATCGGGTTGTAGGGGTGGGGTGTGGGGGTTGGTTGGTTGTGTCATTTGATAAAAAAAAACTTTCCACCACCTAAGAATTTAATGAACCAAACACACTGTATTCTCATGATGCCAGCATCCGCATTCTATCAAATGTCTGGAATTTGAGAATGTTCAACCAAACAGAGCCTCAAAGTAAAACTAGTATTAGGGTCCATTTTGCATGAGATTCTAGTGTGTAAACCGATAACCGATGCTTCTGGAAATACAGAGCTAAAGGGGTGTTTGGATTCCTGGCTAAAATTTTAACTCCCGTCACGTCGGATGTTTAGATGCTAGCGAGAAGTATTAAATATTATCTAATTATAAAATTAATTACACAGATGAAAAGTAAACGGTGAGACGAATTTATTAAACCTAATTAATCTATGATTAACAATGCTACAGAAAGAATTTGGTAGTCATGAATAATTAGATCTAATAAATTCATTTCGCCATTTATTCCTAATTAGTTTTCTTCTCATTAGTTTTCTAATTAAATCATATTAGTACTTTTAAATAGCATATAAATATTCGATTTATTATGACGTGGGCTAAATTTTAGCTGCAGATCAAATAGACAAACACCCCAAATGCAGCCGTTTGAGACGGTCAGCTCGCCTTTTCGCTTCGGATTTTCATCACGTGAAATCTACTGGCAGTGGCAGGTGATGGCGTTTTGCCGAGAGAAATCGTCGTCGTCCACGCGTGTGCGAACCTCTTGACTCCAGTCTCCAGTGTCGTTTCAGTCTGGGCGTTTCGTAACCCGAGGGCGGTACGGCTAGTCGCCTACGATGGCGGGCGATCGATTCCCCCGAGTGAGTCCAGTGCCCGCTCGCCACGCGTGCGCCGCTGTCAAATCGCGCCCGACGCCGGCAGCGCAGCCGCTGCCCCGCCACCCGGGCTCCGGCGCCACCCCCTTTCTCCGTGGACCGTGCCCTGCCATTTATTGCAGTTGCAGCTCGCCTCGCCTACTCTGGCCCTGGGCTGGGACGACGATTCGGAACACACGAACCGAAGCCACCGGCTACGGCAAGCGGGGCCTTCGTCCTGCGGATACGCGATCGGCCCGCCGTCCCAGGTGAGTCGCTGCGCCTCCGCCGCCGCCGCCGCCGCCGCTTCCGATCCCGATCCTCACGTTTGCCTGGCGCCGAGTGCCAGTTTCTCCGTGGCCTCCTCGTCTTCTGCTCCGGCCATTCTTGCTTCTGCCTTTGGTCTCGCGGTAGCGGCTGCGACTCGCGTGTCTCCGTGTGGAGCACCGGCGCCGCCGCGCTGGATCAGCGCGATGCGTGTCGAAACCGGCCGACGTGGGGATGCCGGCCGGATCATGGCAGCGAGCTGGGACGGGACGTGGACGTGAGGCGTCGTCGGTCCGGCGACGGCGCAGCTACAGTACCGGTTTTGGGAACACGGTGACACCGTTCTTGCTAGTTTTAGTCCTTTGGGCGGGTACTTGTCTTGTCATTTCAAATCTCGACCGGCGACCCAAGGTGTTTTGTCTACCTCTCTTTGCCAAATCTTGGGAAGGAAACAGTTTGGTCATGGACCCTTCTTTTTATCAACGACCTCGATGACCTGTTCAGTTTTTTCTTTGCCGAAAGTAGTAGCAGTGTTAGTCTCTTGTCCAGATAGAGTGAGAAACACGTCTCTTCATCAGTACTAGAAGACGCATTCGTAATCAAGTTTTGTCACCACGAACAGCAATAATCTCTGCATTGTATTTGGTTAATAAAGAGGATACTAGCTTAGTTTATTTCTCTTTCACAAACGTCACAGGTTTGATGCGTAATGGGGCTGATGATTTTCAAACATGTCTAGTCCACCACTTTTGATTTTGATCTTGATGTTGATCCCCGCTTTGTTACCTGTAGATACCAGGTCTGCTGCATATGTGGGATAATGCATGGTCAGAGACATTGTCAAACTGCACCCGGGTCCAAACAGGTTCTTCCATTTGTCTTTGTTCACCTCGGGTTCCAAATGTTTGGATGCAAATAGATGTCTGTCAAACTTCTGTTGATTACTTTCTGTTATAGAACAAAAGAGCATCACCGTTGAAGGGTCCAAACATAGAAGCTGTGCTAGATGCAGGGGAATTGCCATCCCCTGACAGTAAGCAAAGTAAGACAGGAATTGGAGGATCAAATCAGCATCCATATATGGGAAGCAATGTCTCTAGAAAACATGCCTTGTTCCAAGTCACTGGAGGTGCTAGTGAATTGAAGAAACTGCCAACCCCTATCGATTTATTTGAAGATGAATGTGCTTTTTGTCATTCATTTAGAACCGGTCAGGTAATGCAATTTTGAATAATTTTACATCTATGCTAGAGCTGAGATGTTGAAGGCATCTCAATGGTATTGTCCCCCCTCTATTTCAGTTGCATTGGTCCGATGTTACGTTATCTAAAGGGAAGAATTGTGTCGATGGACGAGGACAGTCCATCAAATGCCATCTATGTCCATAAGAAATGCCTTGAGTGGTAGGGTCCTACCTTCTGTTTAGACAGCGTTCAACTCTGTATATTAATCTACATAATTCATCATTATGCCATTTCCAGTGCTGATTTAAGATGCAACCGTGGTGCCTTCTTTATCTGTTAAGTCCTATGTTGATCTAAAGGACTGCATTTCTACAGTGATAGAACCTTTCACCTTCTGTTCTTACTGATTTTTGTGAAGGACTCCTCGAGTATGGTTTGATGGTGACATTGTTATGAACCTGGAGTTAGAGATCAGACGTGCTTCAAGACTGAGATGCAGAAGATGTGGACTACTGGGAGCAGCTCTTGGTTGTTTTTACGACCCTTGCAAGAAGAGTTTTCATGTTCCATGTGCAGTTCAGATTACCGATTGCCGTTGGGATGTTGTAAGTGCTCTGTTGTTGATCCAAATATCTATGGTTTGTATTATTTACCACCTCTGTGATGTTCTGACTTGCACTTCTTTTGCGGTAGGATGAACGCAATGTCCTGTGTCCTGAACATGTTTCAGAGACGCTACTGTGTGATGGAGTTGGCAGACATGCAGAGCAGAATGACAATTCTTCTTCCTTGCGTGGAAGGTCTGTGATCAATCGTTGCCCTTCTTAGGATATACTGTATGTAAATGTTGAAGATCACGTGATCTGTGTTGTGTTTTCCTTTCTAGCCAATGTTCAAATGAAGAAGAATCTCTCACTGAACTTGAAGAGGAAGGTCAACAATATGATCATCCTAACACCACAAGTTCTTTCTTGTCTGTGCGGTATGTGATAATTCTTCACATTTAGAGATAACATAAAGGTTCATGGTAGTTTTAGTAACCCATATCTCATTTCTACAATTTCGTGGTTTCAGCCAATGTACATATAAGGATGGAAGCCCCGATGATAATCATAGGGAAAGTCAACAAACAGATCAGCTTAACATTCCATGTCCACCCTCTTTGCCTCAGAGGTATGTGATTTATTCATCTTTGTTATATGATATGTAGATATTAGGCTTCACCTGATTAGCATGTTATCTATGCTGTATTTTTTTTTCTAGCCAACCTTCTCAAATGGAAGGAATTTCCACCAGTATCTCAAGGGATGGCCAACAAATAGATCAGCTTGACACTTCAAGTTCTTGTTCCTTGCCACGGGGGTATGTCATGTTTCTTCACCCTCCTTAATATATTATAAAGTTTTCTGGTTACTTAGCTATTTACTAGTCTTTGATTTCTTTAATTCTGCATTGTGTTTAGTGGTTCTAGCCAACATTCAGATGAAGGAATTTCTAAGGATCATGAAAGGGTTGATCAACGGCAACGAGCACATAAGTTTAGCACCTCAAATTTGTCCTTGTCAAAGAGGTACATCACCTTTCTTAGATCTTGGCCCTTATTGGGAAATAATGTAAAGGTTCTTGGCCATTGAAACAGTCGATAATTATTTAATTTTAATCCTGTTCTTCTGTATCCCATCATTTCAGATGTCATCCAGACAAAGAAGGAATTTCCCATGCTCGCCAAGGGGAAGAAAGAAGATGGGATCAGACTGAAAAATTAAGTTGCCCCTCCGATCATTTGGTTTTGCTTGGCTTGTCTTTAAGTGCTTCGGAGAAGGTAGGATTACAGAAAAAAAAAGTAGCAAATTTAGCCACTTCTATTGGGCACACCATGGTCAAATAACATGTTTCCTGCCTTCCATTTGAATCAATCTTTACGGATAAATTTGGCGCAAGAGAATTCATTTTCTGCATACATCACTAATGATTTCCGTTGCATCCCAGCATGTGACCAATTCGCTTCACGCTTGCTGGACAGGACTCCTTGCAAGAGTTTGCATGTCGGACCAACGCGGCGCTGATGAAAGAGTGGGCCAAGAATGTGACCCATGTCATCGTGGGCAAACGTGCTGGTACCTCATGGAGCAGATCATTCGAAGCCCTCATGGCAACACTGCTTGGGAAATGGGTCGTCCATTCTGAATGTTAGTAGTGTTCAACCTCTCTTCTGCAGCTCCATCCGCATATATGATCTTTTCTCTTGTATGGTCCGAGTCTACGTTTTGCTTGTCTGAACAAACCGCGCTGAATCTTCTAGGGATCACGGCCTGCTTGGCCATGCCTCCATGTCCAGAGGCTGCTTATGAGGTTGCACTCGGAGCGATGGTGGACGGGCCAAAGAAGAACCGAGCGGCACAGGGTGGACGTGTACGTTACCTGGCACTGCCATCCATATTCATTCAGCAAACCATTCATGGACAAAAGCTGTTGGCTGCATCAGATTCACATCCACTCTTCATCATCAGTTCATCTCATGCTTGATTAATTGCAGGCACCGAAGCTGTTCTCGGGACTGCGTTTCTGCCTCAGCGCCTACATGCACCCTGGCAACCGAGACCGCACGCGGGACCTCGTAGCGGCCGCCGGAGGGTGGGTGCTGGAGAAGCGGGACCTGCGCTTGGTACCCAAAAACTCCGACGGCTCGCCGGCGGCTAGGCCGTACTTCGTCTACGAAGCGGACGCGCCCAGAGAATTCAGCTCGAGGTCGCTGCGGGAGGAGATGGAGGAGGCGCGGGAGCACGCGGCGGCCGGGGCGCAGGTGATCAGCCACCACAGGGTGATGGACGCCGTCGCAGCCTACGACGCGGGGATCCTGAACGATGAACGTGGTGTGAGGGATGGCCTCTCCACGCCGTGAATCGAACGAGTGGGCGTGAGCCAGGTTTGGTTGGCGGCTCGGAGTTGTTCATTTTGACATTTTGTGCTGCAAAACGGCAGAAGACGGCGAGGTGCTGCCGTGTGCTTCGGATCGGCCCATCTGATCCGATCAGTGTCGTCGTAACTCCGGCGAGATCCAGAACAGCGATTCTGTACAGGAATCTTTCCGTATTTAAATATAAAGTCGTGGTTGATTTTTTTCAAAACTTTAGTCATTCGGTCTTATTCAAAAAATTTTGTAAACATATAAAAAAAACTAGACATGTTTAAACTCTCTACAATGATAAACTAAATCACACCAAAATAAATAGAAAATTATAAAAAAATTTGATTTATGAGCAATTGACATTTTAGAAAGAAAATCAACTGCGATTTATATTTAAATACAGGAGTATTATCCTAACCTCACCGGTCTTTCAGCGTATGTATCTCATTCTATTTCAAACTTCACAAATTTGTCTATAATACATGGGCAGTGTCTACGACTCTCCGGACTATGGTATTTTGCAAACTTTTTACATGCTCTGGTGAGTAGTGTATGGCACGCTGACGCTGCCGACCGGCCCGGCGGCAGCGGCAAAAGGGTGGATTATTTGGATCGGCCAAATCACATCACCACGCCCAATCACCTATCGGCTTCCGATTACGAGCCTCTTTGATTTATTCAAAAATCTACCCTTTTTTAATGCGACTCCAACGACCAAAACATTTACAGTTGATTATGAGACTAAAAGGGGAGACGAAAACGACATAGGTACAACTCAGAAAGAAAAATGGGAGACTCAAAAACGCCAAAACATAGGTACAACTCCCCTACTGGCGCCAACTAATTATGAGGCGCACTAATAAATCTCAAGTTACATGTCTACAACAACTGCCACCTGGCAGGGCTGCCGGCCAACAAAGGAGCTCCATTTTCCAGATCAGCATGCATGTCCTGTTCAGGGAGGAAGAGTGATATTAATTATTATGCTTCGGCACGAAGAAATTAATCTGCATAAACCTATCGGTATCCTGTGGCCTGAAGTGCTTACAGAATCATTATGTATCAACTCACCCCATATATGACGAACAACAGCTACTGATCAAACAAAACTAACTTCAAATGCTGGAGGACCTAGGGCCACCTGAAAGGGCAAATCATTGCGTGAGTGAAGCAAGTCAAAATGTAGAGAACAATTGTACTTTATTTTGATATATACATAATAGAAGCATGCCACCTTATAATTCTCGCCTAAGATTTTGGGCCGCAGGAGGAAGGACAGGTCTCTTCTCCACTGCTTCGTACTGGATAATCAAGTCGTCCTGCAAGTAAAAGAATGCTCAGATACACATTTCTCCACCAATAAGGGTAGAAAGGTAGAAGCAAAACCTTGTGAACAGTGTCCCAGATGTTTGGATCAAAACAAATGTAGGACCCCCGTTCTTGAAGTGGAGTTTTCACAGGAGCGGCATTAGGAGCTCTTGTGAGCCAGATGCGGTACTCTTTGTGGTAAAACCACCCTTTATTGTATCTGATCAAAATATGGACCAGCAATTTGCTCATATAACATGATAGGATGAAAGCTATATACACGTATCAAGAGTAGAAGGAGTGATACTATAAACTGTGCAGTTCCTATGCTTACAGTTCATTAGCAGCATATAACTGAGCGACATCCTTAGGCATGCTGCACAAAGAAGAAAGTCAGATGATCCATGGCCAAGTAACATCAAATGATCAGTTAAATGAACTCAAAAAGTACCTATAGAAGATGTAGAACAATGTCAAGGGGTGAAACTTCTGAAAATGTAATGGCTGCACAGGATGGAAAAAATATGTGAAAATGTAATGCCATGGAGGAGGCTAATGGTAGTTAAAATGTTTAGAAGCCTACTTGCAGTGCTGGTGGTGGCTCAGCAGAGAAACAAGCTGGGATCTGATAATCAGGTTCTCCTATGGCCGGCTCATTTGACCATGGAGAGCCAAACGTCTTGTAAAGATTATCTTGGGAGTTCAAATTCAACCCTAATGATGTCAAATCAATCCCTAAAGCAAGAGCTGATGGTCCAGGCTCTTTCAACCTTATTAAACTCAGCAGTCCAAGCAAACTATATGGATCTGGCGCAACTTGAGTTCCCTGAACAGATTTTTGGTTTTGATCCTTGTATGGTTGTGGACCTGAAGATGCCTGCAACCTAAGTGAATTTTGAGTCTGCGCTTGATGGTACTTCTGCATAAATTGCTCATAAACCCCTGAATTAGATGAGGGACTTGGAGAATTTGCTGGCCTTAATCCAATATTTTCCAGGCCAGCATTTTGAACCTAGTAAGGATCATGAAGATTAATAATCCAAATTCAGACAGCTTAGCAGGCATAAAACGAATCAAAATTTCAGCAGAGATCTCCCATATTATTCAAAAAGGGAAATAACAAATCAAGTTGTTTCATAAAAAGTGAGTGTGTTCAATCTTGAGCCAATGTAAAAGAAAATAGTAGTATTGCTTACTGAATTAGCACTCTGCTGATGTTGACGGGGTGGATAGCTGCTTCCTAAGTTAAACCCAGATGATCTACCCATCTATAGAACCATGTTTGTTGAAATTAAGAACAAGCAGAAATGAGTGTTCAGGAAATCAAACGGTAAAGCCATCAACTTACAGGATAATGCTGTGCTTGCATAATATTTACGTTCTCATGAAGATGGTCCTTGTGATGAATATCTATACCATAATCTGAGGAACTACCTTATGTTCCAAAGAAACATACAATTAGATAACACTCCAAAAGAGAGGGAAAAGGTATGACAAAAAAACACAACAGCAATAAAACTAACAAAACCATATCAATGACATTAGCATGTGATTGGTGGAAAATTGAGTAGAGGGCAGGAGAAGAAAAGAGCAAAGGAACTAATAACATATCACATGTTATCATGTACTCCATCCATTCCAAATTATAGTTTACTTTGGCTTTGTTCTAAGTCAAACATCTCTAGCTTTAACAAAGTGTTTAGAAAAAGAGATTAGCGTATACAATACAAAAAAAAACACTATCAAAACATATTTCATGGTGAATATACAACAACAATGATGCTTGGTAACATGCACCTTTATATCCTGGTAAAGCTGGAAAATCTTCATTCTGAATGCTGAATTCCTGATTTTGTTGCACAATGGTGTTAACACTTACTCCATGCTTCCGCAGTGATCCTTCAACTTACACAAGTCAGAAGTTATATAATCTAGTACTCCCTCCGGTCATTAGTATATGACGAGGAGGTGAGGTAGTATTATCTGAAGATTTGTTAGCATGGCAGTGTTACCGTATTGCCCTTGACCACCTCCAGAAGAATTAGGTCGTCCAGTTAACTGAGGGAAGTCATTTATATCAAATGGAGCAGTTGTCACCCGAGTTTCCATCATGTAGCATCCCAGAAGATCCTAAAGAACTGTTTCCTGCCTGGACTTGGTTCTGAGACAGTGAACCTCCAGGTGTTGGGTAAGAACTTCCGAGCAAGTTCATAAATTGCGGGGATGCTGGCAAAGGAAGAAATAATCCAAGCGAAACATAAATTATTACACTAAATCCAAGTATTCACACCTTTTACAACAAGTTACAAAACTATTCATACAACGAGTTCTTTGAAACATTAGACCCATGGATTCAACACATAGTGATAGTGTTCTCTAATACAATAAACTGGGTTACCACTTTGGCTCCGTTGTCAGTTTTGAATGAAAGTGGACCAAGTAAAAAGTTTGCTCTTTGAAACTTAAAGAACAAAGTGTTTCCCTTCCTCAGCCCTCTTATGTCTTACCATGAGTGTACCCTTCAAATTAGAACTAGATAGTTATCATTGGTACCAGACCATTTCACTATCCAGCCACAATGAAAGATATAACAACATACACAGATTCATCAATGAAGCATGGAAAGTTCAATCCAGCCATCATATGCATGTCAAACACATACCTTGTTGAAGCATACTACTCATCCTGTTGGATCCTTGAATATTGATAGCCCCACTTCCAGAGTTGCCACTTAAATTCATGCGAGATGTGATACTAGGCATAGACAACCCTGCAGAGCTTATACTTCTTCCAATATTGCCCCCACTTATAATATTCCCAGAATTTGTTATTCTTGGGCCTAAATTCCCTAAAACTGGAGATGCTGCCAACCCGGGATTAGAATTGCGGTTACCCACATTAGCCATGTTTGAGGATAAACCACCAATAGCATTCATGCTACTACTAAATCCAGGATTTCCCCCAACATTCATGCCTCCTCTGTTGCTGATCCCAGAATGCCCATGAGGAATCTACAAAGGGATCAAACACAATGAGAACCTAAGCAACAGAGAGTCCACTCAGCATGAACAGGAGCAGGCTGTGGATGCAGGGGAAAAAACCTGAGACATGGAAGCTTGAAGATTATTTGAGGGGAACCGACCACTGGAAATACTACCACCAGGTTGTTGAACCCCTGGTGATGGGATACCTGCCATTGAATTATTTCTTGGAGCCAATGATCCAGAGAGATTTCCAAGATTGAGATTTCCATGAATATTGTGTGAACCTTGCAGGCAAATTCAAAAGAGTTAACAATAAAAGCAGGACAATGCAACATGCGTCAATGGACTGATAAGATACTGTAATCTTCACCAACCTGAGTGATGGAAACCCGGAAGTGATCCAGATTGACCAGAAAAGGATGATGTGAATGACCTTCCAGTTGAATCTCGAAGGTTTGAGGTGCCCCCACCAATGTTTGACTGCAAAAGTGATGAAAATGGGTTCACCAGTCAGAATACATAGCTGGAACTATTATGGGCAGTCAATGGGCCCATTAGGCTGAACGGGCTATTAGGATAGAATTAGTTGATAAGATTAGGGATAGCTTAGGGGTCAAGTAAGCCTCTTTGTATAAGTAGAGGAGATGTATCTATCAAACGAAAGAAGAACCCTAAAAGCAGTCAGAGCCTCCAGAGGGAGGGCGACTAGCCTTCTTGCTACCCCTAGATTTATCATATCAGGGACATTCTCCGATGCATTTGTATTTACAAGGATACAAAAGGTAGAATAGCTTGAAACATTCTGTTACACTAATCGAGAAATAAGTATCAATAAAATATGAGAAAACAAAACATGTTTACTTTCTATTTGGCAATATGTTTATATATTTTAATTGAGATGGAGAGAGATCAAACAAAGAGTAACCATATCAAGAAAGCACAAGCTATAGGAGCCACTCATAAGTGACATACACGTGATCTAAGAAACATGACTATGATTGTTTGCTGAATAGAAAAAAGAGGAATTACATATAACCATGGTTTAGTAAGGTTGAGGACATACGTTCAGTGGTCCTGACATTTTGATGATGCCCAAAAACAGACAAGCCTGGAGCACCTTGAGTATTATCCACCTAATGGAATGAGTGTTTATCCAATCTGAAGTCCGAGAAGAGACAATACATGTGCAAGCTATTTATACAACCGTATTCTTCCAATAAAATGCATTTTACTTCAAATAAAGAAAAGGAAAGCTAAACAAACACATCGCCTTAGAATGTTTATCAGTAAAATAACCAGATTACTTCACAAACGCAAAGTAGGACCAAAAGTTGATTTCTAAGTAATTTGAAACACTGAATAATAACAAGAGAATAAGACTCTATGTGGGACTTCAGTGACATTTGCTGCTGTGAAGCAAGGTGCCAGGTACCTTTTGAAGTTTGAAATTACTCACTGTATCTAGAGATCCAAAATATGTAATGTCCTGAAAGGACTCATGCAGAACAAAATATTGCATAATGCATAGCAAGACTGATGAAACAATATGCACTAACAAACTACATAGATAAAAACAAAAAAGTATTTGATCTGATTTAGGATAACGGGGGCATATGAACCCCTAGGTTCAAATAGGCATTTTCAATAAATGCAACTAGAACTTTGAACTTAAAATTGGCAAGAAAAAAAGACACAAATATTAGATCTCAATCATCTCCCAGTTTATTAGAAACTGAAGGCTAGCTGGTTTCTAGAAGGCAAGCGGTAGGTTCTAAGAACTTACAAAATAACTTGACCAAAGAAAACACTGAGTGAAAGATACACACATGCAAAGCAGAGAGGGACTAGAGCCAATGTCTCCTGAAGTCTTGTACTATCAAGTATCAACCAATAACTATAGTATGCAGAGCTTATTATTATTACTGAATCACCCAACTAGCTGTGAGGAGCTGAGGACCCTCATGTTTATCAGCATATGGGTCTCCATACAAAGTCTATACACACACATCGCGCGATTCTTTTTTTTCCTCCACAATCGTGCAATGCATGTTTTTCAATAAGAGGGGTAGAGAAATGATCTCTGTTGCAAGCCTAGGCTTACAGCAAGAATACAATGTTATCAAGCCGTCCTTATCAATCCCCTGGCTCCGATTAGGTCCAAGTCCAACTAGTAGGTTATAGTGATTAGTTTGCTAGTTGTCCAATTAGTCGTCGACTAATCACGATTAGTTGTCCGATCAGGGTAAATATAAGCTATACATTAGTCGTTGACTAATCACGATTAGTTGTCCGATCAGGGTAAATATCGATTAGTTATGAAGCTATACATTGCGCTTGGGCTGGGCAGGTTTAGGCTGACAATTTGGCCCACTTGGTTTTAGATATACCCCTGCCCCTGCACCCAGCCGTGTGCCTGCTCAGTCAAGCGATATTGCCTGCCGGAGATGAGCTCCTCCTTTGAAAGTTAGTGACCTACTTCTTCTCCTCCAGTCCTCCACTCCATCTTCTTGCTGCGTTAGTTCGTTACTAGAATCTTAACACCCTGCTCTTGCTGCCTTCTGCTCTTGCTGTTGAAGACCTCTACCTCTAGTCCATGGCCAGTAGACTTAATTCTTACATTGCACTAATCGTATAGTACATATAGCATATCGATCCTGGTATATATACCAGGATGACTATGTAAACGACTAGGACCAACAAGGCTCGACTAATCGATCATGATTAACAACTAATCACAACTAGTCGCTGATCGAGGCGATGGCGACTAGCTTCGATTAGATGATTTAAAAAACTGGTTAATAACTGGTTTGTGACCAAGGAGAGCTCCGCAACCCTGAACACAAAGAACACTACCCATAAAGGATCATCAGTGATAGCAGAGTTTTGTAGTCTGCCATGATCCAGGCTCCGCTTCTTCTCTGATTCCTGCAACCAGCATGCCCTGTATGGCTGCTCTTCGCTCCAACATCCATCGATTGCATTCATTCCAAATCATCCATGATACATGGAACACGAGGGAATCAAAGGCACGACGAACTGCCGTTGCAACCAGCTTCCTCGCTTGGAGCCACCAACACATTAGTGTCGCCGTGCAATTGGGTATTATATTCTGAAAGCCAAGGTTACGGAAGATACATGCCCAGACCTAGCGGCTGAAGGAGCAAGGCGAAGAAGACCAACAGGTGATGCACAACGCACAGACGTCCGTATCCTGCAGACCATGCATGCGTCTCCGGCTTGCCGTCCAACAGAGATCGCACATGACCAGCTATCCACACAAACCATCCCAGCCCACGGACCCACAAGAGCTCCTTAGCTCCCACAGGGCCTAGACGAAGCAGTGAAGAGTGCTTGGTAAGTGGAAGAAGCAGAGCAGCTCTCACTGCTCAACCCATCTCCGAGACTCCGAATCAGACGACTGCTGTCGTCGGCCAAGAAGACCACCGATTCCAGGAGCGGAGCCAGCAAAAGGACGCCACGGGTGTACAGAATTATATTTCGTTGTTTTTGCAACAGATCGAACTTAGACTCTCTCCAACAATACTCCTCATCCCAATTCCTCAAATCTGACTCCTGTATGTGCACGTCGTACGATGCAAAACGGTATCAAACAGTGCAAAACGGTGAGAAACGTTGCCGCTGCAGTGTTTCGAGGAACAGCATCCCATTGGGAAGAGCCTTAGTCGTACACTTTAGACCAGATCTGAACACAGATAGCCTTTGGACAGCAGGACGGGAAGAGATGGGGGTGGGCATACCTGGTGGGTGCTCGTCGCCGGCGAAGTGCCCGTCGAAGACCTAGGCAGCTGCCGTCGGGCCGAGCTGGTGCCGCCCGAGCGACGACAGGGAGAGGGATGCTCGGCTGCGGCGCTGAAGCGGGAGGCGGCGGCACTGGAAGCGGCAAGAGAAGCGCGCGCGGCGCCTCGGGCGGGGGCGGGGTTCGCTTCCGAGGCCGGCGGTGGCCCGGATTTGGCGAGGGAGTGCCGGAGTAGTTTTTGCGGTGGATGCCTCTGCCGTCGGGCAATTTGACGTGCCTCTGCAGTTGTTGGAGAATCCGTGCCGTCCGCTCGGATCGAACGGCGCCTAAACCCTAAACCACAGGCCGGGCCGCGACAGCCGGACGAGCGGCCCACCTAAGCCCACAGGCCCACAGCACGGTGCTCTCACAAGTCACTAGGCAAAAGGAGCCCCCTCACATGTCGCAAGTCACACCTCCGCCGGCGCAAGCTCTCCGCGTCTCTCTCGGCCTCCCCCTCGGCGACGGCTGGGCGAGGTCTTCGCCGGCGACGAGAAGCCACACCAGGTATGCCCACCCCTTCTTCTCCTCCCTTGCTGCTGTGCGAAGCCAAACGTCCAGACCCTAACGTAACCCGTTTATCGGATCTGATCTGACCTGACTGCAACGAGAACTACAACTAGCATACATGTACTATGCCCAGTGACTTTGACTTTTTTTTCTTTGCAAAAATGATCCGGTGTGCATGTGTCATGTGCTAGGTCCTCCCCTTCTTGGAAGTTATTTTAATTTGGGTGTTGGTTTTAGCTGCCAGAGATCTGTTGCTGATTTCTAGAAAAGAAGAGGGATCTGTCGCTGATTCAGCGTTCCTGTGGTCAGATGGCGAGCACGGGACGGTCGATGCTGTTGTCGCTGCTGCTCTTCGCAGTGACGCTTTCGCTGCTCGAGATGTACAGGGCCAAGTTCGCGTCGTCGGAGATCATGACCATTGCCGGCGGATTCGTCTGCTCTCTCCTCTTCCTGCTGCTCCTCACCGTGCGTTTCCCCTTCTGATCCCGGTTGTTTGTAACTTCGTTTTTTTTATCCGAATGGTGCAAGAGCCCTTGTCCCTCTTCCTGATTTGCTAAATTGGAGTGGTAGAAACTTAATTTGTACTCCCTCCATCCCAAATTATTGTTCATTTTGGGTTTGTCCTAACTCAAAATCTCTCTTACTTTGACCAAGTTTTTAGAAGAAGGAAAAAAACACCAACATCTATAACATCAGATTAGCTCCATTATATCCATCAGTATATTTATTTGCTTGTAGATACCTTTGTTTTCAAAAGTTTGGTCAAAATTAGAAAAGTTTGACTTAGAATAAAGCCAAAGTGAACTGTAACTTGGAACAGAGGGAGTACAAAACAGTGAAGCTACTAAGCTAGTAAATAAAACTTTTTAAGTTCGTGGTACATAAATTCTGATGCCACAATTTAATGGTTTTGTGTTATATGATTAAATTAGTTCTGCTCATCAGCTCTTCATCAACCAAGTGTGTTTACTTCCTGGAATTTTGCCTTGTGTTGAGCTGATAATTGGAAAAAAAAACTGTTGCAGTTTATCGGAAACTACCAAGAAGCTAGTGGAGATAGAACTGGCTGGGGTGCTGGTATGTTGTGGCATATGATCTCTCATCTCTTCACATAGTCTATATTTCACTTTCATCACTGTTGCTCCTCCTTGCAGTTGTTGTAGCACAACTTGTCGCTCTTATTGTAGCTGGCACTGTCCACCGTGTCTGTATCACAACATGGTATGTCACCTTGGACACACACCACTGATTTTTCTTATACCAGTCATTAGCATTTATTCTGTCACATGAACCTATCAACGAACCCTAATGCTTCCATTCATCTAAATAAGGAATGTGTTGATAACTCAGTGTTACAAAGAAGTGCTAGTTCCAGCATGGGTCCATTGGAATGTTTCCTATGGGTTTTCTGCTTTCGGGTGGGAGTTATAGGCGTAAATGTCTGAAAAAATAAAACAATTTGCTTGTTTTGGTAAAGGATTTCGACCTTGGAATTGTAATTAAATCATTTGCACAACATAATCTGTTGTTAATGAAGCATAAAATCCTGTTTGAATGTTGTTATTGAGCTAGGAGCCTAGGAATTGGAAAATTGGAATAGCGTATTTTCAATAGCATGTGTTTCGATGCTTCCGAATTCGATCTTGGAAATTCTACATGATATTGTCACAACAACAAACTACACCAGCTCAATACAGATCTGGGAAGCTTGGTATTGGTTGGAATCTATCTGGTCAGCTTGACTACCTTTTGGGAAGTATACTGCTCTAGTGATGAGAACAACGGAGACTGCAATTGCCGAGGTCCTAGGGCCACCACCTGCCGGAGAGCTCCTGAGGACCTGAGCAACCACCACCGACGATCTCCTGCCGCCGCTGGATAGCTCCTGATGACCTCCTGCCACCGATATCCCTACAACCTCCCTCAACCACCGCCACCTGCCTCTTTCCCATCTCCTGTGAGCCTGCTTCTTCCCATCTCCAACTATCCTTCTTCCCAGTCGTCGGCTTCTCCACATCTCTGGTCAGCCTGCTGCTTCTCCCCCATGATGGGGTCAGCCTGCTGCTTCTTCCCCATCTCCGGTCAGCCTGCTGCTTCTCCCCCCCCCCCCCCATCTCCGGTCAGCCTCCTGTTTCTTGCGCATCTCCGGTCAGCCTGCTGCTTCTTCCCCACCTCCAGCCAGCCTGCTGCATCTTCCCCATCTCCATCTCAGCCTGCTCAACGACTAAAACTGGAGGCGGCTAGCCCTCATCCTACCACATGACTGGGATCATGAGGGGAGCTCTTTTAATCAGGGAGACAGGACAGGAAATATTTTGGAGTGGTTGCGATTGCATTTGGATAGGATATTTCTCAAATTGGTAGGAGTGGCATCCAAACAGTTTTAGGGCCCCTTTGGAACATAGGATTTCTAAAACGTAGGAATAGAAAACACAGGAATAGAGTTGCATGTCACTTGCAAGTACTACAGAATTTGAAAACACAGGAAAGTTTCCAATAGAGCACTTGGATGCAAACACAGGAAATAGAAGAGAGAGATAGACACGAAGGAAATTTTCCAAGAGGTTGGACCTCATGTTAGATTTCCTCCAAAATGTCTATGGATTGAGCCATTCCATAGGAATTTCATAGGATTTGTGGGAACCGAATCCTTTGTTTCCAAAGGGCTACACAGGAAACTTTCCTGCAGGATTCCAATCCTATGAAATTCCTCTATTTGTCCTTTGTTCCAAAGGAGCCTAGCATTGAATTTGTCTGATTTTCACCCAGCCAATTCAGAAGACATCCAAACACTAGAAATGGATTGACATCCAAACAGTTTTAGCGATTGTTCTGTAGTCTTTGAGATATACAGTGAGTTACTATTGCTTGTAAACTCAAGTACACGAAATATCCGGGCAAATTTAGCCACCTAACAACCAGGAATATTTGACCATGATAAATCATATTTTAGTGCTATGCCCTGGTAAGATTTGCCCTGTCACCACGGAGTTGACATAGCATTGTGATGTTGACAGTTCATTAGAGCTTGCATTTCGCTGGTGCTTGATGAATCAAAAGTCTACCTGCAGTTCCATTCATGTAGCATGTACGGCAATGGCCAGCAAAAGCGTGCTGGAGGAGCCTATATTATAATATCTGTGGCTATTTGCTCTGAAAGATCGGCAGTTGATAGACACCATTGTCACAATTACTATAGACTACGCATCAAACACCCTACCGTTTACTTTTCATATAGTACTCATCCTCTCCCATTAATCATGATCCTGTGTTTTTTCTGCTAGCTCTTTCCGCAAACCCTGTTAACAAACTAACCGTTTTTTTTGGTCAATTTTGCTGCAGCTTCCTGTTTTCCGCGGGACTCCTTTACGAGGTTGACAAGCTCTCCGGTATGATCCTTGCGAGGAGCGAGTCCAAAGCGAGGCGGCACTGAGCAAAGAAGAGACGGTACATTCATGTACCACGACCCGTTTTGTAGATCGAACCGACGAAATGTTTGCTGTTATACCCACCCACCATCGGACTTGTACCCGTCAAGCTTATTTTACCAGGCGTGTAGGGGAGCTCTGGATTCTGGCCGTCACATTCTGATGTTTGTCTGATCAGTTGACTAGGTTCTGTGTCACCTTCTGCCCGGTTGCCGGATAACCCTTTCCTCCGTGCCGAACGCGGCCGTGCGTCGAGATGCTGTGCGGCTTGTGCTCTTGTCCTCGAGCTGCTTGTCCACGCCGGGTCCGGGATCTCTCCATTTCTTTTTCCTTGCCTGCGGTGAAATGGGATACGAAATGGAAGCTGCCGGTACCTAACCCCCCAGGAAGCTTTCGTCGCTGGGGCGTGGCCGTGGGTGGTGGTCTGCCGCCGGGTTCAAAAAAAAAAAGCGGGACGGCTGACGCGCGGCCGTGCGCACTTGCCGCGGACCGGTTCACGGCCGTGCAGGCCCTGTCCTTGCGGCCAACGTCCGCGGATGTCACCGGTGATGTGCGCGGGGAAGAGCTTTGCGTCACGCAGCCGTGAGCAAACCGGGCAGGCCGGCCCTCGGCTGATTGCGAGAGCAGGAGGAGCATGCCTAGGAAATGCTAGCTCGACGTCGACGCAGTTGTGACGAGGATGGAGGGCCCCGGTTGCCCAAAGGACTGCAGAGCAGTTTGTCCTGTCGTGCCTCTTCGGCTCTCCGGGTCCCATCGTAATCAAGCTATGTTGCTGTTGTTGTAATCAAGCTATCCGATCCAAATATCCTGTAGCGAATACTAATAAACAGTCCCGTCCCGTCCAATCAGGAATTGAAGTCGTCGTCTCGACCGTGAGTGTATATATATATACACTGAATCATGAATACAGTAGCTCCCAATTGAACGCACGCCTGGCGGGGCAAGGCAACCGCGACTAGTCGCCGGCCTGACCTCCCAATGGCGTCAACGGCCGGACATGTGGTACCAGAACCAGTACAACATACAGTACTACTAACAAGAAAGCCGCAACCGGGTGTTGGTTGGACGCAGCCGATGGCCTGATCCAAGAGCCCAACAGCACAAGGATATGAATACTCGCACAACCTTTTTTTTTTTGGTAATATACAGTAATATGATAATACGTGAGAAAGAGACGCTGACGCGGTAGTTTAGTCGCGATTAAGCCCGGTCCGGCGGCGAAAGCTACCTGCCACCAACAGTCACTGGGGCCTTAATTTTAATAACAAACACAAAAACGTGCCGGCATCAGCGCTTAATAATTTTAATAACACTAAGAACTACGCAGCCGCCTGCTCTCCCGCTCCCAGGCCCCGGGCGCAGTCGGCACATTTCGGCCCCTTTGACCGGCCGCCCGCGTGCCCGCAATTTGCTTGGGCTGACCTCTTCCCTCCCTTCCGTGCGCGGCGCCGCTGGCTGCTGGTGCCGGAGGACAAGACAGGAGAGGCAGTTGGCGCTGCTGCCCCGCCGGTTCAAATTCAATGCGCCCAGCGCGGCTCGGTCGCGTGGACTTGCCTCGCCTCGCATTCTCTCTCGAGCTGCGATCTGCGAGCCGCAGCTCAGCTGCCTCCATATCCCTCCCCTCCTCTCCCTTTAGTGTCTAATCAGCCTTGCCAAGAAGCCACGACAGACAGAGAGAGGAGAGGAGTTGGTTTCCAGGCCAGGCAGAGCAGGGTCTGATCGCCGCCGGTGATTAGCAGGGTCGATGGAGGAGGCGACGCGGCGGACGCTGCTGCTGGTGCTGGCCGTGCTGGCGGCCAGCGTTCCCGCCGGCTTCTGCGCCACCAACCCTCAAGATAGTGAGTACTCCTATATGCTGCGGTCTGCTCTGCCGCTGCTTCCCGTTTGGCGCGGCTTGTCCATCCTGCCTTCGCCGGGTTTGAGAGGGAGGGACGATGGCCAGCCCGGGAGAGCTGCAGCAGGCTACAGATTTTGGTCCACGATGGCTCGCTTTGCTTACCAGTTTTCCCTGCTGTTTCCTGACAAAAAAAAAAAACAAACCTGTTTCCGCAGCTGCTGCTCTTAACTCCCTCTTGAGCGAGTGGACGAACGCCCCGCTGAACTGGTCGCCGGCGACCGACCCCTGCGACGGAGGCTGGGACGGGGTCCGGTGCAGCAACGGCAGGGTCGACTCGCTGTGAGTGCCAGGCTCGCTTCGCTGCTCCTCTGAGTCCTCTCCGCGTGCCGCCATGCGACTCGCTGATTAACCGAGTTGGCCTCCGCGGCCCGCGCGCGTGCTTTGTTTCGCAGGCGGCTGTCGAGCGTCAACATTCAGGGCACCCTCAGCGACAGAATCGGCCAGCTCACCCAGCTCGTGTACCTGTAAGTCACCTCCACCCCACCTCTCGCCTGCTTGATTCCACCCCCCAACCTCCGGATCACTAGCTGCAAGTCTGCGACACGCCATGGTCCGTTCTTCCTACCCTACCTACCAGGCGTGAGGTTGGACGATGCTTGCTGTTGCGTTCCATGCAATTCAGGCCAGGGCAGAAAGATTTTTTGAATTGGTCAGAAGCTCACACCACTTTTGCTTCTAGGCTTCTGGCTAGCTTATAGTATACTACTATAAAAAACTGCAGTAGGTGTAGGTTTGACAAGTTTAGCTAGCTGAGGCTGACCCGTTCAAGTTAACTTTACCCTATTGTAGCATGGATCAGGGTTCTTTTATCAATAAGCGCGGCAAGGTTATCAGGAACGAAACAAATGGCATGCGGACTGTTAATTTCTTATCACCGATGTATCTGCATTAGACTAGAGAACAAAGGGAGTTATGGCTTACATCATGAACGCTTGCAGGGATCTTTCCTTCAACATCGGTCTCGGTGGAACCATGCCGGCTTCGATCGGGAGCCTTTCGAAGCTGACCACACTGTATGCTTGAAGCATTACTCGTCGTTGTCGATCCTGACATACGCAATTGCCAAACCTGGTCGTTAACTTGCATGATTGGACTCTATTTGTCAGGATCCTGGCTGGCTGCAGCTTCACAGGAAGCATTCCACAAGAACTAGGCAACCTAGCTCAACTCTGGTTCCTGTATGTACCAGTAACTTCTAACTTGTTTATTTTATTCAGATGAAATGTCCATTATTATTTTTCCGTTCTTAACCTCCTCTGACTGAATTAACAGGCACAGTAAATTAACTGGTTTTTCTGTGCATTCTCTTTAGGGCGCTGAATTCGAACAAGTTTTCGGGCAACATACCGCCTACGCTTGGTTTACTCGCAAACCTCTTCTGGTTGGATCTGGCTGATAATCAGCTCACTGGGACTATCCCGATCTCAACAGCGACAGCAGCAGGGCTTGACCTACTTGTCAACACGAAGCACTTGTAAGCAATGTCAATCTTATTATTAGTTAAACAAGGCTGATACAAATGCACCTCTCTTCCTGATGTTTCATGTTTCTAAATTCTAATATATGAACAGTCATTTCAACAAGAACCGGCTATCTGGGACACTCGCAGGCCTCTTCAACTCCAATATGACTCTGCTTCACATGTAAGGGCACAAGACTTTCAGTTTGTAGTTCATATCATAACGATAAATGCGTCCTGCTAATTCATCTCTCCATCACTTTTAGATTGTTTGATAGCAATCAATTTACTGGCTCAATTCCAGCAGAGATAGGGGGTATTTCGTCACTCCAAGTCCTGTAAGTACTTTTGAATTAGTGGGATTCAAAACTTTCCACCAAATCTTATTCTATTCTGAACAAATTTTACCATATCTCTGACTTGTTCTGCATCTTTGACAGACGACTAGATAGGAACAGTCTTTCAGGAGCAGTTCCTTCTAGCATCGGCAACTTGGAAAGTCTGAATGAGCTGTAAGTGGCCCACGATAAGAAATCTGCTCTAGAGCAAACGGTTACCCGATTCTTTTTCTTTTCTAATAATAAAAAGATGTGTACGTCTGCAGGAGCTTGGCAAGCAACCAGCTCACTGGATCACTACCGGATCTCAGCAACATGACGAAGTTAAATGTTGTGTAAGAAACCAACTATAATGATACCATGCTGCTTTGTCGGATTGTATAGATTTTCTGCGTAATGGGTTAGTCACTGATGAATCCATCCGTTCATGACCAGGGATTTAGGCAATAACTTATTTGATGCTTCAGTAGCCCCAACCTGGTTCACAACTTTAACATCCCTTACCTCTGTGTAAGTTGACTAAGTCTGTTCACCCTTTAAACCATCCTCAATAAGACAATTTTGTGCTAATCTCGATATGTTCTGATCTCAGATCAATATCTCATGGGAAACTTATTGGCGAGGTCCCCCCGGGTCTATTCAGATTGCCCCAGCTGCAGAAAGTGTAATGTTCTTGCAACTTAAACTCAAAATGAGTTGAAATAATGAACATAAATTCTTGTGTTAACCTCTTTCTGTTGCTGATCAGACAGTGCACTGAGCGACAACACATTCAATGGGACACTTGAGATTACGGGCAGCATCAACAAACAACTGCAGGCTATTGATCTCATGAATAATAATATATTTGCTGCCAATATCACTCAAAGCTACAACAAAACTCTGGCGTAAGAACACCCTGAATCTCGGCCCCTTGGACCACACAAATTGCTTCTTTTCATCATCCATCCATTCACACTTCTCATCTCATTACATGTTTGTCAAATCCATAGGCTATTCGGAAACCCGGTGTGTGCGGACCAGGATTTCCCCACAAAACAATATTGCAGCAAGGAGCAGGCGAACATGATAGCATACGCCACCAGTCTGAGCAAATGTTCCTCCCTAGCGTCATGCTCTAGTGATCAGAACTTGAACCCTGCAAACTGTGGCTGTGCCTATTCATACGATGGGAAGATGGTCTTCAGAGCACCATTTTTCACAGACCTAACGGATAGCGCCACCTTTCAGGAGCTGGAGACAAGCCTCACGACACAGCTATCTCTGCGTGATGGCGCAGTGTCCCTCTCTGGTATCCAATTCAACACCGACGACTACCTCGTGGTTCAGGTGAAGCTGTTCCCATCGTCAGGGACGTCCTTCAATGTATCGGATCTGATACGGATAGGTTTTCTGCTGAGCAACCAGACTTACAAACCGCCATCAGTTTTTGGACCTTATTACTTCATCGCAGACCAGTATGCCCTTTTGGCAGGTACTTTAGTTTCATCATCCAAAACTTGTATTTGCACTCAAGCAGATTGATACTTTTGGGGGAAGAATAAGGAATATGGTGGTATGAAATTCACTGTGACATTCTGTGCCAGGTGCTCCTCGAGGTGGTAAGAAATCACATTTCAGTACAGGCGCTATCGCTGGGATCGCGGTAGGTGGTGGACTTCTTGTGGTTGCCCTCATCATCATGGTATTATTTGCTTTACGACAGAGAAGAAAGACTCAGGAAGTGATAGAACGAACTGACCCTTTTGGTAAGGATTTTCAAAAAGCATTTGCATTTCAATTCCTGTTGTGTTACATATATACATATCTTAAAAATGATGTGGACAACTGAAAATATAAAATTACGATATTTAGTTCGAAAATTATTGAACTAACCATGCCAAGAACCATACTGAAACCTGAAGAACTGAATTTTGTTTCAAAATTACAGCTTCATGGGGAGTTTCTCAGAAAGACAGTGGAGGGGCTCCACAACTGAAAGGGGCAAGGAACTTCTCCTTTATTGAACTGAGGAACTGCACCAACAATTTCTCAGACAGCCATGAGATAGGCTCAGGAGGTTATGGCAAGGTACGAAACTCGCTATTTAGCTTTCTAGATGAAGAGGATCTGCAAAGACGGTTGTACCGTTGGACCAAAATCCAGTGGCCTATGTGATGCTTCAAAAATGTGAAGGAACTTACAAATATCAAAACTGGAAATTTCAAAAGGTTTACAAAGGAACACTTGTGGATGGGACACGGGTGGCGATAAAGCGAGCACAGAGCGGATCAATGCAAGGCGTGGTTGAGTTCAAGAACGAGATCGAGCTGCTTTCCAGGGTCCATCACAGGAACCTGGTGAGCCTGGTCGGCTTCTGCTTCGAACAAGGGGAGCAGATGCTGGTGTACGAGTACATCTCCAATGGAACATTGAGAGAGAACCTGCTAGGTACATTGACAAAACTAACCCCCATAATACTGCATTGTTCCATCTTTTCTCATGTAATCGAAGCAATTGATCATCCAATCTGTGGGCACGCACGACCATGCAGTGAGAGGAACTTATCTGGACTGGAAGAAGAGGCTCAGGATCGCTCTCGGGTCGGCTAGGGGGCTTGCTTACCTCCACGAGCTCGCCGACCCACCGATCATCCACCGGGACGTCAAATCCACCAACATCCTCCTCGACGACCACCTGAAAGCCAAGGTGGCCGACTTCGGCCTCTCCAAGCTCGTCTCGGACACCCAGAAGGGCCACGTCTCCACTCAAGTGAAAGGAACGCTGGTGAGTAATAATAATGATCGTTATTCGAATTCTCGTTGGTAAACAAACAAACCTTTATTCGTGAACAATCAGGACAATATTAATTGAGTTGATCGTTAAAAAAAAAGCTTCACTAAGATTGAGTCTATGCGATGCTTACACTGCTGGCCGGTGGTAGGGTTACCTGGACCCGGAGTACTACATGACGCAGCAGCTGTCGGAGAAGAGCGACGTGTACAGCTTCGGCGTGGTGATGCTGGAGCTGGTGAGCGGGCGGCAGCCGATCGAGAGCGGCAAGTACATCGTGCGCGAGGTCAGGCTGGCCATCGACCCCAACGACCGCGACTACTACGGCCTGCGCAGGCACCTGGACCCGGCGATCCGGGACTCGGCGCGCACCGCCGGGTTCAGGCGGTTCGTGCAGCTGGCGATGCGGTGCGTGGACTGAGACGGCGGCACAGCGGCCGGGCATGGGCGAGGTGGTGAAGGAGATCGAGGCCATGCTGCAGAACGAGGTCGCCGGGGGCGACGGCTTCATCTCCGCGGGCTCGTCCGCCAACGACTTCGACGGCGCCGGCGGCGGCCCGCCGTCGCACCCCTACAGCGACACGGAGATCACGAGAGGCTCGTACGGGGACAACGGGTCCGATTACATGCCCTACTTCGAGGTGAAGCCCAAGTAGGGTCTCAGTCAGCTTCAGGGGCGTGTTGATGAGCTGTAATTTCCTGGCTTCTTTAATTTAGAGCTGTTATTACCCCCCTCACGGCCTCGCCCTGGTCCTCTTTTTTTTTGGGGTACAGCTTGTGAATTGCGCTATAGATCTGTATGCTTGGTGATGTGTATATTTCATTGGTTTGTTTTCTTGAGCAAAATTTTAACATGCCACTTGCAGCCTGTCCTCCTAAGACGAGAAATTGTACAGTACTAGTACATGGCTAGAAATATGCATTTTATTTCCAACACAAGTCTGTTTCTTTCTTTTTTTTCTTTCTTACTCACTGCATCGGAGTCACTCCATTCTTGTCGCTTTCTATCTTGGGATCTTGGGTTCATGAATCATGGGAGACCGATGCCCAGTGAACCACCGGTGTTCTCTCTCCGGATGGAACCGGAACAGCCGAGCAGGCCAAATTAAACCCGGGCAGAAGATGGACCGCCCACAGCGGGGGGGACGCGTGGACGTGGGGGAGTTCAGGGGACAGATCACCTGGAGGACGCGGCCACGAACGGGCGGACGCGCGACCAATCCTCCCGCAGCGCGCGCGCGACCTCTGCCGCTTCATCCATGGCCGGTGGCGCTATAAAGCCCCGCCCCGGCATCCCCTCGTCAATCCGAAGCCTCCCGGTTAGCCGCCGGCCTCCACCCGACCCCAACCACAACCCGGGACGTCTTCCATGGCCTCCTCGTAGACCAGTACAGTACCCCCCTAGCCTATCTCACCGCAACAAACTAACTCCTCATTACATCCATCTTTCAAGAGAGCACCACAACGCATCATCACCATCTAGGAGAGGAGAGCTGTGAGCCTGTGATCGATCGATCGATCGATTATTGGCACAACAAGCCGGGTGGGGCGCGAGCAGACCAGAGAGAGACATATATGATGGCGACCGTGCACGTTGCCGCCGGCGTGCTGGTGCTGGTGCTGTCGGCGCTGGCGTTGGCGCTGGGCGAGGACCCGTACCTGTTCTTCGAGTGGAAGGTGACGTACGGCACCAAGTCCCTGATGGGCGTGCCCCAGAAGGTGATCCTCATCAACGGCGAGTTCCCCGGGCCGAGGATCAACTGCTCCTCCAACAACAACATCGTCGTCAACGTCTTCAACCAGCTCGACCAGCCGCTCCTCTTCACCTGGAACGGGATGCAGCACCGCAAGAACTCGTGGATGGACGGGATGCCGGGGACGCAATGCCCCATCGCGCCCAACACCAACTTCACCTACAAGTGGCAGCCCAAGGACCAGATCGGCAGCTTCTTCTACTTCCCGTCCACCGGCATGCAGCGGGCTGCGGGCGGCTACGGCGCCATCACCGTCGTCAGCCGGCTGCTCATCCCCATGCCCTTCGACCAGCCACCGCCGGAGAGCGACCACGTGGTGCTCATCGGCGACTGGTACACCAAGGACCACGAGGTCATGGCACGCCTGCTCGACTCCGGCCGCACCATCGGCCGCCCCTCCGGCGTGCTCATCAACGGCAAGGGGGGCCAGCAGGACCCGGCGGCGGTCGAGCCGCCCATGTTCACCTTCGAGGCCGGCAAGACGTACCGGTTCCGCGTCTGCAACATGGGCATCAAGGCGTCGCTCAACTTCCGCATCCAGGGCCATGACATGAGGCTCGTGGAGATGGATGGCTCCCACACCGTGCAGGACATGTACGACTCGCTGGACGTCCATGTCGGCCACTGCTTCTCCGTGCTCGTCGACGCCGACCAGCTGCCCGGCGACTACTACCTGGTGGCCTCCACCCGCTTCATCCATGACGCCAGGTCCGCCTCCGCCGTCATCCGCTACGCCGGCTCCAACACCCCGCCGTCGCCCAACGTGCCCGAGCCGCCCGCCGGCTGGGCCTGGTCGCTCAACCAGTGGAGGTCCTTCCGCTGGAACCTGACGGCCAGCGCCGCGCGCCCCAACCCGCAGGGCTCCTACCACTACGGCCAGATCAACATCACACGCACCATCAAGCTCATGGTCTCCCGGGGACACATCGAGGGCAAGCTCCGCTACGGCTTCAACGGCGTCTCCCACAAGGACGCCGACACGCCGCTGAAGCTCGCCGAGTACTTCAACGTCACCGACGGGGTTTTCACCTACAACCAGATGGGCGACGTGCCACCCGCCGTGAACTGGCCCGCTTCGGGTCATCCCCAACGTCATCACCGCCGAGTTCCGCACCTTCATCGAGATCGTCTTCGAGAACCCCGAGAAGAGCATGGACTCCCTCCACCTCGACGGCTACTCCTTCTTCGCCGTCGGGTAATCGATCGACTGATCTTGTTTGCTGCATGCCTGCATCCACATTTAGTTTGCAAGATCAAACACAGAACCAACCACGAGCATGCTACAGGATGGGGCCCGGGAAGTGGTCGCCGGAGCAAAGGAAGACGTACAACCTGCTGGACGCCGTGAGCCGGCACACGATCCAGGTGTACCCGCGGTCGTGGTCCGCCATCATGCTCACGTTCGACAACTCAGGCATGTGGAACATCCGGTCCAACATGTGGGACCGCTACTACCTCGGGGAGCAGGTCTACATGAGCATCATGTCACCAGGCGAGGTCAGTTGCGCGACGAGTACAACATGCCAGGACATCGCCCTCCGCTGCGGCAAGGTCGTCGGCCTGCCGCTAGCCAGCCAGTCCTATGCCCCCGCAGCGTTGAGACGGAGGAGACAAAGGCCCCCGCCACGTTTTCCCGCCATTCCTGTGTGCTATTCTTTTGCTCTGGCTTAATAAGCAACTGGGGCGTGGGCCCCTCAAACTCGAAGGAACAAAAGCCTAGGAAAGTGAACAAGGAACGCCGGCTGGGAAACACATGGATATATGTAATCTTGAGATGCCCTCTCACATCATTGTAATGGGAGTTATATATAACTTTACCTCGCTATCTATGTATATCAAAATACCTTGCAAGATGCATGTCCTGGTGTGATTGCATTTTGTAGCATGTTTATCCTCCTTGGTCTGCAGATTGGGGGTTTACTCTTTCTCGTATGGTTGGAAACCTCATTTCTCATGGGGATTATAGAGGAGGATTGATGGAAAATTGGGGCTACCAAACTAGCTTGTTTGGATACAACAAAACACTATCCAATCCATAAGTTATTCAACAAGATGTAACAGATTTGATGAACGAAGAATCAATCTGTTTTCCTTTTCTTTCACTGGGAGCTCACGAGTGATGCATACCAATAGCTACGGTTGCCGTCCGATAGAATTTTATCGAAGGCAACACTAGAACTTTGCCATAAGCGTGCCTTTAATGATAGTTGAAGTTATATTCATCATGACGATGAATATCACTCAGGGCCTATGCACACATGAACCCAACTTGGCCGCGCTTGAATTTGTAGTCATCTTTATAAGGTCTCTGCTGCGATGTCACTTGTCATCTTGGTGTCATGGCAGAGCCTATCCGTATCGCCACCTTCATCTACGACTCACTTCCCACGGCACAATGATCAGGATCTTGTGCATAATCACCCGACTAGGCATATAAATCCATATGTATTGTGGGGGGAGGGGGAGAGGATTCACCCTTCAATACACATGTGTGGGGTTTATTTAACAAGACAACAGATTTGATGACCAAAGAATCAAAGATATCTACTCGTGACTCAAGCAATATTTTTTTCTTTTTCTTTCGCTGGGAGCTCACGAGTCATGCCAATAACAGCGGTTGTCAGTCCAATAGAATTTTGTCGAAGGCAACACAAGAACTTTGTTGGAAGCACACATTTAATGACAGTTGAAGTTATAGTCATCGCGGCAATGAATATCACTCATGTCCTACGAGCACACGAGCCTAACTTGGCCACTTAAATCTGTAGTAATATTCGCAAGGTCTCCGTTGTGATGTCTTTTGTCATCCTAGTGTCATGGTAGAGCCTATCCATATCGCCACCTTCGTGTAGGACTCACTTCTCATGGCACAACTATCAGAATCTTGTGCATCATCACCGACCCACTAGAGTATCAAGCATCGCGTGCTTTCTCAATTGGCACTTTGTGGCTACGTTTAAAGTTCACTTCAATGTATCTATTGCGACTGTAGCCGCAAATAGTAGCGCGTGAAATGCCATGCATCTTTCAAAGAATCAAGTGTGGAGAGACATGACCAGCATTTTTGTGTGTGTTTCAGGATCCATACTCAAAACACACAAAAAAAGAACGAGCCCTTTGTCCCTTAGGCGTAGACGTGTTAGGCTAATGTCACCAGGCCGCCTGGCCGCCTATCATCTCACCATGTATAATTCAAACTATAATATGTCTACAACACTCAAAAAGTGTTTTGCACCTCCATATAAATCCTCTGGCGAATCAGCATTAGTGGATTTACAAGCATAAGAGGTGCAGGGACGAATGACATGAATGCAAATGCAAGTGAAGAGGAGACAACAGTGGTCGACCATAAATCCAGTTGATGAACTTGGAACATGATTATAGGTGTGTCTTGGGACTACGATTCATGGTTGCACGTCGAGCTAGCTGGGGCAATCGGGTGAATCAAGATTTGATTTCATGCCTCAAACGGTGACCGGCAGAAGCGTGGAGAAGCAAAGCGTTTAGCAAGATTAAATAGGCTCCTCGAGTTCATCCACTTGGAAGTGGCTTTTAATCGAAAAACAATCAGACACTATGACGTAAAATCAGACTATTGGCAAGGTCTTGAGTTTCTTGAGTTTTGTAGCTTTATGACTATGCCTTCAAACCTCTTGTTGTGAATATATCCAAATAGCAGCTACGTATACCACCCACGCATGTTTGCGTTGTCACATTCTTGTTCGATTGTGTGAGATCGAATTTGAGGAGGAGAGTTGCATTAGATCGAAATTGAGGGGGAAGACAGATAAACCGCTCGCTGATAATGACAATAGTCTTCATTAGAGGAACCGAATTTATGTTTCATAGTTCCACATGTATTCTATGTACCTGCTTCATAGTTTCATAGAACTATGGAAGAACCCACAAACACTGTTCCAGTTATGGGGTCGCCGGGTATACATGAGGGTTGTCCGTAAAGTCGTAAATATTTTCGCTTGGCCTAGCGGATAGCAGGTTAGCAATGGAACCCAAAACACCTGCATCCTCATTCCTCGGCCTCCTCGGGTCGGTGGCTTCATGTTGTTTGGAGGCAATGTGCTTCTACGATCTAGCTTCCGGCCTTTGCATGACATGCTTTCTTTAAGATTTTAAAACTGAAGATTATAAGCTACTACGAGTTAGAGGATGACAGATGAAAGCCAATTTTGAAAAGTTAGATTTGACAATGTTATTGAATCAAACACGGCTGTAGTCAGCGAGTTCGCAATACACCAAAAGGACATGGAAAAAAATAACGGTGCATCTTCACATCGGATGACGGATGACTGCAGTCACATTTTACATCCATCATATGCATCGAACGGCTTCGTAGGACGACTCACAAAAATTCAATCAATCAGTCACATCTTACGTCTATACATACTCCGAATCTATCGATTAATAATTCATCAGTTATATGCAACAGTTAAATAATTTATTTGATTGATAATAAAACTATCTCCGTTTCTGAATATTTGGCACCCGTTAATTTATTTTTGAATTAAAACACGGTAAATAAAAGAGTATCACAGGACTCTGCGACTCAAGACAGTAATACCATGGCCTGAGCCCCCGAGGCCGCGTAGGAGCGCATGAACGGACGGCCTCGCCGCCGCCGTCTCCAGGACGCCGCCGCGGCTGCCTTCTAGAAGCCACTGCTGCCGGGGGCCCTCCTCCCTATTCCAGCCTGACTTCAGAGCTCTCGCCGCCGGACTATCGACACCACTGTTCCTGGTAGCGCGGCGCGCGGGATGAAGGGCCCGGGACCGGTGGCCTCCGCCGTGGCGCCGGCGGGGAAGAGACGGTGGCGGTGCGTGGCGGCGACGGGCGCCGCGCTGGCGCTGGTCTTCTTCTCAGTCGTCGTGCCCGTCGCCGTGCTCCTCGGCCTCCACTCGCGCTTCCCCTCAAGTCCGTACCTTGTCCCGCCCCAAAACCCTACCTTTCTCTTTCTCCCTCGTGGTGCCGCTCGTTTACCAGATCCGGGCACCCCCGTTCGGTTCCCTGGTGCGAGAACGATCTCGGGGCACCTCAACCGGTTACCCCGTTTTTGACCCGAGTTCTGTTGTTCTTTGGTCTCTGCAGTGTACTTGGTCGATGAAAGCGCGGTGTCGGTCAGTGTCAATTGTATCTGATTAGCTAGTTTTCGTCGTTTGCTTCACTTTAATTCGATGGTTGTTAATCGTTGCCCTACTTTGCTGCTGTGTAGGTTTATGACGGCAGCGAGGGTGGTAGTTGGCAGAAGATTCCGTCGGAGGTAGGGCTCCTCAGCTCCTAATCGCTTCAATTTCTGGGTTTATCTTTTGTTTCATTTCTACAATGGTCCCAATCACGTGGGTGGGTTTTGTTAGGCGTGTCCGTATCTATGTTCGATTTGGTAAACGGCGATCTTTGTTGGAATAGAATATTCACACTGGTGGCTGTTTTCTCCAGGAAAATGACGTATTGCAAGTTAACAATACCGGGATGGAGTTTGTGCCACCTACTTCGCAGGTTTTGAATTGGACTAGCATTTGTTTATTGTTTTAGTGCGTTTTTTTTCTGGAGCAGTATGTTTGTTGCAAGCTGCTATCATGCTGTGCAAAATGTATTTGTCAGCTCTAGCCAAGTCTCATGGCAATGCTGAAGTTTTTCCTGTGCATGAATTAAACTCTCTGTGTTGATGCAACAGTGACCTTTACCTATTGCTAGTTACTCTTTTGCAATTATACTGCAGTGTGCAACTAAAGTAGTAGTATTTCTTTCTTTTTGGTATTCCCGAGCACAAGTGTTCTGAACTGTTAGTAGATGGCTGGAATTTTGGCTCTCATTTTCAAAATCCATGCATTTAGTTTATGGATATTATGAGACACTGTGAAGATTTTGTTCTTTTACTTTGTGAGAAACTAGGCCTGATGATTGTAGGAGCTTTTAAATCCTTTATCTTGTGTGGTAAACTATTGTTTATTGATGATTATAAGTGTGTCCACAACAAAGACTACCATTATGGCTGGTTGGGAGCTAGTCATAGGCATTCTTATGGTGTTATTTGAAAAACTTCTCTCCTGACATAGTCACTGTGCTGCATTATATTTCCTGAATCTTTTCTTGTGACTTTATTGTGCCTGATTTATTTTGGGCTACCAATGTGAACTATGAACTCACTGAAAGTAAAGAAAAGTTGCAACTTTGTGGGGATTAAGTGGGAATTTATGATCCCATTCCTACTTGGAATTCGATATCCCTGATTGTTTTACTTTTATTTTTATTTTTTGGGGTGCATGTCCATATGCACATGCCCAGAGTATGGAGAGGGAAATGGCACTGTTTGGCTTACATTTTGCTTGAAATGCAGTACATATAGCTTGTTCTGGCTGTGGCTGGGCCAACAGTGTTAAATAGCTAGCTGTGCTGCACAATCGTGAAACTAACATGAAAAACAATAATGATTTAATTCCTATGTTCGGCGACAACTTTCTGTAATTAGTGGCATAAATATATTTATATATTTAGAATGAAGTCTTTTCTGAATAAAGTGTTCATTATGTGATCTCATAAATCCTGATTATATACCAGCATTTATTGTTTTAGTTATTTTCCTAAATTTACTATTCATCAAACAGGAGCGGACCAATACAAACAGCAGTCAATCTGGCATGGTTATTGTTGGTCAACCAGATTGTGGCGAACTGAATGGAAATACATCAATCCATCCGGGTAAATTATGGTTTATGTTGTCAGCCACTTTCATAGTTTATTGTTTTGATTCACAAATGAACGTTTTGTCTAATTCTTATTTAATGTGCAGCTCTTCCAACCCAACAAGCTTCAGTGTTGGAAAATTCTTTGTTGCCCAATGTAAGAATCACAATACTTAATAGGTCTTGACCTCTGATATCGTGCTACCATCCACTTTTGAAGTATAGTTGGATTTTTGCAAAAGCTAACAAGTAGAGAATGGAACAATGGAGACATGTTTTCTTATGATAATAATTATTAACAGCTATTTATGTGCGCTGAAATGTAAGCGTTCATAGATTACCTGTTGTGAATGAATGACAGAATCATGTCAATTGATCTTTCTCACCCTGCTTTTGCAGATTACCGACATTGATATGAAGGACAATTTTGAAAAAGGTTTACCTGGTGACGAGAATGGAAAATCCTGCCAGCTTCAATTTGGAAGCTATTGTCGTTGGTCTGTAGAACATAAGGAAGTCATGAAAGATTCTACAGTGAAGAGACTTAAAGATCAACTCTTTGTTGCGAGAGCTTACTATCCAAGTATTGTGAAACTTGATGGGATGGAAAAGCTTTCACGTGAAATGAAACAAAATATCCAAGAACATGAGCGTATGCTTAGTGAAGCCATATCTGATGCTGACCTCCCTAAACTGTAAGTTGATATTGCGGCAATAGTTTCATCAGTTTTCACTTCTCATTATAACATACCTTTGCCATCTAAACAATACAACTGACTTCAGAGATCAGATGTTTGTCCGCATAGAAGTGTTCGAATTCCCTTTTGCACTGGTAAAATACCTTTTTAGTTAAATGTAGCAAGTTATAATTTCAGCATTCTGCCCTTGCATCTGTGGGCTGTCGCTTCATGGTGTTCATGTAGTTAAATTTGGACACCTGGTGTACAGTGTACTACAGCAGGGCTGTACCTAGGTTTTTAGGGCCCCAGTGTGAAACACAATATGAGGCCTATACTAAGGAAATACAGATAACCACAGTAAGAGTTGTTTCTTGTTGGCAAAATATGCATATCCTTTGTTGATTGTGCATTACCAGGGTTACTCGTTGTAACTTACTGCCTTCGCTTCACGATGTTTGTCCGGTCCTCATACCTAAGCAGCTTCTTGTTAGAGCAATATTTATTAGAATTTTATCAAATCTATCATCTATGTTCATTAGACAGATTGATATCTATCCACTAAGAATAATAACGGTCTAATTTTGTAAAAAGATGTTTTGCGCCGCATAGTGTGCAGACTGGATGTACGGTGCGGAATGCAGGGAGCATCCATTTACCAGATTGGTCCAGTAGTATTAACTAAATACAGAGGGATCATACTGATATTGGAATAATATATCTTACCCACCTCAGGTTATGTTTTGAGTCGAACTCACATTATTTTTGTGATGTTTTCTTTGTTTGCATCTCTGTGGACCTCAGTAGCAGCATGTAGTCTGGTTGAATAAGCTAGAGGTGTGATCTTGGAAATAATAGTTTGTCATTAATGCTGGGGCATCAAATTGTGGGTTGGGACGAAATGAGTGGGTTGGCCAGTTGATGGCTTGAAGTAAAAGTATTCATTTCCAAATTCCAATAGTCTCTTATTATGATTTTATTTTTATCAACCTGATTTCCAAAGAACAGATCTTATTGCATTTGGCGAAAGGAAAATTGTACACATTCCCCTCCAATTCCACAAAAAATGGATTTGTGTTGTTTGCAAAGCCATTGCGGTATGATTTACCACATGAAATCCAACTTTGACAAATTGGAGTGGCATGGATCCAAATTGCCCGCTGTCAAATGTGACTAGGTCATCTTAATGAATCTTTGTTGCTATTTTTGAAGTCATGGAGTCAATGTGGCCAAGATGGACCAGACGATCACTGCAGCAAAATCATGTTCCATAGAATGCATTAATGTTGAGAAAAAGCTGAAGCAGTTGCTTGATATGACTGAAGATGAAGCTCTTTTTCATGCAAGACAGAGTGCCTGTCTTTACAGGCTTGGAGTTCAGACATTACCCAAGAGCCTCCATTGCCTTTCAATGAGATTGACTGTTGACTACTTCAAAGCCTTAGATGACAGGGAGCATTCAGACGCGAAAAAGTTTGAAAATCCAGCACTCCAGCACTATGTCATTTTCTCCACCAACCTTCTTGCATCATCCATAACTATCAACTCTACTGTGGTAAATTCTGAGGTATGTCATTCTATATGGTGCTGGACTTATTATTGTGAACTTCTGCTTCCATTCACTTATCAGTTCTTCTCATAGTGTTTCAGGAATCAGCAAACATGGTTTTCCATCTCATGACTGATGCACAGAACTTTTATGCATTTAAGAATTGGTTCATCAGAAATTTTTACATGGGAGCTACCATCAGTGTCCTTAACTTCGAAGATTTCCAACTGAAGAATATGACTAATGGGAAGGTTGAACAATTATCACCATCCGAGGAGTTCCGCATCACCTCCTATGGCAATGCAATGTTAAACACACTTATCAGAACTGAATATATTTCAATATTTGGGCACTCCTTTTTCTTGCTTCCTGAAATGTTTAGCAATCTTAAAAGAGTCGTCGTCTTGGAAGACGATACCATAGTCCAGAAAGACTTGTCGTTCCTGTGGAACCTTCACTTAAAAGGAAAAGTGATTGGTGCTGTCCATTCCTGTGGAGTTAAATTTCATCAACTCAGAGCATACTTGCCTGACTTCCCCTATGATTCTAATTCGTGTATCTGGATGTCTGGAGTGAGCGTTATTGATCTTGATAAATGGAGGGAACATGACGTCACTGGGATTCATCACCGAATACTACAGAAGGTTAGTTTGATGGTGACATTTAATTGTCAGTCTTTTCCTGTACGTTCCAAGTGCATGTTTTTTCAAGTATTGCTGTGGCTTTGTTTCTTATTCGCATGTAGTAGCATTTGCATGGTTGTTAGAATTTACCAAGTTTGCTTCCTTAGCTTACATTTTTTAGCTTGTTAAACTTGGGCTATGTAAACTCTGGTCTGAAAGAGCGTTTCTTGTGTTGCTTTTAACAGCTGGGACATGACACAGAAGCCTCCTGGAGGTTTGCAGCACTACCTGTAGGCCTGCTTGCTTTTCAGGATCTAATCCATCCTATTGAAGGCCAGTGGGTCCAGTTCGGTCTGGGTCATGAGTATGGACTCACTCATGGTGCTATAAGGAAAGCTGCCATATTGCACTACAATGGTAACATGAAACCCTGGCTAGAACTTGGAATACGCCGCTACAGGAAATACTGGAAGAAGTACCTGCCAAGGGATGAACCATTTATGATCGATTGCAATGTAAGCCCATGATATGGCGATCTTTTGAGTTTCGAGATTCAGAAACTCTAGTTTGCAAGAGACGGCGGGCAACACCGTGTTTATGTGAAAAACAGCAAGGGCAAGGGCATGCATTGGCACTCGAAGAAAGATACTGATTGAACAATTGCTCAAGAAGTCGCTGAGCTTTGAAGTGAATTTGGTGTGAATTTTTGCAGACAGGTTGCCCATCATTTGCAGACAGGTTGCCCATTATTTGCAGATAGATGTACAGTTAGACTGGACAAGGTTGCTAAGTTGCAGAAGCAACATCACAATTTGGTTTGAGGTTTGAGGATGTGTTGTAGTTAGGTGCAGTTTTGTTTGGGTGGTCGAATGTAGATTAGTAGATTATATTCTTGGAATTAGCCAAAAATTTCCAGAATATAGCTTGTGGCTGACCAATTGTAATCTATTGTTGCGGTTGAGTTTTTTTCCTGGCAATTGGTGCACAACTGCACATGCATTAGTGCAGCTGACACGAACTCTTCAGTTGGTACTTCCTGGCTTATCCAGTTACTATCTTATTTCCATGTGAAATCTTTTATGCCTGCCTCTACCCATGCAAGTCTTAAACGCCTACTGAAGAAACCGAGCCAGGTGTTGAGGTGCAGGCATCGGTTCCTCATTTGTACGAGCTGCATATTTCAGGTGTGATGTTTTTGGATTCTTCAAATTCTAAAATCCAGTTTGATTGAGAGTGAAAACCATATTGGAGTGAAACAAACATACCCCAAATAAAACCAAACAGGCAAACACTAACCAGAGCTGGTCACTGACAAATCGCCCCAGTCTATCTGGGCCCATTTGTAAGAGACCACTCTAGCATGCTTACTGGTGCTTGGCACCATATCACACACTATACTGGTAAGAGTACAGAGTACTAAACAATACGATCAGCTGATGTGTTCACCGCTGTAGTACGTGTGGCGAGGGGCACCACGCCCACGTGGAGACGGCGTACAGCGGGGTGCCCTTCCACCCCAGCCGCACCGTGCCGTCGTGGTCGTCCGCCACCGTGTAACCCAGCCTCGCCGGGCACGCCGCGGCCACCATCTGCGCGCGCCCCGCGCCGCCGGCGCGAAGGAAACCGTGCCGGGCGAGCTCCGCCTGCCAGCAGCCAAACTTGTCCCGCCCGCTCCGCGACGGCCCGCCCACCGCCAGCGCGTTCCCGATCTCCCTGCCGAGCATCCCCTGCTCCACCAGGTGCCTGCTCGCGTCCTCGTCGCTCGGCCGCGACGCGCCCATGGAGTCGAACAGCGCCGAGTAGTGGTGCAGCGCGGAGACGAACCGGTCCAGGAAGTGGCTGTGGTCGTGGCCGCTGCCGCCGCCGTCCCCGGGCGCCCCTCGCTCCTGCTCCACCAGCGTCAGCACCTTGGGCTCCAGCCACCGTACTAGCTGCATCATGGCGCCGTCGTCCCCGGCCGCGTCGAACATGGCGTGCCGCAGCCAGTGCACGGCCAGCGCCTCCCCCGGCCTCCTGCCGGGAACGTCCGCCGCCGCGCCGACGTCCCCGGGGCGCTTCGCGACTGCGTAGAACTCGAACGGCATGCACAGCTTGCTCGCGAGACCGGCGAGCTGGTTGCCGGTGTCGTGGAGCGCGGCTGCCGACACGCCGAAGCCGGTCACGCGGAGCACCGGAGGGCCGCCCGGCCGGGCCGCCAGAGCGGGGAGGAGCGAGAGCCACTGCAGCGCGCCGCCCGGCACCACATCGAGGTCGACAATGTGGACCAGGCGCTTGCCGTGGAACGCGTCCAGGATGGACTGGTTGCACGCCAGGTAGGCGAACCTCGCGAACGGCGCGACGTTGTAGAAGGCCCTGAACGCGGCGTGGACGGCCGCGCTCGGCGGAGCCAGCGGAGCGCAGATGCCGACCCATGAGCTCATCAGCCGAGCCGCCAAGGCCTTGGTGAAGTAGGCCACGAGCCGCTCGCCGCAGGACGACGCGTACGGGGACGCCATCTGCGCCAGCTCGAGGAGCATGCTGTTGGCATCCCCGAGGTTGCCCACCGACACGGCCACCGCGCACTCCATGAGCAGCTGGATCATCCGGACGCCGTGAGCCTCCTCCTCGCCCCTGGCCGTCGCCGCGCCGTCCCGCTCCGCCTCCACCGCGCCATCACCTCCTCCCTCCGAAACCTCCTTGCTCGCTACGGTTAGCTCCTGCTCGCCGCTTACCTCGGCCGTCGCCGGGTCGACGAACTCCGGCACGGCGTCCTTGCCAGGGCAGTGCTCACCGGCATTAACGAAACCTTCTTGGTGATGATGAGGCAAGGAGGAGTGTGACAGTGGCAGGTTAGCGCTTCCAGCTGCGCTGCCGCTGTAGAAGTACGGATCATGAAACTGCATCAAGCTTAGAGAATCTTGCATGTCTGAGCCTCTTCCTGCACTCATAGGTGATTGTATGGTCAATCAGCTAGGGTTTTGCTTTTGCATATAGCTGGAGAGAGAAGGGAGGAAATGGATGAATGGCCATATGTAGGGAGAGTCCTGGAGTAGGACTGTGTCAAACCTGTAGGCTAGTGGGCATTTTCAGAAGAAGCTACACGGCAGGGATCTGCGAAACAGCAGCCTGATGATTCTTTAAGATGGATTCAGATTGGTCCGTAGGCTTGGCCGGCTCTTTCAGCTGCTGTTGGTTAACCAATGTTTATCTGGAAGTTAGTAGCAAATAAGCGACGGTAAATTGTTAGCTCCGATCCTAGTCTCACTCACTGCATGCATACTTAAGCAGCTAAGCTCCCCTGGGTGTATATGTGTGGAGTCTGGGTATGTTCCAGGATATTCAAAGAGAAATACGTTTTCCTTTCTCAATAAGTTTTTTTTTTGAACTAAAAATCTCAGCTGTGTGCATGCAAAGAATATTGTAATTACAGGTCTATTAAAAATATCGACAACTACACTTCAAACAGGAAGTTATCACAATCATGTCATTGTTGTGATCATATATGCAAATTTTTAAAGGAAATGAAAATGGTAGGCTTTATTTCTCTTTGTTTGTTGAATCCTATAGAGAAAGAAAATTACGTTTCACGCTATTGCCGATTGATGTGCATCTCAATGTTGGGCACACAGAGAAAACCGAAACCGTGCAACTAGAGAGAATGACCCTAGCTAGGTTCCCACAAGGAGACAGCCAGTACTAAAAACCATTTAAAATGATTGGGTGCTTCTTCTAGAGTCCTGATCTCTCTTCTAATGCCTGATGATTGGGTGCTACTAAAAACCATTTAAAAGAACTAGCCCACAAAGTTTCGCATGCCTGATGATTTCATTTGTCGTACCGGTCTCGTGGTTAATGACGAAGCACAAATAAGTGCGTGGCATGTGATCAAACCAAAGCAACCGCTCTTTGTTGATGAAACAAAAAATCATGGTCTACTACTAGAGTATCTAATTCGTGGTGTTTCATAGCTGTTACAATTCCTGACTCTTCCAGAACCTGCCGGGCAAGATATTATTGGCGCCAAGTAGCAGTATTCGCATGAAGAACAAATATGTTTTTGCTGTGTCCCGTACCTTTTGAGATGGATGAAACATAATTAAACACCAGAACCCATGTAGTAACAATCAGGTACACGCACACGCAGCTGCACTAGCTGGTCTGTCTAGTTTTAGGCATAATAATTGAGCTCCATATAGAACAAAGGATGAATACACGCGTCGTGTCTGGTATATGCCGCTATACATATTGTGATATATAATAAACAAACACGACAAGTTTCTAAAAGTTCGTCACACAAATATATTTTTTCTCTCATGGAGAAGCCTTTCAATCTAATTAATGTTGAACACTTTTCATAGCAAATGAAAGCGCATTAGGACTCGACATGCATGAGGGCTGAGGAGAGTAGTAGCTATATTTGCAGCAGGGTCGATGATGTCGTCGCCTGTAGCAAAACAGTGACATCGTATATTCTCCATTCGGCACTCCTATGTACTAGCTTCAAAATGGCCGGTTTTGTCGTTTGGCCGTGATTGACGTGATGAGCCGTAGGTCGCGCTCATCATTCGTGCCTCCAAGTGTCAAACTCATCCTTTTCTATGTGCTAAGCAGCAAACGAGCGAGCTGTACGAGATTTGCTATATATACTACATCTATAAGCTTTGACCCGGTAAGGAGAACTTGCAGCTGGTGTGTGCCTGTGACAAGGCCATGGCCATGCGTGTGTGTATATATATATCATATATATGTATATATAATTATTATTATGAGACATGGTGGATCAGGTTGACACGGTCGGCCGGGTTCGGTACAATCATCCATGACAAAGACAGAGACAGAGACGTACGATTGAAGATCGATCGAGCTGATGGATACCGCTGGCGCTGGCCTTGTTTGCACACATACACTACACTACGAATATACGTGTCTCACGTGGACAAGCCGCGCAAGCAGCCGGCTAAGTAGAAACAAATCCAGGCTAGCTCGTTTTCCAGTGATTCGATCGAGCAGCTGATGATATATAGCTGGATATATATGCAGCTGGGCCGGCAGTGACGAACCTCTTGCCGGTCATGTACATGCCAGCAGAGTATATATATACTCCGGTTACGCATGAAATCTATCGACTGGGCATATCTCTGTGCATGCAGGAGCCAGTATAAGCATCGTTTGGCTAAAGGCAGCAATTGGTGCATCCCCATTTCTATTTTGTATAATCTAGCATTTTATTTTCCGTTCGCCCTCACGATATGCATATATACAAACTGCTTTCATGTCTTGCTGATTGTCTAAAATACTACACATGCACAACTATTTATAACACACGGACACAGACCTGGGAAACATCCGGTGCACATAACCGAATAAAAAGCTAGCATTGTCCATCTCTCTGCACGACCAGTTGGATTGGATGTCCCATATGATATGATGAGATATAGACGGTGTAGCCGATACGGAGGATCGGATGGCCGTGCGGCCGTGCCTACACAGCAGCGTAGTACCACTAATGAAATCTGGACTAACTACATACCTTGTACGTGTCGTTTGTTTATATATCTAGATACGTATGTATATGTAGTAAATATAGTATATATAATAAATAATCAAGTCAATACACATGGCAACCGATCGAAGAGGAGTGCAGCACGTGCATGACCGATGACTCCCTCGCAGGTTGGCACATGTAGCGCCGACAGAGCAAGCTTATTAGCCGCGCACAAGGGCAAACCCGCTAAGCGACAAGTAATTAAGTACTACTTATACTAATATATAATGCCGGGATTTGGGCTGCCTCGCTCGCCCGGCATTCTTCGGACGCCGCGTCAACGGATATGGATGGTGCCATTTTTTTTTTTTACATCGATTGGATCGGACAGTGAGTGCTTACATCCGCTGTACATCAGCCGCTACGTGCGTACGATCTACGTGTTATTGCTATCGTATCGATCTACTGCTGTATCTTGTTGCTCCCGGCGGTCATCGACCGAGGTGAAAAGGAAGCGGCCGTCGTTGCTGTTTAGAATATTCTACGTATACACTTCCTATCGAACTGTGTTGCCTAGGAGCATGCATTGGTTTGTCTGCTGCTTCGTTAGATTAATAGTTCTCAGGTACTGTATTTAGACGTAAGCGCTGTACTAATAAGGTGGTCTGATCCGTAGTATAGTAATTAAGCACACGGGAGCAGTGTGAGTCCAGCACTCCATAGCTGCACCGCACGGTCGTCCGCTTCATGCTGGAATGGAATGGAAGCTTTTTTTTTTTTTTTTTTTTTTGAGAAGGAATGGAATGGAAGCTAGCGGCCGGCCGGCGGAGCGGGGCCGGCCCGGGTTGTGGAGGTCGGGGAACAACTCGACCCACGCGGGCCGGACCCAAAGCGGACCGCAAAGTGGCCCCATCCCGTGACACCCTGAAAGGCCCAGAATGGAACGCGAATGGCCCACGGAGGCCCACTGCCAACGCGCGCGTTACTTGACCATTCCTTTCTTACTGAACATCGCCGAGGCTCCAGTTCCATCCAGGGAAAAAAATGAGCGTAATTTAGCCCAACGCAGCTACAAAATCTCCTTGGCTAAACTACAGCCGCCTAATCCGTTTTTGCACCCTGCTTCGTTTTGCTTTTGCAGAAGAGGGTCTTCACGATCCCCTTGCAGATCTTCCAGAACCAGAGCAGGTTCATCAGCGACAGCACCGGCGGCACCGCCAGGATGCTGTAGAACCCCAGAGGGAACACTGTCCTCACCTGGAAAACGTACCAAAACACCATCACACACAGGAGGAGGTGAGTAATCATCTTTCAGCTTGACAGCGTGCGTGGGTTTTGTTATTACCTGGTCAAAGTGGAGGTACATGTGAGCGAAGAAGTACGCGAACAATACGACCCGAGCAACCTGTAGCAGCACCACCAGACGTGAGAGGAGCCAAAAACACTGATTCCATGTGCTGATTTGTACAGTAGTATATAGAGTTCATAAGTGAAGCAGCTGGCAGATCATACCAGCCAGCCGACGAACAGAGCCATCCCATTGTACAAGTACAGCTTAGAACCCTTCCGGCCAGCAAGATCCAGGTACCTGCAAGTTAGAGAGGAATTAGTCCATGATGATGTTCTGAAACATGAGAAATACCAGCGGCATGTTAGTAGTACGTAGCTGCAATTTATTAACACTGCCTGAACTCAAGATTACCATCTGAGGTTCACGCAGGGAGTGGTTGCCTCGGTGAAGAGGACCATGAGGATGTAGAAGTGCCCTTTGCCGCTCAGCAGGGCGAGGGAGATTGCGTAGATGGAGAGCCCATGGTGCAAGAGCTGAATGAACATTGAGTTGAGCCAGCAGAACAAATTATGGTCAGGTATGGTTGTTTAAACACAGAGACAAAAACTCTGCATTGTCTCTAATTACTGTACGGCGGTGAGATTGCTTACGTATTCCCTTCCGCCTAGTCGAGGGAAGTACCACAGGATCATGGCCAGGTCTGTCAAGAAGTAACCAAGATGATACCTAGGGAGCAAGAAGAAAACACATATAGTAAGTGATTTTGAGGCATCTCCTGAACAGCGTGTGTTTTATTAGGTGCAAAATTAGTATCTTACCCCGAACATGGCATCAGACATCCATGATTTTCTGTCTACTACGCTGACGGCGCTGTGAGCGTCGTCGCTGAAGAGGTCAGACATCACCAGCAGATAAAAGGAAACCGCTGCGGCAGCCAGCGCGTGGATCGTAGAGATGCCCCTGAAAATTCGGCGACAGATGCACGAATACTGGTAGTAATTAGCATGCGAGGAGAACAATCTATGCAAAGGTTGCCGATGGGAATACATATATTTCTCAAACTAACCTGTTGTTCCACTCAACCCTGTGCATCTTGTTTAGGCCACTGTAGCCCTTGAAGCACCGGGAGCTGACTTGGCGAGTCAGGTCGTACGCCTGCAAGAACACAGTACTAACTGTTGATATCGCTGAACATGTAGAACATATTACTGCTAGTCCTAGTCTATGGGGGGAAAAAACTGAAGCAAACTCAGGAGTCAGGATAGTTTTGTGTTCTTCAGGAAGTCAGGAACAGAAGATTGCCATCAGGGGAAGATTATTGCACGCTTGTGGAAATATTTCAACGTCAGTGCTTCCCATGGTCCATGGAAACTAGACAGACAGACAGATAGATAATCCGTAATGGTAGAAGGCAATGGAGGTTACTCACGGCTGCGCACATGGCGACCCCGCCGAGAACCGAAGCCGGCCATACGATCTGCTCCTCCGGCCCGAAACTCACGTCCATGCCTCTTTAATTCGTACTTGCTAAAAAGGAAGGCGGAACTTCGACTATAGAGGCAGGATGGCACAAGGCGTCAGCTTAGCAGCTCTTAGATCAGATCAATATATTCTCGCGAGAGATCGAAATCTTGCAGACCGCCGACACAATTGGGGGGCAGTTCAGAGGAGTCCCGGCCAGAGGCTGGAAACAGGAGTTTCTTTGGGATTGGGGGGGCGGAGGCAGCTACCGGCGCGCGTGGTCTCTGCGTTGCGTTGCGTTGCGTCCCCGGCGGGTCGGTTTTATAAAAACGGGCCGCGGAGCAGAGCACGCCATAGCCTGACATGAAGGGCTGAAGGCGGCTCCATGGACCATGGCCATGGATCGGGTCCGAAAGCAACGGCTCTTCTTTTTTCCCCCGTCGCCACACAGGACCGGACTGGAGGAACCAAGCCTAGCTCTGTGTTCCAAGTTCTAACCAGGCGTGCGATGAACTAGAGCAGATTTGACCAGCCGTACGACTTCCTTTCTTCGTACGGAGTAAAACGGAATTGGAAGTAGCCAGTACTGCACGCTGCGCAAGTCAAAGGCAGTCGGTCAGAAACGCGATGTCCGCCGAGAGGTAGTCAGAGCAAGCCTGAATCCCACCCTGGGATTCGGGCCTGTTTGCTTTCTATCCAGCCAAAGTTGCCTCGTGCAAGCAGCAATCCCACTCGGACGCCTGGGGCTGGGATGACAGGCCCATAGTGCAATGGATGCTTAGGTAGACGCTTAACGCCTTGTTCGTTTGATCCTCTCAATGGATGGCATTGGAGTGGAGTCCGGAAGTGAGGTCAGACACAATTCTTCAATGGTATAAATGTCACTCCATCCGTCGCAGATTGATTTTTATGCACCAGGTTTTACCGACTCCCTCTTATATTTAAAAAATACAAAAATATGAAAAAATTAAAGTCATAATTAAAGTATATTATGTACTAAACTAAATCACCATATAAATAAAATTATGGTTATGATTTTTAATGAGCTAAGGAAATCAAATTTGGTATAAAAAAATCAAATGACCTCTCTTCATATTTAAATATAAGCTGTAGTTGACTTTTTTTCCTAAAACTTCAATTGCTCGTCTTATTTAAAACTAAAAAAATATATAGTTTGTATTATTTTGTTCTGATTCGTTATTATTTTAAAAAGGCAGTTTAGCCAAGCTTCCACAACTTTGCTCCCACAAAAAATCATTTACATGCAGTCATGGAACAAAAGATGCTGCTCCATGGAAGGAGCGGAGTGAATCACTCAACCATTTTATGCTAGGGGTGAGAGATAAAAACCTACTCCCACAGCTCCCAACCCGCACCTAGCTATCAATGCATGACCAAAATCACTCACAGACATATAGTCAAACAGTTCATTAAATAGATTCACTCCAGCAAAAAATCACTCAGAATCACTTTATTTTACTAAAAAACTTTATTTTACTAGAAAGCTCTCAAAGCTAGAGAATCTTAGAATACTGTAATACACAATCCCTTATCGGTGGCTTCATCCGACCTTGATCCGTTGACATGTCCATATCAGACACCTCAAAAATGAGTGGATGGTGTTAGCGGTAGTGGAGGCAGCTTGCTCATGGTGGAACTGGTCTATCTAGGTTCAAGTCCTCAAGTTCTTAAATTAACATATGTGTTCGTATTTTTTGGATTTATTTTAGGATTTGACAGTTTTGTTCTTTCAGTCTTTTACACGATGTCTCGGTCAACAATGAGACACATGTGGTGTCAGTATTGCAATGTCAATCCAATCCAACCCTATTCCGCGTAGATGTTCAAAAAAGTAAGGGGTGCGTACGACATGCATGCATTTGTAGAGAGGAGTGTACGCACGTGTGTGAAAAGGTCAGAGTCTATGTGTTGACTTGTTGTACTGTCTTTTGGAAAAAACGAAAGAAATGACCTGCACAACTGCCAGCTGATGAGTGGCCAGCCAGTGTCACTGTTTGCATAAATGTGACATCTCCTTTTGTCTACGTGGGTGGGGCCAGTGGTGGAATTAGGAATGGATGGGGGCTAATTTTAAAAGTATAATAAAAGTCTATTGTGATGCCTCCGGTATCTCAGAGGCCCTAACTCATATTCTGATTTAAGATAATGATGACTTATAACTAAATCATGTTTAAAGATGGAAAGAACTAAGGTGGAGAAATCACATGTCGAAAATTTTCTACTCAAATGTACAAAACCTCACGTTGTTTGGGTGTTTAATCCAAAAACCAAAGGTTTTCGTGAGAAACCCTAAGTACAAAAGTTTTAGTTCTTGTTATATAGATCAAATTTTCCTTCTGGTCCAAGTTAAAAATGTTGAATTGGAAGCTTCAAAAGGCCAAGTAAATCAGGTCAAACTTAGTCCACACTTAAACTCCCAAATCTGCATTTTCAGACTTTCTCCAAACTTCGTTCTGAAATTATTTTTGTTTTCACTATATAACTTCAAAATCTACCTGACTAGGAAATGAAAATTAAACTTATCATCTTTCAAATGAACCTAATATCAAAGTTATTGAACTTCGTTTGATACTTCAAAAGTTTGAAACAAGAAAGACCATACATAAATTGAAGTTGCAGTTTTGCAAAACCCCTAAGTACACTTGTGACTAAAGTTCAAAATATAATGTGTTTTGGACCAAACTCTCTATAACAAACTTGTAGACAATTTTCTGTGGATCAACTTTGGTATTGAGTGTGATAATATGCACAAAGGTTTAGGTGGAGTTTTGAGTCGATTAATGCAAAAAGTAGAAATCTGCCTAAACTTGACCTGAATGGAAAATTCAAAATTTTCTAAACCAAGAGTCCATATCATACAAAACTTTATATATAAAAATTGTATATCATGAAATTATAAACAACATTGGTATTATACACTTTATATGAAAATGCTCCTAAATGGCTGTTTGATATTTTTGAACTTCAAGTCATATCCTGGTCAAAGCTGAGGTCAGCAACTTAAATTTGAATTTACACCAAAAATATCCACATAACTTGGTATTCATGTTTATAACAAAGATGTAGAAGACAAAATTGTGAACATTTCTTGTATTGTGATTTTCCCCTAAATCGGCCAATTGGATGATCAAATAGGCAAATTTCAGAAACACATTTCCTTGGTCAAACAGCCTTTTTCTATTTTAGACATTTCCGTTTTCTCTTGGTCTCTATGACCAGTGAGCCCCACACGTCAGTTCACCTCGGATTCTCACTCTGAAAAATCAGAGCGCGGGACATGTGGGTCCCACTTCAGGTCCCGCACCTTTCCAACTCCTCGCACTCGGTTCGTGGACTATAGTCTCTGGTGCTTCCTCCGGTCCCACCTGTCGTCGACTCACGGTCCACGGACCAAGTCCACGCGCTGCTCAATCTTCCCCTTCCCCACTCCATCTTGCCCACGTGGCGCCGGCCTGCTGCCCTGAGAGCGCCATAGGCGCCGGTAGTGGCCGCGCGGCGCCTGCCCCGCCCGGCTTCAAGAGGAAGGAAGCCGAGCTCCCTCTTTTGCCCTGCACTCTAGCTCACACCCTCCTCTCACTCTCGCTCTCTGGCCCCTACCTCCCTCTGCTCTATGTGTCACCCCCGCCAGAGCACCAGAACGCCACCCGCCATGGCCAGTAAGCTCAAGCTCCGCGCGGCTACCAGCTCTCCGGCCCTCTCCCTCCAAGCCGCCACCGGCGCCACGCTCGTGCGTCCCTTCTCCACCGTTCCCGACGCTCCTTTGCCGCCTCCAGCGCCTCCTCTACCTTCTCGACGCGTGCGGTCGCCATGGCTACCATGGCGGGCTCGGCATCACCGCGGACAACCTCGTCGTTGCGTCCCTGCACATCCAATCCGCCTCCGCTAGGCTCCCATTGTCTCCGCGCAGCTCGCACGCCCAACCGTGGCCCCCTCCTCCGCCGGACCCGCCGGATCAAGACTGCAGCGATCGAGCTCCGTGCACCACTGCCGCCGTAGTTCATGGTGCGTTCCCCGCTCGTCCAGGCCTCCCCGCGCGACAACGTCTTGGGGAGAAGAAGCTCTACGGCCGGGAACATCTTTACAGGACCCCGTCCACGCCATTTCCGCCCCTCCTAGAGCCGGCGCAAGCCACCGCCCCCTCCCCTGCGCTTCGGCCTGAGGTAGGAGAAAGGGGAAGGGACTTTTTGCACCTTAGCCCTTGTAGTTTCTGAGTACTTCGTTACTATTCAATGAGCCTTGCAAATCATTGATACAACCCCTGGATTATGGCTGTTTCCCATATTAACCCGAGACTTTGGACTTTTGTAGATCTAACCTTGTATAATGCGGGTTTCACATGGCCTGTTCACTGAGTCACATAAATCTTCTATGTAGGCTCCTAGAAGCAAGCTTTATTTCTATGTAGGTCCAATTACCGATTTGGCATATGAACTTTGAAATACTCTAGAAATTAGTAGAAAAATCCTAAAAATGTGAAACTTGTTTCGTTGGATTGCTTATGAATAGAACTATGCAGTGGACTTGGCCTTGTACTATAAAATGACTATTTTGCCCCTATTTTGTGCATGCCTTGTTTTAGTAGTTAAATAGCAAAAGTGATGAAAACAGACTCCAAAAATCACGAAACTTGGAAAGTAGCATGCATAGTATATTTAGGCCCTCTAATGAGTTTTGTAGCCCTAGCATACGCTGTATAGTTATAGATCTATGTCTAGTTCTATTAATTAGTACATTTTAGGTATATAGAAATGCATGGTATATAAAACTTGTCGAGAGAAATCTATAGAAATTATATTGTACCCATTTGATCCAATGTAGCCTAGAAATAAAGTTTCATGTGTTTTGCTTGCTGATTGCTATGTATTTTGAAAATGGCAAATGTTATGGCCATTTATACCAAAAAAATAAAAAATAGAAAAGTGCTATTTAACATGTCTCCCCTATGATTAGCAATTTGATAAGTATATATATATAATTTGCATGAGTTAATGCTTGCTCTAGGTCTATAAAAGTACTAATGTCACTAGCGTTAGGAGTAATGTTTCAAACTAATTGCCCATTGCATGTGTAAATATATACTCATATGATGTTTTGCTTGCGTGCGGTATGGTAAATGACTGTGTAAAAATTGATACTCGATCATGTAATATATTTCTATGTTGCATTGTGAATATTTGATTGCATATTGTATGCTTGTCCTAGGGGCATAAGAGAAATTCTTGTTTAAGTAGTGAAATCAATCACCTTTCGATTTGTCCCTATCCCTGAAATGATTGTTCATATGAGTGTATGATCTTCATGCATCTCATTCGCTGCATTTTGCACATCATTCATATAGTGACGCTTATTGCAGATACGTGATCAAGAAGCAAGTGCATGGAGCTACTTCCAGCAACGGTGTCCAAAAGACCAACTAAGACTCCAAATACCACCTGGAGGCCCCTGAAGTGGTATTTGGAAGGAGGAGTTGTCCAAGTGATCGAGGGAGTTGCCTGGGGCAAAGCCTCACAACCTGGCAAACTAACTTTAGATTAGTTTGTTCAAGTTATTTCAACAACAAAGGTAGACTCCTTAGGCATATACACCTACTTCGGGAGTCTCACCGCCTTTTATTTGATTGTGCATTTACGTTTAGGAGTTATTTTAAACCCCACCTGCATAAATACCTGATAACCTACGTAGAATGGATAGATCGAAGTCTATGCTTAGCCATGCCTAGACGGGTGAAGATATTCACTCGCGAGATGATATGAATCAAAACTGTTTACAAAATTTAAATGCTAAAGCAATATGATATAATCTGATGAAAAGATGAGACCGGACGGAGATATGGGTATATTACAATGAAAAATGATGAGGATGGTTTGGTGGACTCCGCCCGAGTCGTTTAAGGCCCGTCCGATGTTCGCCTACTGATCGGCAAAACATTGTTAGTGCTTAACCAGGGAAATGGGACCGGTGAAGTCTTACCTGGGTTTGTCCGGAGTTTTCGAGGTGCCGCCCATCCACTTGCTGAAGGCCGATGGGCCCGGGGGCGTTTGTACTTGAAGGAGGGCTGACCTAGGGCACTGTGGTATCGCTCCTGAGAGGGCACAACCCGGGGGTTAGGTGGGGACGCTTTGAATCTTGGGACAAGACATGTGGAGATTGGGACTATATGTGGGAACGCGATGGCTAGTAAGCATATTCCCCTGGCAAATAGTTATTTCCCGGAAATTAAAATCGATTCGAATCGCTGATGCTCACCAGGTGTGAGAACTGACAGTATCGCATACGGACAACGTAGTAATAACTTTAATATCTTATTCATTTAATTATGCTTTTTATATTACATGTTTGTACTTGTATGTTTACATTTCTGCAAGCTACTTTATGATGACAAATATATTGAGATGATGAGATATATGAATTATGGATCATGATGATAATTATAATGAATCAAGGAGGCTTATACTTTAAAAATAAATAATACTTGAAAGTAAGGACTCACTTTTAGTAAGTTTACGCGGGTTAGAGTCAAGTCCACAAAAAGCCTTGCATACTCTCAAATGTGTCGGGTTAAAACCGTCCACGGGTAAGTCCTACGAGTACCTCACGTATTCACCCCTACATTGTTGATATTTTTATTTTAGGATTTTCATGATCGAGAATGACAATGGTGGGCTCAATGTCATAGCTCGATACTTTATTTTCGCTGCAAGAGTATATGGGTATTATGTTATGATTTTCCGCTGCGAGATTATTTTGGAACCCTATTTCAGTATGATTGTACTTTATTTTGAGCAAATATTTTGTAACAAACCAATCTATGTTTGTATGAAATGATGGGTTGTTGTAATTGTTGTGGCTCTTTCGAGGGCTCAACGTGTGTGATGCCGGCATCCCTGGGTGATGGATACATCGAGTGCCCTTTTTGGGTAGCTCGACGGACGACCGGGTTTGATTTGGTCTAAATACACTGCAAGCCAGAGGTGGCAGGTGTACTTAGCCCCGATTAAATCGGCAGTTCCGCCACACCTATTTTAGGTAATCTCAGATTGAGGGGGATCATAGTAGATTGGGAGAGATTTGAATGTGTTTAAATCCACAATAGATCAAAATCCTCCTCAATCTCTCCCAATCCACTCCAATCCCCCTCAATCCAAGATTATCCAAACTAGGCCTAAATCTCTAGAATCAATGAAGTAAAGAGACACAATTCATATAAAACTCAAGGCCGGCCTTTTTTGTTTATTGGGAAAAAATATAGAATTTTGTTCGTTGGGTAAAAAAATACATAACGTATCCTGCAATTATTGGATCGCAACCGGAGCTCCTGGCCCTAGCCCTAAATCCGCCCATGGGTGGAGCACACGTTCAGACCTACCGGCTATGTGCAACAGCTAGTTAGCAATGGTGTACTACAGCAAACACTCACATGGACAATGTTCTCAGCAAAGCGGATGCGTGATTGGAATGATATAAGACTTGGCTCACCCATCCGCCCATTTGGACGCTCATTGCACTGTATGCGTATTGTGCGTACACTGTTGTTCGCGCCAAGAAGACCCCATATCCCCGAATCACTTTTCCGTCTCGAAAAAACACCCGCGTGGACCCTCATCTTACCTCATCAAGGAGACCCACAAGGCACACAGCAGGGAAGACCGCACCAGCGCTCTGCATGGGTGGCCAAGCCTGGGGTTGACGGATGCCACCTACCCCGAGGGTCCTGGACCCCAGGGTGCATGCAGGGTTGGCCACGTAAGCCTCGGAGGGGATCTCCTTCCAAGAGAAGGAACCCACCAACCACTACATTAAATGCAGCGGGCAAAGGGGGTCAAAAAGGCAGATTCTGTGCGACGTGCACTGTAGTGTACAGGACGTGCAGGGCCCATCATCACCTAACAAGGCAAATAAGACAGGGCACACCACCCTTCCGCCGTGCAGCATAGTAAGGGCTCCAGCGGCGTACTCATTACAATTGAAGCGACTGAACAGTAAGACGGGCGTGATGGCCGTACAAGACTCATACCGGGCCGGCAGGGTGGAGAAGGGACAGAGCCTCCGCCTCACGCTCTGGTATATGGCAGGACACCCCAAATCAAATACACTGTGCTGAGCAACGTAATGAGCCATACCGTGTGACGTAATGCGATCACAAGACCATACCAGAATAGGGCATTGCTATAGTTACCATTGTAGCGTTACTGTACTACCAACTCTGTACTAGGCTCCCTCCCTTGGTATATAAAAGGGAGGGGTAGTGCACCTAGAGGGACTTTTGGCGGGGACTTTTCTCCCTCAGTGGATCCCAACACACTAGACAGCCTCTCATCCCGTCCGAGCGCCCAAGGTGTGGGACACTCAGCTTGTAACCTTGTTTTCCACTTCATAGTGATACTCAAAAGAGGACATATGATGTTACACCTCTACGGTGACCCGAACCTCTCTAAATCTCCTGTGTTTCCCGAGTTCCATCGTTTTTCAGCAGTAGTGCCCACATCCCTACACTTCTCTCTATTCTTGAGGTGCCTATACAATATCTCAGTGTCGCTTCTGTCGACATTGGCATGCCAACTAGGGGTAGGGCACGCTGATTGCTGGCTTCAATGGCAGCTCACGAGCCAACACCTGATGGGGCCTGTCCTCAGACGTCGGCTCCAAAAATGGCGACATGGCATCGCTTCATGAGCATCAGGTACCCAAGGCATAGGGGGCCCTGCAGCATATGGCCTCGGCGCCACTCGCGCAGCATAGCTGCTCCTCCTACGTGTGGAGGTGCGCACTGCCAGCTTCCGCCGGGGCCTAGGTCCCACCGCATCGTGCGGTTGGGGATCCAGCCGCACGACTGCCACCCTAGGAGCGGCGGCAACACACCCCACCACCGGCGGCAGGAGCACAATCACCTCGGGTCCCGCGTAGGGAGTAGGAGGCCAAGTCGCAGTCTATTCGTGGCCCAGCGGCTGCAAACTAGCTAGGTCCCAGCTGTCGTGCTCAGTCGCTGGCTGGACTTCTCCAAGCACGTAGTCGGGGCTCTCGATGCTGCAGAAGCCCTACTACGCAACCCCCTGGCTCGCGATGCGCTGCTAGAGGTTCATGAGCGGTGGCGGAAAGACGACACCAAATTTTGGCCGTTGGCTGCCCAGAGCCTGAGGCCATACAGGCCTCCAGGGTGCTAGGCGCCCCCTGGCCACTGCCGACGCTGCAGTCCTATGCCCATTAGGAGCATGTGGGGCCTCAGCCCTTACCCGTGGCACAACCACTGCCATAGAAGCAACAGTAGCAGCCGCGCGATTTGCGCGAGGTCCTCAATAGGAGCAAGGCGGTGGAGGACGGGTGCCTCATCATCGAGTGAAGCTGCGACCACCATCGTCAACACATTGAGAGGGTGCACCAGTATGGTGCGCTAGCCCCTCAGTACGGAGTGGCAGCTTTGAATATCCAACCAGCCCCGGCGATCCAAGTTTCCCCAGCACTTGTTGCCCCTGAGCTCCAACTCAGGGCCGAGTACCGGGCCCTAGCTCCTTACCTTCACCAGGTGCCATGGCCAACCAAGTTCTGGCCCCACCTGCTGGAGAAATACGACGGGACCATCGACCCGAATGAATTTCTCCAGATCTATGCCACCGCCATCATCGCCGCAGGTGGAGCCAATGACGTGATGGTGAACTATTTTCACGTCGCATTGAGTGGGCCTGCACGGTCCTAGTTATGAATCTCCCGGAGGGTTCTACCACCTCTTGAGAAGAACTATGCCAACAGTTCATGGTGAACTTTGCCGGTACTTGCTCACGGCTGGGGTCCGAAGCCGATCTTCATGCCGTGCGGCAACAGCGTGGTGAGACCCTGCGTCAGTTTGTGCAATGATTCTGCTAGGTTTGAAACACTATTCTGTGGATATCCGCAGCTTTCGTCATAGTCTCTTTCGCCAGGGTGTCCGTGATCAGAAAATGCTTGAGAAGTTGGTGACCCATGAAGTCTAGGATGTTGGAGAGCTCCTGGCTCTCGCGGACAAGTGTGCTCGTGCCACTGAAGGTTGTGCGTGGCACAACCCCTATGTAGTCCAGCCTGGGATAACAGATCAAAACCCTCGGCCGAAGGGCCAGGGGAAGAAGAAGAACAAAGCCCCAGACCAGGGGGGTGTATGCATGGCTAGCGGCAACAAGGGCAACAAGCAGTCCACCCGCGCAGACAAGAAGTCCAAGCTGGCCCCCGAGGAGGGCCGAACAGAGAAGTGGTGCTCGATCCACAACTCCAACACCCACGATGTGGAGAACTACTAGATCGTGAAAAACATTACAGAGCACAACCGCCAGAGGCGAGAGAACCACTAGAAACCGCAGGTGAAGGAGGGTCACCCCGCTCGACCAATACGAAGGCCGTTCATGGCCCAAGATCCCCTTAATGACAACGATGACAACGTCGAGCAGTTCCAAGCTGCCAAACGCACCATTGCCGTGATACATGGCAATGTTGGCAAGGCGATATCCTGTCACGCCGTTAAACTCCTGAGAAGGGAGGCTACGTTGGTAGCAGCACTCCCGAAGTAGCGAAGCCCACTTAAGTGGGTTAACACAGCCATCTCCTTCGGCCTGACGACCTCCCTGCAAACATGGCGTGGGACGGAGAGCTACCGGTCATCATCGCTCCGACCATCACCAACGCGTGTCTTCAGCACATCCTCGTCAACGGCAAAGCAGGCCTCAACATCATCTCCACCTAGGTGTTTCATCAACTCCAGATCTGAGAAACGAGACTTACCCTGGCTCCACCCTTTGGAGGGGTTGTCCCTGGGGCTATTTTCTCGGTATGGGTGTGCACCCTGCCTGTCACCTTTGGGACTCCAGACAACTTTTAGACCGAGCACATCGAGTTCATCGTAGCGAAGCTTTGGCTTCCCTAAAACAGCCATCCTTGTTCGCCCTTTTCCTCTACAGCTTCATGGCCGTCGTTCACTATGGGTTCTTGTGAATGAAAATGCCGGGCTCCAACGGCGACGTAACCATCCTCGGGGATCATCCCTCAGTCGCCGCAGCGATGAAGAAGCTGCAAGCCATCGCAGCTCAGGGGTTCATCAAGCCCTAGGACGGGAGCCCCTCAGTGGCCACGCCGGGGGTTCCTACCATCGCTCAGGGGCCCCTTGATGCCTCAGAGGCCCCAGAGTCCAACACAGGGGCTCCACCGCCAAATCCACTGAAGGACCCCCTTCCCTCAATGGGGATGCTCTCCCGGCGAAGGTCGTCCAGATCGGCGCCGAGGCCTCCCAGACCGCTCGCGTAGGCGAAATAGGAACATGCGCTTGTCACTTTCCTCTGAGCTAATGTCAATGTTTTTGCTTGGCAACCTTTCGACATGCCTGGGGTTCCCACGGAGGTGATTGAGCACAAGCTCGCAGTACATTCCAGCGCAAGGCCGATGAATCAGAAGGTCCGCAAGCAGTTGATGGAGACGCAGGAGTTCATTCGCCTTGAAGTTGACAAGCTCCTTCGCGCGGGCTTCATCCAAGAGGTACAGCATCCGGAGTGGATCGCGAATCCCATGGTTGTCTCCAAGGCCGAGGGCAAGCTGCAGATGTGCGTCGACTGCACTGATCTAAACAAGGCTTGTCCAAAAGATCCTTATCCTCTCCCTAGAATAGATCAAATTGTAGACTTTACTTCTGGTTGTGAACTTTTGTTTGCACTTTCAGAATTTGACTTTTAGTTCACACGCCTCACGTAATTTGACACCCGGTTGGTATGCCTTTCAGAAAAGGTGTCGAGGCCTGCAAACTTTTCATTTTGAGTTTTTCTCTCTATTTTCTCTCAATTGTAGCATTTTCCAATTCATTTTGTCATTACAGGGTATGTCAAATGACTGAAATAACCCTGCCCATATTTTGTTTCCTAGCCCAGACAAGCAGCTCCACCTGAGCAGGAAGATGTTGCCGCCGGCATCGGATCTCGCCGCGCGTGGCCGCCACAACTCTCCCTCTGCTTCCGCCGCCACATGTTTCTGCCCCGCGGCCCGTACCCTATGCTAACACCTCCATACAAACCTTCTCCTGCATCGGCGGCGCACGGCGCTTGCGCGGGGAGTGGCGCGGCGCGTGACGCTAGGGGAGGACGAGGCGTGGCGGCACACGCGGTGAGAGGGACGAGGCGTCGGCGCAGGAGGGAGGAGGAGGCGGGAATCAGGCGGGGCGGCGGCGCAAAGAAAGGGGCAGGGCCGCAGGATCTCGCCATTGTTGCCGCCTACACCGGGAGCCGCTGGCGTAGGTGATGGAGGGGAAGGCCACCTACGCGGGTGAGAGAGGGGGTAGGCTGCGGCACGGGTGACGGAGGCGGGGGTGCGGCTCAGAGGTCGATGGAGGCGAGCGGGGGTGAGGCGCGGAGGTCAATGGCGGCGAGCGGCGGACACACGAGGAGGAAGAAGGTTTGGAGGAGAAGCGTGTGAAATGTGTGTGTGAAGTGTGAACTGATGTGAGTGTGAAGTTGTGAACACGGTGTGCATGCTTGGCGTCTTGGAGTACGAGGTCGTCGGTAACTAAATGGTGTCGGCCTCCGTGTCGTACGTTCTGCCGGTGACGACATGAACTCTGTCGTTTTATTCAGAATATGTGCATGTGCCCACCCAGATTACGAGCGCACAGCAGAGCCAGTCACTTGCACAGGTGATGGCACATGTGTCAGTTCAGTTCAGACTTCAGAGTTGCACGGGCAAAGCAAAGTGGCAGGTCAGAATTAGGCAAATGGCAGCGCAAAGTCCCCGGAGAACCGGCCAAAGTTTAGCAGTTTCACATAGCGCGCTCCGTCCCATTTTCTGGTCACTGCATGCCGTCCCTCGCGAACGTTTCTCCCCTCCCACCGTCGCCGCAGTAGCTCGCCACGACGACACACACGCTGATCGGTTCGCGCTCTCCCATGCGCCGAGATGGCCGCGGTGCTGCCAGCGGCGGCGGGGACGGCGCCGAGGAACGCCACGGCGCGCGGCAACATCTCCAGCGCCGGCTCGGTGGTGTGCTACTCGCCGATGATGGTCACGGCCTACGGCATCTGGCAGGGGGTGAACCCGCTCGAGTTCTCGCTCCCGCTCTTCATCCTCCAGACCACCATCATCGTCGCCACCACCCGACTCCTTGTCCTCCTCCTCAAGCCCATCCGCCAGCCGCGGGTCATCGCTGAGATCCTCGTGCGTCTCTAATTAACCCTGCTGCTATATACTGTATGAGCCATGCATGCGATCGGATTGGGTTAGTGCTTGGTTGGGGTAGTGATCGCAGATTGTTTTGCTGTGATGTACGTACACGTCGTGTGCTACGCATCAGGCCGGCGTGATCCTGGGGCCGTCGGTGATGGGGCAGATGGACGTGTGGGCGACCACGGTGTTCCCGGTGCGGAGCCTGCTGACGCTGGAGACGGTGGCGCACGTCGGCCTCCTCTACTTCCTCTTCCTGGTGGGCCTGGAGATGGACGTCAACGTCATCAGGCGGTCGGGGAAGAAGGCGCTCATCATCGCCGTGGCCGGGATGGCGCTGCCCTTCTGCATCGGCACGGCCACGTCCTTCATCTTCCGGCACCAGGTGTCCAAGAACGTGCACCAGGCCTCCTTCCTGCTCTTCCTGGGCGTCGCGCTCTCCGTCACGGCGTTCCCCGTGCTGGCCCGCATCCTCGCCGAGATCAAGCTGCTCAACTCGGACCTCGGCCGCATCGCCATGTCCGCCGCCATCGTCAACGACATGTGCGCCTGGATCCTGCTCGCGCTCGCCATCGCCATCTCCGAGGTCAACAGCTCCGCCTTCTCCTCCCTCTGGGTGCTCCTCGCCGGGGTCTTCTTCGTGCTCGCATGCTTCTACATCGTGCGCCCGCTCATGTGGTGGATCGTCCGCCGCGTCCCCGAGGGCGAGGCCATCGGCGACCTGCAAGTCACGCTCATACTCACCGGTGTCATGGTCGCCGGCGTCTGCACCGACGCCATCGGCATCCACTCCGTGTTCGGCGCGTTCGTCTACGGCCTCGTCATACCCAGCGGCCAGCTCGGCGTCGTGCTCATCGAGAAGCTCGAGGACTTCGTCACGGGGCTGCTGCTCCCGCTCTTCTTCGCCATCAGTGGCCTCCGCACCAACGTCACCCGGGTGCGCGACCCCGTCACCGTGGGGCTCCTTGTGCTTGTCTTCACCATGGCCAGCTTCGCCAAGATCATGGGCACCATCCTCATCGCTGTCTCCTACACCATGACCTTCCGCGACGGCGTCGCCCTCGGCTTCCTCATGAACACCAGGGGGCTCGTCGAGATGATCGTCCTCAACATCGGGAGGGACAAGGAGGCAAGCAGTACCCCTAGATAGTAATTTATTACGTACACGGCCAGAACCTGCATGCAAGAACCAACGTAACGTCGAAGTAACCAACCAACAATTATACAGGTGCTTGACGATGAGTCGTTCGCCGTGATGGTGCTGGTGTCGGTGGCGATGACGGCGCTGGTGACGCCGGTGGTGACGACGGTGTACCGCCCGGCGCGCCGCCTGGTCGGGTACAAGCGGCGCAACCTGCAGCGGTCCAAGCACGACGCGGAGCTCCGGATGCTGGCGTGCGTGCACACCACCCGCAACGTGCCGTCCATCATCTCCCTCCTGGAGCTGTCCAACCCCACGAAGCGGTCCCCCATCTTCATCTACGCGCTGCACCTCGTGGAGCTCACCGGCCGCGCGTCCAACATGCTCGCCGCGCACCACTCGGCCTCCAACCAGAGCCGCAACTCCAGCACGGCCTCCGGCTCCAGCGACCACATCTTCAACGCCTTCGAGAGCTACGAGGAGAGCGTGGGCGGCGTGTCCGTCCAGGCGCTGACGGCGGTGTCGCCGTACCAGACGATGCACGAGGACGTGAGCGTGCTGGCGGAGGACAAGCACGTGTCCCTCATCGTGCTCCCCTTCCACAAGCAGCAGACGGTGGACGGCGGCATGGAGCCCTATCAACGCCTCCCTCCGGGGCTTCAACGAGAGCATCCTCTCCTCGGCGCCCTGCTCCGTGGGCATCCTCGTGGACCGCGGCCTCAGCGCCGCGGCGGCGCGCATGGCCAGCGTGCACCACGTCGCGCTGCTCTTCTTCGGCGGGCCCGACGACCGCGAGGGCCTCGCCTACGCGTGGCGGATGGTGGAGCACCCGGGCGTGTGCCTCACCATCGTCCGGTTCATCCCGCCGGACTACAAGGCCCCCGCGCTGGCGCCGCCACTGGCGCCCCGGGACGCGCGCGCCATCACCATCGTCCCGGACGCCGCCAAGAGCGAGCGGCAGATGGACGAGGAGTACCTGAACGAGTTCCGGACGCGCAACGTCGGCAACGACGCCATCCTCTACATGGAGCAGGTGGTGGCCAACAGCGAGGAGACGCTGGCGGCCATCCGGGACCTGGACAGCGCGCACGAGCTGTACATCGTCGGCAGGCACCCCGGCGAGGCAGGCTCGCCGCTCACGTCGGCGCTGGCGGAGTGGATGGACTCGCCGGAGCTGGGGCCCATCGGCGACCTGCTCGTCTCCTCCGAGTTCTCCAAGATGGTGTCCGTGTTGGTGATGCAGCAGTACGTGATCACCACGCCGCAGCCGGCCGCGGGACCGGCCGTGCCCGTGACCGACGATCCCGTCCGGCAGTACCTGACCAACGCCAACCAGCGGTCGGTGGGGCTCGGCGGCAACCAGATGGGCGGCCGCGGCGGGTGGGGCAGCGGCGCCGGTGGGTTCTGACCCCTGGTCGCTGCTGGTCGATTCATCGATAGGGGGTGTTACGTTTTTAGGGATTTGTTATGTTGGCGACGTGTTTACAGATTATCATAGGGACCTCGATTATGCTTGTGCTGTGTATGTACATTTTAGATGATCGCTTATATCTGGTTTGTAGCTTTTTTTTCCCCTCAATTAGGATGACAGAGAGACGCGACAAGTTATTCTAACTGCCCATTGACTAATGTCAGCGCGAATGCATATGCGAGTGATAGATTGACGTAGACGCTCAGAAACACGCAATAGCATACCATTTGCTTTCATGCCAGTTTGGGTCTTAGGGTGTCAATGCTTCCATAGTTCCATCCTGGGGTAGATCCAGCACCGTGCTTCCTTGTGCTGAGAAATGGTGAATGGTGGAAAAGGAGAAAATTTATTTACACCTATGTGAAAGCTACCTTGTGCTGCGCACGACCGCCAGACAGCCCAACCTAACTCATGCGGCCCAAGGAATGAGAATGATGACAGGAAACTAGCAGCCTAGTGCCCTAGTACCCTTTCACTGGGCACAGGGCCCAACATAAGGTAAACGGGCTGATATGCCGCACAAAAGGAAGCGCGAACGCCGCGAAGCATCCACAAGATTAAATATTTTAGTTCAACAAATTGTGCAAACTAGTTCAGCAATTATAAGTAGATAAAGTTGCATATTTTGATACCTTTAAACATACATTCGGAATTTTTTAAACTTAAACCATATAGTACAATGGGAGATTAGTAGAGACTTTAATGCTTAAAGAGATTTATCATGTTATTAGGCACCGATGTATAAGGGATCCTTACCTTGCAAGTCGGAGTTTGAATAGATCAGCACGTGCAACATTCTTTCAAGTGCTTTCCCAATAGTACATATTATAGAATTATTATTGTTCAATGTGTTATGAAATTGCCAAGGGTTTTGTAATCTAGTTGGGGTAACCCTCGATGAAACAAATCTCCAACCGCTATTTCTTAACTAAAAATTAAATTCTAAAAAAAGTAAATGTTATCGAAAATTTGGCAAGCATTAAGCACCGGTTTAAAATTAAGCTGCATATAAACGATGTGGAGGTTTCTTCCCCCCCTTTTTTTTTGAGAAACGCAGTACAAACGCAGACACTCACACACGCACGCACACTCACCCCTATGAGCACTTGAGAAACGCAGACACTCACTGAATGAACAAAGCCGTTAAATCTTAAAATAACTAGTGAGTTGGCCTGCGCTAATAGCGCGGGTAGCTAGTTTTCGTTGACATTTTTTTATTTTATTGAATTGATATTGCTTTATTATCTTTATTTCCTTTTTGTTGCTTTTACTTTATTGGTCTTAAATAGTATTTCTTAAGAACATGTTTTGAGTTAATCTGTTACGCTTTGTAGACATATCTTCAAAATACTTATAAGTTTTTTATATGGTGGTTTGTGGGATCAAAATAATATTGTTATTTATAATTTTGTTTCCAGGGTAGCAACAATCTAGATTTTTATAATTGTGTGATCACTAAAGCATTAGATCCTTTACAATTTTTTGACATACTTCTTATGATTTAAATATAACTTCTACAACTTTGTCCAATTTTTTAGAAGGGGGCACCAACATCTATAATATCAAATTGGATATAATAGTGTACCATAAAATATGTTTTGATATTGTATTTATTGTACAGTGGATGTTCATATTTTTTAAAATAAACGTTTCGTAGTTTGGTGATGGTAAATACAAATTTTGATTGTTCTTTTCTTCTTTGTCCGTATCATTTTTATCTTCTTTCCTTACATTTTATTATTCTTTATTGTAAGGTATGGTACATAATACTAATTTTGTTTTTTACTTCATTTCCAGACACTATAAGATGGAAAATAAAGAAGCTGGTAAGGTTTTATATTTTTTTATAAATATGTTTTAATACTTTGGCAATTCATAATAAATAATTCTTCTGAGATATAACTTGAAGCCAATATATTAACAATGCATATCCTTATTTTTCACCTATAAATAATTTATTTTGAAGTCCTCAAAAAATAAAAATGGTGCTCTTTTTATAATCAACGGTGGAGTTTTTTGTTCTCATCCTAAAACACATCAATTTGAAGCCCTCAATCGTTTGTATTTGATATAAAATATCTTGGATTAATCTAATTGTTGTATACTTAGATGGTCATAACAACCAATAGTGTAAATATTTTGTTTTTAAGTTGTATCTGATACAATTGATTTAGGTCAATGTAGACCGGTATATCTAGATGTTCATAAGATTCAAAGCTTGAGACACTTTTTTCTCCGGTTAACATGATAATTTTGAGGTCCTCTCAATGTATGTGGTAGTATATATATCGGCACAATCCATTATTAGTTTAATATATTTTAGATATATTTGTCCTTTTTTAAATTCAAATGTTTTGTCATTTGTATCCAATGGTGTAAATAATTCTCTTTTTAGTAAGATTTTATATAAAATCTTTGATTTATAGAGGTTGTAAAGTAATTTTGGTACCACCTGATCCATCCTCACTAATTATTTGTAGCCATTGATCGGAGAAAGGAGTTTAGAAAAATAATTTTTAACCGTATCCTTTCCATCTTTTCCAGTGCCGAACCTACCAATCTTTGGTACCAGATAGTAGTGCCAATTTCTTAATCATTAAATTGTGCTTGTACATTGTTCACATTTTTCAAACTATTGTAAAATTTAATATAGATAGTTAGATGTTCATAAAATTCGACGTTGTAGGTTCTATCATCAATTGACATGGTACTTTTCTAGTCCCTGGTGACTTGTTTTAATACTCACTAATTAAGATGATAGATACATGGTGAAGAGCTTACCATATATTCCTCGCACCAAGTTAAATTTAGCAAAGAAATGAAATATATACGCCATCTCCATAAAAACATGTATTTTTTTTCATAAATTTAATTGAAGTTAGAAAAGTTTTAATTGACCAAGACTAAAAACATGCTGGAATTTGAAACAAAGGGTAATTAACCATTGCCAATTATCCAACTTCAAATAGATTGATTCAATGGATAACTAAATTACGGGCAGGAGAGATGGAAGCCTAGGACACCCAGAGTATTTTGACGCCATACCAGATGCGATGGCCACGGGCCACCCCCGCACGGCCATTGGGTTGTCCGTCTTGATTGCATGCTCCATGAGAGTATGAGACAATTGCAACTTGCGGGTATTTAAAGCAGATCGATAGACGATTGCAACACCCACGGCGTAAGGATACGACGTCCGTGCACATTGTGGTTGCGGTGATGAGGCACACATGAACCTGCACCTGCTACAACCGTCTTTGGGTTTGGACGCGGCCAAAGGAAATCGTGAAAAAGCATGCCCACTGTACAACGACCTCAAGCCACGGCTGCATGGTCGACTCGTCGGTGGTCAGGCCGAACCACGATGTTCTTCCAGTGCTGCTATATTCATAGTAAGTTCGTACCTAGCGGCATCTAATCAGGATCTCTGGCGCCCATGGTGGACATTGGCCACCTTCTCGTCTCTGCACACAATCTTCATTGTGCCCTTCAATTCAGAAGCATTTGCTTTTCCGTTGGATGGATTTATTTTTTTCCTTTTCCGCTCTAGTCCCATGTTTCTCTCTTGCAGCTTCCAACCCGTGCAAAAGCTTAGTTTCTTTCTTATTTTTTTCCTCTATCTTATGGACTAATTGAGGCAAAGAAGGATCGGACCGTAGTTTATTCAAATATATTGGCCTACTATGGATAAAAGAGATGAGTTTTCATGTGTCATACAAGAGTTGTATTTCTTTCCTTTTAAAAAAAAGGAACCGTACATGTTTCAAAGAGGTGGATATATCGTATAGATCCGATTAGATGAATACGGAATACACACCCAGATATTCTTTGTCATGGCCTGGACTCTTTAGATCAATTTAAACCGTTAGATCTTTATAAAATCCAACGGTCAATATTTTCTCTTTTTTTCCGATTAATGTGGAAATTTCTCGACCCTCTTGGCGAACGTGGTGGTTTCTTTTAACACTACTATAGTTATATAATAGATTCGCTCCCAGCGGGAGTCGAACCCAGGATCTCAAGTGCCGCTCGAGCTGCTGCAACCACTAGGCTACATGCCCTTTGGTGTTTCTTCCCCTTTTCTTAACTCCTCTAACGTCCTGGTTTTAGTACATGCTCGAAGGACAAGAAGGCGCACCATTTCTACAAAAATCGTAGAAATGAGAAAATTTTCTTTTGTTCCAAACAAGCCCTAAACGATGTGGCGATTTCTTCTCCCTTTTAAACGCCTCATTTTTTCTAGACAATGAAAGTCAAAACATGCTCATTACAACCCACTCATGACCAGTATTTTGCACCTTACAAAGTTCCATCAAATAGGAAAGGAAATTCTAATCTCGAAAAGAAAAGAAAATTCTACCCGCATAGGACCAGCCAAAAGATGCAAAGGCCTGTAAAGCCGCCGCCTGTAACTATCGAGCCCTGCACACCTTGTGTAGTATCCTCTAAAGTCCTCGTTTTGGTACATGCTGGAAGGACGAAAAGATGCACGGTTTCTAGAGGGAGCAACCGAGCAATGCATGCATTGCGCATTGCATGGGCAACGGCCAATGGCCGGGTGACGGCGGCGAGCAGTATTCGCACGCAGCAAGCGCCAAGCAAATGGGGGGCGATGCAAATGCCACTGCAGCTAGCGCGCCACGCCACGCACTTGGATCACCCTGCGCGCGCGCTCCATCGCTTTCTATCCACAGCAGCTTTCTTGGATCACTAACCCTCGTGATCCATCCCCTAGCGTACGTAGCCCACCTCTACCTGACCGGACCACCCCACTGGCTGCTGCCACAGTGTACACACGCCCTTTCCCCTGCCCTGACCCCTCCACACATGGCCTGCCCCGCCGGCTGCCCCGGCCACCGCATGGAGCCCCTCTGCATGCGCATTGTCTCCTTGCAAGAGCGTGATGCCGATCGGTACCCCGGCGGCCGCCTGGTGTCCCTGCATCACCCCAGAGTTCTGACCATCTGTCACTGCTTGGGCGAGTTGCATGCTCATCAAGAGCCGGTCGAGGTCGTTCGGAATGAAGTTGCATTGCAGCAGAACTCTAAAGTCTAAACCCAACGGCCGCCTTGATGACCATCGAGGCGGCCGGCCGTCGAGGCGAGGAACAGCAGCCGGGACAGGTGCGGGCGGCCGGGGTGTCTCGACGGAGACGCTCACCAAGCAACAGGTGGCCATGCATGCGCGGGCCATCAAATCAACAGCGATGCAGTGCAGATGCGCATGCAGCAACAGCAAGCGTGCATGGGCTGTTCGTAGGTGCGTCCGTCCGTTTAATTCCTGCAGGCTGCAGTGTGCACAGTGTCACATCACCCCTGGTCCATGGATGGATGGGGGAGACAGTGGCCGACGACGCTGCGGGAGGGAGACAGGGCTGGCGCTCTTGGTGCCGGCATGCCGCCGTGTTTTCAGCTGGGTTGTTGAAAAGGCCGGGGAGCTCTTCTTGCACCTGTAGCCTGTGGCCTGTGGCCTGTGGGGACGGTGTGGCAAGCAGACATCGTTTAGTTGTGTTCTGTGAATAACCACACAACCAGAAAAAGATTAGTGCTGAGTGCTCCTCCTACGAGCAGTATCATCATTATCCTTTTTCGTTTTATTTTCTCGGCCCTTTAATTAATTTGGTTGATCCGTATAGCTGCGCTGCTGCAGCATTGTTACCAGAACATTCACGAATCAAGAGCACTGATCGGACAATATACGTCGCCGTTGAACACTGCTTGCCATGAAAAAAACGACTGAACTTTTTACTGAGTGTATATTTATGTGGCGATTCTGAACAATTAATACGGCAAATAATTCCCTCCTTATTATTAGGTACCACTACCAGTACCTGTTTGGTTGGATGCAGATTCAGAACGCCTCGGTGGTTTTTGTGGTACCACTTGTACTTCATTTCTCACTGTTCGTAAGTGCTCTATCTGGTTGGATTGGAGTAGACGCTCCATTCATAATTTTGTATGGTTCCCGATCGCAACTGAAAGGGCACTAGTACGTGTAGGGCGCGTGGGATGACTCATCCGGAAAAGGTGGCCTGCTTAGAGAACTTTGAAGGGCTAGGCCCTCTTTGGATGCAGTACAAGGGTAAGAACCTGGATAGTGGTTATGGATTATAAAAATTTGGATCCTGGATTTATCAAGTCGGTCTATTTGGATCCTATATGCACGTTCTTTGTATTTGTTGGTCGTACACTTGCCAGAGGGAGGGCATTAAGAGGTTAAGAGTTGGGGGGGGGGGGGGGGGGGGGGCAAAAGAGTCTTTTTCCAACCGCAAGTCTCAAAAGTAGCTAATTACAAATAATCTCCAAAAGAATCTGTGCTGTACTAAGATTTTAAATTGGTTTATGTAATCGATCCCCGCGAAAAAGTTTGAGAGCTGCTTCCACACGCTATCAAACTTTTTCCAGGTGATGGTCTACAGGGAGCGCTATGCCCTGACGTTTCTTTCTGGTGATCTTTTGATCGTGCGGTTTAGTCCATTGAATTAGCGTAAGATCGACGAGCTGCGTGCACATGGCCTGCTACCTCCTTTCCACGCTTTGTTTATCCGCTAATGATGTCAGAAAGAAGGAGGTGCCCCACTCCCCAAAGTTCATCAGACAAATCTCGCTCAGCGCGATCTCTGCAAACTTAAAATGTAATCTGAACACCATCTTGAGCTTTCCTTGTGGAAAGTTGCTTAACATCTGCAGCATTTGCCACATCAGAGATCAGAGACAAGGAAAAGTCATCTTCTTCATGTACTTCTTTTTTCAAAAAGAAAAAAACCATCTTCATGTAGTACTACCAAGAAAAGCATCCAGAGACGTAGATGCCTGAACTGAACTCAACTACTTCCATCCATGTTGTGGATCACTTCTACCCTTCTAGGCTTATGCTAAGTGCACAAGCTAGCAGAGACACTGAAAAAGGCCAGGTCCCAATACAGTACAGAACAATAAGACATGCAGAAACCTTACAAGTCGGCAGTTGAAACTTGAAAGCTTAGACTGATGGATTGGAAGCTGGCGCCGATTGAAGGGTCGCTTTTGGAACGCATGAAATTTCACAGGAATTGGTACACAGTAATTTTCACAGAAATCAGTTCAAAAAGACAGAAAAAACACAGAAACAGAAAAAAATTTCCTTTGTTCCAGAGCGGCCTGACAGATTGTTTCGCCGCTGTGTCAGCTGCATGTGCTGCGTACACTGGAGGTAGGGCAGCAGCCCCTGCAGGCAGATAATGTTGCTGCCCTGCCAGCCCTAGTCAGGCTCAGGCAGCAGGCCCGGTCAACCGACGTCAAGCTAGCGCATACGGAGTACTAAACAGCTTCGCTTGGACCCTTCCAATCATCCATCTCCTGCCACTGATGGACTGCGGCTGTGGATATACAGTGGCGTCAGGCCGATCCATCCATCCATCCATCGAATATAATGGGCAGAATCATTTCTGATTTCATCTCCATCCCATAGGCAGCGGCGTCCCGCCCCAGTCGAATCATGGAGGGCCCGGCGAACAGCATGGCATGACGTGAGAGCTACTTGATGCATGGCGCGTCAGAAAGGAACTGGCTCGCTCGACCGAGAGCGCAGATGAAATGTATGAGTATTTAGTAGTTCAGTTACATTGTTGGAATCAAGTCGTACTCCCAGCTGTGTGATTTCTGCTGCACCTGAGCTGTGGTCTAGAACTAAATATTTCTGCTAGAATTGTATTGTTCTAAGGCTGAGTTCTAGGTCCAACATTGAGAGGTGCAGACATTCCGATGCATCTGCAGTCTTACTATGAAATTCGCTCAGCCTAAAGAAATTGATATCTCAATTCAATCAGTCAATGCAAAATTACATGGTGAAAATCATTTGAAACAAATAAAGCACAAATGATATATGAGGCGTGCATCTAAATTGGTTGTCATCAGAACACAAAAGGCTGGGTCAACTTCTTACAGCCTTAATGGAATGAACATAATGGAGCAACAGAGGCTAGAATCGGCAAATATATCTCAGCAGCCTTTGAGGCCAGGCCAGGTGGGCGGTACAGAAGGCTCTAGAACAGAAGACTGAGTTGCTTTAGTCTATTAATCTTGATTTGGACATGATCTATATTGACCGAGAACATCGTTTTCCTGTGCACATTGAAAAATGGGCACTACTGACCTAGCTACTACCTCCTGACCAATTCCATGTACAGCTCCATTTGTTGTACTCGAAATGTTTTCAAAACACATAGCTGACTGACGTCTAGCGAGCTAGGTAGGTCTGTTCATTTTTATGCGTCCTGACCAATGATAAGGAAATCTAATGATTGGTTTATGAACAGAACTGATTCTGTAAAAGTTGTATTTTTGCCTAATGACATAAATCGATTTTAATTTTCTTAGAAAGAAGATCTGCCAAATCACATTTATTTAATTGATTTGAGCAAACAGAGTGCTGCCCGTACTGATTCATTAATCGGCATTCGTATAATTGAAGAGATGCTCCCGATAATTTAGCGAGAAACAAAGCAAGAAACTGATATCACAAAGATTTATTGTAAAGTACTATGCACTTAGTTGGATCTCACTTCCTTTCCTTTCAGAAAAGGGAAGTGTAGATATATGTACAGAACATGCAGTACACCAACTAGGCTACGACCGGCTACCAGCTGCTGATGGATCTACGTCGGATGCAACCGAAAAATGCTCGATGCGTACCATCAACCAGATCATCAATCATTAGTTATTCGCTAGGCATTAGCATCATCAAGCTTTGTTTACTGGCAATTTAGATCGAGTACATGGAGGCTTCACTAATCTGCTGATGGATGTCGTATGCAGTCATGTGTGTATTGTTAGACTTCTGATACCCTGATTCACTCGAGCCTTGATCTTTTTGATGGTGCAGTACTGCAGTGCTCGAAAGGCGATTTGGAACAGCTAGAAATATCGCCTCGGCCGTCGTCATTACCTTTGTAATCACCTTCATATTAGACGACAAGACTTCATACTTTTCTCCATGTGTTCGTACCCTCTGAGACTCGTGGATAGTCATGAGATGCCGTAGTACATTTTTCTTTTTTGTGGATCTGCTTTCATGCCTGTGAGCAAATTCTCTAGTTGTGATTGCGAATAGTGTAATAAACGAAAAATAATAATTTAGCAAGCTTCTCCTCTACTCCAAATACTTCGACAAGGTTTGAGTCAAGCTTTTAAACTTTAGTTACAAATAACCTTTAAAATTTTATATGTGTTATTATGTTCATTTACATTTTAGTATAAAATAGTGGTCAAAACTATGCTTTGAAGACTATATCGGTCCAGGTTGGGCATTTGTAAAATGTAAACTACGAGTAGACTGGAGCACCCCAAAAATTCTCCCTTTTCAATTTATTGGTTTACCTAGATTTCAATTCAGCTCACAAACAGAAAATTTTGACTAACGTAATAAAAACTTAATAAAATCATAACATAAATTACCCATGTTTCTAACAAAATAAAATACTAATCTTACTTTTACTAATTGAATACTTCTTTTGGAGCCTCCAAGCTAATCATCACGAAATTTGTTAGGAAAAAATATAAATCTTAAAAATTCTCAAAAAATATCAAAAACATCATCCGTCCCTCCAATAATAATAGTAGTTGCCATTAGATCGATTGTTTTTTTAAATTACCTATCATGCCATTACTGAAAGATGAAATAAATTAACTCCAAAATTTTGTATAAAAATTACCCACCATGTCATTATTCAATACGAATTAAAAATAACCTACTAAATTTCCATACAATTATTCACCGTGCTATTATAAAATACGAATTAAATAACCCCTAGGATTTTCATATAAATTATAAACTATGCCATTACAAACATATGAATTAAAATAAGCTCTAAATCTACATATCAATGACCAATATGTCATCATGTAAGATAAATTAGAATAATTCTGAAATTTACATATAAATTATCCACAATGTTTTTATGAAAGATGAATTAAAATAATTCACCTCTAAAATTACTAAGGATTAAATCTATATGTTTCCTAAAACTATAACCCGTGCGAGAGCTACGCGTTGATGGACTAGTTTGGTTCGAATCCAAACTTCTTTAGTCTGAATTATACTTACTTGGCCCAATAAGCTTGATATCATTTTTAAATACAAACTTCATCAAACTTAAATTTAAGGGGTGTTTCGATCCGGGGGCTAAATTTTAGCCCATGTCACATCAGATGTTTGGATGCTAGTTAAAAATTTTAAATATGGTTTAATTAAAAAAACTAATTACACCGAGGACTTAACAGCGAGACGGATTTATTAAGCCTAGTTAATCCATGATTAACGAACGGTTACTGTAGCGCCAAATTTTGCTAATCATAGATTGATTAGACTTAATAAATTCGTCTCGCCGTTGAGTTCTTATCTGTATAATTAGTTTTATAATTAGAATATATTTAATACTTCTAGCTAACATCAAACATCCGATGTGATGAGAGATAAATTTTAGCTTTTGATCCAAACACCCTATTTGTCTTAGGAGAAAAATAGTATTGTATTTTTTTAGGGAGGGGCAGAGATAGCAGCTAACATACATTACATCATCTCTCCCATCATGCAACAGGAGAAATATCAACACTGCATCTGCACAGCGCTGGTTACTCAAACTCCAACGACAATCACTCGGTAACCATGCATCAGATCGTCCATCCAATTAAATAAACAGCCTCAAACTACCAGCTAATAGGTGCATCCCATGCCAGTAATTTAAAAAGCCGTAAGCTCGCCGTTCTCGCGCGCTTACGGCTGCAGATAAAGATCGCCCTCGCTGGATGGGCGCTCTGCCGCCACTAACAAATCGTTTTTATTGTAATCTTCAGCCGACCACGCCGGGTGCTGACGCGCGAGGACGGCGTCGCGCCAAGGCGGGGGGGTCTTGGCGTCTCGGCCGCCTCCACGCGCGCTCGCCTCACCCTGGCCCGCTCGGCCACCCGAGCCTCCACCTCGTGCCACGCGTCCGTCTCGGTCCGGCCGTACCGGTTCCGGCCGATGATTTTGACCGGCAGCAGCGTCCAACAACAAGGCTGAACTGGTAAATAATTATTGTGATCTAACTAACCCCGAATTGTACGCGACCAGGCTGATGCTGATCGCGAGGTTCTTTTTTCAAAAAAATATTCGGATGAAAATACCTCCTCCTTGAATAGTACCGAAAACTCGATGCAAAAAAAAAAAACAACTGATGGACGCAACGAAAGGCCCAAATTTGAGAGAGAACGCCGATCGTTTTGGGTGGGAAAAATATCGAAAGTTCACAGTAGTGGCAGGGGGAGTGTAAGGGCTTATTTGGTTTGAAAGCCATCGTGGCCAGACTAAAATTTAGCCTACAGTTAAACTATGTTTGACTCTAAATTAAAATTTAACAAAATAATAAAATATTTATTTATATAGTTTAGGCATAACTAAATAAACCATATAGATAGAAATGATGTTGTATAATTTAATTTTAATTTAGAGTGTCAAATATGGTCATAACCTAAAATTTAGCCTAAGTCACTTATCAGACTTGAACCAACAGGTCCTAAAAGTGGCAGCCCATTATTAAAAGAGAGATATATAGTAATTAATCTCATCCCCTGCCCCAATTCACGTGAGAGCCATCTGCCACATTCCCCTTCCTACCCAACCTAATTATCCAGGGGCATTCCTGTCCATGGCGAGTGTATATATACCGCTCACGTCCACCATTCCTGAAGCCGTGGCACAATCATAAGCTGCACAGCTGCTCTCTCTTCTCCCTCAGCCTAGCTAGCTAGGTAGCAAGCGAGCCAACTTCCTCGTCCTCTCTCCACCATTCAATTCTTATTGAATCTTGATCCACCCGTCTGCTTACCTAAGCATGACGGCGAAGGTACACCCGAACGTGGCCGTGCCGTGCGCCGGGCAGCCAGCGGCGGCCGCCGCCGACGAGGGGCCGGTCACGCTGACGGTGTGGCGCAAGTCCCTGCTGTTCAACTGCAGGGGGTTCACGGTGTTCGACGCCAGCGGCGACCTCGTGTACCGCGTGGACACCTACGCGTCCGACTCCCGCGCGGAGGTCGTGCTCATGGACGCCGCGGGCCGCCCCGTGCTCACAGTCCGCCGCAGGAAGCTCGTCGGCCTGGGGCTGGGCGCCGACCAGTGGATGGTGTACCCGGGCGAGGAGACGCGCCGCCTGCCGCCGCTCTACGCCGTGAAGCGCGCGGCGCACTACATGCGCGGCGGCGGCGGCGGCGGCGGCAAGTCCATGGCGCACGTCGCGCCATGCCCTGGCGCCAAGACCGGCGGCGGCGGCGGGCTCGCGGTGGATGGGTCGTACCTGCGGCGGTGCTGCACCGTGTACGACGAGCGGCGGAGGGCCGTGGCGGAGCTCCGCCCCAGCCCCAAGGAGGCGGTGGGCTCGGACGTGTTCCGGCTGGTGGTGCAGCCCGGGATGGAGGTGTCGCTGGCCATGGCCGTCGTCCTCGCGCTCGACCAGATGTTCGGCAAGCCGTCGCTGCTCAGGAGCTGGTCCTCCTAGTAGTAGTCTGTAAATTAATCACCGTGCCGTTCCATTGGCGGGAGTAGGTGCTCCCTTCGTTTCCCCCTTTTGCCCCAATTGTTTGGGCCCGGCAGCAGCACAAGAATTGCTCATGTCTGTCATTTTTTTCCTGTTCCTCTTTGATATCAAAGCCGATTAACTGGGGTCATATATACGGTGTGAATGTGGATTGGAATTCCTCTTGGTGTGTGTGTGGTTTTGGCTTTTTTTCACCCCCACAGTAAACCATGCACCTTGTAAAGAGGGAAGCTAAGTGTAAATACTTTGGGGAAAAACAAAAAAAAAAAGTAAGAGTAGGACAATTTCCCTGTCGATCCTAGTACCGTATCTTTTTTTCTCCACTGCATTTTCTCATGCGGTCTGAATCATATTTGGAAAATCGACTATTTTCATTCAGGAGAAAAAGGCTGGGATGCCAAAAAGATCACTTGGCCAGTGTTCCTCTCTGCCGGTTCAATTCCAGTCCACTCATAAAAGGAAGGGGGACATGCTTGAGCATCACACTTGGCTGTCCCCCACTTCATGAACCACTGTGCATAACATGCTATGCTACCATGATGAACTGGCGAGACTGAGACTGCACGGTGGAGCAGGGCCAAGCATCGACCCTGCCCGTGCCCGGGACCCAAATCCTAACCGCCTAGCCGGCACGCGAAACAAACGGTTAGTGGCGTGGTGCTCCTTTTCTTGGCGCCAGCCCTGGTCGGTTCATCGGCGCTCCATCACTCTCGCTGAGTCGTCTTGCTCCCCGGCTAAGCCAGTGGTACGTGTTGAATTCCGGCCGCCGAAAGTTGCCGCAACCGCCGCCGCTTCTGCCGTAGGAGCTCGCCGACGCATCAAGATGGTTGCGTCTTGGTCATCGACACTAAGCACCGTGCCATCTGGGGCGGCCAAGAGGGTGGTGGAGGACTGGAGGTGGAGCACAAATAGTCAAAAGACTCGTCATGACGGCGCCGGCCCGTGCGTAGTGGCCTAGCCGTGTTGCTAGCAATTGGTCCAATTCCAGTGCTGCAAGACGAGCCAGCCCAAGAGACCAAGACCAGGTCGTGCTTACTTATGCACTCTAACAACTAGTACTAAACTACAGGACCTCCCAAAGAAGCAGCATCCTCAGGCCTCAGCACTAGACATCCAGTGATTCCCCGGTTCTCAGTATACTGTATGTTAGTAGAACAGTGAAAGCATTTCAAAGGAATGAGAACCCAACGAATAAATTTCATTACTGGCAAGGTACATTCGTTACACTTGGGACTCACTCTGAGACTGAGTTGAGAGACATAATCAGCATTTCCGAAAGCTACAGGCTGAGGTGAACACATGACGAATGTCAATTCTACAACAAATCTGGGGGAGGGGGGATTCTGAATGGATGGAGATAAATAGGAACGGCCTCAAAAAATGAAGCATCTCATAGGTAGCTGGGCGCTGGGGGCCTCTTCGTAACCCCCAGCACATGAGGTATAGCTATAGTGATACACATACAGCAGGTGAAGATCACCATGTTGTAGGTGAAAGCTGTGTTTTCAGCCTTCAGTTTGACCACACGTGGACAAGGCCATGGCGGTTGCCAGTGTAGATCTCGTCACGCTCTTCATCGTAGTACAGAGCCGTGATGTCCTCAAGGGCTTCCGTGACTGTATTCTGGAACTTCCATGCTTTCTTTTGCTTGGAAGAATTATCATGATTTATTTTCGCCAAGCATTTTCCAGTCAGTATGCTACTTATGTTTATAGAGCCAGCTGCATTGTAGGAAAGAAAGATTACTCTTCCAATCAAACTATGAGAAATTTATAATAAGCACCACAAATGCAGTATAACACACATCAGCTATCTTAAAGAAGATGCAACAAATGCAAAAAAAACACATTCAAATACTTTGCACTCTATTTATATTTAGAAGTTGAACCATACATGTCCCATTTTATGTACGTCGCAGTGAAGTGAAGATATGTACATTGAATTTCATCCAAAACAATTGATCGAATTTATCAAACTGAACAATTGCTTAGAACAAAACACGAAAATCATCACTAGTCATCGAAATGCATGAGAACATGATATCATGCAACATGAGGTTTAATTTAAATAGTAAATATGAGAAGCAAGTGAAGCATGATATATTTGGTAGTGAAAAAACACCGAGGGAAAATTAAAAGAACACAACCAAGAGAATGCAACATGCCTGCAATAAAAATGCATGACCAATTGAACAATAGTAATATATTAAAGAAAAAGATGCTCACCATGTTCTTCTGAAGAATCAGTGGAATCGGCCTTGCAGTATGAAATAATAAGATCTTGGTCACTTGTTATGTATATGTTGTTCGTGTTGCAGTCAGGGTGCCACAACAGATGATCTTCAAATGATGTGACTAGTTCACCTCGAAAGTTCCAAACTGCTACTGAACGATTCCGGAAAGTCAGGAATAGTTGCAGCTCATACAGAAAAATAAAGGCAGACGGCGTCATAAACTCAGTCCTGTTCACTTCTCTCAATTGAAAGTTCCTTACCTACATACATTAGGTACACAAGTGAATTCAAAGCTATAGGGTAGCAACAAATATTCTTTGTTTGATTGCATTAGGTGCAATGTTTACATCGAGAATTTGAAGGTTCTCTCCTTCCTGCTTGACCAGAAGTTTTTCATTGAACTGCTCGATGAAATCCACCTTCTTGTTACGATGGAGAAGGTGGCTGAAGGACTTCAAGACGGTACCATCCTCAATGGAAAGAATCTTCAGAGGAACAGAGCTGCTTGTTCTTGTATAAATCAATAGCATTATCCCAGGACTGACACAAGAAAACAAACAATTAGAAGTTGGAGCTTGCAAGCATGTGCAACCAACAGAAGATTATGATTATGTGCATGAGCTCCTGCTTGCGCGGGTATGGGGAGGGGTCGGTCCGATAAAATATTTTAAGCTGAAAGCACACAGCAAATAACAGCTTCTATGGCCCACATAGTCCATGCATTAGATACTCATCCCATCCTAGATTTGAATAAGTCCCTATCATTTTAACGATATTTATGTGTTATAAATATGCCACACGGTTATGACTTATGAAAACAGACATTAAATAATGGCTAATCAATTACTCTACATCAAAGTGGAAAGAAACATCAAGAGTATCCGATAAAGTAACACATAGAGAACATAGTAAGAAACGTCAAATTACCTGATCTTTATTTCTTGAACATTCTTATCAGATACAGAATACAGTAATGTGTAATTTTTCAAATCGAACACCTTGTAAGTGCTGTTTGTGGATGAGATGGAGTCAGAGCAGATTCACCAGGTATTCAATTCCTTTTAGCTATTAAACAAGTCAGGTGACTCAGTGTACCTGTCTTGAGCAGAGTAAGTCAAAACCTTTCCATTGACATCATCAAACTCCACAAATCCAGGCCATTTCAATGATTCAGTCTCGAAAAGAGGGAAACCAGCATCCGGTTGTCCTCGTCGAATGTACCTAGGAATAGTTGATAAAAATATCAAGGGTGGATGATGTGATTAAAAAGAAGGCTATTGCATTGACAAAGGATATTGAACCAAAAGCATACTCTATTCGAGTTGTTCTGCACCGCAGAGCACTGAAATTTTCAGAACCATATACCGACACAGTAATGAGTGAATCATTGTTCTTGTTGTAAAATAAACTCCGAATAACCTCATCAGGACTTCCATTCAGAAAGCATATTCTCTGATTCGTCTCTGGAAACATAAGAGAATTTCAGGACAGACCGACCAAGCAGAAATGGACTGCAAGAATACAAGCATAACATACCTCTGCTAAAAGCAGCACATATTCCTGATTGTGATAAAGCGAAGACTATATCACGTGCTGCAACTATCTCAATAATTTTTGACCTTTTCCTCAAGTAAGGGAGTAGCGAACTGTTCTCCTTAGGGTCATGAGTGTCAAACTCCTCCTAAAAGTGGTAGGAAAGATTTTTATCAGTTGAAGTGCAGTCAAGTGATGATACCAAAAGGAGGACTTTAAATTCATTGCTGCACAGACAATGATATAAGGACAGGATATTGCAAAGGCTGACAGTTCTATACAGTGATTTCCCCAGCCATCAAGTGCATTTGGTTGGGCATTGGAGTGCCAAGTTGATAACACAAGCCTAGTTGTTCAAACCAGGAAGGCATTATTGCTCCTCTTTGACTGCAGAATAAACATTACTAAATCATATTTACAAATTCAATGTGGTGAGACAATGTAGCATCAATATGGCACATGGCATGTGTATCTAGTATCAGAGATGTATCCATTACGGAGACATGCTGCATACCTATCCTTGACGTATCACCATAAAACAGAAAAAGAAAAAACACAGATACGTCTCATACCAAGCCAGTTTTTGTGACACAGCCCAGCCCATTTAACCCCCGACACCTGAAAGATACCTAACCACCATGTTGCCCTAGACCTGATCCCAACACACCCGCAAAAAATGCCACTGCACAGCCATGGTGACCGACGACCTCCACACCTGTCAGCTGAGATGCAGCACTGATGTGCACCACCCACAATCCCACACGACCACCCACACACCAACAGCCAACAATTGACAGCTCGATCTGCCGGTGGCACTCATGCTCGTTGCTCATGCCAGCAGCACTGCTTCGCTGCCAGCGCATTTGAGCAACGGTGCTTCCCAATGACAGACAGGCACCACCAGCCAGCTCTTGCTTTCTTGCCCCTCCTATGGTGCATCGTGAGGATGCTGCCTTGCAGAGCCTGTGGCAGTAATTCACTGGCAAGCCAAAATGAGTTCATTCGGGCATGTTCCTTTCCTCCTGCAATTCTTCCGCTCCCTTTAAAATGAATGTGCTGCTCAGTCAACATAATCAATTGATGCAGTACATCATGCAGTAGTTGCTGATGTGCTAGCAGCTTCCGTTGAAAGCATGATGTAAACATCCATTTATTAAAGTAAAACTGGTATATTCAAAAGCCTATTTATTGTTTCTGCTATTATTAGTATTACGTTAATTGCTTTTAAAAAATGTAAATGTGGCTGTGTATCTTGTTTTTTCAGAAAACAGCATGCCCATGTATCCGTACCAGCCCGATACCAATATGTATCCCGTATCCATGCTACACAAGGACAAGATTCATGAATGATAGGACAAAGACATCGCACAGAGGAAGTCAACAGTTGATTCCAACATATGTATCACCAGCTTGGCAACACAGAGGCCACACAAAGATTCACAACTGGCATTTGCTATAGCATATAGGGGATAAACAGGTTGCAACAATACCAGAGGATCAGCCTTCAACAGTCACAAACATCAGCACAAAATCCTCTGTGTCCCCAAATAAATGCCCCCAAACTGAACAAACCAGAACTCAGCAAATGTCCAAACAAGCCGGTGCAAAGGCACAAAGGGGTTTGACACATAATTGTACACCTGAGCAATAAATTTGGGCCCTCCTCAAACAGGCATTGCTATATAAGCGGCACCAATCATATCAGAAAACCTTTACCTCTCATCCGGCACAGCGTTCAGCACAGAGCTCCACTCTCAGTTGCCAACAAGAATTCAAAAGCATACCAAGCAGATCTCATCTCCGCGCCCACTAAATCTAAGTGCCCACAAAACTGTAAATCGGCAGTCCCAAGCTAAAACGAGGCCCGTGAACACCCCCGGCCCCCCCCATTATTCTTCCACGGCACGCAATGTCGCGATTCCTCACGCCCAGCACGGGCGGCTAACGCCGTCACAGAGCACACGAAAAGGATCTAAACGAAGCTCGAGAGGGTGGTAGCCGGGCGAGGGGCGAACCTGCAGCTGTATGTTGCGGAAGCGCTCCTGCGCGGCGCTCATGGCGAAGGCGCGGTCCCGGCGCGAGCTGATCTCCCGCCGCTGCAGCTTCCGCACGCTGCTCACGACCGCCTCCTGTCTCGGTCTCTTCCTCGCCACCACCCTGCGCCCGCTGCACGGGCGCGGGCTCGCCGAGATCCGCCTCGGCTCCATCCCCGCCCCCGCCGCGCCTCACACCGCAACCACGCCGCGCCCGCCGCCGTATAGATAGATAGACGTGGGGGGGTAGCCCCCGTCAAGCCGCCGCGGCGAGTGGCATCGTAGCGCGGCGGAGTGGGCTCGCCGGTGAGGGCTAGGGTTTGGGAGCTCAAGCTCGGCTCGGAGATTGGGGGAGAAGAGAGAGAGGGGGGGGGACAAACAGGGAGAGAGACGGAGATGGGCGAAGGAATTAGACAGGTGTTAAAGATGAGGCTGCCCTGGTGACCTGCTGACAGGTGGGAACGGGACGTCAGCGAGAGGGGGGCTGCGCGGGCGGGATCGGAGAGTTGGCTACGCTGGTTTGAAATTTTCGGGGCCGTGTCCGAGCGAAACAAGACCTGGAGTCCTCGGAGAGTTTCGCTGATACGTGGGGCCGGTATCTGTTGGGTCCAGTTGTCAGTCCCTTGGGTAGCCTTAGAATGCGTTGCAGTCGTGCGAGATGCGATTTTCATTTTTTTTTTCTCCCGTGTTGAGCTGGTGTCTGGAGGCTGGAGCGCTCGGCGTGTGCTGCGGAGCGTTTCCACTTTTGGAAGGTTTTGGTTTCGTTTCGAAATTTGAATGAAGCTCATGGTTTCGTTGTTCAAAAAGGCGACGAAGTCCAGGCTGATTCCAGTAGGGATGACCAAAGGGGTGGTTCATCTGCCTTAGATTACATACTGTGAACGCAGGAAGATTCCCTGATTTTACCGTGATGGGTGGGGTTAAGCTAGCAACCATGTTTTGCGGGGTCTAATTTTCTATGTCTTATACGTATTTATCTATCCACATGTACATCCACGATTAAAGAAATGTATAATCAGTAGTCTAGAAATGCACATCCATAGTCTACTGCACTTGGTTTAACTAGTGGAAATATGAAAACATTAAATTTGAATGGAGAAGGGTTTTCTCAATGGTGTGAAAGGCGAGGGAATTTGAAAGGCAAATGTGCGGAGCCATATAAATTGTTTCAGCTCGGGTTTTTTGGTGCCTTCGATGGACACGCACTTCATTTGATGGCCTGCGTCCATCAGATATCAATCAAGTAGATGGCTTCATTCAACGTCGTTTGACTCCATCTTGTGTAACTTCCCACAAGGCCACGGCATATTCCTCTTCCTTTGTTGCTTCTAATCAATAGTCACCCCAATGTGATCACTAGGCCACTAATGCAGCCATCTCAATTTATGAACACGGCACCAAAAAGTGTAGGTAGTGAGCTAGTAACTACACATACAAGCGACACGAATCGGGATATGGCCCCAAAATAAAAAAGGAACTAACGAAACATCTAAAATTTAATGTATCGCAACATCATGAAATCAGCATATCTAAAAGCCATGCGACGAGACATCTCAAAACATGGTGCGACGGACATTTGCTATGGTCCGCATCCATGGCCATCTTCTATGGTGCCATGGTCAAGGTGATGTAGTGACATTGTGTGGCGAAAACTTTGTGCTCGTTGTGGTAGCCATAAACGGTGCTTGTCGTTATCAACTACCTCATGTGCTCGAAGCTATCTCTTGTTGTTCTTGGTGAGGCTAGTACTAGTTCTCGGCCATTTTCGTTGACCAATGAGCATCATTCATTAGTGTCCTTACTATGTTAGGGCCCTCTTGCTTGGTAGGGTCTTCAAATATGTTAAAGTGTGCAGTGGATTCCAAAATGGGTGGCTATACTCATGAACTTGTGCCCTCACCAAACCTAGGTCTACTAGAGCCCATGACAACCAAACCCTCGTGCCTAGCTCGACCCCAAAAAACTAGTCCACTAGTTGGCGTCTCCCTCGTCTTATATGTTGTTTTCCTCCATCGATTATCAATGTGCTCTTCTATCACATAACCCTGATGAGTGTCACTACCAACAAGAAAGGGGATCATGTGCCTAGATTTTGGTTTGGGTGCCTCCTAGGCTCCTACTACTCTAATTCTCTATTTTGTTTGGTGGTCCCTCGATTGGAAGGCAATAGAGTGCCATGAATTTGACGAGAGAAGGGTGATGTAGACATGTAGTCATGCAATGGCTTCGACAGATTGGCGAGTGTAATGTTTAGTAGTTTCTCTCAACGTTGCTAGAAGCCGGGTATAGGAGCTAGACATTTGGGGTGTGATTGGTTGCTTATATGAGATAGCAGGCCCATATCCAGGGAGCCAGGCGGAGAGTATGCAACGACCGTTTGTTTGTTTGGTTGTGTCTATTTCTACCGGCTCTACAAAACAATGTTTGGTTGCCTGCATCACGATGAGAATGAGACATGACTATTGAACATCATCGGGAATTTATATATCGAATGGGGTCTAGTTTTGTTCATAGAAATATAAGAACATAAAAGTAAAATCAGTTAATGGTAGATGTTTTAATCAAAAGATAAAACCAATAAAGAAATTAAAAGCTAGCTTGGTCTTCGTTCCTAGCCTACTGTCGGAGCGGACGTGCCCCTGGTTAGGTGGCGGAGTGCACCCGGCCGAGATCCTAAGTACTGAGTGTAGTTAGGGGGAGCAATCGTTGTTAGCTAAGTTCGTGGTGGCACGATGGTGGCGAGAGGATTTAGAGTGGTTCGGGCCGCCGGAGCGTAATACCCTACGTCCACTGTGGGTGTGTTCTTGTATTTCGTGGGCCTTCAGAGGAGTCTCTGAGCCTGTCTGGGTCTGTCCTCCTGTGTTGCGTATGCCTCCCCTTTTATAGCCCAAGGGGGGCATGTACACGGTGGCCGGGCCCCGACAGGTGGTCCCGGCCATCTCCTCTATGCTTCAGTTCTATCCTGTGCCTGATGTCCAACGCTCCCATGCTTTGCGCCCGTACCACCGTCGTGACCTGGTATGGCCTGGAGATCCGCCATACCGTCCTGTCGTCTGGATACGGCGCCGCGCCGTCCTGCCTTACGCCGTCCTGTCCCATCGGCTGCTAAACCTGCTGAGAGGCTTCAGAGGCCGAGGGCCAGGCGATACGCACGCGTGACAGGACAGGGCGCTCGTAGTAGCGTTGTAGCGCCGCTGCCTAGCATTAGGCTGAGCGCGGCCGCCGCGCGTGGCGCGGCTCATGATGAGTACAGCGTACTTGTTTACTCAATATAGACCCCAGTGTAGCTGGGGAAATCAACTGTAGTGCCCTGTTATCGCCGCCGCGCCTTGGTAAGGCGCGCCCCTTTGCTTCGCCGCCGCCGCCTGCCAGCGGCGGTGCCAGCGGCGATGGGGGCACGCCCGTCTGACAGCGGCGGCGTCGGCGGGCGACGGGGGCACGCCTGTCTGACAACGGCGGCGGGCAACGGGGGCACGCCTGTCTGACACTCGTGGTGTCAGCAGCATCGTGGCGTGCCAGCCTGACAGCGGCGGTGTCAGCGGCATCGGGCACGCCCACCTGCCCGCAATAAATGCGGCAGGTGGGCGAGGCGCCCGCCTGAAGGCCCCGCCACGCGTCCTGTGGGCACGTGGCAACGCGAGACCTTCCCGTGCCCTGTGGGCACGTGGCGGCCCCAGACCACCGAGGGTGCTGGCTCCGGACCTCCACGTGCTCTGCGGGTACGTGGCGCCCCCGGACCTCCGTGGGCGCGGGCTCCGGACCTCCACGTGCTTTGAGGGCACGTGGCGGCCCCGGACCACCGAGGGCGCCGGCTCCGGACCTCCCCGTGCTCTGTGGGCACGAGGCGGCCCCGGGCCACCGAAGGTACGGGCTCCGGACCGTGAGGTCCGGACCTCTCCTCGCGTGGCTGGGGGAGGCTCGGTCCTCGAAGGAGGTCTGGGGCCTCCCCTGTGGGCCGAGTGCGTGGCCCAGCTTTTCCAAGGAGTAGGCCGGGCCCATCTGTATGCGGCCTTGGGCCCTCCTTGTACTGCAGTAGTTACCTCCCTTAGTGATCTTCGTCTAGTGTAAGGGGGTACCCGGTTAGCTGGGTACCGACACCTACATGCATCACGCGAGCCAAACCCAAGAGAAATGCTTGATTCTTGCATACAGTAGAGAATCTTGCGTCTCGCGGGACAAGATGAGAAGGCGAACTAGGAAACCAAACTACAAATGATTGCATCTCGTGGGGCAGACCTCGGTTGGATATAGGTATCCAATCACACCCCTAGAGGGCTAGGTTTTGCTCATGTGGGAATGGGGATATGGGGATCAGGGGGTGCGACCGAGGAGCGAAAAAGAGAGCGCCTATCTTGAATTATGTGTATATATCATGGGCCTAATGGGCTTGCCTACTTGAACCAAGCCAAGGACTTTCTTATTGATTGATCTATAAATAGTTTGGTTATTTTCGATTCTTCGATTAACTAACACCAAGGACGGAAATCGAACCGAAAATTTTAATTATTGCAAACCGAAGAACAACACCAGGGCTGAGACTGAAAACTTCAGTTTTGGTTATTAGTTTGGTCTCGGTGCCAATTATTTCGATTCTGTTCATCAGTCTCACCTAATTACGTGCACCCCCAGGTATACCCATAGTCCTTGTTCGGTTTGATAGGGATCGAGGGAGAAAATTGATGGAGATTAAATCCCTTGGAAGTCAATGCATTCTGTTCACAACTTCTATTCAGCACATTGCCAAAATAAGCCAGATTTAGTGGCCAAGCATGTAGCCTCTAATGATCGGCCCTTCTCCCTGTCACCCCTATTTGCACTAGAACGCAGAAGCTAGTCCAAACGCGCTTATCATGATCATGATTATTACCAAATTGTACATCTTTGAGAAGCACCTCTTCCTACCACCATAGTTCTCAATCCTCTCGGATCCTCCTGCGAAGGGGATTAACCCAACAAGATTTATTCTCCCTAATAGCATTTGACAATAATACATGTATGTATGTATATATACCGTTTGGAAATAGGTGTAAAACAGCAAATACAACCGGACTGTAGGAACAGTGTTATTTTTGCAGGTCCAGTGTGAAACTACTAATCCCTAATTGAACTAGCCGTACAGTCTGGTCAATGTATAGCCGCACTCGTACCGTATACATGTTCGGGGTTCACAAACTGTACTGTGCCCAGCACACGGTGTACCATCTGCACGATCGCCGAGATCAAGACCCTTCAGAGCTTGGCGTCGTTCTGGCACTCCTGACGCCGAACCTTGACGTCGGCGACGCCGATGACGACGCGGCACACCGACCTGGCCTCGACGCTGCGCTTCACGATGCCGAGGAGCAGGACGGTGCCCGGCACCTCGGTCCTCGCCTCGAACTCCATCTCGCCGGCGATGACGTCCGCGATCAGGCCCCCGATCCCGGCGGCCGCCAGGACCCGGTCGGCCTGCACCGTCATGTTCATCCGCACGATGGCCGCGCCCCGGCTGGGCACGGTCCCGGGCGGGACCTCGCCATACCCCACGGCGGCGCCGCGGTAGTAGAGCGCGGTGGTGGCGGCGCCGTGGCGGAAGGCGGCCGGGTTCGGGTTCCGGACGCGGATGACGAGGCTGAAGGTGGCGTTGAGCTGGATCGCGACGGTGGGCAGCGGGACGACCCGCGGGAAGACGCCCGTGGCGTTGACCGAGAGCAGCTCCGTGACGGGGTCCCGCGGGCGGAGCACGGCGAGCAGCACGATGGCGACCGCCGCGGCGAGGAGGAGCAGGACGAGGACGGCGAAGGCGGCGCAGAGGACGACGCGGTGGCGGCGGCGGCGGACCTTCTGGGGGCCCTGCTGGTGCGGGCGGTGGCGCTCGGGTGGCACGCCGCCGTTGCCGGACTCGGACATGGTTGGCCCGGCTTGCTTTGCTCTCGCAGTCTCGCGCCCTGACACGCACAGAGAATAGACCGAGCGCTCTCTTGCTAATTGCTACGACAACTATATGTATCGCACTCGCACACACACCATTGCCACCTGCTCCCAACATTTCGAACCAATCATCAAGCCCTGGTATGGTACACGACACGAGAGTACAGAGACCAGCCACAGGGGGCACACGACGTATGCATCACTACTTGCTTTGCTGCTATCTATTCTGACGCAGCATACTGTATTACAGTTGACTCGAAGGTAAAAAACTTATAAGCAAAAGCTAGCGTTTTTGGAACACATGACTTTTCCACAGTTCCAAATTGAATATACAAGTACACAACTATTCTTTATACGTTCTCTGCAAACTGATGAGCTACTTATGGATCTTGTACGTTCCAAATGGATACATGCGCCGTAGTACAACGCTCTGTATAAATGCTTACTACTGCCATCTCCGATGCGCTAGACGTCGAATTTGTCACAATCTCCGCTCCGCTTTCGTGATTTTAACCGAGCAACCAGAGGGGTTTTATTAGTGCCGCAGAGCAGAAAATGAGAGGACACGAGTCATAGGCGTCCCTGTCGTCGGTGGTTCACTCAACCAAACGCCTATAGCATAAGAGCATGAGCGCGGGATGAACACACCAAAGATCTCGCGGTCTCGCCGCCGTGATGCACGGTTGCTAAGGTGTCAAGTGAGACAGCCTCTCCAAGAAACCGTCCCTTTCCCTGATGTGATTTCTCTGAAACTTTTTCCTTTTCATCCTGATCTGTGTTGGAGTTGGAGATCTCATGATGTTGGAGCTAGCAGAGGTCATGGGACCGCGGACATGAGGGTCACCACCCCGCTATCTGAAATCCGAGAGTGAATTTTGACTGTTTTTGCCGCGAAATTTCCGTGTTGCAACAAATCAGTACGTGGAGTATTGAATAGTTGATGCCAATCAATTAAGCAACAGAAACAAGAAACGCATGTTCTCTGCACTCTGAAACTCAGGCAGTCGGCTGTCAGTTAATTCTTGTTTGTAGCAGCGACAGAGTTGTTCGGTAATACTACTAGTACCATCCTTCATGTATATATACGTATATATATAATCTTGTTATTGCTTAAGTACGTGTTCATCGGTGCTGTGGAAATCTTTCTTCTCTTTTTCACGTACGTGTTAGCTAGTGTACGTCTTTACAAAACGCAGCTCCATACACTTGTTCAGCATCAAATACTTAGTAGTATGTGCTTGCTTGGTAATATCAGTGGGCTTCTTGGTGGTCGAGGTCGAGGCGTCGGACGAGGAGGCGCAGCCCGAACTCGGGCTCGATGATGAACCGGAAGGCGGGGGCGTGCCTGTACTCGGGCGACAGCGCGAGCGAGAAGCGCGCGAGGACGAGCGCGACGAGCGCCTTGACCTCGACGAGCGCGAGGTTCTGGCCGAGGCAGGTGCGCGCGCCGAGGCCGAAGGGCATGAATGCCTGCGGGTGCTTGCAGGCGGCGGCGACGCCGTCGCGGAACCTGCCGGGGTCGAAGCGGCGAGCGGTGGGGCCCCAGAGCGCGGCGTCGTGGTGCATGGTGGAGACGGGCACGAAGAGGTAGGTGCCCCTGGGCGCGCGCAGCCTGCCGAGCTGCATGTCGCGGAACGTCTCGCGCACCACGAAGGAGGAGGGCGGGAAGAGGCGCAGCGTCTCCAGCACCACCGCGTGCAGCGTGCGCATCCTGGCCACCGCGTCGAAGTCCGGCGCCGCGGAGTCGGAGGCGCGCAGCGCCTCGAGCGCCTCGGAGCGCGCGCGGCGCTGCCACTCCGGGTGCTCCGCGAGGAGCATGAGGCACCACGTCGCGGTGACGGCGCTCGTCTCGTGCCCCGCGAAGTAGATGTTCTTGCAGTTGTCCACCACGAAGTCGTCGGCGCGAGGCTGGCCCCGGCTGCTGTCGATGATGGAGCCCAGGAAGTCCCTGCGACGCCGCCGAGGCCGCCTTGCGCTCGGCCGCCAGCTGCAGGATCAGCGCCCGGATCTCGTGCGTGAGCCTCCAGATCCTGCGGTTCTTCTCCGTGGGCAGGTGCCTGAGCGAGGGGATGGTGAAGATGACGCTGGTCTCGGACATGAGCCCCGACAGCGCCCGCAGCCGGAGGAAGATCTCCCGCCCCCTGGAGTAGTCGCCCCCGAAGCAGGCCCGGGAGATGACGTCGAAGGAGAAGCTCCGGATGTCGTCGTCCACGCCGATCTCCGCGACGCCGCCCGGCGCGGCCGCCACCGTGTCCTCCCACGACCGCAGCAGCGGCTGCGCCGCGTCCACCATCAGCTCCACCATGCCCTGCGACCGTGATGAGTTGAAGCAACCCTGACCGTGACCGGCCGGACGGGACCCCGAGCAGAGCACCAATCGCTAATGGCAACTGTCGATTACCTTGACCTTGGCCATGTAGAACTCGGGGGCGATGAGCTTGCGCTGGCGATGCCAGTCGACGCCGTTGGCCTTGAGGACGCCGCGGCCGAAGAGCGGCTCCTGCCCCTTCTGCAGATACGTGGGCTTGCCCATGTCCAGCGACACGCAGCGCCCGATCTCGCGGATCAGCTCCGGGTCCGACACGTACAGCGCCGGCCGCCGCCGCAGCCAGTACAGGTACGTCTCGCCTGCAGAGAGAACAAACAAGGGGCGCGCGGGTCAGTAAAAGAAAAACGGAGCGAGTACGAGTGGATGGGCTTGGGCTCGAAGAGCAAGCCGTCTGACGGGGACTGCTGGGCGGCGGCTATTTCGGCCCGTTTTCCTTTTTCGGCCGAGAGGTGTGGCCCAAATGGGCCTTCGGTGCAGATTGCTTTTCCAAACGGGAAAAAGGACGTTGGAGTTGCTGCTTGGTACTATAGATAGATAGATGCTGTTGTAGTATATTATTATTTATTTATATTATGATAAAAACTTGGAACCAACGATTAGTGAGTACTAGGAAACTCTGGTCAAAAGCTACAAACAAACCGTGCAGTGTATCCCCAGCGTGGACCCGGGCCCCAACTTCCGTGGTATCTTGGCAAGAAGATCCTCTCCCCCGCGCACGGCACGGCACAGCACAGCCTCCAAAGGATAGGCGGAGATACGCCCCAGCAGCTGAATCTTTGACCGCCGAGTTTACTGACCAGTGTGGATTCGACCGGAGAGAGGCGGAGACACCGGACACGGGGGGATGCTGGTGCGCACATGCGACGACGTCAACGCCGCCGCCCCCTCCTCGCGCGCCGACATCTATCGTCAGCAGAGTACTCGCCAGCAGTGCGTGCGGTTAGCTGGCCCTGTCGTGTGGTCACGCGCCGTGCGTGCGGCGGCATCGCGCAGACGACAGGAGCAGCTAGCGCGGCCGGGGAGGAGGGCCGGCTCCGATCCGGCCGGCCGGGCTCCCCATCAGGACAGGAGGTCGGTCGGTCGGCCGTTGCTTTGTCGCTTGGCGGAGAAGTGATCGCTCCATCATCGTCGTCGTTGCCTGCCGCCACCAATCGAACAGGGACGGCCGGCCGGCGACCACAGATACACCACCAGGATCCTCGGCGCGGACGGCAGGCGCCGTCACGTCGCCGACGGAATTGTGCTGCTACGCTCATGCGCACCTACACCCATGCATCCAATGGACATGGACGCTGCAGGCTTTGAGATACGTGCTTGTTTAATTGAACTGAAACCTTACTTTCCGCTGTTGACTCGGTTAAACACAGGACGAAAGTCATAAAAAAAAAACCGGTTCAGCTACAGGACGGAGACCATCCTGACACGATGAGCCACGATGAGCAGGCTAGGTTTTGTTTTGGGCGGCTGCTTGCAGGGGAAGTTTTCTGGGCTCGTTTATTTTAGTTTAGGTTTAGGGTTTGGAGTTTATGTTTTCGGGTTTAGAATTTTAGGGTTTAGGGGTTAGTATTTAGTGTTTGGGGTTAGTGTTAGGTTTATTTAAGGTTTGTGGTTTGTGTTTAGGGTTCAGGGTTTAGAATTTAGGGTCTAGTGTTTAGGGTTTGGGGGTTAGTGTTAGGTTTATTTAAGGTTTGTGGTTTGGGTTTAGGGTTTATGGTTCAGTGTTTAGCGTTCAGGTTTGAGTTTGGGGTTTAGGGTTTGGGGGTTTAGGGTTTAGGGTTTAAATTTAAGAAAAAAACTGATTTTATTTTTTTTCTATCGGATATAAATCAGGTGTCACCTACGCCTCGCCGGCCCATGTACCCACACGCCGCAACCTACAGTAAAATTATTTTTTGCTGACCGTGTCTTTATTTCTTTTAAATTTAGACACAGAGTTGAGATTGATACACAATACTCCACACAAGCATAGATCACGATATGGTTGAGTGTGAATGTGGAACCGGCTTCGTTGATTTTTTTTTCACCTGCCACTTCCTAGATCCCGGTGCCCTCCTGTACAGCGACCACATGCATACCCTGACAACCACCGCACTTGGAACATCGTGTGAAAAGGGCAGTTCGCAAACAGCCCCCACCCCCATCAGAGACTTAAGCACAACTTAGTTAGGTATCCCTGCTTTTACACGTGTCGCTCTCCCAAAGTGGGTGTATGTACGCATGAGCGTAGCAAATCCGCGTCGCGTCGCCGACGCGCCGCCGAGGTACTCCTATACATGCAGTGCACGTACTGTAGTATAGTATTATTATCTGACACGCGAAAGGGACTACTCGTGGTTGCCCCGGGCGGCCAGTTGGCCCGGCTGCTGGACCGGCCGTTGCCTGTCGACGACAAGCCGGCCACTCGCGATCATCCGATCCACTAGTACGGACGCCTCCAAATCCTCTGCTGCTGGCTGCTGCGGCGCGCCTCATCGCATCAGCTGGCTAGTATACTGCCGTGTACCTACTAGCATAGGCTGTAGTTGCACTAATAATCTCGCGCGCAAATATTTCTTATTATTAGCTAGGGAAATGGAACCAGCAAGTACATGAATCACTAGCAGCATCCCTGGTGTCTGTTTCTCGTTTCAAACTGTACTATCAAAATGAATATACCGCTGGATTCAGGCTATCTGATAACCACTTGCTAGCTGTGCTGCTAATCTGGTATATATATGTGCAAATGGTGAGGCATTCCCGCCGTACAGTGTACAGATCGGCAGCACAAACACACCCTGGCCGATCGATGACTCCAGCAGCCACCTATATCGAACTAATAATCAGAGACCATGAGAACTGCTAGAGATCAGCTAGCCTAGGCATGCATGGAGGCAGGCACGGGTGCATCGTCAGATATTCAGATCCGTCCATGTGGACTGTAAAAGCGGAGGGTTAGGCTCTCTTCGATGGGATTCCCACGCACAACCGAGGGAGTCAGATTTGACAAAGTGGGATAAAAAATATTGTTGGAGATAGCTTTAGACCTGTTTCAAACATGTTTGTCTATATCGATTGTCTAAACACTATTTTAACCGCTTCCACTTCTGTTTACATAGCACTCTAATGTCATTTTATACCGTTGATTTAGACAGCCTGCTAGAGAGAGATTAATAAAACTGTAGCCAGCATAGCACAAGAAGGATAACACTGAACCTAGCTAGCACTAGCAAGCAGTACTACGCCCGTCCCACGCACCAGCTAGCAGAGATGCATCATGCATGGTTGGTGCAGTAGTACCGCGCCACAGTCTGTACATGCAAGCACTGCATGCAGCGCAGTGCTCGCACGGCGACGACTGCACGAAAGAGCTGAGCAAGATCGTCCCTTAATTTCCTCCTCTGATCTGACGATCGACGTAGGATCTAGTATCCCACTAAAATGTTGCAACGACGACGTAACGTAAGGGGAGGCCACGCGCGCGCGTTACGTACCGTAGGCTTTCCGCCACTTGCCGAAGTAGGGGAAGATCCTCTTGCAGTAGTCGTCGAAGCCTTCCGTGGACAGGTCCCGCCCGCTGCCGGCCGTCTCCGCCGCCGCCGCCACCTGCATCTCGGGGAGGTTCCCCGACAGGAACGACGGCGGCGGCGGGCCGTCGACGCCCTGCCGCCGGAAGGCCTCCGCCACGCGGCGGGGCCGCTGCAGCCACGCGGAAATGGCGAGCAGCAGGAGCGCCGCGACGACGGCGCACGACGCCAGCAGCAGCGGCGTCGGCGTCGCCGAAGGGAAATTTGGGAAGAAGAGGCGCCTCTTGACGTACTCCATGGCCACTGCCATGCCCATGCGGCGCATGCCTCTCTGTGCTAGCTTGGTGTGTGTGTATGTGTGTGTGTTGTGTTCTCCCTTCCTTCCCTCGGCGTCTCCTAGAACTATAGGGTGAGGTGAGCTAGATTATATATATAGAACTAGAAGACGTGTGGTGGGACACGCGCTGATTAATTAGCAGTGATCCTAATTGTAATCACTGCGTGTACTTATTAATTAAGGTATGTCACCATCTATCACCACAGGCGAGCCGCGCCTCCATTGATGGTCATGCATGCATGCCATGGCTGGTTGGTGCAGCTAGCGCCTCAGTCCGATCCACACAGTCTGTGTGCAGCAAGCACAGCACAGCAGTGCGTGCTTGCATGCATGATCATGGCCCTTTCCTCTGCCGCTAGCTGGCTAAGCCTACACGTCCTAGGAGGCGCCCTGCTCTAGAGGGTTAGGGCTGATGGCCTAGTCAATGGCACTGCAGCTGCGCAGGGGAGGGGAGGCAGCAGCGATGGCGGGTGTACCGGGGGGAAACTGGACCCCGCGCGCGTCCATATGCACGGGTTTAGTCGTTGAATTATTTGAAGCCGTTGGAGGTCCTGTCATCTGGCGCTGGCGGTGGCATGGTGTGCTGTTTGAGGAGTACTTGGAGTGTCTATGCGACTAACAATTTGCTGTTAGTTTAGTACTGCAAGTCAATTGGGCGATTGATTGTTGAAAGGGGCAGCAGCATCCATATGTTAGATAATTTTTGCTTCTCGTTATGTTGTCATTTTTTGGTGACTTGAGAAAGAAGGAACGGATATACTATATATGTGTGTGTGTTGATTGATTGGTTTGATGGCATAGTAGTTTATTAGTTTAAGACTCATGACTAGATGGATAGTTTATATATAGCAGTACTGTGTATGTTTATGCTGGTCAAATCGGACGGGCTTTACTTGAACCAGTGGAGAAGCACTCCAGAAATGCTATTATTGTTTGCCGTTCAGTTTATTAATAAATCAGGCCGGAACCAATACTGTTGCTATCACATCCTACGTTACGTACGCCACACCATAAAATTAATGTTTCTAGTCCACATTGATCGTGTATGGTGGAGAATAATTAACTCCCCTAATTAAACCGGGTTTTAATTAAGAAGAGATCAAAGTCCTAGATAGCAAGCCATTTAGCACCATGCACGAGTGAAAGGGATGCAAACAAGTCTTCACATACACGACGCATATACAGTATGATATGGTACTATATTGGAGTATAAACTAAGGGTGTGTTTGGAATTATAGTTTTTCAAAACCATAACATTTGAATACCATGATTTATATTTGTCATGAAAATACTATGATTTTATTAGTTGCATTAAAACTATAGTATTTTTTATAGCTTGTTTGGACCATATACAAAACCATGTTATTTTAGTAGAAACAAAGCAAACTATGAAAACTTTGGGTTGGAGTAGAGTTTCAAATACTCTAAAAATATCATGGTATCTACAGTACCATGGTTTTCAAAACACTGTTTTTCAGATGGCAACCAAATGCCTTATAGTCTAAAATAGCATAGTATTGCCACAAACCATAGTATTGCTTGAAAACCAAAAAATACAACGTTTCCAAACATGGCCTAATGCTTCGAGACTACTTGCTATATAATAGTTATTATATACTCTCTTCTCCATAATTAATTCAGGTTGAATTATTATATTCACATGAGCGAGGGGCCATATTATTATCTTCATCCCAACAAGTCAACTAGACACTATATCATCACATATCATGCATGCATATGCACCCGTTTTCCAACTGCACATATAGCTAGCAGCTATTCGATCTGTTGTTGAAATGTAACATATATAGCAATAATGGAGAAGAGAAGAAAACTACATCAGCGAGTAAGACTAGTACCTACAGTATTCTACTTCTCTGGTTCAACAACGAACATACATGCATGGCATCCACACCGGAACTGGAGGAATCCTATCTATATTCCTCCATATATGTACACAATTATTACATCAGATGCACATCGAGATAGTAGCGTGTCACGCTCATGTGTGCATGCATACACATATGCGGTTGTTGCCGTATGGTACATATACACGTTCAGACTTATCGCTATGGTCAGTTAGTTCATGCATATAGCTAGCACGCACAGGCGCAGCTAGCTGGCCACATCTTGTTTCTATCTGAGAGTAGCAAAGCACCACATGCCGATCCAGCAGGGCACGATCTCTTTATTTAACACGCAATGGATAAGCATGGGGATGGATCGGACGATCGACGCGTCAAGATTATTAGGCGATTGCCGGTGGTAAATTCCACTTCGTCGTTTTCAAAATGCCACATCATATAATATATAGTTTACAGAAATAAAATAGATTTAATTCAATGCATGCGACTCGTCATAGTTAGATGAAATAAAACTCACACACTTTCAATACAAATTTCAATGAGTTTCATAGTCTTAAAAACAGTGTGATCCAGTATCCAGTTTCACTTTATAAAACTCATTTCATTCGTAAATACACTGACATGTCATTCTCTTCATTGAGAATGAAACCCCACTAAAAACGATCTTAGTATTTAGAAAGCTTAAGAACGTCTCCAATAATGGTTATGTATTTCACTAGCTAGATGCACTATCTCTCTTATGTGGATAGAAAAATGGAGAAAACACCCGACGACCAAATAAATAGGAGATTTTATGTATTTTAAGAAACTAAGAGTATTATGTGTGGTACCTTAGTCATAGTGGCGAGACAAATTGCTATTTTTATTATTATCTCACGTCAGCTACTTAACTATTACAACCACTATGAACACTCTAAGGCACGGTCGTCGATCAGCTTTAATTAGTTTGTGCATTGGTCAGTGTGCTTGGGGACAGCTAATGGCAACATGCATACCCGTTTACGGAAAGCCTACCTGATTAGACAACTTGCAATACTATAACAACTAGTACAGTATATCAGATGATGGCAATTGCTTAATTAATCAGCAGTCACACACACACACACAATATTTATATATATATTTCATCGATCAGTACTCACGGGCTTGGATAGATACTAGTAGCTAAGATGCATGCATGCAGGTATTATCAACAAGTGGTTGGGGTCGGTCTGATCAACAAGTATGTTAAGTTTTTTGGCTTAAAATACACTTGAAGATGTTTTTCGGTTGACAGCAGTGTATAGTTTAATTACTAGCTGGTACTCCTATATGAGAGCTGTTGCTACGTTTAATATTTACTCTGGGGAGGCATACACAGCGGTAAAATACTACTTCTCCACACGATGAGTTTTCTTTCTTCTATACATATATCAGAAACATGTGTTTATCTAGATTTATCATAAATCAAACTTTTTAACATCACTAGTGTAAAAGTATGTGCACCACATACGTATCATGAGTGACTGGCCGAACAATACAAAGGAGAAAAAAAAGAAAAAATAAATTAAAATAAAAGAGACATGCTTGATTGATGTGTATTTCCTTTCACGCTAATTCGAAGACGAGGAAAGTACCCGGTGGGCGGGTACAAAATGAGGTTAAAAAAAGAGATTAGATGGTAAAAACATTTTTCTTCTACGGGTTTTACGCTCTATTTAACGCTGTCCTAACCTTTCCAACCTGCAAAGTGGAACCAACACGAGAGGTACACTAGGATTATTGTAGGTAAAAGCTCATAAAAATAGACTTGTATCTGCACAGATACACAAAGTTGAAAATTCCCTCACAATAATTAGTCCTTATTTTCTGCAGCTGAGCTGAGCCCGTGAGGCACGATGGTTGGACCAGCGAGTCCATGCCGCGGCATGCAGCCCCATAGGTCAAACCGGACGGTCCCAGAAAACCGATCGAGGTCGAGGCATTCCAATTAATACGTGCATCGGTGCATGCATATGCACAGGTCCAGGTCGGCCGGCCCGGCCGCGAGTGGAGTGCATCTGCATGCCCAGGACAGTTTGACCACATGGTCACCCCCAGCTCCCCTATACTGTGTACTGCCCTGCTACTATCCGCAGCTACCTTTACCTATAGCTAAGACTAGAGCTTACTAGGTGTAGTGTTGTGTAGCTAGGCGGTTGTGTGTTGTCTGCAAGTATACCTATTCGTCAGACATGCATTTTTTTCTTTCTTTCTGACTGACTGAATTTTTATACGCGTACCCAATACTACTCCGTATATTTATTTATTTATTTATTCCGCTCAGGACTGACTTGGTGACCCAGGAACCGGCAGGACTTGCCCGGTAGTTGACTCCGCCAGTAGCTTGCTTTTGCTTGCTTTCTGATGCTGACTTCGTCGACAACTCCAAAACACCCCCTCTTGGTAGGGGCACGGGTGTAGTGTTATTTTCGCCCACTTGTTTTTTAGGCAGCGACTTTGCAACATTTTTTGTACCAGCACTATTAGTGTGTGGATTCTGCGCCCATAAATGGATCCATGTTGGCCATATATGTAACGTATTACTCGTATTAAGATGTGAGCTTGTCACTTGGATCTATTTTATACGAGTCGCATATGTGAGCACAAATTCTTGTTTCTTATAAAACGAATTAACAATTCCTACTACTACTACCACCACCAAATAGGCCAGGTTCCTTATTTGATGGCAGCTAGGTACCCATGCTGTGCTGACAAATCAGGGGCTGTTTGTATCCTACCGGCTAAATTTTAGTTCCGTCATATCGGATGTTTGGACGCTAGTTAAAAATATTAAAAATAATTTAATTATAAAATTAATTACACAGATGGGAACTAAACGACGAGACGAATTTATTAAGTCTAATTAATCCATTATTAGCGAATGTGATGCTACAGTAACTGGTCGTTAATTATAGATTAATTAGGCTTAATAAGTTCGTTTCGCCGTTTAGTCATCAACCGTGTAATTAGTTTTCTAATTAAACTATATTTAATACTTCTAATTAGCGTACAAACATTCGATGTGACATGTACTAAATTTTAACCTCTGGATCCAAACACCCCATCGTTCACAAAATGAAGGTAGCATGGCAACAAGCTAGAGAGCCTACTGCTCACTCCGTTCCCGAGCGTACGTACAACGTGCTTTTTGTTTCGTCAGAGTCTAGCTAGATTCTGACCACTAATTATACCTACTTAGTACAGTATGGTACTGTATATATTACTATATGATACAATACAAACTTATATTTATAAGAAAGTACCTATGGATATAAATATAACATCATAAATTGGTGAAATTTTTTGATATACGAATATGATAGCATAAATTTGTGAAAAAAAACTACGAGATTAATATTTGAATATTTTGCATGGAGTATATATAACAGTACAAATAATAACAAGCTGTGCGATGTAAATAAAGACGTACCGTAGGCTTTCCTCCACTTCTCGAAGTAGGGGAAGATCCTCTTGCAGTAGTCGTCGAAGCCTTCATTCTTAAAGTCCAGGCCGCCGGTCTCCGCCACCGCCGTGGCGGCCGCCCTCGCTTGCATCTCCGAGAGGTTCCCCGACAGGAACGACGACGGCGGCGGGCCGTCGATGCCCTGCCGCCGGAAGGCCTCCGCGACGCGGCGTGGGCGCTGCAGCCACGCCGAAATGGCGAAGAGCAGGAGAGCCGCAAGGGCGCACGACCCTGCGAGGGCATACTCCATGGCCACCATGCCCATGTGCTGCGTGAGCTCTTCTCGCTTGATCTCTAGCTCTCTGGAAATAAAGTTCTAGCTTGTGTGTTTTCCCTTCCTCCGCGCGGCTCCTGAGGGCGATAGCTTATATAGGAGACAAGCGTCATAAAGTACTATATGAGTGATGCACGGGTGCTTAAGGTATGTATTTAGGCGTGTTGGGATCGTAGCAATTTCATGGAAACTTCGCCGCAAGAATTTCTACGGATGAAATCAACTTTAATAGAAAAATGAACAAAAGTTTCCACAAGTCATGTTTAGCGGTTCACACGGATATTTGTCTATTTGAATGTGTGGATACTTTAAATGCAACTTTGGAGGGGATATATTAAATCATCTTTAATACCGGAAGAGTGGGTAATTTAAATGTTTAAACACAACTTTAGGTACTACTTTAAATCATCTTCAATAATAGCAGAGTTTGTAATATAAATGCAACTGTAAGAGGTCATTAGATCGTCTTTGATACTGGCATAGTGGATTTTTTAAAATTAGAATTATCTAATGTCATCATTGCTAGTGAAATATTTTAAATATAATTATTTAATGTTGTTATCTAATTTTTGTGAGAATTTTTAGAACTTATCTTTTTTTCTAGAGTGTGAAGATTAATATAGAGACTCCAAAAGAACATCCAATTAGTAAAGTACGATGAGATCCCAAAATTGTCTTGTGACTTACTTTTTGCAAAAAAAAGTATATACTTAATACTTTGATAGGTATCACATACTTGCCAAAAAAGAGTTCACTTGAGCACTCAACTCTCGCAAGGACTAACACTAAGCACTCTCAAAAGATATGAATCGACCCTTTAGCACTCTAGGCGGCCTAAATTAGGTGCTCTTCAATTGTTCATTACTCAAGGAACTAGTAGCCCTAAATTATGGGGTATAAATAGCCCAAGACACTCAACCAGCCCTTGGAAACTAGGCTAAGTGGTTTTGTACTGACCATACCTTCCGATCCCCAAATCTCAAATCGGACTGTCTGGTTGATTCATCTCCAATTCTAGCCATTGGAATTAATTTGTCTATTGTCTCGAACACAATGCAATAACCCGATCAAACGGTCCAATTCTTCTATGTCTTTGTCTCCTCTCTTGGACTCCCCCCCTTCTATGAAGGCGTGGAGCTGAGGCTGCTGCGGAAATGTCCTGTGCCAATGCAAGATGCATCAACGAGGTGCAATGAGACATGTCATGATGCTGGCAGTGTACGAGCAGTGCATGGAGGCATGAGAGGTGGTGCTGCATATGGCAGCGGGGCTAGCTAGTGGCGTGGGATGGCAGGGCACGTCATAACTATATATGGTGCATAGAGATGACCGGAAGTAGTGGCGCTTGAGAGGTTGGTGCCTGTATTTGACTATTTGATAATTTAAAAAAGGCTATTGAGTGACTACTAGATCAAGGAAATATGCTGACATATCATGTGCAATGACTTACATGTAGGCAAGAGTGCAATCAAGCGATCTGAATCACAATCAATTATATCCAATGGTGGGGGTTGCAGAGAATTTTGTACAAATTTCAAGGAAAATGAGAGATTTTAGGTGGGACAGTGGGAGGGTTAAAATACAAAATAGCAACCACTTCTAGATATATATAATGGGATGGGCATCTCAAATTGCTTAATGCATGCTTGCACACATATAAATGATTGCATAGGATATTTTCTCAAGAAATATATATATCCACTGCCTCCTTCAACTTGATGGGTTTTTAGAAATAGGAGGGAGTTGCTATCACCCCATAGCTGGGGAAACAAACTAGGCCCACATGTCCATACATATAGAAGCTCAAGAGATGCCTTTTCCATTTGGCCCTAGGCAATTATATCCCGGTAGGAGTAGGACCAAAAGCGCAGCAAAGCATATAGGAATGACTTTGTGTTCTTTAATTAATGCTTCCTTGTAGGTGTGTCAAATGAGTAGGTTATGTGGTTTACTGCATTAAATTTTATTCCTTCTACATAGTAAATTTGGCGTCACGAATTGTCCATCATTGAATTTTTACCTACTATTAGTGACATGGAGGACTTATCAATTGTTAGTTATAGTCGTGATGCCATCAATCAACAACCTAGCAAATAGCGGGAGTATATGTGCATATCTATCCTATTTGTATGTCGTTGGATATATTTGATTTTTGGAAGGCCTACTCCTATATATTCATCAAGTTGTAGCGTACGTGTTTAAGCTGCAAGGATAAACCATATTAGGTGTGAACGTTTGATATACGCAGTTCATATGCATGAGTAGTCAGTAGTCACAAGTCAGTTGTCACCGAGTATACTGAGTGGCTAAAAAGGGAAAATAGTAGGAAAGCACCTGTGTGCCATTAAGAATACAAATTTAGGATTTTTAAACTGGGTGTTTCTATTTAATCATGTTAGTTGGGGCTTGGGCGGTGTAAATTACTCCCTCTGTCCCAGGAATCTTGTACAAAAGGATATATATATCTGGATAAGCGCTTGTCCAGGTACGAGGTACATGTTCTTTTGGATCGGACAAGAATTCTAGGGCGAAGGGAGTATACGCCGCATGCACCCTAGAAAGTAAAACTGCAAACAATTAATATACATACATTCAATTTCTAAAACAAAAAGTCCATTTCACAACCTTGTATTATTCAAGTCGTCCGATTTTCAACTCTGAACTACGAAACTGGACATCGAGCACCTTGAACTATAAAAAACCGGACAAATTTCAAACTCTAGCTGGTTTTGAAAGCGGTTTTCTATTTTTTTTAATAAAAAACTTATTTATATTCTCTAAAAATTCACAATTACTTTATTTTAAATTATAAAAATATAAAATCTATGCCAAAAAATTGCTAAAAATATAATCCATATACCTGTGATCTATTTGGAGTCATTTTAAATTTTTATATTTCTACATCTATGGTTTTGTTGCTCCAAATAAAATGTGTGAAGTATTAACAAAATAAATTACAAATAACCCTTAGTATACAATTATTAGATAGGTTATATTTTTAGAAAAAACATGGTACATGTTTCATATTTTCTAATTTAAAATGGATTAATTATAAATTTATAGACATAAAATAAGAAATTAGCATTTCTTAAAAACAAAAAACCACCTTCAAAACCAACTAAAGGTCCGACTTTGTCGAGTTTCTAATAATTCGAGGTAGTTTGGTAGTTCAGGATTGAAAATCGGACGACTTAAATTAACTCCCTTTCTAAAATATAACATTGGTGAATCACGTGCCTTAACTGGATCGGAGTACGATCAAATCTCGTGTCACTCACCGTTGTCATCAAAGAAATGTTTAGCGTGTTTAAGTCACCACTAGTAGGTACAAGGATGTACTGTCACCGACCTGGAAAAAACATCGGGTGCTGTATGTGGCTATATTCCAGCCTGTTGGCATCTGACTGAACATGCAAAGCTGCACACTGTGGTGCCGCTGCACAAAACTGGACAGGCCGGTTAGACAAACTAGCTAGATGGCTCGGTTCTACCGGCCTCCGGGTGAAAATGTCAAGAAATTGCATGAGAGGTACCACGCAGAGGCGAGCGTATTTCGGATTGTCGTAGAATCGGTAGGCCATCCTATGACACACCTTTAATGCAATCGCTGCGGGGTGAAGGAAGAACAAAAATGAGGGACCGGAGAAGGGATTAGAGTTAGGCTCAACCTAGCGGTGACCCATATAGATATTCTAATATTAAATATCGTACTGTTACAATGTTATTCTGTAAGAGAATGGTAGATAGAATAATGATGGGGACGGAGGAACGGGGGAACTATTGGATTCAGCCTTAGACAAATAAAAGCAGATGTATTTTTAATTGACTGGATACTTTGAATCTCGGTCGTAGACCCTTGGCTCAGATCACGTGAAAACAGGACCATCAGGGTCCATAAACAAGACAAGCCGGTTTGAGGGCAGATCAATCCAGGCATTTGAACAGACCGGTTCATGGCCAATTGAACACAGCCTAATAAATCTCTAGATAACGTGGGGGCATGATTCCTCCGCCATATTATGCATGAGACAGAGGTTGAGGGTATTTTTTTAGATAAAGGAACAAGTCCGGCTTCCGCACTCAGAGATGAGGCTTCAGACCAAATTAATACAACTCACACAGAATAAAACCACAAATCAAAATCCAATCCGAAATACAAAAGGCCAATCAAATGAGAAAAATAGCTCCATAGCTGAGGACTCTAAACTCTTGCATGCCTCCACAACCTCTTCTTTTTTATCATCAGTACGCTGCAACTGAGCCCAGAGTTGAAGCTAATGGGTCCCCCTGAATAGAGCCTGCAAAACATATTTCGGTTTGCACTTGTTAAACAAAATATCATTTCTAGTGAGCCACACAGCCTAGCAGAGAGTTGCCGCTCCAGCTAAAAGCATTCCCACTTTGTTGTGACCACCCTGCTTTGACCAACTACCAAATAAATTCATAATGTTACGAGGAGGCATCAAACCAATTGTACTACAGGTATATTATAAAGCATAGTACATACACAAACAACGGTCGAATATACGCATACACCACTTTGAAATTGAATGCATGCATGCATACTCTACCGGATGAGTACCTAAGCTATCAAAATAAATCATGATGAGGTCGTCAAAGTCATCGAGGACTCAGCTCATTGATTAGTATACCGAAAGAATGGCAGGCAAAGTTTATTTCTAAAACAGATAAAAAAAATGAGCACACATGCTAAATCTATGACTGAAGCCTGAGTCGACAAGCACATCACTAAGAATCTAACCAATTGCGTCACTCTCGTGGAGTTTGATATTGATTTGGAGATCAATCCTCTTATAGCGTTTAGCGTGTTAAATCTGCAACCACTGATGGGAAAGTTAGGGTACCGTAGACTAGCAATGATAAACTCGGGTCGTACGTGTACCGTGGAGCAAATCTTCTATAGCTAAATAGTTACACCTTACTGTACTTTTTCTAGACATTTATGAAGCAATGTCATCTTATAACCCACTAAGTTGAGTGCCACGTCACTATTCACTCATCATTCATTGGACCCTCAATTTATATCTTATATCAATCTTATATGGCTTCATACATACCATGTTTTTGTGGCATAGGCAGAGTATTCCCGCAACAACACGTTGAGAATTCATCAACAGCGTGAAACGATTGTATTGGGCGGCGCTACTTTTAACTCGGTCAAGTTTATTAACTGGTGTAGCATGCGTCTCAACTAATCCCCTATGACTCTATGAGTTCCACGTCGTACCGTTTATAATGTGGCAACTACGCATCCTCGCACGTCATGCGGAGATACGCTTTCTTAGGCAAACTATTCGTATGGTTTGTGAGAAACTAATATCAGAAGCACCTCCGTCCTAAACTAATATCAGAAGTGACGATAGAGATTGATGCGACGGCGGCACGGGTGGAGTACAAGGGGTGGTGGACGGGCGGGAAACCAGCTGTAGTCCGTCTGTATTCTGCACGTACGCCCGTGCTCAATCCGTTCTCTCGAATCTCGATCGCATGCAAACTCTCTGTTATGCGACGACCAAAGAATCCACACATGTAATCGTTGGATGATGCGGTGTGCGCGTGGTGCCGCTGCCTATCCATGGCCATGCATGGACCAGCCTAGGTAGCTACTAAAGGCGCGGCTCTCCCCCGGCTCGGGGACGGCGTCGTCTCTGCATGCCGCTGTCCTGTCCCCCCGTCGCCCATGCGGCTGTGGTGCCGCCTCGCCGACGTGTCGAGCGCCGCCCGCGGCGCTGCCGCGTTCGCACGGGTGGGCGCGCCCGTGCCGAGCGCCGGTCGTACTACCCGTGCATATATTGGCAGCAGAGAGGGACGTCTCCATCATCGGGGCTCCCATCAGCCACACCGTGGCGTACGTGGCCCAGCTCCTGTGCCGACGCGCACCGCTCCGTGGAAACAAAGGGTGCAGGGAACGAAAGCCGTTCCCGTTTCTTGCTCTTCCAAGGATGATATCACTGGGGAGAGAGAGAGCGTGAAGTGAACCAAATTGTTGCCTCCTTGCCTTGCGCGTAGACATAGACATGGACGTGTGCTAGGCCGGCCAGGCTCGGTGGGTCGTGTGTGTGTGGACGGAGACACGTATGGCCTAGCCGCCTAGAGCTGATGATCGTCACCTGGACCGACGACCATCCAATCCGACGAGTCCACATCAACCATCACGTACGTGAACCGAATTCAACCGACACTTGATCCGTTTGTTTGCAGTCGCGGTCGCAGGCAGAGGATCCAGCCTAACTTCACCAGGCACACCGCTAGCTGCGGCAACACAGGGAGGAGAAGTGACGGCGCGAACAAATGGTGGTGCGTACGTGACTGACTGGTTTCGGCTGGTCGATCACCCTCCGACTCCGAGTCGTCGCCACCAGCAGTTTCCTCCGTCCGGCGGCCTCTTCCAGAACGTTTGATTCCTCGCGCGGCCGAGCTCGCCTGACCATCCGGCTCTGCGTACGTAGGCACCCCATATCAGGCACGCGGTATGTAGTAGTATTCCGTATGACTCAGGCCGGGAAATATAAAGCCCGGCACGACGACGGCAGATACGATCACGTACTGCTGCATCAATCATCATCGACCCCACATGGCATTAGCGACTCCATCACCGGGCATCACAGTCCAGCTGTGTCATGACCACCAATTGGTCTCAGAGTCCTAATAACTCGGTGATTACAGATGTTCCATCACTGACTTTCTCAGCATTCGCTGTTGCTTTTGTAGAGCCAACCAAGTTTTTGCAGAGCTTCGTGATGAAGCAACCATTGCCATATTCTTCCTGAACAGAATGAGAATGACAGGGTAGGATGGGAAGGACAAAAAAAAAAAAAGAAGGAAAGTAGCACGATGCACAGGCACGATCCAATAACTCAGATAAATCGAATTTAATCAGCCCACACTAGTACATTGCACTTTACTAAAGAAATGAAGAAAAGAGGGAATCTGGCCTCTGTTCATGCCTAATGATTCACAGGGGAAAAAATTGCAGAATCTGCAATCTATCTTGTCCCTGCCTCACATGATGCTTGCCGATGTCTCGTCCAAATCCTGCGGTTGGTGCTTTGCCAGCCACCCTTCATTCAGTTGCGTGCCCATTTACATAAAGATGGTCCCAGATGCAGCTTCCAGGCCTTCGATGTGCTTGGTGGGTCTTCATGCGTTGTTTAAAATCCCACAACCACAATGACTCCTTCAGGTCGACGTGAATGAGTTGGTTAAAATGGTTGCATTCCTTCCTAATCATCCCCAGCTTCTGCATCTCAAGTTTGTGTCTGTATTTCCCTAATCCCTTGAGCTTCAGTCTGCAAAATATTTCAACTAACTCCAGAAACTCTGGCAGCTACAGATGGGCACATAGCACAAGTAAAAGGATTCAGGCCTCAAAGATCAACCAAGGGTCTCTTAGCCATTCTTTCTGAACCTTCTTCCCTTGTTCTTTCGCTTGAAATCTTCAGGGCCTAGCAAGTCTGAGGCATTTGAAGCCATATCTTCAGAGAATTTTTCTGCCAGTTCCAACTGTCCAGCCTTTTTCAAATCACTGATCAGTGCACGGTAGACATAAATTGAAGGTTGATGTGACGTTCTCATCCTCTGAAACATTTCCAGGGCATCGGTAATATGGCCAGCACGTCCAAAACTATCAATTAGTGCAGTGTACGTTCTCAAGTCTGGAGTTATGCCTCTCTCTAGCATTTCCCCAGCAAACTTTTTGCACAGATCTAGTCTACCAAGCCTTCGCAGGCAGTTTATTACTGTATTGTATGTCACGATGTCAGGAGAGTGCCCAAGTTCTTCCATCAACTTCACCTCATGAAGCATTTGGTCCACCCGACCAGCTTTCCCTAGCACGTCCAAGATAGTGTTAAATGTAACGACATCCAAGTTGGTCTGATCTTTCTTCAACTCTTCAAAAATGACCAAGCTTTTATCGATGCATCCGTATTTTGCGGTGGCAAAGATAATACGATTCATGACTGTAGGATCTCTATGGCTTGTGATTTCCAAAATCTCTCTTACAAACTCGAGTATCAATTCACAGTCATCCAACTTCTGGAGGGCCTTTGCAACATTCATATATGAAGTTGAGTCAGGAGCAAGTTTTGAAAGTAGCAAATACCTGAATACTTTTGCAAAAAGAGCAAAGCTGTTTACTTCAGCCGTTTGATGTAGTAACAAATTAAATGTGTGCAGGCCGACATGGATCTGCTCATCATGCAGATGTCGCAGAACACGGACCGCATCGACAAGATAGCCAGATCTGCAGAGCTTCTCGACAAAAGCAGTACATGCTGAGGCATCTGGGACACTGCTACTTGCACTGGTCGAGCAACTCCGTTTCAATGCCTCAATGACCTCATCCTCATTGTCATTATCTGAACCACCCTGTTGGAAGTAACGTACTGTCATGGGTGAATTAGGGCGTGCAGTAGGCTGATCCTTGTGGGGCAAGGCACGCATCAAACACCTCTGGAAGTAAAAATGGAATAAACTTATGAGATCATTTCACCACTTCGAGTACCAGGCTCAAACACCAATACGGCAGGTGACTCTCAGATCCCGTATTGGATATGTATCTGATAGGGATCGAACTCGATACACTACCGATACGTATCCGCCGAGTATTCGAAAAAAATGTAAATGCAACTAATTTGGATGTGTGCCCAGATGCGTACCAATGGCCTTATCCTTTGCCCTGCTGCCCCCAGCCCCCAGCCCCTGACACACTACACGCATTGCGCCACACCACAGGCCGCATTTAAAGATGAGTGCTGCCTCCTGCCACGACGAGCTGACAGCAAGCACTGACACCAGCACGCATGAGCGCAGCCCACCTGTGGCAAGCCACCGGCAAGTACGAGCTTCTGCACGAGTGCCGCCGCCCACAATGAACTTCCAGCACTTGCCGCCAGCGATTCAGTAGCGAGCGATGACCTCCTCCACTCCGGTCACCCCCCCCCCCCCCCCGCCGCCTACACACACATTTCAGTTGTTCATCTACTATTCTTGATTAATTTCTTCCTTCCATCTAGTCATTTCTGAACAATGAGTAGATGTTGATAGCATCAAGTAGTGGCAGCTAGTTGCTTGATTTTCTGTGTTCCTCTTCCTGATCTAGTGTTGTCCTCAGTTTTTCCTGGTGTTAACTATAATACTGTATACTTGGATAATTAGTGAATGGAGATGGCTTGCCTTTTGGCTGATTCGGAAATTGGAAGGGTAAAACGGCATGATTGCAATGTAACTTCATGATCCGCATACACGAATTGATTTCTTAGGAAAATGACGTATCTGCATACCCGTAATCCACTCTATACCGATATGCCATGCTGCATAGGTACCAGGCACACTTAGGTCATGAATGCTATTAGGACAATTTATTGTTAGACAATCCGTCACAAGGGTCCTAATTCACGCTGAGCTGCAACTGCAGTCGCAAGGAACCAGACCAATCAACCTCACCGGTAGCAACCTAGCAAGGGCTCGGAAATAAGCGAGGCTGTGCTTGATTCTAAAAAAATCGTGACAAGCCCGCGCAAAACAAGCACAGCGACGGGATTGCTATCGGGGAAATCACACAAAAAATCAGGTGAAGGCGAGAGGGGCAGTAGAGTACCGGAGCGGGTAGGGGCGCGGCGGCGCCGAGCGAGCGTCGGAGGAGAGGGAGCGCAGCGGCCGGGGGGAGCCGCCACATCGGAATGGAAAGAGGAGCCGCGCGGAGCCCTCTCTACCACGCGCCGCCGAGGCCATCCGAGGGGCGGCGGGAGGGCATCCGTGGCGCTTTGGGGCTCCTGGGTTTAGGCGGGGCGGGGGTTGGGGTTTGGGGCGCGCGCGCAAGGCAGGTGTTCGGGGGAATGCTTCCAAGGGCAGCCGAGGCGCACGGGGGGCCGCAGCGGAGAGTGATGTGTGCAAAGATACCCGGTCCAGCGTCAATAGAGAAGAAGAAAAAAAGGTAGCCCGACCCGGGGCCGGGGAGCGAGTGGGAGTCCTCTACCTTTCTTCACTGCACGATACCCCACGCACCGCGGCTAGAATTTTTATAGAACTAAAATTGATATGATTTTATAAAATAAGATGCAGCAAATAAAATAATAAATGGTTTTGCAGTATTGAAATTGACATGATTTATAAAGTAAGATGCAACAAATAAAATGCTAAAATATTAGAAAAATATATGTATAATATGAAGCTCATGCATGAGTGATGTTAGGAATAGAAAATCGATGAAACCATCAATGAGTAGTACTTAGTGGCTAGTGGACACTCAGTAACGTGGATAAGCTGCATGTTAAGAGAAATATTTAGTGGGCTTCGCTTACATAATATATATGGATTTGTTACGCCAACTTGTATTGTGTATTTAAACTCCATTCTATTTAACGCTATAATTATAGTGTTATTTTCATATTATGTGCGACTATACAGACGGTTTGTTGAATTTAGTTTAAATAATATTAGACATAATAAAAAGGTAATCCCTAGCTAAGATGCAAATAGTCTTTATCGAAAAGAACAATATAATGTGTACTTAAATAGATTTAACCATGTCATTAGCACACATTAAATACATCTTATTCAGTTTTAAGCTGTCAAAAAATGAAAAAGTAAAAAGTGTTTTTGCTAAGCACCTTCACTAGCCACCCATATTGTACATTATGTTATATTACACATGTTCGCAAAATACAGCACGCCTTTTCTAAGTAAATTCGGTACATGACCAGCCCAACTCAACGGTACGTTTTTTAACGTGAGGGAAAATAGCCGCAAGCCCTGCACAGTTACACAAACAGTAGGAAAATGAGCATAGAGTGATGTATACAATGAATCATATGCGTAGTTCTAAGGACATGAAATTTATACTCCTTTGATTCCAAATTGTAAGTGATTCTAGACATTTTTTGGATTTATTCATTATTCTCTGTATACGTTCATTATATGTTTATTAAATTTATTAATGCCAATATGAATATAGATAGGTAAAAAAAGAGCTAAAACGTATTACAATTTGAAAGGAAAGGAAAACCACCAAATCTAACGAAATTCGCGAAATTTAGATGAAATTGTGATCCCCTGCAACAAAACGCCTTGGTACGTGGACATTCAGATTTACGAGCTCCTCGTCAGTTACCGACTCACCGTGCGATAGGATCGGGGACCGGAGCTCTCGCGCCGCGCGCGGCCCCCTCCCTGTCCGCGGCCTGAAAACGCGGGCAGAGTTCGTTACGAAATAACGGCCATGACACGCCCGGCCCCCAGAGCGGGAGAGCTCGTCGCGCGCCTAGGAGCTCGCTCCACCCAAGAAACGGCGAGCACGCACGCGGCTCCTGACCCGCCCTCACCACCCTCCCCTCCCCTCCCCGGCGATGGCGTACCGTCGGAAGCAGGGCATCCAGCGGTCGGCGACCTTCGTCGAGGACCACCGCCAGACGTCGTCCGGCGGCGGCTCCGCGTCGCCGGCCATCGCGTCCCCGCGCGCCACCCGGTTCGCGGACGACAGCCGCCGCCCCGAGCGCTCCTCCCGCCTGGCCGCGCAGGCCACGGTGGCCTCGGCCGCCGCGCGCGGGGACCTGGTGCTGCCGCCGTCCTTCGCCGACCGCTTCCCCGCCGCCGCGAAGGCGTCCCGGCAGGGCGACCCCGAGCACGGCAGCCCCGCGCAGGTGCGCTCCGCTGGAATCTGATCGAGAATTGCCATCGCCATTATTGCCGTTGCTCCAATCAAAAGCGGTCGAAAACATTTGCAGGACCCTGTCACCCAGCTCTACACATCGACGACGAGCGTAAACGACGAGGGGCCCAAGTACGACCTCGAGCTATCCATGAAAGACCACACGAAGCATGGGTTCTGGGGGCTCCTGGCTCAGAAAGCCAAGGTCATGCTGGACGAGAATGGCACGCCGCGCACCCAGCAGGTATGTAACAACTCTGAAACCAAAATCAAAGGGGGACGTTCATGTGATCCGTGCTTGTCAGTTTGCATGCTGCGTGTTCACTTCAGCTTTTCACCTCTTCCTCACATGGAATTTTGCAGCCCCCCTCTGAATCTCGCTGGTCCTACGACCGGGTCCGAAGCTCGGAGAGCCCCACGTCGCGGAAAGGATCGTCAGAAGGGAGGCTGGACATCGGAGGGAAGATCAAGAACGTCCTGGAAGTGAGCCCACTTTTCAGAGCACGCAGACGAAGATTTGTTATATATTGTTAGCCATTACTTCTGATGAAATCGATCTTGACGCCGCCATTGATCGTCTCCGTCTCCTTGCAGCAGGAGGGCCTGGCGGTGGCCACCGACAGCACACCGGCCGGCGGCGGCGGCCTAGTTGCCCCGAAGCTGCAGATCAGGAGGAAGGCGTGCAGCATGGACTTCCGGGCGGCGAACCTGACCCTGGCCAGCCCCGACATGTCGCCGATGATGCCCGACACGGAGTCGCCTCAGATCAAGGCCTCTCGAGACGTAAGGTGCCTCCCGTTTTAGTGCGTTAGGTTAGGTCGATAGGACGCGGCCGCTGGCTCGTAGCTGCGGGCTACGGCGCCGTTGTTAGAAGCACGAAATGCGAAATGCTTTAGAACAGCTTCCAGTTCCAGACTGGCGTAACAAGTGTGGGCGGCCCTCACTGCCTCAGGTAGCGAACGCCATGGCCGCCAAGGTGAAGCTGCTGCAGCGGGAGCTCAAGACGCTGAAGGCCGACCTGGCATTCTCCAAGGAGAGGTGCGCGCAGCTGGAGGAGGAGAACCGGCAGCTCCGGGACGGCAACCACGACGCCGACGAGGACATGGTACGTGCTCGCGGCCTCGATCTGCGACCAATAATGGTGAGGTGAGGTCAAAGTCATCAAACTACTCATACGTCGCTCCTGCCGCCGCGCGCCGCTCGTGTTGCTGCTCATCAGATACGGCAGCAGCTGGAGACGCTGCTAGGGGAGAAGGCGCGGCTGGCGCACGAGAACACCGTGTACGCCCGCGAGAACCGGTTCCTACGGGAGATCGTCGAGTACCACCAGCTCAACATGCAGGACGTCGTCAACCTCGACGACGACATCGAGGAAGAAGACGAGGACGACGTCGACGCGGAGCAGCTGGAGGCCGAGCAGTACCGCAAGTCCTTGCTCGCCCAACTTGTGCTGGAGGAAGAAGACGAGGAAGATGAGGAGCACCAGGCGGCCGACGATGGCGCCGGACCCCAGTCGCCCTCTCGGTACACTGCAGAGTCGCCGCGGATGCTGAGCACCAACGGCGGCGGCGTCACTGACAGCGATCAGCCGCTGAACACGAACAGTGGCGGCGCAATTGAGAGCGAACTCCCCCGGAGGCTCAGCACAAACAGCGGCTGCGACACGAACGAGTCGCCGGTGCCCCTGGGCTTCAAGGATGATGGTTTGTCACAAGAAACGACGAGCGATGGTTGACCAAAGGCAGCTATAGTGACATGTTGTGTCGTCTCTGATTTGTTATTGGAAATTTGATGAATGTAAATTCCAATTCACCTACCTGATCAGGGTGAAAATAAACAAGCTCTTGTTTACCATTACATCAGCATCTAGTGATCACACATTCTTCTTTCAGATAAGTGAATTGTTGTGATTCAGTCCAAGAGTAGGTATTTTTTCTCGCTCTTTGGCTCTTCAGGCATCAGTACGACTGCAGCTGAAAATTCTAACATCATTCGGCCCAACCCGGTTGAATCCACAGAAACATCATATGCAATTATCTATATGCGTATAAGCGTGCAATCAAACAATGCAATTATCTATATGCTTATAAGCGTGCAATCAAACAATCTTAAACGCACATTCTATATCTAACAATGGCTGCAATTTTGTATTTAAACCAAATATCTCCTTTCCTTGGAAATTTGCTCAAAACCCTTGTATAACCCCACCATTGGATATTTATTAGATGTTTGAGATTGCTTGATTGCACGCATTAGCTGATTGCACACTATATATATATCCTCCGAACCCAACATGACCAATAATTATCAAGTTTTGCATGCATGAGTTGCATTTTGCAGACGTCTTGAGAATGAGCATAACTTTAATGCAACAATTTAGACTAATACTCTCTGCATATCAAATTATAGCTCAATAATTCAGCTCTACCCCGTTCAACTTAACTGACCAATAATTATCAAGTTTTGTATTGCATGGGTCGCATTTTGCAGACGTTTTGAGAAGGAGAATAATCTTGATGCAAACGAATTAGGCTAATACCCCCTCCATATCATATTATAGTTCATTTGTTCTTCAACAAAACAATTAGATAAATTGTATCAACTACACCATCAAATAAATGCACTACCGAAACATATTTCATGGTGGATTTAGTGGAACAGTGCATTTTTCTATATACTTAGTCGCCTGAAAACAAAGGTAAAGTGAACCATAATTAAGAATGTTGCCATTAGCAAAGCATGGGCGTTTAGCTTGTACTTGCCATAAGCCACAACAACAGCAAACAGTATTGTCTTCATGAATCTGCTCCAGAGAAAAGAAATGGGGTACACAATTGACAAAGGAAAACAACTTTGTTCAATTAAACAGATTTCAGATACACATTATTCTCCCAACAAGTTTGAGATTTCAAAGCAAAAACCATAAACCTTGGTTCCCATTGTACACCGACACTAAAGAGCAGTACTTCTTTGCTTTCGCAAGAGGTTTGTCAACATCAAGAAAAGTTCGAGGCTGATCAATACCCTGCAGAAACATGCATCACAATTTCAGTGATTTCGTATTAAATCATTGGTGGTTGCAACAACCAACTACAATGAGTGTCATCTCAAAAATGACTACATGTGTTGAACAAAACATTAAAAGCCCACAGGACATATCACAAAATTTTACCAGCAGAAGCAATGCACATAAGAAAAAAACAAGGGCACTGTTACCCCATGCTTTTGATAGGTTTTGCCAAAAGATCATGTCATGTATTGTTTTGTGCTTTTTATTTGTGGTGGGGATGGAGGTTGTATTAGCAAAAGTTAGGAATTACTAGCAGGGTGCCCATGCCTTGCTACGTAACATGTAGCATCGCATGTCGTTTTATTATTAGAGAGGAGGTCTACGTTGGGTTGTGTTTGGATTCTATAATACTGTATGACGTATCTATAGTTATGTTAGTACATGATGTAACAAACATGGTACAGATGAAACAATGCAATACTGGTTCGGGTGTGCTTATGCGTGCAGGAGCACATGGGTTCCCAGTCGTCTGGTCGAGTCAAGTTAATTTTTGTGTAGCGAGCGGGCAAGGGGGGTTTGCGCTGGGGCTGAGGACGCATGGAGTTTCATACGGGGTTCGCTGGGTTGAGGACGCACAGCCACTGTCTCTTTAAAGGAGTAGAGACTGTTGTGCGTTTTCCACTTATCACACAGGAGAGGTTTATAAGAATAACAATGTATAAAAGGGGAAATGATCTTGTGGAAAAAGAATAGAAAAAAGGGCAGAATAATGTTATGGGGAATTAAGGGATTGAGTTTTTCTTCCCTTGTCCATTCTGGACTCTAGCAAAAGAATGAAGTAAACAATTGCGAGAAAAGAATATTCAATATGGATGCTATTTAATAATTAATACTGCCTAGACATGAACAAAAAGGATATAAGGGTTGAAATCATCTGTTGACACGACCTGTTGCATGTTTACATTCACTCAACTTCATGGTAATCTGGCAACTGTAGTTTATGATGTGGTACACAGAATTGTAGACGATCATAAACCAATTAAGCAAAACTTATTTCGATCAAGGATGGACATGAAGTAGTTGTGGATAAATCAAAATGGCACTTTCAATAAATATTATCTATCGCTAGGCCAGCACAACTACTATACGTGATTAGAAGGCTCGGTCCTAACTAGAGCAACAATATTGAACTGATAAGATAAGAAAAATCAGAAGCAGTCAGCATTTGATTAAAGGGACGCACATCTATAAGGCTATAACATACTGAATTGAAAGCATCTGAAGAGTTATGAAGATACTATAGCTTAGAACAATCATTGGAACCTATAGGGTAGGAGGGTTCTCTCGTGGCAGAGAGCTCATTATAGTTTTCTAGCTCAATAGGCTTGAAAAGAGTAACTGCTGGAACGGAAATAGTATGAACCCAAATATTGAGGTCAAGAGGAAGTTTAGACAAATTTGGAGGCAGGCAGAAGCTGATTAAAGGTATGCCGTATGCGCCTATGAATTAGCATTTTCAGGCTAAACAGTTCATTAAACGGGCTCAACAGCCCATTGAACAGGATAACCAGCCGATAAAATGGATACAGCAGGTCACGGTGTAGCGTTTGAACAGTGTTAAAATGGACTAAACGTCTGTCTAGGCAAGCAGGTGCACAGAGACACAGACGACTATCATGATGACTGATGAGTTGATATCATGTGAAGAGTCTGGTAACTTTTGTGAAGAAATTGAAGTTATGAACATTCACTGGAATCTGTAGGGAAGGAGGGTTCTCTCTCCCTAGGAGAGAGCTAAGTACCCAACTATAGGTGTGTAGCTCGATTAGGCTTCTGAAATTGAAATAACATTCCCATTGCATTACCAAAGAAGTTGTAATTGGCATTGAGTAGAAACAATCAATTCAGAGCACGCCACCAAATTAAGCACTTGACAATGAACATGGGAAATGCCCAATTCTCCACCAGTAGGATAAAAAAACATCTCTCCTGGAACCAGAAGAAAGTGCAATTACTAACCTATGCCATCCCCTAATCGAACCCAAACCCTAGAATCATCCCGCAGCAGCGCAGCAGAAATTCCACCACAGTTACGCATCCCTGGAGGCCAAAACCCACGGGGGAATCCGAGCAACAGCCATTGAGAGAAGAGATAAGGAACCAGATCCGCACCTAGTTGGCGGAGGACTGCTCCACGAGCTTCTTGTCGCGGCGCTCCATGGCGACGTCCCACATATCGTTCCCGATGTGCTTCGGCTGCATCCACCCACCACACACACACACACACACACACACACACACACACACACAAAACGAGAGACAGAAGAGAAGACCGCGCGTCAGCAAGGGGTGGGATTCGGATCGGGATCGGGAGGGGTCGGGGTCGAAGGGCGAGGGCGTACCCTGCCGTGCGCGGCCTTGTGGATGAAGTACTGGGCGTTGCCCATGATGCAGAGAAAACCGCCGATGATTCCCAGCGGCAGGACGGCCTCCAGCCAGTGCAGCCTCACCATCGGAGAAACCGGAAGGGGAGGAGGCGGCGGCGGGGTCGACGACGGCGTCGAGATCTCCGAAGAGGAGCTAGGGGCTCTGGGAAGGTCGCGGCGTGAGCCAGTGGACAGAGGCACAGAGCCGCGGAGGTGTGGGTGCGGTGTGCCTCTGGGACCTTTTCCGCTTTCCGGTGGTGGATGGAAAAATGTGGGCCGGCTTTTGGGATTCACAGGGCCCCGTCGTGTAGCAAGCGGCCTAGCTTATTGTTTGGGCCTTCGCACTATGCCTTTCGCCTGGTGGCCTGGATCGTTTAATAAGGCAGCTAATTTAATTCGTTCTCTTTTGCAACAAAAAAATTGCCTCAAATAAAAAATAATCAAATATACCTATACCTTCAAATTAAATGGAAGGATTAAAAAACAAATAGAAAATGGGGAATCAAATATAACAATTTATATGGTAGCTTATTTATTTTCTATAGAACATATCTTCAAAAGAATCATAACTTTGAAATGGTCTCCAATGGATATGAAATTTGTAATAAAGTTGCAGACAATGATAAGATGTATAACTTTATATTTAATCATATTTCTCATTTTTAACCATTTTAATACCAAAATCGATATTATTTTAAGATTTGCATCTGTTAGTCTAAACATTGTGATTGTTATTTTAGTACCAAAACGGCTTCAAACAAAAAAAATGTAGAGAACTAAAAAGTTGTAGATATCTCAGACTTTACAACTTTGGTATAAATTATATCCTCATAGTAGTTTTTTCTGAAATGTATGAATTTTTATCACATGTAGCTTGTAAATCATTCTTGATTTATGCACTCCCCAACACACATTTGTTGGAAATAAAACATTACCATATGTACTCACATAGAGATAAATATTTATGACACTTGTATCTCAATGAGCTCTTCAACAACTTTATAGTATAGTATATTTTGATATGAAATCGTTTTGGTACACAAATATTTGAAAAAAATATACATGCATGTGTTTTTTAGGTCTCAATATTGTCTTGATTATTTCATACTAAAAGAGTATCAAGTAAAAAATTGATGAACTACAGAGCTGTACTGTTACTTTTTTAGTGTGTCAGTTATTTTTATTTGACTAATTTTTACCCTAAACTCTAAAACCGTCTAAACTTAGCATCTCAGATTGTAGTACCATTCAATTTTGACACCACACGTTGTTTTCTTGGTTGTTCACGGTAGGTTTTATAAAAAATATATAAAAATGAAACACAAAAAAACACATGGAAAAAAAATTAAAGTTGGACACAAGGAGTCTAAAAAACAAATAATCTCCATCAAATGAACCCTATGAACTTAGAAATATTTAATAAGCATTAAGATTTAAAAGTAGCTTTAGAAAATTTAAAACACACTTATGTTGTTTAAGTGATTCACCATATCATATGCGGTGATTATAGCCATGCGAAAATTGAGTTGTGCTTGTACCAAAAAATGGATTTTAAAGAAATGTCTCAAAGATTTTAGAACTCATTTCATAAGCTCTAGCAATTTTTGTGTGTATCCTCATGCCCCCATCACTTCCCTAAGACATGTATATTTATATTTTTTTTATGTGTTTGACTAATTTCTTCTCTTAATAAAATTCAAAACCACAACGAAAATCCGCCACAGTTGTCAAAATTGCTAAATCTAGACGGATTTAGAGTTTAGAGTTGAAATTAGATAAATAAAAAAGAGTTGAAGGTACGGGAAACAGATTTCTATTATTTATTAAATAATTTCCCTCTTGCTGCTTGAGTTATTCGTGTATAAACTAGCACAGGAATTAGGAAGGGAGAGTGCCTTTATTTGGCTAGCCTGCCCAAGCCCAACCTGCTTGTCCTGGCAAATAAATCAAGCACTGAAAACTGACTCTGTTCACCCTTGATCGATGGGCTCCGACAGCGATATCCGATCGTGCGACGAGAACTGAGAACAGGATTACGATTAGCATAAAAAAACTCACGGGAGAGAAAAAAGACCAAAGAAAAAGGCCCGTGTCGCCGCTAGACGAAACAAACCGGCGTGGCGCGGAATCCCGTGGGGCCGAGACCGGAGCACTCTCTGATTCCTGAGGGCTGTGGCTGATGGCAGCGAGCGCGCGCGAGAGAGGGCCGAGAGATCCGGTGGGTGACAGGGGGGCGCCTGGATTTGTGCCAAAAGCCCCCAAAGTATTGCCGCTTGGAAAGCGAGCGCCGAGGCCGCGAGCGAGAGGGCGAGACCACACGTCCACACGTCCCCACATGTGAGGCGAAGCATGGCGCTTTTGTCTTGGGTCAGCGGCCCCTTTCCAGTTTCACATTCACCCGGCCATCTCTGAGTTCCGAGTCCCCTTTCCGTTTTCTTTTTCTTTCACCGGACGACAGCCGCCGGCATGTGCGCGCACAGTGAACCCAGCGCCCGCCGTATCTTCCCTCTCCCCAAGTCCCCAGTGACCAGTTCACCACCGGCACGCTCGGCGCACCGCACCTGCCCAGCGCCAGCACGGGGGCAGAGCATCCTATGCCGCCTCAGCATCGCCCGCCCATCGCCCCATCGGCGCCGCGGCACGTCGTACACGAGCGGCGTGCGTGCGTGGCGCGCCCCGCGGAAAGGCGACCGGGGCACGTGCGGGGCGGGGACGACACGGTCGCCGCGCCAACGTGCGCGCGCGGATGGCGTCGAAAAGGAAAAGAAAACATCGGCAGGGCACTCGCGCGCGGCGCGGCCGCACGCACATGTGCGTGTCCCCCGTTCCCGATGTACGGTCGCCGGTTTAGAAATGGCCGAGGGGGGTACGGCGGCATGGCAGGCGCTTTGTCATGGCGCGGCCTAGCGCTAGCGCAAGCGTCTCCGTCGATCGCCGCCGCACGTGTCGACGGGGGCGGGCGGGCGGGGCGGCGACTCTCGCTGCTAGGGCCGCCGAGGTGTGCGTGGCGAATGGTGGTCAACCGGCAGGCTCGACACACAACTTCGGTCTCCCACTCTGGATTGTTCAACGAGATTAATTAGCATTGTCTTGTGTGTGTGTGTGTGTGTTTTGGTTGCTGCCTCCGCTCAGCCGTATACACTGCAAACATCGCTCGCGCTTCCTCCGTCTTTAAAACGGGTTAAAGAAACTAAAACGAGGCGTTTGAAAATGACACACATCGATGTCTATCGGTAAATCATAGAAACCAGGGGCAATCAGAAAAACGTATCTCGAAGATAATTGTCTTGGTCAGCCGAAGACGTAGCACATATGACTAACATTAAATAGTGAATATCTCTGGTCACCATCAACTTTAACAATCTTGGCAAACTCATATCGGATATCTAGCGTGGCACAAATATGTCGGTACCTACCATCAACTTCTATTAACATCTCACCATCAGATATCGGCCATCTATCATACGCCTCATATCATTTGGATATCCGGTAAGCGATTTTAGCCAAAGCATTGTTCGCAACGGACAAGACGCGCCTTACATTTAGTACAGATGCTAAAGCTGAAACAAGGTATTTACATACCAGTAGCAATGTCTACCAATAAATCGTAGGAATAGGGCACGGGAAAGTTAGATCAAAGAGCGCCACACCAATAAAAAAACGTGAAATCACCTAGCATTACACCAGATATCCAACATCTCTAGCCAACGTCAACCTCAGCAACTCCGTCCACCACATCTTGAATATATATAGTAAGATTGCGAATACAAATATGTCAGTACCTACCATCAACTCTATCACCATGTCACCCTCAATGTCAGATAACGACCTAGTGAGACATATGCATGATTGTTGGCATCTCGATTGTGGGAACATGACGCTGGACCCCAATTATTAGTTGGCATGACATGAATATGGTCATAGCCCAATAGTCACTCTAGCAACATGAGGCTTTACTGAAATATTGACAAGATGTTAGATTATAGGGGACACAAGTTGTCCCACGTATCATCGTCATTGCAATAGCATGGAATTACAAGATTTGCACTAGCATGTCATATGTGTACAATTGTATGTAATTATATCAACAAACATGCTGACATATCCTGAATCTTTCCGACCAAGAAATCTACGTCACGTCATCTATGCATAATTGATATGTAGTAGGCATTCTTTTTTAAAGAATAGGGAGTTGATAAAATAATAATAGCCTAGAAAAAAGACATGTGTATGCTAATCTTGTAGAGAAACATAAATGTTATCATTTTTTTACATAGAGATGACAATTATATTATATATGAAATATTGCCGCGGTTTATAATACTCCCTCAATCCCAATTTATATCCAATTTATATGTCTTTTGATTTTCTCGTATTAAATTTTTTTCATAATTATATCATTTATTTCCATTGTGATGTAATTTAGCATATAATATATTTTGACTACGATCTCATTGTTTCATATTTTTGAAAAAAAATGAATAAAACGAGTTAGTTAAATTTGGTGTCAACACAACCTCTAAATTGGATGGAGGGAGCAAGTAGTAAGTTACTTCTACCATGAGACCATCGGCGAGTAAGCGACTGAATTCTAATTCTACCATCTAGCCAATGGAACCCAACACGCATGCCAACCTTTCAAACACCCATGTGGTGGTATCCCTAGGAAATCCGGTAATGCAGAATATGGCAAGTAGGTTGATGCGTATCCAGCAGCTGCAGCAGGGGTTTATAAACCCTACGGGGCAAAGCGCGCAGGAAGGGCTGCCGCTGGCGCCTGCGACGCAACACGTCGTCGTGCCGCAGGGTTTTGCCGAGATTTTTCCCAAAAAGGGGTATTGCCACCGCACCGAGAAAAGAAAACGATACACCGCGAGATAAAAACACACCCCCACCTCTCCATCCTCTCCTCTTCTTCCTCCTCCCGTCCGTAGCGGCTCGGCTCGGCTCCCCCCGATTGGCACCCGGGCGGACCCATCCCCGACCCGGCCGCCGCCGCCATGGACGGCCTGCACGGTACGGACGGCTGCTTCTCCCCCGCAAGGGCCATCTCGCCGCAGGTGAGGCCCGCCGGGCCGCCGGACGTAGGCAGGTAAGCCTCGGCGCTGGGGTTGGGGCGGGTTTTCTTGGGAGGGCGAAAAGATTGGGTCTTTGGTATTCCGGAGAGCCCGTCTGATCCGTGCCTTGTTTTCCCTCCTGTGTCTGGGCGGGATTGGATTGCCGGTGGCGCAGCCAGTACCTGGCGGACTTGCTGCAGGAGCACCACAAGCTAGGCCCCTTCATGCAGGTGCTCCCAATCTGCAGCAGGTTGCTGAATCAAGGTGAGCTGTTTGATCCAGGTTTTGTGAAAAGGTCGTTGGCTCGTTGCTAAGTTCCTTTGCACATAGCATTGTCACGATAGATTCGAGTCTCTATTGCTGCCCTCTATATATGCGCATACTGCTGCGTGTTGACTCGCTTGATGAAAACTTGCTCGATGACCGTCTCTGATTCCATCTGCAATGTTTTTGTGCCGCGGGTCTTCGTAGGATGAAAAATCTTGCCTGTCCTTAACAAACACAATGGTTTTGTTTCAGTGGCGTACTGGCGTGATGTTTTTTTAATGTCCTTATATCATCAATGTTTGTTATATGCTAACGTTTGCTTATCGATGCATGGTACCAGAAATAGTGCGGGTGTCGAATATCCGTCGCCAACAAGGTGCCGGAGACCTTGAGAGGTTTCCAATCGCAAGCCCAAACCAGATACATCCGTCATCACCCATGCCAAATTTTTGCGGGAACGGTTTCAGTCAGTGGAATGGGATGCATTCAGAGGTAAATTGCTGGTTATGTACTGATACATTTCAGTCACCTGGCATGCTTGTTCGCTTGACGGCATGGGCTGTTAAAACCTTTCTACAAAAGGAGAAGCCATATAAGAGATGTAGCTAATGTTATAAGTTTTACCTCTTTTATATAGATATAAGCTAATAGGTGGTTGATGGGCTCCATGAAATTTTTCTTTTTGACATCGCAGAAATATTTTTAGTTGGCACTTGGAAGTAGACCGACTTCTCTTCGGTTTTATGCTATAAGCTAATAGGTGGTTGATGGGCTCCATGAAATTTTTCTTTTTGACATCGCAGAAATATTTTTAGTTGGCACTTGGAAGTAGACTGACTTCTCTTCGGTTTTATGCTATTAGTCCACTTTCCTCTTCCACGTTTTAGCGTTTGTGCTTTGGAATAAAAATCACTCAAGGGGTGTTATATTGTCAGTGAAACAAATTTATCAATACCAATTAGTATCCCGCTGTTCTAAATACGCATACTCTTATCACAATTCACATCTGTTCTATTCCTCAGGTGAGAGAAAAGGGGTGTCAACATCCTTCCAAAAAAGCGTGCAAATGTCGTTGACACTCAAATCATCAAAGACACTACTAGAACTTCAAAGTACAGAACTAAATCTCCGGTGTTTAAGCCACAAACTCCTTAATGTGAAAACTGTTTGGCATAAACCAACAATTAATTTTTCCGTTATATTTTCTTCTCACTTTCTTACTTTACTTTATTAAATTATTTCCATTATCTCCAAATTTCCAATCTACCAAGGCATATTCTTATCAATTCTGATCTTCAGTTTCAATTCGCTCAGTCATATTAGAAATCACGGATCACCAGTGCTACATGGATATTGTAATGGGAGTCCTGTCCGATTCGGGTGTTGGTGTTTGATTCGGCGTTTGTGTGTGTGTGTGTGGGGGGGGGGGACACCTTGTTAACACTTGGGGTGTCAAAATCCAGTATGGACGTGGGCTGTTTGACTCAGCAAGAAAATTATGACATGGATGTTTGGGTAACGGCACCATCATTCATAAGTTGATCATAATTTGTCATTCTATAACACTTGCATTTGCACCTCTAAATCGTGAAGAGATAGTGTGTCTGTTATAATTAGATCTTTTGTAGCAAGATTTTGGAAATAATTAGCAATAAATACATCCAAACAAATGCTTCAAAGAAGGTGTTTGCTTAATGTTATATATACTTGCTATTGAAGACAGAAATATAAAATCATGTTGATCTCTTTCCCCACAAAGAGCCGAGCTGAGAGGTAGTGACTAAAGAATCCTTGTTTTACCTTAAATGGGAGGTTAATGTTTAAAAAGGGGGCTTATAGTTTTAGAAAGACTAACCTTTTATGCTTTCACCTCTGGCTTAACACGTGTAAGTTGTAATAAATGAAAAGCCCGACCAACCTAGGTGGCTTTGGCGCTTTGCGTGTAACAATAAATAGGCACCCAAATTTGAGTCGTCGGAACCTAGGTGGGTCTGGTGGCAACCACACACCAACTGAGCTAGGCTCAGTTCCCCAATAAGCTGTAACTAAATATTGGACATATTAAGAAAGCATTAGGAGGCCTTGGGGGATTTTTTGAATACATTTGTTTTTATGTTTGGCTTATTTATTCAATAATATCACATTATCTATTTTTTTGTGAACGAAGGTGCCCATTTCTTACATTCACTGTTGTATCCAGTGAACTACATCACTTCTAACATGTATCATTGATCAGAGAGTAGGTGCCCCGCAAGGAGCTATAGGTTGGCAAGGACCCCCACAAAGCCCCTCTTACATTGTCAAGAAGATTTTGCGGTTGGAAGTGCCAACAGATACATATCCTAATGTATATTTTTTATCTTTCATTTTTGCAAGGGTTATTATTGGTACAACATTATGACACCATCACTTAAACTGCTTGCCATTTTTGCACAGTTCAATTTTATTGGACGTCTTCTTGGGCCAAGGGGAAACTCTTTGAAGAGGATTGAATCCTCTACAGGCTGTCGCGTTTTCATCAGAGGGAAGGGCTCAATTAAAGATTCAAGCAAGGTGAGCATTACTCTGGAATTAGGCAGATACAGCTATGCGCTGTATCTTAAAATGACTGGCTGATTGTTTTAGGGTTTTGTCTTGTAGTAGGAACGAATTTCTTGATTACATCTAGCAAGCTTACAATATTAACCATGCAGCTCTTTTCTTTTATAAAGGAGGAACAACTCAAGGGGAGACCTGGCTATGAACACTTGAGTGAGCCCCTCCATATCTTGGTTGAAGCTGAGTTGCCTGCTAATGTGATTGACTCAAGGCTTGCAAAGGCACAAGAGATCCTTGAAGAGTTGTTGAAGCCAGTGGTATACAGATGTTTTCTTAACTTTCTTATCTTTCTTTTCTCCCTTTTAATCTGTATCGTATATCAAACATGTCAAAACATTCCAAATAAAGAGCTTTGTATAACTGGGAGCTTACCTCAATTGCTCTTTTCTCCCATGTTTGTTTTAATCAGATTACAAAGTACCGACATACCAGAGCTTTTCCCAGCACAATAAACTTCTTTGCTTTCTGTTTCTAAATCCTAATTCTCTCATACCTGCTTTACAGGACGAATCACAAGACTACTACAAGAGACAGCAACTCCGAGAACTTGCCATGTTGAATTCACCCCTCCGAGAGGAGAGTCCACATCCAGGTGGTGCTCCTCCTAGTCCCTTCAGTAATGGCGGCATGAAACGAGTGAAACAATGACTACGAAGGCTTACCCCTCCGGCTTGACTCTCCAGCGACTCCAATCAGCCCATGCCTTGACACCCTAATTTTTCGTGAGCAAACTTTCATGACGGTGTTGGCAGTGCGTGACATCCTTTACTGTACTAGCAGGTGAATTTTGATCTCCCATCCCATGTGATATTAACCTTATGAGTGACAGATGACTATGCGTAGTGTATCCTCTGTGGCTGTATAATTAGAACATTTGATTTATTTGTTACTGGTAATGTTGAGATATAGTACTGTGCAGAATTATGAGTTACACTGTTACAGTGAGCTAGAATGCTGGTATTTATCTCAATTTTGTTCTGTTTTCGGCGCTACATTTTCTGAGCTCTTCTCAAATAGGTCCTGGCAGGTCCATCTGCAACCATGGATTTGAGTTCAGTACAGATTTCGGGTTATGCAGTTCACAAAAACACAGGGGGCACTAACGTAGTGTGTACACTCTAGTGCTTAATCTTAGCCATCCATATTTTGATCGAATTTCGAGTTTCATGCGTCGGTCATTATCTTATACAACGTCGAGAAAAAAAGGTAGCAGTTGCATTCTAATGTCCTCATTTCACTATAACCATGACCTAGTTTAGGCAAAAGCTAACACCCGCAGCCAGAACAGAACAGCTAGTGCAAATTTTGGTCCGAACTTTCAAACATCCGTGCGTAATGACACTTCGACAAGTGCATTTGAAGTTGGGGACATATAAATGAGCAACTTTGATGATCCATTGGTGATGCCAATGCATTTGGAGCCTTATTGCTGATTAGTACTCCTAAATACGGTTGGCTTCAGGGACACGACACGCCCTTACATATTCTACAACACGTTGTGCCAAACTACTCAGAAAAACTACACTTTGTGCAACACGTGTCCCATAGTTTATTTGCGAATCGGCACCTCGATCTGCAGTACTGGAGCTTCAAAATACGCTCGTGGCAGGCTTTCTACAATCACTTTGATCCCAGTGAATTATATCATACCATATTTTTCAATTTTCAAAGCTATCAGTCATATAAATATATGTATGTACAACTCACACAATGCAATGTGTATTATAGAGAACGATACATTATAAGCTCAGCCAACGGAATGAATGGGAGAGGCACAAGGGCAGAGATGTCCTTTCGCGTGGCTGGAAAAATGAAAATGGAGAGGAAATGAATTATAATGTGTAATGGCAGAAAGATCAAGGTGTCATCATTCTGGATGGCAATTTGACGAAACCCACGATGGTGGTTTCAATTTAGCGAAGCCACGTCTTTTCGCGGTGGAAAATAGCCAATTTTCTCATTTTAGCCGATGTGGCACCACATCATAAGGGGGACGGGGGTAAACTGAAGTGCGGTGATAGTTCAAAGGGCTTAAAATAATATTATAGAAAAAATTCTTTCAATACCAAAAGGCATACATTTACAAAAGTTCTCATTTTTTGGTTTTAATTAGAGAATTAATAGAAACCCCATTTTAGCTCGGAAAAATATGAAACTAATCTCATATATTTTTCCATACACATGCTCTGCCTTATCATGGATGGTATAGACCTATTTAGATACTAGGTTTGTGCCCGTGCATTGCTACGGAAGATAAAAAAAGTCAACCCCACCATATATGGAGCTTGATAAACATTGTGTTTTTCTATCAACAGATACTATAATATATCCGGTCTTAGCAACGTACCTTGTTTAGCCACAATTAGATACATATAAATAGAGAACACTAAATCACACATTTTAAGCACGTAGTTCAAATTAAATAGAGCAAGTTCACATCATGATAGCCATGTTGAAACATTATATAGTTCAATTTTTCTTAAGTTCTAAGTTCTTTTAGTTAATTTCACATGTATTGTTACGAGCAAAAAGTTATAAACCATCTCAGTAAAAATATTACGAATTTAGTTAAAGTTAAATATCAAGTTTGGGCATTAGTGAACTTAATTGCAATGGTATAATAAGACAAACAAGAACAATATAGTATTTCTTCACTTGGATAAGACTAATTAATGTACACAAAGACAACAAAATTCTTAAAATAAACAACTTCTTGAATGCCTTCATAAGTGCATTAAAACTGTAAGACGATAATAAACTTTTCCCAGAAGTAACATAAGCAACACTCCACCAATACAACATCATGGAATTACTCAGAATGACTCTAAAATTGCAAACCAAAGGTACAATGCCAAAATGAGACCAAGTTCTCTATTGTACATATAGGCTACTATTTAGATAAGAGCATAGATCACCATAGATAACAGTTCTAGTGTAATTTAGTTTTCAATTATCCGAATCTGATGTGTTATACATAGGGTTCAATATTGCAATGGATCCTTACTCAAAGTATTACGCCGTAACACACGATGTGCTTTTTCACTTTTTCTTTTTGTTTATTTCTGCTCAGTGTTTACATAAAGAAGCCTCTGGTAATCACGTATTTCTTGCCTTTATTTGGGTGTTAAATTTGCATAATGTGCCCCACCATTTTCACGTTTTCCTTCAATTTTCTCAGTCGTTAATCTTTTATGCCTAAACAGGTAGACCCTGCTACATGATTTCTCTTGATATGCATGAAGCCACATCATCTCAAGACTCCACTAACCTGCATGCCATGTCAATATCCACTGCGACTGCTATTTATATCTTCTATCGATTTCCTATGGTCTTATGCATGCAATGCTTCTATATGGTATACGCGTGGAGTATCACTCAAAATCCCGCAGCAACGCACTGGGAATTTATCTAGTTATTGTAAATTCTTTCCTAGAATGGAATAATATGTCATTCAAAATAGTGAAAATGTAGAAAAATCCATCTGCCTCTATGCCTAAATAGATACACCCCACTACATGATTTCTCTTGACATGCATAAAACCACATCATCTCAAGACTCCACTAACTTGCATGTCATGTCAAATTGTCAACATCCACTACGACTCCTATTTATATTTTCCAACGATTTCCTATGGCCTTATGCATGCAATGCGTCTATGTGGTATATGTGTGGAGTAACACTCAAAATCCCATAGCAACGCGCTGGGAATTTATCTAGTTGTTGTAAATTCTTTCCTAGAATGGAATAATATGTCATTCAAAATAGTGAAAATGTAGAAAAATCCATCTGCCAAAATATATAAGCTTAGAATATGTACCCATAGTGATGCCTTCGTGCCTTGGCAAGCAGACGTCGAGGACGGTAGCCTGGCTGTGGGATGTATCTAGAAATTTGAAACCCTAAAGCCAAATATATATTGGACTCTTATATTTGAAAGTTTCACTTGTCTAATTTAATTATGGGACAAATTCACTCAAGCATATATAACTTAAATAAATGTGTTATTGTTAAATACAAAATTTAGAAATATGTATGGTACTCTAATACTTAAAAAGTTTGGACTGTCATTTAATTATGGAACAAATTCAGTCAAGCATATATAACTTAAATATATTTGTTATTGTTAGATATAAAATTGTAAATATATTTGTTATTGTTAGATACAAATTTTAGAAATGTATCAAATATTAATGTTAAAAGTACAAGCATTACTGATACTATATTGTACTGAAAAAGGCATCACCGTCTCATATTTCTACAATTCTGAATGTGATTCATGAACTTTCTTGTCTACGGACTGTCCAACATGTATAGATCACTATATGCCTTGTCACCAAAAAAACACAGCTGACCTGAACAAATGATGATCCGATTGATTGAGTTGCGTCGTGGCCAACAATCGATGACTGGACTCGCGGCGGCGTCTTTGCGGTTTAGGCCTCGTTTGGATCATAGGATTTCTAAAGGAATTTTATAAGAACCAGAATCCTATAGTTTTTGTCACTGTAGCAGTGTTTGGAATCCTCATCCATTCCTTTCCAGAGGAAAGGTTCCTCCTTTTGTACGTTTTGGAGGAAACAAAAAATCCACCTCCAGCTCTTTGTTTCGATTCCTTCACGAAGTCCGATGGAATCTGGAGACTAATGCATCATTAGTTTACACATAAGAGGCGTTTGGGTCACCACTTCGCCGGTGATGTGCGGTCTATCACTAATTGCATGCCCTGTTGGTACGTGTGGCCATCCAGGAAGCTTCGAAATAATACATATCACTATGTAAAATAAGTGATTGCTTAGTTTAAGTAATCATGTTTATCATTAACCTATACCCTTTTTCATTAATCAATAATCATTATGTAATACTAGTTTAGTTATATTTGCTAATTAATCTATAATTAATTGTTGATCCTACAAAGTATAAATCATAATAATATTGACTAATTAATTTATCATCAAGTACTCCTACCCAAAACACAAGAGATTAGTACATAATATTATTGTGGTCTATTATTAAGTGAGATTAGCATATATTTTCGATTTTCTTGCAATTTTCTAGTTCCTGCATACCAAACGGCTATCCTTTTACAATTTCTATATTTTTTTTTTGTTTTCACACGTTATTCTTTTATATTTCTATGTTTTCTATCTCTGCATTCCAAACGCGTCCTGACTTGTCTAGGTTGACGAAGTCACGGAACGGAAGCGCTGCGCCGCCGCTGGTGGCGTCTGAAGTGCGTGATGCAGCACATGGATTAGAGACTGTTCACCATCCAGTTGCACATCCAATGGCACGGAGACCAAGACCATCCAGTTGCGGCAGCGTTAGACCGAAACCAACGAACCAACTGTTTTTTCCTACGTTTTTCTAAAATTAAATATAGTACTATTAAGTCCTGTAAATAAAAAAAAATAGTTAAAATAGTAATGGATGACGGAGGCAGAGGATGCCGCAGTCTTACCCCGGTTAACAATACGGGCCTCCAGAGCTGCCGCGCAGTTGCTACTGCCCATCGACAGCCCACGTCGTAGCCCTCAGGTCAAGGGTCCGCACTCCGCAGCATGTTCCGCAGGGAAGCCGGTGTTCTGTTTTATCGTTGAAAAAAAAAAGAGAAGCATGCGTGCGGAGCAAAGCCGCAGCGGGGCGGAACTATGCGGGAGCGGGGCACTGCAGCTTTGTTAATAATTAAGTAGAGATAGAGATAGAGATTTTGTTGTCCTCATTTTATGTTTATTTGCTAGCAGCTACTGTCATTATTTATTATAATCAGTCGGCATTGACAACTCGAACTACACATGAGGCCAAGTGACATGATGTCGGCACGTGCCAATTGCCATCATCATTTAAACCTGATCTTATTTTGACATGTGCAGTTAATGTGGTTAACACTGTATTTACCTATTGTATGGATGTTAAAAAAGCGATAGCCATACTAGTTGCATATGTCTAAATAAGATCAAGTGTGAGGCAGTAATTGGTCTTTTTTGTGTTCTGGATTACTAATGTTACCTGAGTCGTTTTGAGAACTAGTAGTAAGGACAAGTATTGGGAAAAAACAACATAACATGATTATGCAAGATCTAAGTAATTGCAAAATAGGTGGCCAAAGATAGAGCTTCTTCCTATTTTTTTATATATAAAAGGTAATTGGGCTAGGTATAGTCCATAGGGTATACATTTGATATAAGGCCCCATATACATGCCATACATTGAAGTAAGCCGACAACACTATTGCTTTTATTTTTAGGCATCTACAAGAATATTACCATCGGTGGCGGAGCTGAGTAGAGCTTAGGTGGTGTACGGAACCAGGGTAAAAAAAATAAAATAGTAGTTAATAGGTTAATTCCACCACTTGTGGACCCCCTTAACCAAAAATATGTGCACCACCCCCGATCCCCCAGCAGGCCAACTGCTAGCCTGCAAGGCATTCGACATGCAAATAGATGGCCCATGAGATGTGTCTTCAAAGGCCTGGAGATACTCGTTGGAGTTCTCATTATAATTATCTGAAAAGTCTAGTTGAGTTGTTCCCAAGAGTTGTCAAAGTGCTCCGTTTTGTGGAAAAAGAAGACAAGGATGGAGGTAATAGAGAACAAGCTTGGAGCATCCAAGCATACTTTCAATCTTTCTCATTTGTCTTCTATCTTCATCTCATGTTAACTATATTGTCTATCACAAATACACTATCAGTAGCATTACAACGAAAAGATCAAGACATTGTGAATGCTATTCATTGTGTGAGAGCAACTAGAAGCCGTTTGGTTGAGATGAGAAGAAATGGATTTGAGAAAGTCCTATGTGAAGTTTATGATTTTTGTGACAAACATGATATTTTCAAATTGGAAATGGCAGTTACATACATTGATCCAACAAGACCAAGGGCAAAATCAGGACTTACCAACCAGCACCATTATGAGGTTGACTGCTTTAATGAAGTTCTAGATTGGCTTGTTCAGGAGCTTGACAATCGCTTCAGTGAGACAAGCTCTCAGTTGCTTGTTTGCCCAGCTTGTTTCAATCCAAGGGACCCATTTCATGATTTCAACGTGGAAAAATTGATGAGTCTAGCTAAATTATATCCCAAAGATTTTAAAAGTAGGCAGCATCAGGATCTTGAAGAAGAACTGCGTCGTTACATTGTAGATGTGAGAGAAGATGATAGATTCTCTAACATACAAACTGTTGCTGAGCTTTCCCAAAAATTAGTGGAGACAAGGAAACATCGTACCTATCCTTTGGTTTACCGGCTTTTGAAGCTAGTAGTTGTATTACCCATTGCAACTGCAACAGTTGAGAGGTGTTTTTCTGCCATGAAAGTTGTCAAAAACAAATTGCGCAATCGCATTGGCGATGACTATATGAGTGACCGTCTCATTTGCTATGTGAAAAAAGAAGAAATGAGGAAAGTTACAAACAATGATGTGGTTCAAAGGTTCTTAGACATGGCAGATCGGAAATACTAGAAGGTACTTATTTTTACTCGTTTTCATTAGATTATTCTTTAATGTTATATGATAATTAAAGTATCTATCATCTTTTATTTAGGTCACTGTGGAAATCAAGAGTTCAGGACTTCTTAGATCGGATGATTTATTTTGAAAAAGCCGGTCATCTTTTGTTCATAGTTATGGCATACATGTCATTCTTCTGAGTACACTGTACTAACCATAATATTATTAGTGTTGGTCGAACACCACTCTCATGTCATTGTGATGTTAAAAACTCTAAAAACTAGTTAGGCAATGTTGCTGCAGCATATGTGAATATATATATATATATATATATATATATATATATATATATATATATATATATATATATATATATATATATATATATATTGATGACTATAATTATGTTGAAGTGGTGCACCCCTTATATTCTGCTCTAGCTCCGCCCCTGATTACCATGTTTCTTTTGAAAAAAAAGAAGAAGGATTGGATTAATATTCGTTAAGCAGCTAGCCTAGATATAGCCCTGTCAGTATGCAATGTTGTGATATACATGCATACTTAGACGACGACTGGTGAATTTGACAATGAAACTTGTTGAAAGCGAGGGACAGACCCACCATTATATTAATAATAATTAGTACAGCACTAGTAGTAAGCCGCGGCTCGCCGAGGCGCGTGAGCTTGGTTGGCAGGAAGGACTCGTGCCACGCGCGGTGGGCAGCTTCGTCGTCCATGGCGCGACCTGGGTCCTGCAGCAAGACGATGTAGGACCTGTATCCTCCTGGTGAAGGAGGAGCTTCTTCTGTGAGGGATCTTCGTCTCCAACGAGTTGATGTGGTGGTTGCGCCGTCAGCGACAGCGGAGAAGATCAACACCACGAGTAGAAAGCAGCAGCGGGATGGAAACCGGTGGCCAAGAAGGAACGCCATGGAAAATCTGTATCTATACCCTATAAAAAAACGATTTTAAAATAATAATTTATACTTAACTCTAACCTACCCTATAGTACACTCACCCTTGGATCAAGTATATTAACCGTTAGATGAGTCCGATTAAGTTTTCGTTGGCCCACAAATACGTTAACATAATTATTTAATCGATTGCTACGTGTTTTTTAAATGGTCAGATCCAATCTTTTTCACCCTTTGCAGTCAAATTTCAGTCCGAATAGAAATGTTACGCGAAATCATTACACGTTTCTGCCATCAATAGCTATTCTTTTTTCACCGGCATCATCTGACCCACCGGCCACCGTGCATACCCACCCTCGTTGATTCGTTTCTCACCAGAATTCAAGTCCAAGTCCTAACACAGTAGGACTCTTAATACAAGCGACAATAACAGATCATCTGCCATCCATGGAGGCCCCCAAGGCCCAACAACGATTAGAAAGTATACATCACGAACATAGAGTATAATCCCAAATCGTGATCTCAACTGTGGACAGGTATATTCATAAACTTCGTTCAACAAGCTTGATTGACAAATCAGAGAGCTCAATTGAGCAGAGGGAAAAACAAGAGAGAAAGAGAACTACAGAAACATCAGTGATGAAGAGAGGCTGAGAAATCTCTCTGGCAGAGGCAGAGACGAGAGGGGGATCTAAGCAAGAGACAAGCAAGTCGTCAGTGCATACCCAAGCCACTCAGCAGACATCAGGCGAGCTCCGAGTCGGCTGCCAGTGGTGGTGCGGCGGCCGGAGAGGCACGGGTTGGCGGGGATGGAGAGGCACGGGTCGGCGGCGGCCGTCGCGCCTGGTCTGGCTGTCTGGGGAGGCGGGCGTCGCCGGGGTCGGACGGGCGGAGGAGGACGAGGAAGAGTGGAGGAGAATGGGTGGGCGCGCTAGGGTTCCCCGCCCCTCGGGTTCTTTTGCGCCGCGGTCAGGCTGCGAGCCGTCCGATTCTATCGGACGGTGGACAAGGTGGTGGGATGAGACGGGCTGGGCCGGCTATGGCCTAGCTCGGGATGAAAGTTGGGCTGCACAATGACTTCGATATTTTTCTTTAGTTTTTGGGCTTAGAGGTTATTGTCGTATTAGGAATTGATGCACTATTTAATAGTGTTATAAGTCTAATTTTAATGCATGATTGTGAAGAGTATTTTTCAGGATTTTGAGATAACTTCAAGTTAAATTCTATGAGTCTATTATTATTATTTAAATGAATTTTAAGTTGTTTTACACATCCTTTAGGAAATACTATGATGACATTAAAATAAGATATGAGCCATTGCTTTTAAATATTTTAGTACAACTATTGATTTTTCATTGTTTATGAATAAGTTCAAAGTTTTAGTGCAATATACATAATTTAAAATGTTAATAAGTTTAAATTATGTTTGAGCATGTAGTTCTATAAGCCTTTAATTTTATGAAGCATTTTATGCACAGCTCAAAATAAGTTTATGGTTAAGAATTAGCTTGTTTATCTTTATGACAAATTTATAAATATGGCAATTATTCTATATTCATTTATTAGTCACGTGTGGGAGAGCGCAGTTCCCGACGTGCTATCTGCCGCAGTGCCTACGGTGCCGACAAAACGGTCCTTGGTGGAGCCGTGCGCAGGCTGGTGTCGCGTGTCTCCCGGCAAGAGGAGGGGTCCCGACGGCGCCGCTTCTCATCCACCGTGCAGGTGCGCCGCCGCCACTGTGAGGATAGAGGGGGAGAAGGAAAAAAAACTAGGGTTTAGGGGGCGAGGGGTTGGGTTGGTCGGTTTTTTGATCCACCCGGCTCACATGAGCCATCTGATTTTGATCAGACAATGTGGTGAAGCCACCGGATAGGCTAACAGGCCAAAAGGGGAGGCGACGGGATTAAACGGGTTGGTCTAATCAGCCCAGTTCGAGAGGAAGTGTGGACAAAAAAGGAATAATTATGTGATGCACACACATATATTTTTTGAGCTAGATTTAACCTAAGACAATGTGTTTTATGCAACATGCTATCATGTAATTGGAAAAATACTATATAACCCCTAAGGCATAGAAGATCGGATATATAGCACATTGAACTATAAATCAGATATTTAACAAATTAAACTTTTAAAAAACATACAAATAACCCCTAGGTGGTATTAGAGAGTGGTTTTTGCTGAGTTGTCACACCACATATGATACATATGCCACGTCATAGAACATGTGTACATCTGATCCATATATCATTTTTTCCCTTTATCCTTTTTTTTTCACTCCATCCACTCTCATCTCTCTATCTGTTGGCCATCGCTTCCATCCCGCTCATGTGCTCGCCGCTAGTTTCTCCTGTAGGCTCAGCTTGCCAGCGCATCCTTGCGCCTCCGCCTTTCCTTGCACGCGCAATAGGGCCACTAAGTCTAAAAATGGTGTATTTGAACTTTTACGAGTGATCATTTAGGTCCATTAACTTTATATTTTTATTGGTTGGGATCCAAATGTGGACCTAGATTAACCATAGAAAGAATCACTTGAAAGTTAAATAACCTGATTGATCACTTTGTAATTTCATAGAGATGGTACCGATAAATAAGATTAGAGACCTAATATGCAATCAACTCTTTCAAATAATTAAATTTAATAATATTTTTATTTATCCACGTCGGCTTCGCACGTACATTTTGGCTAGTCGAATAAAAAAGACAGAGAAAAACCGGGTCGTCAGATCCGGTGAGTGAAATAATTATTGGCATGGAGATTAAGCAGTACACCAGAGATTAGCATGACAGATTTCACGGATCGATCGAGATCGAGCCGGGGCAAGTCTATCGGCAAGAGATGTGACCTGCTCTTAGGGTTTGATGTTGTATATTGATCCGAATTTTATTTAGTTTTTAGACACGTCTTAGCCCAATTATGTTATGGTAGGTCACGTGTTCCATTATATGAATACATCTTGTAAATCATCGGAGAAAAATGACGTCTCATTATAATTTTCCATGTTCTGTATACACTTTCTGATACAGTGAAATTTGTCGGCTGGCGCTCGTGGTTTTTTCCCATGAGGATTTTTCACGTAAAAATCGTGTCTCATGTTCGATTTTGTTTATCGCATTATTCGTTAACAATTGAAACCAGAGCTGGTCACGATATTGAAAAAAATTAAGGTTGCAGTCCCTTCGCCGCTGGAGTCTGTCTGTCGACGCGTTAGCTGAATCTAGTAGTTCTTCTATTTTCCGTTCTTCATCCACTATTCTAATTATTATTTTTATCTAGGGTATTAATCAGAGAGACATTTGGGAGAGCCGTTGGCTCCAGCCTGCTCCGCGCAGATCTTGTCGAAGCTGATTTGATCGGTGTGCCTCCTCTCGATTTCCACCTAGCGTTGAGTCCGAGGCCATCGGGAATTGCTTCGGTGGTTCCAAAGTTCGTCGGATTGGTATCGTGCGGTGCGTGGAAGAAAGCTGGTTCCCGTTGGCTGCAGGCTGCTGTCTCGTCCTTGCTCGCTCCTGTTGGTTCCTAGTTATCCCTACTAAAATCTTCTCTTATCTTTTAAAATTTTGAACACCCATTGTAGTTATGAATACCCATCTTCTGAATCCTAGGCACACCTCTGCTACAATCCCTTTGAAAATAACAAACACAGTATAATTTTTTTTGATACTGGATCCACCTATTTGGTAGCGTCTGGTACTTTTTTTTGATACAATCTATTTTTTAACCGTTGGATCTTCATCAATCGACCGGTCTTATTTTTTCCAACCGCTATAAAACTTGTACCTTTCCTTTAGTACAAGGCTTATGAATATACTATAGAATTAGCATTTCACTAAGAATAATTCCCACATTTCAGAAATATAGTCAGCAAAGAAAAAGAATGAGCACTGAAAAAGGATGTCAAGCAAAGACAGAGCATGATGGGCAGAGATATAACATCAACCATGAAGCTGAGGTAAGCAAGAGAGCTGTCAATTAAGTTATCCACAAGCTCTAATTAAATTCCAAACTAAAATTTCAGTAGAAAATACCTGATCTGGCCTCCTGCATAAGCTCACTCAGCGGCCTTGCTAGCGAGATGTTGCTCTCGTTGAAGAATGCAGTCGCCAGGCCAGATTTGCCAGCTCGTCCAGTCCTTCCAAACCGATGAACATAATCATCTATATCATTGGGAGGTCAAAATTAATCACATGGGCAACATGTGGTATATCAAGACCACGAGCAGCAACATCAGTTGCCACAAGGGAGTTGCTCCACTCTTGATGGACCTAAGAGCATGATCCCTTTCCGGTACAAAGAACACAGTAATATGGTCAATCAGCTGTCAAGGAATCTTGAATATTAGGATCTAATAAATCATTCAAAACTTTTGCAATCAAATTTCGGCAGTCGAGTTTACGAATATGAAACTCAGAGTGTTTCTTCTACTCATGAATTGTACTAGAAGGCTGTAGTATCTAGGAGCACCAACAAAGAAAACAGCCATTTTTTGGCAAAAGGACGCACAATAGCATAAGTATTCTTTTCTACTATATCTCTAGATGTAATCAATACCCTAAAAAAAATGGCACTCTCCAATAAAAAAATTAATTTAAATTTCAAATGCACACATAAATGGCATCTTACATCTTAGTACCCAAAAAAAGAAAAAACACAAATCTTTAGAGCATCATCAGATCAGCTAGACATCACACGTGCTTAGATTTTGATTTTCATTCACAATGATGCCACAAGGAAAACATAGGTAGAAAACTTGGTTCTAATATATTCACTCAATTTTCATGGTCTAGTTGCGATAATAACAAATCAGATTTATACAATCAATTACAAATATCGGGTTTCCAACTCTAGCCTACCCCACATGTTTGGGAATAAAAAGCTTTAGTGTTGCTGTTGAGAATTACTCATATTATTTTCTGATCTTCCGAAGATAATTATTAAGCGATTATAACCAACCCAACTTGCACTATACAGCAATATTTTATTAGTAAGAATGCACATGCACCATTGGCTGCAATGTAAAAAATGCACACAAGTCAAATCAGCCACTTAACCCTTGTGTCCTGTCTCCATGAATGCTAGTTTCAAGAAAACCATTTCTAAAGAGCCAGTCCTCCAGAGCATCAGCCCCTCTGTTTGTCTCCACGAAGACCAAAGTAAGAGCTTGCTGCATCAAAAAGATTAAACATCAAAGAAATGGAGAAAACATTGTCCCATGAACAAGTTAGAAAATAATAAGGTACAGAAACAGCAAGATATAATCATCACATCACTTGCAGTAAATTTCATAGGTGTAAAAAACTTAAAATCAATCAGGTTCAATCTAAGAATAACATAACAGCGAATCCCAAAAAGCATAGTACCTTCCTGTGTGTGAGGTAGCTTCGTTTGTCTGAATCTAAGAATTGATTCAATGTGTGAGAGGGAGGATGGGGATGAGGGTGTCATACCTTACGGATGGAGAACATATGACTATAGAGAGCAACTATACTTATTTTTCTATGAATGGCGTAGAGGCTATCTAAGAATTGAGTCCCGCAGAGCTAACAAATGATAGATATTAGCAAATACCTGGGTGTCACTGGGTGGTTCTATATTTGTTATCTTCTTTGATAAAAGTGTATTCCCAAGTGCCCCATTAATTTGCACAATAATATTTGACGAAATAATTTATACTACATAATCTTTAGCTGTAGCAAACATTCGACGAAAAATAAAAATCACCACTACATTTAAACAGGCAATACATAATTGATTAGGAAGTGCCTAACAAAATAATGCCAGCCTGTTCTAGGCACCTCACCATCAGCGTCTGGAACCAAATCAACCCTCTTGCGAGTAGAAGCACGGGTGCCCTTCTGTGAGGCCTCTCCGCAAACAGCGCAGTGAGAATCAATGCAAGTTGGGGCACAGAGCCCAAACTATTATAACAGGCAGCTAAAATCCCTGAAAAAAGGACTAAAGAGTGGCAGCACTGGCACAGGGGCAGGGAGAACAACTTCTGTACCTGGGGTTGTTTTTAACAGGCGTGGCAGCATCGTCCATTACAGGAAGGGGGGTCTGGGAAAAAAGGACCACTGTGGGTAGGCTATGAACATGCACTCCAAAGCAAACAAGCACAAGAAAACCATCAATTGGCAAACATAGAAGCAAGTTACAATGGCAGATAGGAATCATGTATAGAGAATTTTACACCCGGGTCATTTTTTTGGCTATGCATATTCCTACCACATATAAAGATTTTTTTTTGGCTATGCACATTCCTACCACATATAAAGAATATTACATAACGCTCTTTTTTTATTTTCACAGGACTCTTTCTACAATTTTTTTGGCGCATGTTTTAGAGGCTTGAAGCCATACACAAGCAACCGTTATTCTTCTCATAGACTATTCGTTGGTGCTACATCATCAATTGTAGCGGCGTATACTTATCGTAGGATCTAACCAAAAGACCTATAGCTACGAGCCATCAGCAAATATTAACAACCTTTTCGCAATGTAAATCACATGGAATAACTTCAAAAAGAGTACCTCATATAAAATTAAATACCAAAATCAACTCTTTATTTCTTAGGAGAACCTGTAATCTTAGCTTCGCTTTAAAGAGCAAGGTATATTGCATATGTTGATAGGAGAACCTTTTCAAGGGCTTACAGGTGAGAATCTTCTATAACTTGGGAAGGCCAACAAATTAGTGTGAAAGGGTGTTTTCCTGCACATATAAGCAATACATCAGTTGTCCTCCGTACCAATGCACTGGAGAGATCAATGACCTGTGACTACGAGCAATGATCTGCGCATGTCAAAGTCAAAATCAGTTCTCTTGCTTATTAACTATGCACCGTAGTCCCTTCTGGAACACGCTTCCGCTGCAGGAAAATAGGTGGCAGAGCAGCAAGAGGAGAACAAAAAGAAGAGGTAAATTTGTCAGCTCAGCAAGAAGATAAGCTCTTCTAGACCCAAAAAAGAAAGGCAGGGGAAATTATAGAAGCGACTTGTAGCTTCCAAGTCAACCAGCTAATGCCAGAATGGCAGCCATAAAAAGAACACACGTGGAATTTCCAGTAAACCAGGAAATGCTAGCCCTAAAAAAAGAACATACACAATAGAAGACTTTTGCTTCAGCATATATATAAATATATATGTCAGATAATTGCTGTGGGTTTGTCCCAAGAACATCATCTACAACTTTCCACTACAACTTCAAAAAAATCAGAACGAATTATGTACAGAGATTGCAAAAGAGGGGAAATATTTGAACAATAAATTCATATCATACAAACAATGGCAACACTGGCAGGTGTAAAATCTAACTACCTCCTGTTCACTGAAGAATTCAGAAACCATACGGAAGCTTCTTGCTGTGTCCAACCAAATGTCTGTTATCCAATTATTATGTTCCAACTTTCAAGTAAAACAGCGAAATGCAAGAAAAAAAATTGGAAGGGACAACATTTCTAAGGTAAAAAAGAGCATACCTCACGAGAAATAAATATGTTAGGAAAACCAAAATCAACGAATGCTTGCGATGAATAGCGGACTTGATGACGCCATCAGGCCTGTGGAAGAGGAGTGGCTGCGGCACGCGTACGCGAAGAGCGCGATGCCACATCCTCCTCAGTGCCACCGCTGGCTACTCCTCACCACTGCTCGCTCGATGACGGCAACATCGGGCAGCGGTGGCGCCAAACCAAGTGAGCTAGCGGCGGCGGACGCAGAACGAGGCAAAGGAGATGACAGCCCAAGAGCAGAAGCTGCAGGCCTGCGGCGGACGGGCAGAAAGACACGGAGGGGACAGGGGACGCCGGAGGCCGTCGCGGGTGAGGGCGAGGGGGTGCTGGCGGCGCGGCAACGCCATCGCTCCATCGCAGGCGACAGGGACGCGTTTTTTTTTGGAAATCAGAGCGGAGTCAGGACGGAGGCCGACGCCGGCGCGGTGGGTGCATGAAAAGGTGAAAAAAATCACTGCAATTTGCGAGCGGGGGACTCTCGCAGCGCTGAAACGGGGCGCTGGAAGCCTGGAACGCCCATCGTAACATTTCCGGAGCCAAAAAGTGGACCCACGCCAATTACACCATAAAATGTATAATGTAGATGAAGGTGTCGCAAAAAAAAAAGTAAAGAGAATGAAGTAAATCCTACAGCTTTGGGCCCGATTGGTTTGCTTCCCACCGGAGCTTGGCTCGCATCACACAACCAGGCCCTGCCGGCCATGTTCTGCGCATGCAAGTAGCCTGTGTTTGCTTGCTTGGTTGGCGCTGACCTGGCTGGTGGAGAAGGCGTTTGGTTTGAGAAAAAAATAGAAGCATTGTCCTCTTGTCACCTCACGTTCAGCTCTGTTGTACTGTTCACTCGCATCCCGCCGGCCAGGCTCCACGGAAACGAGATTTTTTCTCGTATCCCGCCAGCCATGCTGAAGGGTGCCTCGTGCACCGGGAGGGCCAGGCCCAAGAGGCTATCTAGGGAACCAAACACTGATCTGTTGCATCCCACGGACCTGGTTGAGCAATATACAGGCAACCAATCAGGCCCTTTGTTTCTGCTCTGCTCTGCTCTGCTCTTAAGTGACACTAATCCATATACAGCGTATGGCGTAGGGTTTGAGTTTGAACGAATGCAGGTCGCAGCCCTCCCTAGGCTAGGGTCACCGGTGAGTGGAAATATATGTGAAAAATACTGTTTGCGCACAGTACACAGAGTGAAAAAACAATGATTGCACACTGTGCACAGTATAGATTCACGCTCTGGTGACCATGGCCTTACAGAATTGAAGATACCGAAAGTGAACACCTGTTGACACTACTCTGGTTGGTTGGGAGAATGAGCGAGGCACCAACAAAGGGAGCATAAGCCGGCATCCATATCCTGTGCAATCGAAGTTTTCGTGCGATCATCGTGCAATTTTAATAAAAAATATTTTAAATTTTTTTGAAAAAAAATCATGGATGTATATATTAGCCTACCCTATTTATACATTAAATTTTATGATCAAATTCATCCTACTCTATCAGTTAAAAAAAAGATAAATTTGGGATGCATTTGAACTTTACTGTTTTTCAGGAAATTTGTCTTTTTTGTAACTGCTAGAGTAGAATGAATTCGATCATGAAATTTTTTTGTATAGATGGAGTAGGCTGAGATTTACATTCATGATTTTTTTAGAATTTGTTGAAATTTTTTTAGTAAGATTGCACGGTGATTACAACAAAACCTCGATTGCACGGGATATGTCCCCGGCATCCAGACAAAGAACCACATGAGAGATCCATCCAGCCATGGTCAATTTATACTTGATACTACTTGTGTACTGCTACAAAAGCTAGCTGGGGTGGAACTGAACATTCTAGATAGTACTGCATTTGATCTGACACTGTCAGATTTTTGTAACACAACAATAACAGGCTGGTCAAGGAATTGAAGAAGAATGTTTACAGTTGAAAACATAATTGCCAACCAACCAGGATGAGGCATCGACTCATGTACGATACCCAGCAGCAGCAACTAGTGTTGAACAACCAACACTTGAAAGACAGAGAAACTCTTCTTATTCCAGGAGGAGACAGACAGACTCGATGATCTTAGTCTAGGGCCCCCTCGTCGTCTTCTTGCGGGTGCTTGTACCCGCTGGCGATGATCCCGACCACGTGGGGCTTACCGGCGACGACCTTCGCCTCCTCCTTCGTGAGGAGTGCGAAGAAGAGATTGAGGTTGGTGTAGCACGACTCGAGAAGTCGCTGCTTGCCTTCACTGGTCATGTTGGTGGGCAGGAATGAGAGGTGCCAGGCGCCTATAGCCGCGTCGTCCATGCCGATGTCGCCACCGAAGAGGGAGACGATGTAGGTCTTGTACCCTGCCGGCGAAAAGGGCTCCGCATCGGGTTTCTCTGCCAAGTGCGTGGCAGCGGTGGAGACGTCGCTGATGGTCAACAGAAGCACAAGGGCTAAAGCGAAGTGGGTAGCGGCGGTCGCCATGGAGACCGGGGTGGCAATGGCGAGAGGAACGGGCAGGCGCAAATTGGGAAAAACGGCGGCGCCCGGGTGCTATACGAGAGAGGAGAGGTGGGGGCGAGAGAGACAAAGTAAAACCCTAGGGTGGGCTGGGCTCCCAATGGATGCTGGCGGGCGAGCAAGCTACGGGCTATTGAGCCTCTGCTGGATGTACCTGGGCCCTTACATACCGCATGGGGTCCTGCTTGGGGAGGGAGGGGAGACGGCGTGCCGAGCGATTCCGCTTGGAGGAGAAGGAGAACGAGTGAACGACCACTCCCTGCAGCCGGATTGCTTCCCATGGCGCCATAGCTCGGCACGCCACTGGGAGGGAATGGGGCGGTGGGTTCGGTCTGCCGGGCTGCGATCCGAACAGCATGGTGGTTTGCAGACTCGCAGTTCAGTCTCGCCCGGAGTAAAAGATTGAGTGTGGGACCATCTCTAGTAGCCAACAGATTCAATTTTACCGTGTCCCATTACTTGACGTGAGCACCACTCTAATTCTACAGATTAACATGAAAGGGATTAAATGATAATTTAGCTTAAGTAATGGCCAAGTTTGCTGTACCTGTAAATACCTCGCTTGGCCATGCTTGAACGTCACACACGCTCAAGTGTTCTTCATACAACACACTCATTGTAAGACCCATGGCCGCCGGTGAGGATCGACATCGTGAGCCGATGGTACATAGGCGATAAAGAGCCGAGGAAAGGTTCCTCTATTGCTCCAGTTTCCAGATTAGGAATGGTTACTTCTCCATATGGTATTCTGGGGTGTTTACTTATCCCCTTTCGATTACAACTCAAAAGGAAAAACATACTAACAACACAACACTCTTACAACCAAGGAAACGTATTCCAGCTACCCGCCTTCACTTGTGGGAGACGTTGGCGCAGCTGTGACAACTCCCCCGCGGAAGATTCTGCTTGACCCCAAGCAGGAGCATCCGGGCAACGAGCTTTGACGACGTTGTAATCTTCCCAAGTCGCAGCTGACTGTGGTGGTGAAGTCCACTGAATGAGAGCCTGAGGAATAGCACCATTGCCATGTTTGACCAGACGATGATCTAGAATAGTGGCCGGAAGTATGGAGTTCTTTTGTCCAGATCAGGTATTGTTGGTAGATCCGTGTACACCGGAGTATAGCCGGCAGTGTAGGGCTTCAACTGTGACACATGGAAAATCGGGTGGATGGTACAGTCATCAGGTAGTTTCAATCCGTAAGCCACGGATCCCACCCGCTCCAAGACAGAGCAGGGACCAAAATAGTAGAAGTCCAATTTAGGAAAGGGTTGGTTGATCAGAGAAGATTGAGCATAAGGTTGGAGTTTCAACAATACTTGATCACCAACTTGAAAAGCGAGTTCAATTCTGTTCTTGTCAGCATGTTGTTTCATTCGGTTCTGAGCTGCAATAAGATGTGCTTTAAGGAAGGACAGATGATGTTGCCGAGTAGTGAATAAGTCTTGTGCTGACTGGATGTTGGTATCCAGTGTACAGGTTCAGCCGCCAAATTTGGTTCATACTCGTAAAGTGCTTTGAACGGGGAATGTGATTCCCCCGGCATCTCAAAAGCCCTGACACACAATTAAATTAATGTTAATCAAGGATTTGGACGTAATCATGCCTAGAGAAGAACAACAACTAGGCCAGAAAATCACTAAGTCAAAAATTTTCAAGATGAATATGCAAAACCTTGCGTTGTTTGGTTAAGGAGTTAAAAATTTATAAGCTTTCATACGAAACATCAAATATCAAGATCTTAGTTCCATATGTTACCTTCAACTTTGGAGTTTTGACCTTCATTAAAATCAGATGATAAGGGGCTCAGAAGTTCAAAGCCAACCAACACAGATTACCCTTGGGAAATTCTGCTAAGTCTAGGGATTTCACCTTCCCCAAATTTCATTCTGAAATTACTTTCAGTTTCATTATACAACTTAAAAATTTTCCCATCTATGAAATGAAATTAAACTTGTTACCTTTCCAACGCATCAGATCTCAAAATGATTGGACTTCATTTGGTACTTCAAAAGTTGAAAATAAGGAAGGCTCTACAATAAGTAAAGATGCTGCCTCCCCAAATCTCTGAATATGTTTGAACTATTATTTCAAAATTTGGTGTAAATTTGAAGAAACTTAATATAACAAACTTGTAAAAAAATCTCATGATGAACAACTTTGCCAATTGGAGCTTTAACATTCACAAAGGTTTGCTTAGGGATTTAGGGCTTTTACTGTCAGCATACAAACACAATCAAAATCTGAACTGTTTAGAAATTCCACTTTTTCCCTAAACTACCATCATTTTCATATAAAACTCTAATTTAGAAAGTTGTAGGTATTGAAATTTTGAACAAAGTTGGTATAAAACATTTCAGGTTATTTTGGCTACAAATAGGACTTTTAGAATTTTCTTTGCAAGTGGCTGTGTGGTCAAATCTGAAACCCTGAGACAAATTCAAATTTAAATCATATTTCGACTCAGAATTTGACATTGAGCCTTTTGACAAAATTGTAGGTCACAAATAGCACTACAATTCCTCTAATTTGAGTTCTTCCAAATTCTGCCGTTAAATCGGTCAAAAATACGATTTTCAGAGAACAAGAAAACCAGTCAAAAATGTGTTTTCCTTTTCTATCTTTTTCTCTCACTGACAGGTAGACCCCGCGATCCGGGCAGCTCGCCCATGGCGAGCCGGTGAACGCCACACGGCCGCCGGTCACCGGCGCGCTACCCGTCCCCTTCCCCGCGCCGCGCTCTCTTCATCTAGACGCAAATGCGACCCCGTTCATCACTCTCCCGTCCTCTCCCTACGTTTCCTCTCCGAGCTCCCGTGCATCATTTGCCATGGCCGCCATGGCCAAGCTCATGGCGAGCTCACACCTCTACTGCCTCAGGCCCTCTCCCTCCTAGCCAGCACACGCACGGCGCTCACCTCGTCTCCCTCCACCGTCTCCCCAAGTTCCAAACCACCGCCATCGCCCCTAGCGGCATCCCCATGTGCGCCGTACGCGCAGCTCCACTCACCCCGGTTCATCGCCGTGGGACACCACCACCAGCACCTCCTCGTGCCTCCAACCTCCACCCCCGGACACTCCTAGCCCCCACGCAGCTCGCACACCCCTCCAAGCCGCCTCTCCTTGCCTCCATCGACGGATCAAGCACGCGGTCGCCAAGCTGCGTGCACTAGGGATGCCTCTGGTTCACGCGCGTTCCCTGTCGATTCGGACCTCCCCAAGCGACGAAATCCAGGGGGAACGGTAGCACATCATCGGGAACATCTTCCTGGAGCAACACGACTCCAAGTACACGCCCCTTACACGCGGATCCGAGCCCACAAAGCCGCCGGCCGCGCGCAGCCTTCCCCTGGCTGGAGGTAGAAGAAGAGGACGCGAGTTGTTTCGATTTAGCCCCTGATCTTTTATGTTTTTCCGTATTCATCTCAAGTGCTGTGTCATGTGTCTTGTATATCTTGTGAGCTAGTCCCTAGGATCTATGTTTAATTTCGTTTAGGTCCCTGGCAGTGAGGAATTTCGATTTTTGGCATTACCTAGATATGAGAACTTTAAAAATTCATAAAAAAAATAGAATAAAAACGCTAAAAATGCAAACTCAGTTGCGTTGTGTTTCTATTTACTAGATCTACAGAATGAGTATGATGGTTGAGTGTGAAAAGACTGTTTTACCCCTGATTTATTGCATGTTAAGTAAAAGAAAATAAATGCTAAAAATGGACTAAATGGAATCCAAAAATTGTGAAATCTTGATAGCAGCATGTACATGATATATAGGTTCTGCTGTGATTTTGGTAACCCTAGCACTTACTGTTAAATTACTGTTTGCCCTCATGCATGTATTTTGTGCATTTTACAAGAGTAAAAATATTTGTTACATAGAAAGTGCTCCAAATATTCCATTGAAATTTGTAGATGCTCTATGTTACATATTTAGTCCATTTTTAAAGTTTCAAGTTCTGTATGTAAGTTTTGTTGCTATTTTGAAATAGACAAATAATTGCATGTTAAAATGAATAATAGGAAAAAGTGACTTTGTGGTGCAAAATAAATTCTGAGAAAAATCATGGTGCTTAATGGTTAAGGTTAGATTCTAGAAAGTATTATTAGTGATTTTATTATTGTTGTGGTGTCTTACATCTAACAATGAGTTCAAATAAACATGGGAAAATGGGAATACTATCAAATTAAGTTATTTGCTTTACTGATTTTTGTGTATGATAAGGTTGGTCAAGTTGCTTGTTGCTTGTTGCATGCTACTATTCACCTTGCACCAGCACCATATACGTTCATTTGCATTCGTTTGCACTCATTTCATTATACCATGCATATCATTCATTTAGTGACGTTTAATGTAGAAATGTGATCAAGGAGTTGCCGCAAAGGGCTACATCAAGCCACGGTGTCCAAAAGACCAACTAAGACCCAAATACCACCTGTAGGCCCCTGAAGTGGTATTTGAACGGAGGAATTGTCCAAGTGATCAAGGGGTTGCCTGGGGCAAAGCCCCACAACCCGGCAAACTAACTTAGTTTAGTTTGTTGGTTTTGAGAAACATAAGCAAAGGTAGGCAGAACCATGAATTTTCCAGCTAATATTATCTTGACTGATGATTACGCATCCACATTAGGAGTTGATTGAAAACAATTGCATTAGATCCGCTGGCCGCCCTGGCCCTAGCACCTATATATAGATTTCGTGGGATGAGTTGCCTAGGCTCTGCTAGGTACGAGTAGATACGAGTGAATGGAGTCACTCGTCGCGTAGGTGTTTTCAAAATTTCAGAAATCTTACTATTATGAAAGTTATTATTATGCTCATGATTTAAATAGAGACCGGGCGGAGAATAATTTTATTTGGTGGTGTGCATTGTTGTATCATTTGGCTCCGTCCGAGTCGTTTAAGGCCCTTCCGCTGTTCGCCTGCTGTTCGGCATAACATTGCTAGAGTGCTTATCCGGGATATGGAACCGGAAAAGTCTTTGTTGGGCTCGTCCAAAGCACAAAGACACGTTCCTACCCGCTGGTTGAGAGTAAGGTGGCCCGGGGGAGCTTGGTACTCATGGTGGGGAGAGCGAGATGTCGACAGACTCGTCATGGGGGCACAACCTGGGGGCTAGGTGTGAGTGAATCGAAATTGAGACGAGACATGTTAAGATTGGGACTATATGTGGGAACGCGATGGCCAGTAAGCATATACCCCTGGCATGATAGTTATTCCTGAGAATTAAAATCGATTCGAATCGCTGATGCCCACCAGGTGTGGGAATGCTGATAATACACACGGGCAACGTAGTAATTACTTAAATATAATATATCTATTACTCATGTTTTCAAATACTACATGCTTGTACTACTGTGTTGTTTACATTTTTGCAAGTTATTATTATTATGGAGTTATTTGTAAATGATGAGACTTGTTAATTTATGATATTATACCTCTGATTAAAATCTATAGCTAAAGATCCACTTGATAGTAAGCAAGTTTTGCGTCAGCCGTAAGCCAATCCATTAAGTCCTACTGAGTAATTAGCACTCAGGGTTTGCCCCCACCTTTTGAGTACAGGTACCGACGACATCTGGACAAGTGCCTGTAGGAGGATAGTACCGGTGGGCTCGGTGCTGCTCGCCTCGATCATCATTGCATGAAGACTACTAAAGTATTTCATTTTTGTTGCGAGATATTTTTGAAACCGCTTGCACTATCTGATTCGAACTTGACTTTCATATGGCATTATGTTGAAACTTGTGTTTTATTTCGAACCGGTTTGTAAAGTAAATCTACTTATACTCTATTTCAACTGCCTATGATGATGTAACTGTTGTAGCTCCATCGAGGGCTGGATGTCTATGATGTCGGTTCCTCTGAGATGTGGTAATATCGAGAGCCGAATGACTCTCGACGGACGACCGGGTTTAGTTCGATCTAAATGCATTGTGAGCCAGAGGTGGCAGGTGTGCTTAGCTTGGATTAAATCGGCGGTTCCGCCACAGAGAACACCCTAGAGAAGTGTGAAAAGAAGAGTTGTACCATAACTAGGCTAATGGAAGCCATTGTCTCCACTTCTTAGGGTCTGCTTGAATGGCACAACGCAGATACATTTCCAAGACTCGCTCCGTTTGCCCATCTGATTGAGGGTGGTAAGCAGTGGACATGTTAAGTTTGACATCATACAGGTGATATAGTTCCCTCCAGAAATTACTGAGAAAAACTGGATCTCTATAAGAGACAATGGATTTGGGTAACCCATGAAGCTTGACAATATTATCCAGCATGAGGTGAGCTATGGTGTGTGTTGTGTAAGGGTGCTTCACTGCTATAAAATGAGCGAACTTGGTGAAACGATCCACCACGACCAATATGGTACAAAAGGTTTCAGACTTGGGTAATCCTTCCACATAGTCCATGGAAATGTCCTGCCAGGCTTGAGTGGGAATGGGTAGTGGTTGGAGTAAACCAAAAGGATGCATTAAGGAGTGTTTGGCTTGCTGACAGGTGGTGCATTGCTTAACAAAACTGTCCACATCGTTGTGCTGGCCTTTCCAATGAAAGAATTTATGGAGCCTGTAAAGGGTAGCAGTAATGCCAGAATGACCTCCAATGGAACTCGAGTGCACTTCTGCAATGAGTTTAGTTCGCAGAGCAGTATTGTCTCCAATCCAAATTAATCCATTGCGTTTGATCAGACCATTTTCCAGATAAAAGCTTTCTGCGTTAGGACTTGCCAGTGCCAACTGTGACAATAGATATTGAGCCTTGGCATCAGTGGTGTAACAATTTATTACTTCTTGAAGCCAAGCCGGCTGAGCTGTAGAAAATGCTTCCAGAGGCCGTAAATGAGCTACCCGAGACAAAGCATTAGTAGCCAAGTTTTCTTTGCCTTTGCGGTAAACAATCTTAAATTTGAATCCCATCAACCTCAACATTGCTTTGCGTTGAAGGTCGGAATGGAGATTCTGGTCAGAGAGATATGCCAAACTCTTGTGGTCCGTCTGAATGATGAATTCTTGGTAATGTAGGTATTGTTTCCACTGATCCACTGCCATAATGAGTGCCAAGAATTCCTTTTCATAGATGTATAACTTTTTGTGGGTTGGTTCGAAAACTTTGCTTAAATAAGCCACAGGACGACCAGATTGCATTAAGACTGACCCTATTCCATCAGCACAAGCATTAGTTTCAATGGTGAATGGTTGGGAAAAATCTAGAATTGCGAGCACTGGGGTTTGGATCATGGCCTGCTTGAGATGCAGAAAGGCTTGCTCGGCTGCCTCTGTCCAATTGAACCGGTTCATGTGTAATAATTGTGTGAGTGGTTTGGCGATGAGGCCACAATGCCTGGCAAAACGTCGGTAGTAACCAGTGAGTCCCAAGAAAGAGCATAACTCTGTGACCATGGTAGGTGTAGGGAAATTCAACATGACGTCAGTTTTAGAGGGGTCAGTGGTGACACCTTTGTGAGAGATAATATGACTGAGGTAATGCACTGACTGCTGAGCAAAGGCACATTTGCTTGGTTTCAAATACAACTTGTGGTTTCTCAACTGGGTCAAGACTAACTCTAGATGTTGTAAGTGAGTTTCCAAGGTGGGGACGAATATCAGGATGTCATCCAGAAAAACCAAAACAAACTTGCGAAAAAAAGGACTAGGAACTTCATTCATGATGCGTTGGAATGTAGCCGGTGCATTTGTCAAGCCAAATGGATTGTATTGCTGTGGTTCGCACGTAAACGTGCGCTTCTTGAGATGTTCAAGAGAGTTTTTCCGATGCCCTAGCTCCCCTTATATAGGCCGAGGAGCTAAGGTTACAAAGGCACATCTAAAAGATTGCCTGCCAAAGAGTTTGTGAGATTACACGCCGAGAATATAGGGCAGGATCCTAATAGATACAATGGCACCCAATCTGTGTAGGTCTTCTTGTGCACTACGTCATCAGTTGCCTTGTGCCACAAGCCAAACCACTCGGCCCACATGTCAGGATAACCTAAATAACCGTCATAGGGCACTCGTGGGCATATGACTCCCACACTGGTGGGTTACATTTCGATAGCAGTAGCTTTGGGGGTTCATGTGGTTTCAGGTTTGCTTCGTACTTTCTCCCTCCCTCCTGTCAGCAACCATTTAGGTGTTGATCCTGATGCAGGTCTCTAACCCTAGGTTGTGTTTGTCGCGAGGATGCTGAGCCTTTTTTTCCTGCCCTGTCTTGTCTACCTTCTGCTCTTCTCCTAGTCGTGCAAGACATGATGTATGTATTTCTGTTATTCTCATAATAGAAATGGGTTCCCCGGTTCAAAAAAAAGATAATTGATGCAACAGGACGAGAATCAAATATTTTTTTAAACCATATTAAGATGATTAAGTTGGACAAATGAAACAACTATCTATGATATGCCATGAATATCTTTGCTGTATAGCTATATAAACTACCTAGCTAGCTCGATACATTACTTATATAGAGATGAAAGAAGCATTCCTAGTATGAAACAAAGAATGTGATATATAGTGTTTTACCACAATTAAGGAGGGTAATTGAAGATAAGATGATTTTTACGAGCTTTGACCTACTTTATCCACTTTGTTCCAAAATATAGGTGTTTTAACTCCGTAAGTCAAATTTCACTATTCTGAGGATAAGTTTATAGAAAAGCACACCAATTATATTCACCAACCTTTCCAACTGTATTTTGAAAACACCAAGATTGGCATATCTTTACCAATCCACCACGAAACATATCTTGATTATATTCAATATTAGGGTATGTAATCATTAAGCACACGTGCATCATTCATGTTTTTAAATAGTGAGCTATAACATCACTATAGTGTTTCGAAGACAATACTGCTACGCTATTAACCTTTTGGGCGGTATTGTCGGTATGCACGCTATAGCGTAAAATAGTGCGCTAAACTATGTCGGTAAAAGAGTATTTCAGCGGCGCTATAGCATGAGCAAAGCAAAATTGCGATAGCTTGTGGCGAATCCACTAATTATACCCATTACATGATGCCTAAACCCTATGCCATGCATAGTAAATTATTAGATGGCACATGTGTCCTCTGATGGAGTACTTATACACTTTGTGGCTGCACTTCTTTGCCTTTAAGTTTGTGCTATATGATCAACATATTTTCTAATAATTTCTTAGAAAAATGCTAAATGCTTTAGCATCTTGGCATTTTTGAAAAGTCGCCGCTAAATTATATAGCGTGCTATTTAAAACATTCTATCATGTAATCTCTCTAATGCAACCTGATGTTTAAATGGGTTTAACCACTTGATAGTAGACATTAACTACCAGTACAAACTTAATCATATTTTCCACCTTTTTAAGCAGTAGGTGCAAAATCACATGGTAGGAAAAAAACTGACCTCTTTCGCTAAGCATCTCCTTTTAAACACCTCTTATACATGCTCTTGGATTGCTAATACATGTTTCTGTAAACTTGGCTAAAGTTAGATGAACTAGGTAATTGCCCGTGCTTTGCCACGGGTAACTTACATCTGAAACTAAATTATGATATCACACATTGCCTAATCGTTGATCACACGTCTAATTATGATATCAATTAATGACCATAATCATCCATCATGGCCTATTGCTTTCCAATTGATCCAAGAACTTCTGAGTCATTAAGAAAATAGAGACCCAAAGCATACTCATACAGAACAAAGGACAAAAAAGCACAGCTTATATAAACAAATTAGTGTATCCATTTCTTGATCCGAACCAACAAAAAGGGTATCATTTGTCACTCATGAGTTGGTCTTTCCGTTCAGTTTTTAATAACCTCTTCAGGTTAAACAAGATTAATAAATTTGGGACCTTTTTTCCAAAACTGATCGCGATCCTTCTTTGTTTACTCTAGCTTCCTGCCTTTTAATTTGTCAATTGTGCTCTCCCTCCTCCTCAGTGCCCTATAGGTAAAACTTCCTTGATAACTCACAAGCCTTCATACACAAAACTTGCACTATTATGAAGTTCAATCTCATGCATTCTGAGTACAGGGTGGAAATGGACAAATATCTTACAATATCTGAGTACCTTTTATTTTCTGAATCATAACAACAACACGATAGTCAGCGAAGAAAACCAGATATAAAAGGTTTTAAGTGCAAACTGACGCCATTTGAGAGGAATAAATATGAACACACGCACTTGATACATGCTATAACATACTTGTGGCAAGGACCACCAAATATTCAGGGTATAAGTCAGCCTCCGCCGCTCCCAGTTTCGCCATGGCCACATGTGCTGCATTTTCAAGTGGGCGCTGTCAAGTGGCATAGAGGCCAGCTAGGTTAATGAAAAGAGCACAAAAATACAAAATATGCCGATCTCATTCAGAAAGTGTGGACCAATTAACAGCATACCAGACATAATTACTGGGATGTATGCATCTAGTTGAGCAAAGGGCAACTTACCTGGTGATATTAACAACACAAAAATGCTTCTTAGGCTTGGTGACTGGAAACACTTGGTCACCTTATCTACTGTTATTCAGCATTCTGCTTCACCCATATAGTGACAGTGGTATTGATGTGAGTGATGGAAGTATACACGCATGCCTATTTATAGGTTTCAAGTATTTCTACAGCACTTCAGTTTCTTGTCTATTGAGCAACCTCTAAACGAGGCAATACTAACACTACTGTTACACTTTGTAACTGGAATTTTTAAGACAACAAGGAGATGCAACTTGTACTGGGATTTCAGAACCCATAGAGAGAGAGAGAGAGATTTCAGACCTCCTGCAGGCTGCATATATGTACAATGCTGAACCCATGGATTAAATTTCAGTCCTCCAACAATGGTACAGTAAACCCCTAACCACCCAAGTATCCAACATACAAAGATGTGAAGTTGATGAGCACTAATTCATATAGCAAGCAGCAGCAGATCAAGGCAAATGCATTGGATCATCTGAGGTCACGTGCGTTTTGACACGCAATGCTACTGAGTTTTGACAGACAAAGCTACAGTGGTGAATCGCACACCATGTAGGTTAGACATGTCTAGAAACCGGGACAAAGTTTATCTACACGGAACATATACTACTATTTGCATATTCACACAAAACTTTCTAATTTTATTTCAAATGTAAATGGCTTGCCAACCCTTTTTGTTATTATTTCTTCCACTCAATCCTTAGCATCAAATGAATTCAGTAAGCATACCTTGATTTAGCTCTTGTAACTACAACACTGCAACAGAAATGAGTTTGTCACAAGGAGTAGATCAGTAACCCAGATAACCCTCCCTCCCTCTCCAAACCACCAAGCTCATACATGAGTCATCACCACATGACCTCATCTCTCTAGCCCTCTCCATCGATTTGTGTTACAGTCTAAAATATGAAATATTGGTACAGTCTAAAGTCACTACTGCTAGCACTTAGAGGCAAAACAAAATACAAAGCAACAGATGCCAACTCAAAATTAGACCCCAATAATCTCTACTTCTAGCCCTGAATTGTAATTGGATTCAAACATGTTTTATGGGTATGTTCATTTTGTAAAAGAATTGCAGCTCTGTCTTCAAATTCGCAGATTAGGAATACAGCGTTGAATATGCTCCCTCCAAGCAGATACACATTGGTGACATCAGCGGATGTGGATGTGGCAGAACCGCCTAAATTAACCTGACATTGGTACCTTAGTAAGCCTAAAGCACCAATCTCCGGTTAATTCCGGTAGTCTGTCAGGACTTATGAGCCATGACTATGCCTTCCCATCTGAATCGAGCTCATGTGTCGACTCTCGACGGAGTCCACATATTACAATATCTTACATCTCATATATAGCTTAAAAGAAAAAAATTATTACAACCAGACGGTTGATTAGTACAAGCTTTTATTCTACCAAATTTATAAGAGGAGCTAGAGAACGCATTAGTTCTTTCTAAGGCTCAGTTAATCGGTTGAAACAACTATTCTCCTTTATTCAAAATGACTGCAGGGAGGAAACCTGCATCCTACCCAATGATGCAGCTCACCCCAAAAGGAAGACCTGGGGAGCGATAGAAGAAAGCTCTCACTTGCAGTGAGTGTTCAGCACCTGAGAAAAACATAAGCAAAGAAGGCTGAGTACTAGTTACTCAGCAATACTTACCCAACCACTGGGTCTAAACCCGACTTTCTAGACTATAGCCGGGGTGGTTAGGTCAACTCACACTGCGGCAGGCCTAATAGTAAATCCTTAGCTTTTAGAATTTAGTTATTTTTTAGTTATTACCTGTCCAGACTAAGTTATACCTATTCTACTAGCAAACAAAAGCAAACACTTTGCGAAATCATTCTTTATCAACAAGATCAACTTTCTTACTACGATGTTGGTCGCGATCAGGCAGCTTACAACTGGCAAGCCACAGACGATTCGAATCGATTTTTCCACCTCTCGAGAGGGATACTCAGACACCCGTCATATGCGTGTACACTGACCCCACATACGACAACCCAACATCCAATGCCACCTAGCCGGAACCATTCTCACCGAACCCGGGTGTCAGTCCTTCGACACCCGCCCAACCTCCTCCTTCCAGTTGGTCTCGTCTAGTTCCGCGCTTAGGTACAACAGGACGAGAGGTTTACCGGAGCCCGTTAAGGACGGCAAGTGAATGAGGCGCGTTCGGCCCAACCAGGCCACACATCGGACGGCCTTATGCGACACAGGCAGGATCAGGGTCCATAGCAATAATCATAACATGCAAAGTACGAAAGCGACACTGATCCCGCCGCATGCCTGTCAAATTATTAACATCCTTCTCATTCTTAACCAATTAATTTTAGTAAAAGATTTTCGTTCTAAGCCTATGCCATCTAAGCCATCTACTGCGTATAGGATTTTCATGCTGGATCCCGATTAACCATGCTCTAGGGTTTCAATCAATTCCGAATTCTAATGCACAAGTATAACTCTAATTTAATTTAAAGACCCAAAGAAAAAATAGGTAAATGCACCGGGGCTTGCCTTAGAAAAGGTCTCGGAGTCTTGAAGTCGTGTCGGGGATTAGGGTAGTGGACACCTGACGGTCCAGGAGGCTCGGCTTCGGTGTGTCACATCGGGATGCCTTCGGAAGACTCTTCAACTGGAAAGATAAGAACCAACGTGCCTAACATGAATGACATGCAGGAGTTTGAAAGCATGAGGATGATCAACTTGTTGAAAAGTAAAGCGTACGATTTTCTAAAGAAAAAGGGTGGTCGGGGTTAAACATCTGGATCTTCGGGGCGTAACTGACTGTCCTAGGGCTCGAATGAATTTTCTATTATTTTTAAATATTTTTAAAAGCTTAAATGAATTTTCTAGAAATTTTTGAATAATTAATATGTGTTTTAGAATTAATTCTATATTTTTTAAAAAAAAATCTAACTTTTTAAAATTATATATACTTTAATTTAATTTCTTTTTAGAAATACCAAATATTTATATGAATTAATAAATAAATCAATTAATTAATATAAATAGATTAAATAACCAAATTGAATTAAGAAAAAAATAGAACAGAAATCAAAAGGAATTTCGGCCCAGCCCAAAAAAACAAAACAAATAAAAGTTCATTTCTTCCGCCTCCCTTTTCGGCTCGGCCCACGATCGAGCGGGCTGGCGGCCTACCGGGCGGACGGCTTAGTTGGGCTGGTGGCCCAGCTGACCGGCCTCGCCCGGCGCACGCGCGCGACGCGGCGGCGTGCGCGCTCACCGGCGCGGCCTTGCCGGCGGGGTCTCGGCCGACGGGGACCCACCGCGGCGGCGCCTTGCTCCTTTCTCTACCTCTTCCTCTTCTCCCCTCCCTCTCATCTCTCTGCCCGCGGCGGCCACATCGCGCGCACGCGCTAGAGCGCGGCGGCGCTAGGCCGGAACGGGGCCAGGGGACCCCCGCGGAGGGGAAGAGGGTGGCGAGGGATGCGGGTTCTCACCCCTCGACGGCGAGCGGAGGCGGCGGAGGCAGCAGTCGACGGGGAGGCGTCATGGCGGGCGCGGACGAGCGGCGCGGGAGCTGCGCGGGGGGCGCAGCTGTGGCGGCCAAGGTAGGGAGGCGGTGACGGCTTGGGACGGCGGCGGGGCGGAGCGGCTACGACGGCGCGGAGCGGAGCAGGGTGGCGGGCAGGGGCGAGCGGAGTGGGGAGGACGGGAGCTCCCTGCTCCTTTCCCCTGCGGAGAAGAAGACGACGGGAGGTGAGGCCCGCCCGTCAGGTGCGTAGGAGGAGTGGCTGCGCTGGCGCCCATGCGGGCCGCCACGCCGGCCACGCAGGCCGAGGATTCACCCCCCGGTCTGCCATTTCTTTTTTTTACTTTTACCATTTTCGTTTTTAACCCTGGATTTTGACCTTTTTTGACAGGGATCCAATTACAAAAGTGAAAGGGCTTAATTTAAACTACCCTTTCGTATTTTTGCCCCACGAAAACTCAAAATTTTTGAAAAGGTCTCAAATTTGAATTTGAATTAAAATTTTAAAAGAGAATTGTGAATGCATGCAATGCACTTAGATGGCCTTTAGATACGGAGTATCACACCCTTCCCCCCTTAAGGAAATCATGTCCTGAGATTTAAGATGTCCGAAAGACGAGAGAAGACATTTAAAGAACCGAGACGACTTACTAGCTTGACCCTTGTGAAGATGATTCCAGAAATCCGGATATTCCTCTTGTAAAAGTTGTTCCGATTCTCAGGTGGCTTCTTCTGCTGTATGATGTCACCATTGCACTTTATAAAACTTGATTGTCCTTCGATGGGTCACCCTTTCCTTCACATCCAAAACCTTGTTGGGGTATTCTTTATAAGTTAAATTGGGTTCCACTTGAAGTTCAGTATGGTCCACTTCTTCGGAGGGCACTCTTAAGCATTTCTTAAGTTGAGAGACATGGAATACATTGTGAATGGCTGTCAACCTAGGTGGTAGATCGATTCGATAAGCCACTGGACTGCATCTCTCGATAATTGGAAAATGTCCGATGTATCGAGGAGCTAGTTTGCCGATGACACCGAAACGATGAACCCCCTTCATTGGTGATACCTTGAGATACACAAAATTCTCGACTTGGAAAACTAAGGATCTCCTTCGTTTATTGGCATAACTTTTGTACACCTGCTATGGCGGAACCGCCGATTTAATCCGGGCTAAGCACACCTGCCACCTCTGGCTTGCAGTGCGATTAGACCGAACTAAACCCGGTCGTCCGTCGAGAGTCATTCGACCCCCGATATTACCTTTTCCCAGAGGAACCGACATCATACACATCCAGCCCTCAATGGAGACACAACAGATACATCATCTCAGGCAGTTGAATATAGCATATATAAGCTTGTTTTACAAACCGATTCGAAATAATAATATAAGTTTCAACATATTACCATACGAAAGGCAAGTTTGAATCAGACAGCGGAAGCGAATTTGAAAACATCTCTTAGCGGAACGAAACACTTTACTAATCTTCACGCATCGTTGATCGAGGTGAGCAGCACCGAGCCCACCGGTACTACCCTCCTCCAAGCAGTTGTCCAGATGTCGACGGTACCTGTTCTCAAAAGGTGGGGGCAAACCCTGAGTACTAATTACTCAGTAGGACTTAATGGATTGGCTTACGGCTGACGCAAAGCTTGCTTACTAGCATGTGGATCCTTAGCTATTGATTTTAAACAATGGTATATCAATATAGAGTATCAAGATTCATCCTTTGCATATAACTCCAATATAATGACTTGCAGAAACGTAAGCAATACAATACAAGCATGTAGTATTTGAAAACATGAGTAACGGATATAATATATTCAAGTAGTTACTACGTTGCCCGTGTGCATTATCAACATTCCCACACCTGGTGGGTATCAGCGATTCGAATCGATTTTAATTCCCGGGAATAACTATCATGCCAGGGGTATATGCTTACTAGCCATCGTGTTCCCACATATAGCCCCCATCTCCACCTGTCTTGTCCCAAGATTCAAAGCGCCCCCACCTAACCCCTGGGTTGTGCCCCCTCAGGAGCGATACCACAGTTCTCTGGGTCAGCCCTCCCTCGAGTACAAGCGCCCCCGGGCCCATCGGCCTCCAGCAAGTGGATGGGCGGAGCCTCGAAAACTCCGGACAAACCCAGGTAAGACTTCACCGGTCCCATTTCCCGGTTAAGCACTCTAGCAATGTTATGCCGAACAGCAGGCGAACAGCGAACGGGCCTTATGCGACTCGGGCGGAGCCAAACGCACACCACATAATAAAATTATTCTCCGCCCGGTCTCCATTTAAATCATGAGCATAGTATTACTTTCTCAATAGTAAAAGTTTTGTAACCTTTGAAATCACTTACGTGACGAGTGACTCCTTTCACTCGTGTCTATTCGCACCTAGCAAAGCCTAGGCAACTCGTCCTACGAACTCTATATATAGGTGCTAGGGCCAGGGCGGCCAGGAGATCTAATGCAATTGTTTTCAATCAACTCCTAATGCGGATGCGTAATGAAACCATCAATCATCATATTAGCGGGGAGAATTCATGGTCCTGCCTACCTTTGCTTATTCTTATCAAAACCAACAAACTAAACTATGTTAGTTTGCCGGGTTGTGGGGCTTTGCCCCAGGTAACCCCTTGATCACTTGGACAACTCCTCCTTCCAAACACGACGGATGGGCTCTCCAGGTCGTGTCTGGGGCTTACTTGATCTTCTGGATCACCATTGCTTAAAGTAGCTCCTGCACTTGTTTCTCACTCACGTATCTGCAATAAGCGTTGCTATATGAATGCTATGCATGACACAGTGATTGAGATGCACGATTATCAAACATACAACTGGTTAAGCAAAATATCAGGCAAACATCTAGTTACGCATGTAATGAATTACTAGCTCAATTAAAACATCCCGACTGACACTAGCATTAATACTACTTGTATGGACCCGAAGCAATCGTGTATGTGCAACCTCACAAGAACATATACAAAAATTAAGTTGTTAATCATAAAGCTAATATGGTGATGTGAGCCGCTAAAACATGCAATAGTTATTTAATCATTAAGATTATTATGATAAGTGTGGGGGTTTTTATTGGATATACTAGTCTTATATTTTCTATTATTTACGTAAATTTGCATTATTTCTACCATTTTCAAATTAGAGTCAAAATCGTATATGCACCACCTCCTACTCTAGCAGTGAGCCATGTTCATAACCTAGAGCTCATATCAAGCCCCTAAAGTCACACGGAGCATTTTTCACCATAGCAAACTTTTCTTAAATTAAATATTTGCTTAAATATAAGACAAGGGCAAAATAGTAATTAAACAGTCAGTGCTAGGGCTACCAAAATTTATACAGAGTCTACATATGTTAATAAGGCCTCTGCCCAAATTTCATAATTTTCGAAGCCCACTTTACCCACATTTCCTATTTATTAAGGTTTTTCATGCATGCACATTAATAGGGGCAAACATGTCTTTTTATGCCCAACCACCATATCCATTCTGTAGACCTACATAAGAGGAGTATTTTGCAACAAAGTTTGTATTTTTCTGAAATTTACTTGATTTACTATGAATTTCCAAAGTTTACTGCCGCTTTAATAATCATTTTATTTAAATACCGCAAATCTAAAGACCTTTTCGCTATTAAATGTAAACTGTAGGGGGTGGAATGTAAGTCCTATATGACTCATTCAATAGTGTCTCGGACTAAAACGTAAAACCGTAAAACTTCGGGGGCCAGACCGCAAAATGCGGCCTTCTTCCACCTCTCGACAGAGAGAGAAGCAGGCGGCGGCGTGCGGCCAACCCGGTGCCGCAGGGGCTCCGGGGCCTCGCCGGCGGTCTGAGAAGAGGGAGGAGGAGTCGAGGAACCTCACCCCGCCACCGAATTCGGCGGAGAAGGCTCGGATATGGCCGGCGACGGAGCTCTGCACGCGGCGAGGTACGGTGTTGGAGTGCGGCCCGGTGAAGCGGTCCTGGCGGCCCCGGGCAAGGGAAGTGGCGGAGCGGAGGTCGCGAAGGAGCAGCGCGGTGCTCCGGAGGCGCGCGGAGGTGCGGAATGGCGGCCCAGCTTGAGCTTCGAGCTCCCTGCTATGGTGGCGGCGGCGCTTGGCAGTTCCGAGCAACGCGAGCCAGGGGAGGGCGCGGGTGAGAGCGGGGAGGTCTGTGGGCGGGGAGCCAGAGGAAGCAGGGCCGGGGTGCAGGCTCGGCCGGCTTCGGCTTGAAGGCAGCGGGCAGGGGCCCGCGGCCATGGCGCGGCAGGCGCGTGGCCATGGCGGCCAGGAGCCGGTGCCGCGTGGGCGCGGTTGAGCAGGGAGAGAGAAGGGCGACGCGGCGCGGACCGAGTCTATGAACCGGAGGTCGCTGACAGGTGGGACCGGGGCGAAGTAAAATGAAGATGGCCTATGGACCGGGTGCAGGAAACGTGGAGCTGTGGGACCCACCCGAGTACCGGCGCAGGCGACCCGACAGGTGGGGCCCGCCCGTCATAGAGACAAGGAAAAAGAAAATTTTTGGTAAAAAGGAAAAGAGCCCTTTGACCAGCTGAAGTCATGTTTTAAAACTCTATTTTTGAACACCTTATGTTCCGATTTTGCCAAAACCCCAAATACAAAAGTTGTTCTAATCTTTTAGATCTACAACTTTGTCAAAATGCACAGTACCCACTTATATTCAAATTTTGTGAGTTTTAATGAATTCAAATCAGGGGTTCATGTTTGACCAATTATTTCTTTAACCTTATAAATTCTGTTTAGACTATTTGTGTGCATTTTCATGCCAAGTGAACTATACCAATGTTGCTCAGTATTTTATTTCCTACAACTTTGGTATTCAAATCATGGTCAAATTTAGAACTTGGTTTTTGAATATTTTGAATTTACTAAACTGTTCTTAGTTTGGCAGATTTCACTAGTTGGCATTAAACACCCTAAAGCTCCTAGTAAACCTTTGTGCATGTCAAAACTCATAGTAGAAAAGTTGTTACACATTAAATTTACTACAAGTTTGTTATAGAGAGTTTGGTCCAAAACACATCATATTTTGAACTATGGTCATAAGCGCACTCAGGGGTTTTGCATATTCCACTAGAAAATCTTTAACTTCGTGATTTACTAGCCTAGTTGCTGCTCTTTTCTAAACATTATTAAGCCGAAACCTTGACTACCGCTAATCTAATCGCGTTTTAATACTGTCGAGATGCCGGGGCATCACAACCCACCCCCCTTAAAGAAATCTCGTCCCGAGATTTGTGTGAGGTACGGGTGTGTTACAGTTTACGTCGAAAATGCAAACAGTTTTGGCATATGGTTCGTGTGTTTCTTGTATACTTATGGTAACATCCAAATCTTCACTGGTTAGCTTTGTCAACTAGCTTGTGAATGGTTAGTGCCTCTTTAACACAAGTAGTCACAAAGTGTCATCTATTAGGCTAGGGTGGTCTCTCTAAGATACTCAACAAGTCGTGCCATTTAAGAGAGCGAATGAACAAACCAGGAAAAGAATGTGGTCAGTAAGCAAGTGACTGTGATTGAAACAAAGAAATGGAGTCATTTCCTGACTTTGATACTAAGATTTGAAACATGGTAAGTACCTGATTTATCCAAATAATGAAAACAAAGTGTATACAGTCGGAAATTGAATAAGGCAGGGTCTTTTGATTGAAAGGAGTATCATCGGATACATTATTGAGAGACATATTCCTTTTATTTGACAGGGACTGTGTCCACATATAGAACTTCAAGTCAACATGTCTTCAAATAGTAAGATGTGGTGAAATGTAGCACATTCTACTCATCAGGACATGAAAGGCACAAGAGGGAGAAGATAGGCCGTATTCGCCTAAACAAGGTGATGGTTTGTATGATTTCTCAGCGTTGGTTATGTTTGATCAAGAAAATGGCAGTAGCTGACGTGTTTTTACTAGCGAAACAAAATGCTAGTAATCTCCCTTCTAAGAGGAAGAAAACCAATCATAGATAAATGACGATAAGACAAGAGCACTAGCCGAGGACAAAAGTTAGTGTGGAGGATGTTCATAAAGTACACCCTCGGGAATTAAGGTTCAACAAATAGATAGAAATTATCGATGGAGTTAGTGAAAACGAAGTTGACTGTTCCCACCAATCTTCGGAGGCAAGGTCAACATGGATATGAATTAATATGAACAAGTCGTGGGGTTGAGGCGGATCATCCCCACTGGTCAAGGAGGCAAGGTGAAACAAGGCAATGGAAAGATGTCACGAGATGGTGGAAATGAGGCTGAGCACTTCCATAGAAACAATGAAAATGTGTGGATAAGCAGTGGGTGGAGATTGGCTACTCCCACACTCAGGAAAGGTAAGGTGAAACAAGGCAATGAAATGATACATACAGGATAGTGGAAATGAAATCAATCATCCCCACGAATCAAGAGTAGCAAGATTCGAGGTCAATCAAATGATAAACTCCGCTTATGAATGTTCCACGATTGAAGCGATGTCATGCCTTCGCATGTCTTAATGCCAGCGCGAACCTAGTAGCACAACCATGTGACGGCTGTACACATAGGACTCCAGATCCCGTCGAGGCATTCAAGACTGCCTAGGGAGACATCACAACAAGAGTGGCTCAATCATTCCACTTACAGAGTCATAATCACTACAAGGTTTTGGTAAATAAAGAGGAAGTCTGAAGTGATATAAGAGCTTAGGGCGCTTGAATCCCATTGTAAAAGAAGTTCCTTGATTTACAAAGTTTGGAGCAAGTAATTAACGAATAGTGGAATATAGTGCAATTAGACTAGGATTTCTCCGATCACAAGGGTTCGAAGTTGCATGAACAACAAGTGTTTTAAACCTGAAAGTTACCAAAGTTCAAAGCTACTAATTTCAGTAAGACTAAGAGTACATTAACCATGAAAACGAGTTACCCGTAAATTTTTCAGAGCTGGATACACGAGGTTTGCTTGACCTATGAGAGTCAGGTTCCCTTATTACAAAAGTCTGACTCGAGCACTACCCCACCAACCGACACTCAGTTAGTACTGCCTAAACGTAAGATTGACGCGTCCAGGTCGAAGACCGGTTTCTTCCTTCAACCACGTCGGTGCGGTGTTCGGCTTCACATGAGAGATGCCATGGAATAGTAGTCTTGACCTTCCACCGAGTATAAGAACATCGCCAGATTCGAGGTTGACCTTGGTCGCTCTATCCTTGTCTCGAGCATCGCTGAACAGGAATTCTGCCGTGTCGCCTAGGGAGATTGAGATGATAGGTAGACCTTGGTTGATGCTTCTTCCTGATTCATCCTTATCTTGATGGAGTCCGAGCTTCCCGACGTTGTTGTAGTAGTTAATGATGCATATGTCAGGATTTATTTGAGGAAATTCGCTTGCAGCTGAATTTGCAGTTTGAGCAATTGTCTTGAAAACTTCTGGTATCGCAGGGACTTGGGCACCATCGCATGGACGTGTTGGCCCATAGAAACCTATAGTCGGATCCCAATTCTTCCCTAGACACATCATCCATAACTTCATCTTGGTTCCGTTTTTGAAACTAGGCTTATAGAATCCTCCTGGACCAATACCTAGTTGTCGACATGTACGAACTATCTTGACTTGATCTTCAGGCTTGACGAATCCCTTCAATAAAACCAGGCCAGGTCGCAGATGTTGAACTGAAGCCGTATTAGTAGAAGATTCTCCCACTTTTCTCTTCTTCTTGAGACTTGCAGGGGCTGTTGTTTTAGCCTTCGTGGGCTCGGGGTGATCAGGACATAAGTCAAAAGGCTGCGACATCTGTGGCAGGAAAAACAAGGCTTCCGTAAGTTCAAGGGTTTTGAAAACTTGGTGTGGGCATAGTGTTTTCCGCGTTTGCGTGTTTAGAAAATATGCCGATAAGTGATTTTTCGCAAAACGATGGCACAAGGCTATGGTATGTTTCTAACGTGTGTAGCATCGGTAACTTCGAGACGGGTTTGATTTTTGGACCGATCGACATATTTATTGTATTTGACCTGCATTTATTAAACGTTTCATATTTAGAATGAATGAGGTGTAGAAAAATTGCGACAACCTAAGCGTACTAGTCGAGTCGCTTGCTTAGTTTCTACTAGTTCTATTTGTACTTTGAGCTACGTATCAATACAATAGTAACACACACTCAACGCAATATGCTCCTAGTCACTCTTAAGTAACAAAAGCAATGCATGAGATAAGACATGATGTCATGATGCATGATTCGCCCTATTCGGTCTCACATCACACACCCTATGTATAATTATATATCTAGCGAGTATTCGGTGACATATATGCACGGCACTCCCTAATGCAACTAGTCGTTCTCTGCTCGTTCTTAATTTCGCACGTGGTTAGTGTACCTGCAGAAAAATGCATGCTCATACCAACATCATCACCATCACCAAACATTACCACTCTAACCCTAAAAGTGGCATCCACGAATTTCTTTAAGCTACGTCTGGTGGACGACGTAGTGGCGCTATTTCTCTCAACACACCCAACGTTCCTCCAGTACTGGGGAATTTGTTGGGGAGAGAAACGGTGGCCAACAAGATCTAACTATAATTTTGGTTGAAGGAAAAGTGGTCACGAAACACTCCAATGGCGTGACCACCCCCCTTAAAGAGTTCTGCCCTATCAGCATGAATGCAGGGTTCGCAACAGTCCGCAAATCCCAATAGCGCTCCGCCAGTACTGGGGATAGCTATGGCCGAAATGTTGCTTCCCAAAGTGCCGAATATGCATATGAGTTCTATCTGGGTCAGAATGTTAGCGATGTCACCTGGTATTTCACTAACATCCTTAATATGGGCATATCGATACTCTCATTTTTCAAATACTTCGAAAAGGGTCTTCAAAAATAGGTTTGCAAATCAAAACTGGATGATATGTCTGTTGTCTGTGTATGATCGGCTCTGATACCAGCTGTGGCGGAACCGCCGATTTAATCCGGGCTAAGCACACCTGCCACCTCTGGCTTGCAGTGCGATTAGACCGAACTAAACCCGGTCGTCCGTCGAGAGTCATTCGACCCCCGATATTACCTTTTTCCAGAGGAACCGACATCATACACATCCAGCCCTCAATGGAGCCACAACAGATACATCATCTCAGGCAGTTGAATATAGCATATATAAGCTTGTTTTACAAACCGATTCGAAATAATAATATAAGTTTCAACATATTACCATACGAAAGGCAAGTTTGAATCAGACAGCGGAAGCGAATTTGAAAACATCTCTTAGCGGAACGAAACACTTTACTAATCTTCACGCATCGTTGATCGAGGTGAGCAGCACCGAGCCCACCGGTACTACCCTCCTCCAAGCAGTTGTCCAGATGTCGACGGTACCTGTTCTCAAAAGGTGGGGGCAAACCCTGAGTACTAATTACTCAGTAGGACTTAATGGATTGGCTTACGGCTGACGCAAAGCTTGCTTACTAGCATGTGGATCCTTAGCTATTGATTTTAAACAATGGTATATCAATATAGAGTATCAAGATTCATCCTTTGCATATAACTCCAATATAATGACTTGCAGAAACGTAAGCAATACAATACAAGCATGTAGTATTTGAAAACATGAGTAACGGATATAATATATTCAAGTAGTTACTACGTTGCCCGTGTGCATTATCAGCATTCCCACATCTGGTGGGTATCAGCGATTCGAATCGATTTTAATTCCCGGGAATAACTATCATGCCAGGGGTATATGCTTACTAGCCATCGTGTTCCCACATATAGCCCCCATCTCCACCTGTCTTGTCCCAAGATTCAAAGCGCCCCCACCTAACCCCCGGGTTGTGCCCCCTCAGGAGCGATACCACAGTTCTCTGGGTCAGCCCTCCCTCGAGTACAAGTGCCCCCGGGCCCATCGGCCTCCAGCAAGTGGATGGGCGGAGCCTCGAAAACTCCGGACAAACCCAGGTAAGACTTCACCGGTCCCATTTCCCGGTTAAGCACTCTAGCAATGTTATGCCGAACAGCAGGCGAACAGCGAACGGGCCTTATGCGACTCGGGCGGAGCCAAACGCACACCACATAATAAAATTATTCTCCGCACGGTCTCCATTTAAATCATGAGCATAGTATTACTTTCTCAATAGTAAAAGTTTTGTAACCTTTGAAATCACTTACTTGACGAGTGACTCCTTTCACTCGTGTCTATTCGCACCTAGCAAAGCCTAGGCAACTCGTCCTACGAACTCTATATATAGGTGCTAGGGCCAGGGCGGCCAGGAGATCTAATGCAATTGTTTTCAATCAACTCCTAATGCGGATGCGTAATGAAACCATCAATCATCATATTAGCGGGGAGAATTCATGGTCCTGCCTACCTTTGCTTATTCTTATCAAAACCAACAAACTAAACTATGTTAGTTTGCCGGGTTGTGGGGCTTTGCCCCAGGTAACCCCTTGATCACTTGGACAACTCCTCCTTCCAAACACGACGGATGGGCTCTCCAGGTCGTGTCTGGGGCTTACTTGATCTTCTGGATCACCATTGCTTAAAGTAGCTCCTGCACTTGTTTCTCACTCACGTATCTGCAATAAGCGTTGCTATATGAATGCTATGCATGACACAGTGATTGAGATGCACGATTATCAAACATACAACTGGTTAAGCAAAATATCAGGCAAACATCTAGTTACGCATGTAATGAATTACTAGCTCAATTAAAACATCCCGACTGACACTAGCATTAATACTACTTGTATGGACCCGAAGCAATCGTGTATGTGCAACCTCACAAGAACATATACAAAAATTAAGTTGTTAATCATAAAGCTAATATGGTGATGTGAGCCGCTAAAACATGCAATAGTTATTTAATCATTAAGATTATTATGATAAGTGTGGGGGTTTTTATTGGATATACTAGTCTTATATTTTCTATTATTTACGTAAATTTGCATTATTTCTACCATTTTCAAATTAAAGTCAAAATCATATATGCACCACCTCCAACTCTAGCAGTGAGCCATGTTCATAACCTAGAGCTCATATCAAGCCCCTAAAGTCACACGGAGCATTTTTCACCATAGCAAACTTTTCTTAAATTAAATATTTGCTTAAATATAAGACAAGGGCAAAATAGTAATTAAACAGTCAGTGCTAGGGCTACCAAAATTTATACAGAGTCTACATATCTTAATAAGGCCTCTGCCCAAATTTCATAATTTTCGAAGCCCACTTTACCCACATTTCCTATTTATTAAGGTTTTTCATGCATGCACATTAACAGGGGCAAACATGTCTTTTTATGCCCAACCACCATATCCATTCTGTAGACCTACATAAGAGGAGTATTTTGCAACAAAGTTTGTATTTTTCTGAAATTTACTTGATTTACTATGAATTTCCAAAGTTTACTGCCGCTTTAATAATCATTTTATTTAAATACCGCAAATCTAAAGACCTTTTCGCTATTAAATGTAAACTGTAGGGGGTGGAATGTAAGTCCTATATGACTCATTCAATAGTGTCTCGGACTAAAACGTAAAACCGTAAAACTTCGGGGGCCAGACCGCAAAATGCGGCCTTCTTCCACCTCTCGACAGAGAGAGAAGCAGGCGGCGGCGTGCGGCCAACCCGGTGCCGCAGGGGCTCCGGGGCCTCGCCGGCGGTCTGAGAAGAGGGAGGAGGAGTCGAGGAACCTCACCCCGCCACCGAATTCGGCGGAGAAGGCTCGGATATGGCCGGCGACGGAGCTCTGCACGCGGCGAGGTACGGTGTTGGAGTGCGGCCCGGTGAAGCGGTCCCGGCGGCCCCGGGCAAGGGAAGTGGCGGAGCGGAGGTCGCGAAGGAGCAGCGCGGTGCTCCGGAGGCGCGCGGAGGTGCGGAATGGCGGCCCAGCTTGAGCTTCGAGCTCCCTGCTATGGTGGCGGCGGCGCTTGGCAGTTCCGAGCAACGCGAGCCAGGGGAGGGCGCGGGTGAGAGCGGGGAGGTCTGTGGGCGGGGAGCCAGAGGAAGCAGGGCCGGGGTGCAGGCTCGGCCGGCTTCGGCTTGAAGGCAGTGGGCAGGGGCCCGCGGCCATGGCGCGGCAGGCGCGTGGCCATGGCGGCCAGGAGCCGGTGCCGCGTGGGCGCGGTTGAGCAGGGAGAGAGAAGGGCGACGCGGCGCGGACCGAGTCTATGAACCGGAGGTCGCTGACAGGTGGGACCGGGGCGAAGTAAAATGAAGATGGCCTATGGACCGGGTGCAGGAAACGTGGAGCTGTGGGACCCACCGTAGAGACAAGGAAAAAGAAAATTTTTGGTAAAAAGGAAAAGAGCCCTTTGACCAGCTGAAGTCATGTTTTAAAACTCTATTTTTGAACACCTTATGGTCCGATTTTGCCAAAACCCCAAATACAAAAGTTGTTCTAATCTTTTAGATCTAAAACTTTGTCAAAATGCGCAGTACCCACTTATACTCAAATTTTGTGAGTTTTAATGAATTCAAATCAGGGGTTCATGTTTGACCAATTATTTCTTTAACCTTATAAATTCTGTTTAGCCTATTTGTGTGCATTTTCATGCCAAGTGAACTATACCAATATTGCTCAGTATTTTATTTCCTACAACTTTGTTATTCAAATCATGGTCAAATTTAGAACTTGGTTCTTGAATATTTTGAATTTACTAAACTGTTCTTAGTTTGGCAGATTTCACTAGTTGGCATTAAACACCCTAAAGCTCCTAGTAAACCTTTGTGCATGTCAAAACTCATAGTAGAAAAGTTGTTACACATTAAATTTACTACAAGTTTGTTATAGAGAGTTTGGTCCAAAACACATCATATTTTGAACTATGGTCATAAGCGCACTCAGGGGTTTTGCATATTCCACTAGAAAATCTTTAACTTTGTGATTTACTAGCCTAGTTGCTGCTCTTTTCTAAACATTATTAAGCCGAAACCTTGACTACCCCTAATCTAATCGCGTTTTAATACTGTCGAGATGCCGGGGCATCACACCTGCCACCTTTGGCATGCAGTGTATTTAGACTAAATCAAATCCGGTCGCCCGTCGAGCTACCCAAAAGGGCACTCGATGCAACCATCACCCAGGGATGCCGACATCACACACGTTAAGCCCTCGAAAGAGCCACAACAATTACAACAACTCATCATTTCATACAAACATAGATTGATTTGTTTGAAAATATTTACTCAAAATGGGGTACAATCATACTGAAATAGAGTTCCAAAATAATCTCGCAGCGGAAAACGTAACGTAATACCGATGTACTCTCGCAGCGGAAATAAAACATCGAGCCATGACATTGAGCCCACCATTGTCATTCTCGATCATGAAGTTCCTGAAATAAAAATATCAACAACGTAGGGATGAGTACGTGAGGTACTCGTAGGACTTACCCGTGGGCGGTTTCAACCAGACACATTTGAGAGTATGCAAGACTTTTGGTGGACTTGACTCTAACCCGCGTAAGCATACTAGAAGTGAGTCCTTACTTTCAAGTATCATTTATTTTTAAAGTATAAGCCTCCTTGATTCATTATAATTATCATCATGATCCATAATTCATATATCTCATCATCTCAACATATATGTCATCATAAAGTAGCTTGCAGAAATATAAACATACAAGTACAAACATGTAATATAAAAAGCAAAATTAAATGAATAAGATATTAAAGTTATTACTACGTTGTCCGTGTGCGATACTGGCATTCTCACACCTGGTGAGCATCAGCGATTCGAATCGATTTTAATTCCCGGGAATAACTATCATGCCAGGGTATATGCTTACTAGCCATCGCGTTCCCACATATAGCCCTCATCTCTATTCGTCCCATCCTAAGTTCGATTCAATCCCGCCATTCCCCCGGGTTTTGCCCCCTCAGGAGCGATACCACGGCGTACCGGGTCAGCCCTCTCTCGAGGGCCTAACTCCCTCCAACAAAAATGGTAGGAACCTGTCTCTGTTCTTCGGATGGCACAAGTAAGACTTTCACCAGTCCCACGTCCCGGATAAGCACTCTAGAAAGATTATGCCGATCAGCAGGCGAACAGCGAATCAGTCCTTAAACGACTCGGACGGAGTCCACCAAACCATCATCATCATTTTTCATCGTAATATACCCATATCACCGCCCGGTCTCATCTTTTCATCAGATTATATCATATTGCTTTAGCATTTAAATTTTGTAAACAATTTTGATTCCTATCATCTCGCGAGTGAATATCTTCACCCGTCTTCTACCGTCTAGGCATGGCTAAGCATAGACTCTGATCTATCCATTCTAATTAGGTTATTAGGTATTTATGCAGGTGGGGTTTCAAACAACTCCTAAACGTAAATGCACAATCAAATAAAGGGTGGTGAGACTCCCTACGTAGGTGTATATGCCTAAGGGGCCTATCTTTGTTGTTGAAAACTTGAACAAACTAATCTAAAGTTAGTTTGCCGGGTTGTGGGGCTTTGCCCTAGGCAACCCCTTGATCACTTGGACAACTCCTCCTTCCAAACATGACTGATGGGCCCTCCAGGTCATGCTTGGGGCATAGTTGGTCTTTTGGACCGCCGTTGCTTGGCGTAGCTCCATGCTTTATCTTCTCTGACCTCGTATCTACAATGAACGTCACTATATGAATCATATGCCGGATGCAGTGCATGAGATGCATGAAGATCAAGCACTCATTTGAACAAACATTTCAGGGACAGGGACAAATCGAAAGGTGTTTGATTTCACTACTCAAGCAAGAATTACTCTTAGAGCTAGTGGCATTAGTACTTTTATAGACCTAGAGCAAGAATTCACTCATGCAAATTATATATATAAGCTTATCAAGTTGCGAATCATAGGGGAGACATGTTAAATAGCACTTTCCCATTTTTGTTCAAATGACCATAACATTTGCCATTTTCAAAATACATAGCAATCAGCAAGCAAAATACATGAAACTTTATTTCTGGGCTACATTGAGTCAAATGAGTTCAATCTAATTCCTATGGATTTTTCTGGACAAGTTTTGTGTGATATATATTTTCATACTCTAAGAATACACTAAATACACAAATAGGGGTAAAATAGTAATTAAGCATTGCATGCTAGGGTTTTCAAAAATCACTATAGATCCTAATCATCATATAAAAGCTACTGCCCAAGTTTCATAATTTCTGAAAGTGTTTAACTTTAGTTTCGCTAATTATTTAAGAAATCAAAACATGCAAGCAATCAGGGGCAAAACAGTCCTTTCATGCCTCCCCTTCTATACAAATCTGTAGATCTACTCTAGAGGAACACAATGCAACAAAGTTTGCAAATTTTGGATTTTTATTCGATTTATTATGAATTTCCAAAGTTTAAACCGAGAGAAATGCATTTAAATAGAAAAGCACACTGGTGGGGACTAAATCGGAAATATTCGTAGCCTCCAGGGTCCTGCGTGAAATATATCTAAGACTCAGTGCACAGTACTAAAATCGAGACAGAAATACATGAAAGAATAGGGGGTTTTCTACAAAACCTCCATCTTCTTCCTCCAGACAGGGGGCGGCGCACGCGGCGGCCGGGTTTGGCGGGACGGCACGGGCGCATGGAGGCGTCCTCTTGGAGCTGAGCAGCTCGGGGAAGATGTTCTCGGATGCGGGAAACATTTTCCCCAAGATGAGGATGCGCGGGGTGGACGGAGTTGGCAGGGAACACGCGGCGAATCGCAGGTGGCGACGGTGCGGCAGTTCGCGGCGGCTCCGACTCGATCTGTCCGCTCTGGCGAGGGAAGAGGCCACCGAAGGGCCTCACTGTTGCGCGGGGAGGTGACGAATACATCGGAGAAGATGTGGAGGTGCGGGACGGTCCGAGGTGGGACGTCCATGGTGAAGCGCTGGCGCATCGGGGCGGCATACGGCGGCGCCCGTGGAACAGGGGAAAGGAGGTAGGTGGTGAGGTCAATAACCCACGGAATCGAAGGAGGGGAAAGAGGCGGTGGTGGAGCCCGCGTCGGTAGGGCTGGAGGAGCACCGGAGGAGGCAGGCGCGAGCTCGCCATGGGCTTGACCATGGCGGCCATGGCGCTCGCACTCGGGGCGGGGGCTCGCTGGCGCCCGGGCAAGGTCGAGCGGGGCGCGAGCGAGGACGGAGCAGATGGTCAGTGAGCGAGGAAGGAAGGGAGCTGGGAGAGTGGGTGAGGAAGCTGCTGCTCCACTCGTGGCCGGGCGCGGCGCGCTGGCAGCCATGGAACGGCGTGCGCAGGTCCAGCGTGCCGCATGCACGCGAGGGAGGGGGAGAGAGGGGAGAGCGGGCAGCGTGGATCGGGTCCGGTGAACCGAAGTCAATGACCGGTGGGGCCAAGGCTGAGAAGGGAGAGAAAGGTGCGTGGACCAGGTGCGTGGAGCAAGGGAGCCGGTGGGGCCCGCAGCAGCTGGTGTCTGGCGGGAATCCGAAGCCTTGCCAGGTGGGACCCATGTGTCATAGAGAGAAACATGAAAATGAAAACCGAAAATGTAAGGAGCTGAGTTTGACCGGCTGAAGACATGTTTGAAATTCATCGATTTGCACTACTTAGAGGCAGATTTTGGGGAAGATCAAAATATGAGAAATGTTCAAAATTTGGTGCTCTACAACTTTTATATGAACCTGAATACCAAGTTATGTTGATGTTTTTGGCGTAATATCGAATTAAAGTTGCTGACCTCAGCTTTGACCAGGTTATGACTTGAAGTTCAAAATTATGAAACATCCATTTAGGAGCATTTTCATGTAAAGTGTATAATACCAATGTTGATTAGAATTTCTTGACCTAAAACTTTCATATATAAAGTTTTGTATGATAAGCAATTTTGTTTCACAAAAATTTGATTTTACCATACAAATCAAGTTTAGGCAGATTTATGACTTTTGCAATAATCGACTCAAAACTCCACCTAAACCTTTGTGCGTGTTACCACACTCAATAACAAAGTTGCTCCTCATTAAATTGGCTACAAGTTTCCTATAGAGAGTTTGGTCTAAATGACATTATATTTTGAACTACAAGCACATATACATTCAAAGGTTTGGTCAAATTACAGCTCTACTTTATGTGAAATCTTTTTTGTTTTAAACTTTTGTATTTGATGTCTTGCACGAAAACGTATAGATTTTAACTATCCAACCAAACAACACAGGGTTTTGCATATTCCACTAGAAAATTTATGACTTCGTGATTTATTTGTCTAGTTATTGTTCCTTCCTAAACATGATTAAGCCCTAACTCATAATTAGCTTTTGTCTAACTGTGTGTTAAAGCTTTTGAGATGCCGGGGGCATCACAACTTTGTTGTCGAGCTTGAGCGGCCTTTAATTTGGCTTGAATAAAACGGACTTGTTCTTCAGCAATTGTTACCAGTTCCGGACCAAAGATTACCCTTTCCCCACGTTCAGACCAGTTAAGAGGAGTTCGACACCGTCGACCATATAATGCTTCAAATGGAGCCATTTCCAAACTTTTCTGATAACTGTTGTTGTAGGTGAATTCCGCCAATGGTAAACAAGACTCCCAATTAGCACCGTAGGGCAAGACACAAGCTCGGAGCATATCTTCCAATATCTGATTAATCCGTTCCACTTGTCCACTGGTCTGGGGATGGTAAGCAGAGCTGTGAATGAGAGTGGTACCCAAGGCTGTTTGCAATTGCTCCCAAAAGCGAGCAATGAACTGGGGTCCTCGATCAAAAACGATGGTTTTGGGTACTCTATGCAAAGCAACTATACGTTGTATGTATAGCTCGGCATACTTCTGAATAGGATAATTGACACTTACTGGGATGAAATGAGCGGTTTTTGTTAGTCTGTCTATGATAACCCAAATGGAATCATTCTCATCAGTGGCCAATAGCATAGGTGCATATTAAGCAAGATACTTAAATAGCTGTAGATATTCCAAGACCGTTTTGTCCCCCTGCTGAAGATACAAGAATTACTTCAGTTTTAATTCCACCAAGCCTTCGGGAATATGATGGTCTTTAAAAGCCTTCCTGAATTCTTGCCAAGTCAATTTTTGATCACTTCTAAGAGATGCCCGATAGGTAACCCACCAAGCTCCTGCAGGGCCTTGCAACTTCTGTGTGGCGAATAACACCTTCTGGCAATCTCGGAGGCTCGGCAAAAGTTCAAATGTCGACTCGATGTTCCGCACCCAATGCTTGGCATCCATTGAATCCGGTGTCATTTGAAAGACTGGAGGGTGTAGAGCTTCACAATCTAAGAAATTCACTTCTTGATCCCTACCAGGATAGGATTGACCCTGAATCCGCTGCTATGGAAGCAACTGGTTCTGAGCAAGTAATTCAATCAACCGATCTTGGCGATTGAGCACATCTGCCAGGGTGGGATTGGGTGGAAGAGTTGCTCCTAAGTATTCACCGGCCATCTGAACCAGAGAAAGAAAATTTTGAATTCATTTTGAAGCTGGCTTATATAGCTTACGGAGGAGAGGGCGACAGATCTAATGCGATCATGATGCATGAAACTTTTAATTGAAGCTTTTCATAGTCTTTGGTAAACGATTTCCACAGAGGGTTACACTAATATGACTTATCTCATCTTCACTACACTAGTCCTTAATATTGGGCATATATATATATATATATATATATATATATATATATATATATATATATATATATATATATATATATATATATATATATATATATATATATATATATATATATATATATATAATAGTTTTGTTTTGAATATAGAAGCAATCTGTCCACATAAGCTCGGCCCTGATACCAGCTGTGGCAGAACCACCCAAATTAACCTGACATTGGAACCTTAGTAAGCCTAAAGCACCAATCTCCGGTTAATTCCGGTAGTCTGTCAGGACTTACGAGCCCTGACTATGCCTTCCCATCTCGATCGAGCTCATGTGTCGACTCTCGGTTGATTAGTACAAGCTTTTATTCTACCAAATTTATAAGAGGAGCTAGAGAACACATTAGTTCTTTCTAAGGCTCAGTTAACTGGTTGAAACAACTATTCTCCTTTATTCAAAATGACTGCAGAGAGGGAAACCTGCATCCTACCCAATGATGCAGCTCACCCCAAAAGGAAGACCTGGGGAGCGATAGAAGAAAGCTCTCACTTGCAATGAGTGTTCAGCACCTGAGAAAAACATAAGCAAAGAAGGCTGAGTACTAGTTACTCAGCAATACTTACCCGACCACTGGGTCTAAACCCGACTTTCTAGCCTATAGCCGGGGTGGTTAGGTCAACTCACACTGCGGCAAGCCTAATAGTAAATCCTTAGCATTTAGAATTTAGTTACTTTTTAGTTATTACCTGTCCAGACTAAGTTATACCTATTCTACTAGCAAACAAGAGCAAACACTTTGTGAAATCACTCTTTATCAACAAGATCAACTTTCTTACTACGATGTTGGTTGCGATCAGGCAGCTTACAACTGGCAAGCCACAGACGATTCAAATCGATTTTTCCACCTCTCGAGAGGGATACTCAGACACCTGTCATATGCGTGTACACTGACCCACATACGACAACCCAACATCCAATGCCACCTAGCCGGAACCATTCTCACCGAACCCGGGTGTCAGTCCTTCGACACCCGTCCAACCTCCTTCTTACAGTTGGTCTCGTCTAGTTCCGCGCTTAGGTACAACAGGACGAGAGGTTTACCGAAGCCCGTTAAGGACGGCAAGTGAATGAGGCGCATTCGGCCCAACCAGGCCACACATCGGACGGCCTTATGCGACACAGGCAGGATCAGGGTCCATAGCAATAATCATAACATGCAAAGTACGAAAGCGAAACTGATCCCGCCGCTTGCCTGTCAAATTATTAACATCCTTCTCATTCTTAACTAATTAATTTTAGTAAAAGATTTCCGTTCTAAGCCCATGCCATCTAAGCCATCTACTGTGGCGGAACCGCCGATTTAATCCGGGCTAAGTACACCTGCCACCTCTGGCTTGCAGTGTATTTAGACCAAATCAAACCCGGTCGTCCGTCGAGCTACCCAAAAAGGGCACTCGATGTATCCATCACCCAGGGATGCCGACATCACACACGTTGAGCCCTCGAAAGAGCCACAACAATTATAACAACACATCATTTCATACAAATATAGATCGGTTTGTTACAAAATATTTGCTCAAAATGAAGTACAATCATTCTGAAATAGAGTTCCAAAATAATCTCGCAGCGAAAACCGTAACGTAATACCGATATACTCTTGTAGCGGAAATAAAACATCGAGCCATGATATTGAGCCCACCATTGTCATTCTCGATCATGAAGATCCTGAAATAAAAAAATATCAACAACGTAGGGGTGAGTACGTGAGGTACTCGTAGGACTTACCCATGGGCGGTTTCAACCCGACACATTTGAGAGTATGCAAGGCTTTTTGTGGACTTGACTCTAACCCGCGTAAGGTTACTAGAAGTGAGTCCTTACTTTCAAGTATCATTTATTTTTAAAGTATAAGCCTCCTTGATTCATTATAATTATCATCATGATCCACAATTCATATATCTCATCATCTCAACATATATGTCATCATAAAGTAGCTTGCAGAAATGTAAACATACAAGTACAAACATATAATATAAAAAGCATAATTAAATGAATAAGATATTAAAGTTATTACTACATTGCCCGTGTGCGATACTGTAATTCTCACACCTGGTGAGCATCAGCGATTCGAATCGATTTTAATTCCCGGGAATAACTATCATGCCAGGGGTATATGCTTACTAGCCATCGCGTTCCCACATATATCCCCCATCTCCACTCGTCCCATCCCAAGTTCGATTCAATCCCGCCATTCCCCCGGGTTTTGCCCCCTCAGGAGCGATACCACGGCCGTACTGGGTCAGCCCTCCCTCGAGTACAAGCTCCCCCAAGCCTAACTCCCTCCTACAAGAATGGTAGGAACCTGTCTCTGTTCTTCGGATGGCACAAGTAAGAATTTCACCGGTCCCACGTCCCGGATAAACACTCTAGCAATATTATGCCGATCAGCAGGCGAACAAAGAATCAGGCCTTAAACGATTCGGGTGGAGTCCACCAAACCATCCACATCATTTTTCATCGTAATATACCCATATCTCCGCTCGGTCTCATCTTTTCATCACATCATATCATATTTCTCTCGTATTAAATTTTTGTAAAACATTTTGAGTCCTATCATCTCGCAAGTGAACATCTTCACTTGACTTCTACCGTCTAAGCATGGCTAAGCGTAGACTTCGACCTATCCATTCTACCTTGGATAGCAGGTATTTATGCAGGTGGGGTTTCAAACAACTCCTGAACGTAAATGCACAATCAAATAAGGGGTGGTGAGATTCCCTAGGTAGGTGTATATGCCTAAGGGGCCTACCTTTGTTGTTGATAACTTGAACAAACTAAACTAGAGTTAGTTTGCCGGGTTGTGAGGATTTGCCCCAGGCAACCCCTTGATCACTTGGACAACTCCTCCTTCCAGATACCACTTCAGGGGCCTTCGGGTGGTATTTGGGTCTTAGTTGTTCTTTTGGACACCGTTGCTTGAAGTAGCTCCACGCGCTTGCTTCTCGATCACGTATCTGCAGTGAGCGTCACTATATGAAATGTATGCATGATGCAGCGAATGAGATGCCTAAATATCAAGCGCACGTATGAACAACCATTTCGGGACAGACAGAAAGGTGATTGATAAACTATTAGAAAGAAGTGCTATTGTGGACATAGAGCAATCATAAATGAAAATAATCATACACATACAACTAGCACATTGCTAATCCGGAGGATGGCATGTTAATGTTTTGACACTAGGAAGACAAGCAATGTTATTTGGTTCCTTAGATTACTAAAATACATGCATAACTTGTTGCATTTATTCCAGTTCAGCTAGTCAACATATCATGCATGGTATAAGAGAGGAACACCTGATAGGTTGCTAACTCCAATTCACTCTAATCATACCAAATATAAACAAGCATTAAATCAAGTATACAGTGAACCAGTTACGTATATTTGGACATATTTGAGTTATTGTTATCTATACTTCGACATTGCAATACTTTTATGGCGAGGGATTTGCAACCTAGGCATATAAGGATGAAACATGCATGTGAACTATACTCAAGGTTTCATTTTGACATAACAAAAATTAAATATACCAAGTGGAGCTTATACCAATGTAGCATTTGTCATTTTCAAAACACATAGTAAACAGTAAGCAAAACACATGAAACTTTATTTCTAGGCTGCACCGGACCAATTGAGCACAATATAAGTTGTACGGATTTTCCCGGACAAGTTTTATGTAGCGAAATACACTAAATTCACTTCACAGGGGTAAAACAGTAAGTAAGCATTGCATCCTAGGGTTTCCAAAAATCACCATAGATCTTACTCATCATATAAAAGCTACTGTCCAAGTTTCATAATTTTTGATGGTGTTTAACTTTAGTTTTGCTAATTATTTAAGAAATCATAACATGCAGGCAATCAGGGGCAAAATAGTCATTTCACACGGCTAGGCCTAGTCCACTGTGTAGATCTATTCATGAGCAATCCAACAAAACAAGTTTCATATTTTTATGATTTTCTACTAATTTCTAGAGCATTTTAAAGTTCATATGCCAAATCCGGAAGATAGGCAAATATAACCCTCAAAATGGACCTCTCTGTAATTAAACCTAGATAACAAGGGGTGGCAAACAATTATCCCTAGACTCAGCCAACAGTATACCAATTTAGCATATATCTAAGGTTAGATCTAAAAAATCCAAGGGCTCGGGTTAAAATGCTCAAATTTAATTGATCTAAGGGCCGGGGTTATTGACAATTTTCACAAGACACAGTGCATAGTAAATAGAATAGCTAAAACACGAAGGGCTCTTCTGCAAAACCGACATCTTCTACCTTGCCCCTTCTTCCTCATTCGGCCGTCGCACAGGGAGGGTCTTTGCGGGCTGCGCTGGCCGCGTGGAGGCCGGGGTTGGAGCCGATGCGCCCTGGGGAGGTGTTCCCGGCGACGGGGATCCCCTTCCCCAAAACGGCGTCGCGTGGGGAGGCATGAACGAGCGGGGAACAGCCGTGAACTGGCTCGGGCTGGGCGCCGAGCTCGGTGGGGGCGCCGATTCGATTTGGCGGCTGCGGCGGAGGGGAGGGGCCACAGGCGGAGCGCGCAGCCTGCGCGGGTGTGAGGGGAGCTTGGAAGGTGCGGAGTGGAGGCGCGGAGAGGCACGCAGGGGCCGGGCGCTCCCGTGAACCGGGACGGCGTCGGTGCATGGAGCTCCGGGGCGGCGACGTCTCGATCTGAGCGGAGAGGCGAGGCAGCGGACCGGGAACGGGCGTGCCGGGTGCGCGAGGAGGTGGGGAGTGGAGTGGGGCGCCTGGGCGTGAGGCGCGCCGGAGGGGCTGGGCGCGAGCTGGAGCTTGGCTCGGCCGGCCATGGCGGGCGTTGCCCGTGAGCTCGAGGGCATGCAGCAGGAGGACGAGGGAGGCAGAGGCAGGGAGCAGCAGTGGAGGCCAGGCCGGCTGCGAGAGGGAGTGGAGCGAGCGGATGGTTGAGCCGGAGGGAGGTGCTCGGCTTCCTGTGAAGGGAGTGGGCGACGTGGTCGGCGCCATGGTGGGCAGGCCGCGCCTGCCGTGTGGGCGCGAGGAAGAGGAGAAGGAGGGAGGTGGCCGCGGCATGGACCGAGTCCTCGAGACCGGTGTCGATGACAGGTGGGTCCAAGTTGAGAATAAGCACGTGGTCCATAGAACCGGGTCCACGGGAGACGCATGTGGTTTTGCGAAACCGGGGGCGGACGACGGTTTCCCATCCTACCGGAATCTAGGCCCGACAGGTGGGACCCACACGTCATAGACTCAAGGGAAAAGGAAAAATCCCGAAAATGGAAAAATAGCGTTTGACCAGCTGGATACCCGTTTGAAAATCTCATATTTGAAGCATATACAAGCCTAATTTGGAGAAACTCGAAATACAATAACTGCTCTAAATTTTGTCCTCTACAATTTTGTTATAAGCTTAAATACTAAGTTATGTTGAAGTTTTTGGTTCAAATTTGAATTTATGTTGCTGATCTTGGTTTGACCAACGGAACCCCTTTAACTTAGAAATTCCTAAAGTCTATTTTATGCTCATTTTCAGAAAAAGAGTATTATACCAATGTTGTGTAGTTTTTAATTATCTACAACTTTCATATATGATGTTTTGCATGATAAGGACTTTTGTTCCTTTAAAATTTGAATTTGCCTTACCGATCAAGTTTAGGCAGATTTATGCTTTTTCATTAATCGACTCAAAACTCCACCTAAACCTTTATGCATGTTACCCCACTCAATAACAAAGTTGCTCCTCATTAAATTGGCTACAAGTTTTCTATAGAGAGTTTGGTCTAAATCACATTATATTTTGAACTGCAAGCACATATACATTCAAATCTTTGGTCAAATTGCAGCTCTAATTTATGTGAAATCTTTCTTGTTTTAAATTTTTGTATTTGATGTCTTGCACGAAAACGTATAGATTTTAATTATCCAACCAAACAACACAAGGTTTTTGCATATTCCACTAGAAAATTTTTGACTTTGTGATTTATTTGTCTAGTTATTGTTCCTTCCTAAACATAATTAAGCCTAACTCATAATTAGCTTTTGTCTAATTGCGTGTTAAAGCTTTTGAGATGCCGGGGGCATCACATCTACTGCGTATAGGACTTTCATGCTGGATCCCGATTAACCATGCTCTAGGGTTTCAATCAATTCCTAATTCTAATGCACAAGCATAACTCTAATTTAATTTAAGGACCCTGTCGGAGCAGGAGTGCTCCTGGTCAGGTGGCGGAGTGCACCCGGCCGAGATCCTAAGTACTGAGAGTAGTTAGGGGGAGCAATCGTTGTTAGCTAAGTTGGAGGTGGCACGATGGTGGCGAGAGGATTTAGAGTGGTTCGGGCCGCCGGAGCGTAATACCCTACGTCCACTGTGGGTGTGTTCTTGTATTTCGTGGGCCTTCAGAGGAGTCTCTGAGGCTGCCTGGATCTGTGTTTTTCTTGCTTGTTCAGTCTCTCCCCTTCTGTGTTGCGTATGCCTCCCCTTTTATAGCCCAAGGGGGGCATGTACATGGTGGCCGGGCCCCGACAGGTGGTCCCGGCCATTTCCTCTATGCTACAGCTCTATTCTGTGCCTGATGTCCAACGTCGTGACTGGGTATGGCCTGGAGATCCGCCATACCGTCTTGTCGCCCGGATACGGTGCCGCGCCGTCCTGCCTCACGCCGTCCTGTCCCGTCGGCTGCTAAACCTGCTGAGAGGCTTCAGAGGCCGAGGGGCGGGCGATTCGCACGCGTGACAGGACAGGGCGCTCGTAGTAGTGTTATAGCGCCGCTGCCTAGTATTAGGCTGAGCGCGGCCGCCGCGCGTGGCGCGGCTCATGATGAGTACAGCGTACTTGTTTACTCAATAAAGACCCCAGTGTAGCTGGGGAAATCAACTGTAGTGCCCTGTTACCGCCGCCGTGCCTTGGTAAGGCGCGCCCCTTTGCCTCGCTGCCGCCGCCGCCTGCCAGCGGCGGTGCCAGCGGCGATGGGGGCACGCCCGTCTGACAGCGGCGGCGTCGGCGGGCGACGGGGGCACGCCTGTCTGACAACGGCGGCGGGCAACGGGGGCACGCCTGTCTGACACTCGTGGTGTCAGCAGCATCGGGGCGTGCCAGCCTGACAGCGGCGGTGGCAGCTTCATCGGGCACGCCCACCTGCCCGCAATAAGTGCGGCAGGTGGGCGAGGCGCCCGCCTGAAGGCTCCGCCACGCGCCCTGTGAGCACGTGGCAACGCGAGACCCTCTCGTGCCCTGTGGGCACGTGGCGCCCCCGGACCTCCGTGGCGCTGGCTCCGGACCTCCATGTGCTCTGAGGGCACGTGGCGGCCCCGGACCACCGAGGGCGCCGGCTCCGGACCTCCTCGTGCTCTGTGGGCACGAGGCGGCCCCGGGCCACCGAAGGTACGGGCTCCGGACCGAGAGGTCCGGACCTCTCCTCGCGTGGCTGGGGGAGGCTCGGTCCTCGAAGGAGGTCTGGGGCCTCCCCTGTGGGCTGGGTGCGTGGCCCAGCTTTTGCAAGGAGTAGGCCGGGCCCATCTGTACGCGGCCTTGGGCCCTCCTTGTACTGCAGTAGTTACCTCCCTTAGTGATCTTCGTCTAGTGTAAGCGGGTACCCGGTTAGCTGGGTACCGACAGACCCAAAGAAAAATAGGTAAATGCACCGGGGCTTGCCTTAGAAAAGGTCTCGGAGTCTTGAAATCGCTTCAGGGATTAGGGTAGTGGACACCTGACGGTCCAGGAGGCTCGGCTTCGGGGTGCCACATCGGGATGCCTTCGGAAGACTCTTCAACTGAAAAGATAAGAACCAACGTGCCTAACATGAATGACATGCAGGAGTTTGAAAGCATGAGTATGATCAACTTGTTGAAAAGTAAAGCGTACGATTTTCTAAAGAAAAAGGGTGGTCGGGGTTAAACATCTGGATCTTCGGGGCGTAACTGACTGTCCTAGGGCTCGAATGAATTTTCTATTATTTTTAAATATTTTTAAAAGCTTAAATGAATTTTCTAGAAATTTTGAATAATTAATATGTGTTTTAGAATTAATTCTATCTTTTTTAAAAAAAATCTAACTTTTTAAAATTATATATACTTTAATTTAATTTCTTTTTAGAAATACCAAATATTTCTATGAATTAATAAATAAATCAATTAATTAATATAAACAGATTAAATTAAATCAAGATTAAATAACCAAATTGAATTAAGAAAAAAAATAGAACAGAAATCAAAAGGAATTTTGGCCCAGCCCAAAAAAAACAAAACAAATAAAAGTTCATTTCTTCCCCCTCCCTTTTCGGCTCGGCCCACGACCGAGCGGGCTGGCGGCCCACCGGGCGGACGGCCACCGGCTGGGCTGGTGGCCCAGCTGACCGGCCTCACCCTGCTGGCTCGGCGCGGGGCGGCGCACGCGCGCGACGCACGCGGCTCGCGCCACGCGGCGGCGTTCGCGCTCACCGGCACGGCCTTGCCGGCGGGGTCCCGGCCGACGGCAACCCACCGCGGCGGCGCCTTCCTCCTTTCTCTACCCTTCCTCTTCTCCTCCCCTCCCTCTCATCTCTCTGCCCGCGGCGGCCACATCGCGCGCACGCGCTAGAGCGCGCGCGGCGACGCTAGGCCGGAATGGGGCCAGGGGACCCCCACGCGAGGTGTGCAGGGCCGTCCTGCACCCCGTGCGCGTGATGGGGAGGCCACTAGGGCTTGCGCGCGGGGAACCCAGGGGCGGCGCGGCCCTCGCGGCTGCGGCCACCATGGATGGGCGCCGAGGTCGATTGAGCTCGAGCCGACCCCAATCTTCGGTGAGGGTAGGGCGGAGGGGAAGAGGGTGGCGAGGGACGCGGGTTCTCACCCCTCGACGGCGAGCGGAGGCGGCGGAGGCAGCAGTCGACGGGGAGGCGTCACGGTGGGCGCGGACAAGCGGCGCGGGAGCTGAGCGGGGGGCGCAGCGGTGGCGGCCAAGGCAGGGAGGCGGTGACGGCTCAGGACGGCGGCGGGGAGGAGTGGCTACGACGGCGCGGAGCGGAGCGCGGTGGCAGGCAGGGGCGAGCGGAGTGGGGAGGATGGGAGCTCCCTGCTCCTTTCCCCCGCGGAGAAGAAGACGACGGGCGGTGGGGCCCGTCCGTCAGGTGCGCAGGGGGAGTGGGCGCGCTGGCACCCATGCGTGCCGCCACGCCGGCCTCTCCCGGCGGCTGGGCCACCGCGTGGCCACGGGCCGATACGCAGGCCGGGGATTAATCCCCCCCGGTCTGCCATTTCTTTTTTTTTACTTTTACCATTTTCATTTTCAACCCTGGATTTTGACCTTTTTTGATAGGGGTCCAATTACAAAAGTGAAATGGCTTAATTTAAACTACCCTTTTGTATTTTTGCCCCAGGAAAACTCAAAATTTTTGAAAAGGCATCAAATTTGAATTTGAATTAAAATTTTAAAAGAGAATTGTGAATGCATGCAATGCACTTAGATGGCCTTTAGATACGGAGTATCACAGTGGTTTCACTCCAAGAGGTGGTGTGGAAGTCCACTCCGGAGGCGGCATCGGTCGGGCGTATGGCCGTCGTGGCAGCGTGGAGCGAGGGTGTCGGGGGCGAAGGTCAGCGGGGTGCGTCGATCGGTTGGAGTGCGGAGTGAGGGCGAAGGGGACAAGAGTGGGAGGGGAGGCGACGAACACAAAAATGATGGAGTGGAGAGCATTGGAACCTTACATACCTCCTCACCGGCCTCCTCCCCACCGCGGTCGCTGCCTACTCTCACTCCTCCTCCGCCTCCTCCCCACCACGGCCGCTGCCTGCTCTCGCTTCTCCTCCTCCTTCCCGCTGGTCTCGCCATGGCCACCGCTAGTGGATCCTTGGGCTGGATCATTGCCATGGCAGCCTAGCCATGGCACCCGCCGGCCATGGAACCCCGTGAGTGGATCTGCCGGCGCCGGCCACACGTTCTCTGTCATCGCCGGCCGCTATGGCGATATGGAAGGGAGGGAGTCAGAGGAGGAGCGGTGGAGAGGAGCCTCGTCTAGGTTGTCGCAGGGCAGTGGATTGTGAGCCGAGGATGGTTGCGAGGGGTGGCGGCGCGGACACGGGGGAGGAGGGAGGGCAGCCGCCATGGTGTGGGGGGCCCACCTATCAGCGCACGCTCAAAGGGACAATGGAGTAGGGTTTGGGGTGAAGTCGATAACCTTGTAAAATTTTGAAGGGGAAGAGATTTGACAACAAAACGACATGTAGGATTCCGGAGCCTGCCGAGCAACTTATGAATGAGAATATGCATCACAGGCCAGAGCACGGGCTTGCTCACTAGGCCAGTGGGCCCCTAAGGCTGAATCCAACGGTGACCCCCATTTTGGTGACCCAAAATTAAATGATGCATTGTTACAATACTGTTCTGTACTGTAGATAGAGAAATGGGTAGTTGTAATAGTGATGGGGATGGGGGTGGAGTTAATTCCCTCATTGCCATTGAAAATTTTAGCCATTCCCTCACTGCCACCAAAATTTTGCAATTTACTTCACTGCCACCATTTTTTTCAAGTTCCTTCACTGCCCCTACCGTCATCTACATCTCACTGACGATAGTGGCCCACAGAACGCTTCTCCGTTATCCCCACTCGGGCTGCGCCTCCTAGCAGCGCCCATCGCCGTCGCGCGCCCTTCGCGCGCCTCTGCCTGGCCGCTCACGCGCGCGCCTCCGCTAGGCTGCTCGCGCGCCGCGCCTCAGTGGGGCCCAGGCAGCACCTCCGCCCGGCGCCCGCTCCCGCGCCGGCGCCGCACCTCCGCGCCTCCTCTATCGCCACCGTGATTGGCTGAGGAGGGTGCGAGTCGTGGGCTGGGCGTGCGAGGCCTGAATGTTCCTCGGGCCCCTCGAGCGTAAGATCTTGGGCGCCGAGCTGTTCGCGCCGCATCGGCTGGACACACTGCAGCACCTCCAACGCGAGAAGGTGCATGAGCTCGTGGAATACGTCGGGCGGCTGGCGCGAGGCGGGGAGCCCGTGCACATTGGCCGCGTGGCGTTCACCACCAGCCTTAACCGCGTGTCATGCACCATCTTCTCCCGTGACCTCACCAGCCTCGACGACGACGGCAGGTCCAGTGAGTTCCAACAAAGTGGTGACAGAGATCATGGAGGCTGTGGGCTGCCTCAACATCTCCGACTACTTCTGGGTGCTCGCGGCTGCCGACCTGCAGGGCTGGCGTCGACACTTGGCGCGGCTGTTCGCGCGGCTGCACAGGATCTTTGACGAGATCAACGGAAGGCTGCGTGGCTGCGACGCTGGGAAGCCCAGGAAGAATGACTTCCTCGACCTGCTGCTGGATGCTGCGGAGGACGGCGAGGCTGGACCGCGACACGCTCCGCTCACTGTCCACGGCCTTGGCCTAACGGAGGCGCGGCGCCGGCGTAGGAGAGAGCGCCGGGCGGAGGTGCTGCCTAGGCCCCACCGAGGCGCGGCATGCGTGAGCAGCCGGGTAGAGGCGTCGCGCGGACGAGTGGCCTGAGTAGGGATAACGGAGAGATGTTTCGTGGGCCCTTAATTGTCAGTGAGATGAACTCGATAGGTAGTTGAGGCTATCTGCACTCATCCAACTCTAAATTCCAACTCTAACAGGAATATTTCATCTTGGTTATCATGTTTTTTAAAATACAATTGACAATCGTCCATACCCCAACGCTATACCAACTACCACTTATTATATCATTTCTTTTCAATCTCTCTCCTTTTCTCACACAACTGCCTCCCTTGCTGGACGCACCTGCCGCTGCCGCTGGATGGACCATGCATGCATGCAGCGAAGAGAGAGAATTTCGAGTAGGTAGTGAACGCATTGCATATTTGGGGTGAGAGGGAGGTGACTGGATGTCGAGTCGCGTGTCCGATTGCCCGCTGCAGGGTTTGAGAACTGGAAAGCCAACTCTATACATTTAGAGTCCCATATACATCCAACGAGTGTAGATAGCCTGATGGTAGTGGCAGTGAAGCAACTTGCAAAAAAAAATTTAGTGGCTGCAAAAGAAATTGCAAATTCAGCCTAATTCGGCCTAAGTCAGCCTAGCCCTGAGCCCGGCCCGTTGGACGGCCACGTGTCAGTTGGCGCCGTACGGCTCGAAGGATTCCAAGTCCCGCCGACGAAGGAATCGCTCCCCCTTCGGCTCATTTCGAATTTGAAATTTCAATGCCTGCCCTGCCTACAAGGCAACTACTCCCCCTGCCTTTCTTCTCTCTCTTCTCCCCTGGGAAAGAACTCGAAAAGCCTCCACCACCACCATCCGCTTTCTCCCTCCCGGTCTCGCCTCGCCCTCCTAGTCCTAGAGTGTGTGTGAGAGGGAGAGAGAGAGGATAGGAGAGGTTGAGATGAGGAGAGGGAAGGGGAGCATGGCGGCGAAGGCGAGCAGCACAGCCTGCCTCCGGCGCGGCCTACGAGGAGCAGCGCAGGAAGCGGGTGCTCGAGAACCTCAAGCATCTCGAGGTGAGCGCGCGCCTCTCCCTAGCTCCCTTCATCGAGACGGCGGCGGCGGATCAATCCATGGATCCCCTTTCTTCATCTCGGCCCTTCCGTTCTCCCCTACCGTTCCGATTAACCGATCTGTTTGTGTTTCTAAACCCTCGCGCGCGGGGTTCCTCTCTCCGCAGGATTTGGGCATATCGGAGATGTCGAGGAGCCTGCTGCAGGCGGCGCGGCTGCAGAAACAGAACAAGGTGCTGCCCGCACCGCACGCACACCGCCCGGCGGCTCGTGCGCGTGCGCTACGGTACGGTGCTGGGCTGACTTGTCGTGATTCCGGTTTTGCAGGCCGGCGTGCGCGCGAGCCCCAATGCGAGGAAGAAGTTCGACGCCACCGAGGTGCGGCGTTCCTCGAGGCCCAAGGCCACGGTTTCCTACAAGGATGACGTGAGTTTCTTCGTTGGCCTCTATGATGTAGTGCAGCTGTAACCATCAAAGCACGCACTTTTCTTGTGAAATCGGTTACTTTGTCACGTTTGAAGTTCCTGTCGCATTTTGTTCCTGCAATTCTTCTAGTATGGTGTACTTTTACATTTCGATTGTATGGGATGGACATCTCGTTCCTGAACTGCTCGTGTCCCAATCACACACTTAAAGCCATGATTTGGGGGGCCATTTAGTTCCATCATCCAAGAACGAGTTAGGCCCTGCTTGGAGCATGGAGCTTGTTACAGTCTGCAAGCTGAAACGAACAGGTCCAGACTGTAACAATCCGCATGTTGGATTGTTTCAATTCAACAATCTGCCTGTCCCCACCTTGTATACTGTAACAATCTGCAAGCTAAAACAACAGGGCCTTGGGTCAATACTCATTATGTATCGTTCTATATTTTGCTGGGACGGAATTATGATCTCACGTTCTTGTTGGTAATGGATTGGTGTGATGTGTATGGAATTTACTACTCACTGAAATGTGTTGCGTGAGGAGGTTTTGTTCCTTTTTTTTCGTATGTGGTGAAATACTGTGGTTTGCAATGCTAATATTGACAGTAGACACTGACATGTTTTTTGTTTGTTTGACCAGTTTGGTGAACTGGATACTTTTCTGCGCGGCAAAAGGTAATGCTTTTGATTACCTTGTCCATGTGAATTAGGTGGCCTTGTGCCTGGACACAACTAATCATCTACTTTCTTGTATTCAACAGGCGCATTGGTGGCAGGAATACAGAGCAGGGAAGAGAATACACAGGAAGAGTTTCTTCTTATGAACAGCAACAACGTGCTTACAGAAAAGCTGAGAAACTTCAAGATAGTCTAGACCCTAATAACCCATCGTTTGTTAAGACCATGGTTCGATCACACGTGTCCAGCTGCTTTTGGCTTGTAAGCTCTAAGATGTTGTTCGATAGAATTTGTTTGACTAATTTTGGTGTTAAAAACATAGGATCAACTTCTAATCAATGATATTTTCTTTACACTTTGCAAGGGTCTTCCTACAAGCTTCTGCAAAAAGAATCTGCCTCCCACAGAGTTCAGGATGGTGTTAGAGGACGAAGAAGGTGTTGAATTTGATGCTGTATATATTGGAAACCGAACAGGCCTAAGTGGTGGATGGAGGGGCTTTGCAATGAACCACAACTTGGAGGATGGGGATTCCTTGGTCTTTGAATTGGCTGAGAGTGACAGATTTAAGGTACCACATCATGCTTGTTTAGTTCAACGTTGCACACTAACCTGGACCAGGTAGATTGTCTAAACTTCCAAACAATGTATCAATCAAGTATGGCGGGAACTAGCCTAGCCATGTTCTTATGCTGCTGGTCCTTCTAGATTTGGGTTATCGCATTGGGGCAATGATGCGGCTAATCAATACTCTCTCTTTGTCCTGTGCTGTATGCCTGCATCAGTATTTTAAAATAATGAGGCTCTGAATATCATGTCAGCTGCAATATCTTATGAACCTAACATTCGAGCCTTTATCTATTGCAGATTTATATAATAAAAGCTATAGATGTTGGTATAGAAGAGGCTGAGTCTCATGACAAGAATGGCAGTGGGGATACTAAGGAAGAGCCTGACCAGGAAGAATCACCTGCTGCTGAGCCTCCAAAAGGTGCCAAAAGGAGGAAGCTCTGTGGAAGACGGTAGTTGGCCTACTAGTCTGCATCATATTAGGCACTCTTTGGTGAATGGATGTTGCTGTGCTAAGTAATGTACTCTCCTGTCAGGTCATCCATTTTGCTCCTTTTTGTTGACCTGTTCTTTCTGAAATTATGGGTGTCCAATAACCCATGTATCACGGCAACAAGTACATCTATCACGCAGGCAGTCCTTGACTGAAAGTAAATAAGTAGTTTGACACTTCAGCACTTCTCACATCTCAGAACTCCTATCCTATGTGCCACTGATCTAGTGAGGTACCGTGATGCTGGTTTAAATAATTGCTTCTATGCATATTAAGTGAGAATCCTTAGCAAAGAAAATATTAATGACATTGTGTGGCGAGACCTTGTTAATTCAGAACACCCCATAGACCCTAAACATGTCAACATTCAAAGTTGTATTCATTATTTCAGTTACAGAAAGCCGATTAGCATTTCAAACAATGTCAACTGTTCCTGTTACATCTCTACGATACATTGGGCTGGCCAATTTAGAAAATATAAAAGACCCGGGAGGGGTAAACCTATAAAGTTACAAAACAAACTTGCCGCATATTCACGAATACCCCCTCTATTCCAAAATATAACTATTTTCAGGTTTGTCTGAAGTCAAATTGTCTTAGGTTTGACCAAGTCTATACAAAAACATATCAACCATGAAATATATTTTCATGGTGTACTTATTCAATATCGTGTATGTGATTCCCCCCACATACCGGGTCAAACCTAACATAGTTTGACTTAAAACAAACTTAGAAATAACTATATTGTGGGACGTATGGAGTACTACACCATGACTACCTAGGATTCACCCTTCCAGAAATCATGCTGCTGCTTGCATTAAGACTCCCAGAGGCCTGGGATGAGGAGATGAAGAGGGTGCCAGATGTTGAAGCTGACAATGATTTACTCACATCAGTCGAGTCCGTCACTGAAGTTTCCAGTAGAATGAGATCCTCTTCAGGCATCATCCTCAGGATAAGCTCAAGTTCTCTCACGATCTCCCACATTGAAGGCCTGGCATCAGTTTCATCCTGACAGCACTTGGTTGCTAGTGATAGGAACCTCCTGACGCATTCTGGAGGGTACAAGCCCATCCGACCGTCGATTATTTCAGAAATATCGCTCGACTGACAAGCTGAGTTTACCTACAGAAATAAGAAAAATGCAGTTCTTCATTGCGCATTTCATATTTGTTTCTTTACTGAAAGTAAACACAAGAAAAGTTTTGTGATAATACTACACAGTGTAGGCTTATAATGCAGTCATTTTTTACTTTGCAGGAACGGGGTTGTCATTTAAAAGTAGGACATATCCACAGTTGAAGTTTGTGTACCTCTCTCACTATGTTTTTACCATGCTCAATCGGTTTCATCCCAGTCAACATTTCAAGAAACACGACACCAAGGCTATAGACATCACTCTTGTCCGTCAATTTGTGAGTAAGGAAGTATTCAGGATCAAGATACCCCTGCCAAAATGATAATGATATAGTATTGCTGCAAAAAGCACATGGCAGTTTTGACATTGTAAATGTGACTGAGAGTCACTTACTGGGGTGCCCTTAACAACAGTGGAGACGTAAGCTGGTAATGTCCCTTCAACATCTGGCATTGGAGCGAGCCTTGAGAGACCAAAATCGGCTACCTTTGCGACGAATTTGGAGTCCAACAGAATGTTGCTGGCCTTAACATCGCGGTGGAATATAGGAGGATCTGCTTCAGTATGTAAATACAAAATTCCCTTTGCAGCATCCAATGCAATTTTCAACCTCAAACCAAAACTTAGAGGCCTTTTGGACTTGGCTGTGGTTAGCAAATTATGGAAATAAGAAGAGGGTGTAAGTGCAGATTAAAAATATTGATCAGCAATTTATTACTACCTCCATTCTTGAATGTTTGTTGTCCATTAGTTCATTTTTGAACTAAAATGCGACAAATAAAAAAGAATGGAGGGAGTACAAGAAAGAGAAAATGTTCTACTATTTGACAGTGAATCTTGCCAATTACTTACCAGAAAGATGATCACGTAAAGTACCATTTGACATGAATTCATAAACCAGCATCTGCAAAAAAGGATTTGAATGAGTTCAGGGATGCTGACAAAATATTTTTTCCTAAATACATAATAAAAAATAAAAGGTTTCACCTGCTCATCTTCTTCATCACAATAGCCAACCAATGAAACCAAGTTGCGATGATGCAATCTTGATAATAACTCTATTTCTGTGCAGAACTCCCTTGAACCTTGAAGAGAATCCTCATGGGCTCGTTTGATTGCTACAATTGCTCCATCGGCTAGAACACCTCTGTAGACTTTTCCATAACCTCCTTGGCCAACTTGAGCTGATAGATCAAAACTATTTGTGGCTATAGCCATTTCTTCGAATGTGAAGCATCTAACACCATCAATTTTGACAGAAAATCTCGACACTGCAAACAGTACGATATGCATCTTCAGGTGCCCTCTTGAACAAGCTATCTGGTAACACGGCAAAAAGGTCACTCATAGAACCAAATATAAATGACTTACACGAATGCTTTGAGACAGTTATACTTCTATGTCTTGAACGCCTTCTCACTATAAGGGTGGTAACTACCACAGAAAGTAAAATAGCGCCAGCTATTGAGCCTGCCAAGATACTTGCCAGCGCAACTGTACTTAAACCCGTGGACACTGCATTTGGAAATTCTGCAAAATGTGGTAAATAGAAGACTTTAAGCACTGATAGATGGTTAATTGGGTTTGGGACGTGGACATACATTCAATGAAGTACAAGTCAAGGGAACAAATTAACTGCTAATCAACCTGTCTCTTAAAAGCAAATGCCAGAACTTTTCTTTCAATTTTCAACAATAAGTTTCAGGAATATATAGATAGATAGAACAACTTCTGAATATGCTGCATGCTACTAAACAAGCTAACAAAAAAAAGTTCACGAAATTAAACATAGAAACTCCCCTGGATTTCTGCCGTTGTACTTTTCTGCTCAAAGGAAACAAAAAACAAGCTAATAGCAGCACGTAGTTTTAAATAATAGAACTATTAAAGTAATAATATCTTCAAAGTGAGCACATACCATCTGCATAGGAACCTAGTGTGAAGTTGAGAAACTCATATGGACCAAACACATCTGAAAGGGTAATTTCCCAGCCAGCAAGTACGTGTCTGAGTCGCACAACCTCTGATATATTGAATAAACTTGTATTGCTTGGAAATAGCTTCATGTGCATGTTTAGCCTTGGACCAACCTCCCATATGTAGCTCTCAATGTTTAGCTGATAGCGAAACAGCTGCAACAAATAGGTGAAGTTGATCTCGAAGGCATCTTCATAGGGGCGAAAATCTGTGATTCCTGGGCTCTTCAGCCGAAGTCCAACTCCGAGTGGCACCGCACAAAAGCAAGGTATAGGTGATAATGGATTGTACTCATAATTTTTATCTGTTGGACAAGGTTGACAACGAACGTTAGATCCCTGCTCATTTTCTGATGTTTGCTGGTTTACTGACATGGGCTTGCACAGATTGGTTATCAGAGATCCATTAGTTTCCTCACACACGGGGTTTCCATATAGCCTGCCAAAAATGAAAATGGTGGTAATCAGTATCCATTATTGCACAAGAAGTTAGTCACAAAAGGAAATTTGCCCCTGGTAGAAGTGCAATATTTAGTGCTTGTTCTTATTTTGCACACATGCATGATGATTCAATTGTAGGATGTGGAAGTAACTGTTGTCAAATACTAACAACATAGTCTCAAACAGTTGCTAGACACAAAATCTGGGTCTGAAAGGAAAAACAAATGGAGGCATGCACATCTCTAACTTGGCAGGTGATGCGGCTAGTTACAGCAGTCAGCTGATCAGCTCGGGAGCCATGCTCCTTGCCGGTCCATGTTCGAATCCTGGTACAGCTTCTTAATTAAAATGCCCAGGGGCGTCTCACCCTGTGCTCGAGTTTTTTTCATTATCGAAAAAAGCTATCAAGCCTACACAATTACAGTTAAGTACACACGGACTATAGTTATTATTTATGTAAGACTGGAATCTGAAATGCATAGCGTATTTGTGTGATGAGTGATAACATACATGACGGTGACATTTGAGGGAGGATCAAATGTAGCCGGAATTGTCTTGAGAAAATTGTTTTGGAAGTTGCTGCATTATTACAAAAGAATATTATATATGTACAGTTAGATCTAAAAGAAATACTTCTGCAAAAAAAAAAGTTACATACAGAACAAGGCTTGTATTTCCACTAAGCCTGGTGCCATTCCAGATCGCCGAGGGGACAGGACCATCTAGATTATTATTTTCAAGTGATCTGCGGAATAACATTTCACGTGATTTGAGAAGAAAAAATATCAATATTGTATGATAGCTTGAAAACTTTTAAATATGTAATCTTATTTTCTAATGCATCTTTAATAAACTAATTAATACGACTCGCAATTTGTACTAATCTAGATAAAATTAGCACAACCGCAGATCCACAAAAGTGTAACAGTAGAGAATTGAACTTCGGGGTCAAAACCCCTGTTGCAGTGTTGCTGGTCCAGGTTCAAATCATGGTACCTTCTTAAGGCTAGGGGAGTCTCCCCTCGCGGTCTAGTTTTAGATGACTACAAATTTGAATCCAATTACGAGAAGATTACAGGCAGAACTCATTGTAACCTCTTCACTAACTATAATGTATAGAAAATTCACACCTTTGAATTAAAATAAAAAGAGCCATATACTCATATACCAAAAATAACATATTCATATACAATGAAAAGCTGTTAGGAGCACTGTTTATCAAGCTACACTTACAATATCTGAAGATTGGGAAGCCCTGAGAAGTTCTCCGGGATAGTTCCATTGAGCATGTTGTGTGACAAATCACTGCCATATGACTAGAAATTAGATCGATAATTAACGAAAATAGAGAGGCATTATCATGACCACATACATTGTAGTGATATTGGAAGCAAGTTTATTAGTTGGTATGGGTCCTGTCAACTGGTTCCAGCTAATATCCCTGAAAAAATAAACGAGGGAGTTAATAAGAAATCCATGCAGCTATCTTGAATTGCATGAAGTGAAAAAAGTTGCTTGCCTATTCTAAAGGATATAATTACTCTGGTATTAAGTTCTCATTTAAGTTATCACAAGAGCCACGTTCATAGTAACAATCAATAGTCGTAATGCTAAATACATTAATTGGATAACTAATGCAAAGATGTACTTCAGCAGGTCCAGTGTACTCACAAATAGCCAAGTTCACGTATGCTACTCAGATCAGGAATAGATCCTTGCAAGCTGCAGTTCCTAAAACTCCTGGTAACATAAGAAATAGTCTCCTCAGGTTTTATTAATTTTGTATAAATCTAGGCATCATGGAGATGGATGTTGGCACCATGGCATGGATGCTTGAAGTTACCTTTTCAGTAAATACTTAAAAACTGACTTATCATACGATGTGTGATGCATGAAAGGTCTTAACACCTTTTATATTTTCTTAATAAAGGAGAAAGGCAGAAAAAACATAAAAATAATAGAAAAGTTCATTCTTACAGCTTTAGTATTGTGGATATGTTGCTATATGTAGTAGGGATGGAACTTCCACTGAAGTTATTGTTATCAGCCTGACTAGAAACAGAAAGATACAAATGTTAGAAACAGATATATATTTCTGTGGTAAGTAATTTTCCTCTACCAATCACTGTGAGGTAAATATAAACCCATCGCAAGAAATTTGAGGTATATACAATATTTTCAAAGCAGGTGCTTCTGCAAATTCTGGAGGAAGAGGTCCAGATAGATTGTTATTGTCAACAAGCCTGCAAGGTTTTCATTGAACTATGAGAATAAAGACTAATTTAATATTTCATTTTGTAATTTACATAAGAAAAAACAGGAAATAAGCAGAGTTCCACATACAGGTGAAGAAGTATGGGCAATCTGGACAGTTCGGATGGGATGCTTCCACTTAATGAATTATTGTTCATATGACTAAAATGAACAAGATGATTAGGGTTAGAACTAAGTGCAGATGGAACGGAAAAACAGATAGACAGTGGAAATAAACAATTCTTACAGATGTTTCACGCTTCTTAAATTGGCAAATGATTTAGGTATGGGGCCTGACAATTTGTTTTGGTCAACCTGTAATCTGTTTAAATTTTGAAGGTTGCCAATTTCATCAGGTAAAATACCAGAGAGTTGATTGCCATTTAAAAGTCTGCAAAAGGCATGAAAAACAACCATATCAACGTTTTATAATACAGATATTGTGGTGGATGCTTATAAATAAGAAATAGTAATTTCGAACTGACATTGTTGTATGTACATTATAAGGTTGAGATATTCTGAGTGATTGAATGACAGATAAGAAAAAATATTACATAAGTTTGAGCGTAGATATGTTGCCTATCTCATTTGGGATGCTACCAGTTAAGTTGTTCCACATAAAGTCCCTTCAAGAAAAAAAAACAACTGTTAGTTAAATAGGTTCAGAATCAAGAATAAATGTCCCCTCAAAGACGATGAATCAATAATGAATAGCTTATCTAATCTACGAAGGTAAGGAATCAAAATTGTGACATAAAAACTTGCCAGTAAGGCATCATGAATTTGTGCACATATTGATAAGATAGTGAAATGAAGTTAGTACAGCTTAAATTTACAAATTCACGGGAACTATAAAAAACGAGCAAGTTTGAACTTCAGAGTAATACTTACAATGTTTTCAGCTGAGATAAAAGACTGACCTCTGGCGCCAAAGTCCCTGTGAGATTCATCTTAAATAACTGTCTGCATGGAGCAAAGTATAAATGCTTTTAGGAACAACTTGAACCTTACTGAAACGATTTAATAAGCTATTAGGTCCCTGCATTCCATATATTGCTGATGTGAGAAAATAAACAAATTTTACAAAACCCATGATACTTCAAGCAAAACAAAGCCTGAACAATGGCTAAGGAGTTGTAAACATAGTCAGGAGTAACAGGATTGATATTTCATTTTAGTATGTCAACCATAACACTGAACCACTGCTACACGATTAGACAATTATCAACCAATGCGGTTCATGTTTCAGTTGAAATTATGTGTACATCCAGAAAATATTATTGTTCTCAAGATTCAAGAAGTCACGTAAAGTTAGAAACTGCCTTTTGAGAATAAAAGTGTCTGTTTATTTTTTGTTCAACAAATAGCTCATTGTAGAACATCATAACCAATACTAACGGATAGAAGAAGCTAACTATGATGAATAAATAAGATAGAAGTACAAGTACTCATCATACAATTCTGTCACATGAAGAAATGCATCATCATTCACTTTGTGGCAGAAGACTCCCGTCCAATTTGTTCTGCATGGATCTCCTCTATTCCAATTCCTAAGGTTGTTCATAGGATCAACCAGTCTTCTCTTGATAGCCCTGAGCGCATTGACTGCATTATGGGAAGAAACCATTCATTTTGTTGCAAGTTTCAAACATTCTCGCGGATTAACATATGGCAGCCAGAAATTACCCTCGGAAGGGTCGGTAGTCTGCCCCAACGCAACAACCAAGCAGGAGAGCAACACAAGCAGGATAACTGCACAGAGGGCATCTCCAAACCGAGCCATCCCTCCGAAAAAATTAGCAACTTGTCATATCCCCAGCAGCGCAAATTTCCGAAACTTCAGTTCCTATCCAAGCAAAAGAAAAGAGATAGTTGCTTAACAGCCGGTCCCGGCAATACAATGATTAGTACTACAATTATTCGTCATGACGTGGATTTGTACGATCAGGGAAAGAAATGATACTATTATCCCTGACACGATGAGATGCGCAAATATGATACTATGCAGTAGTGCACCTGCTAAGTTGTAGGAGCCTGTCTGGCCCAGCTGTCCTGTGCTCAAACTGAATATAAAAAGGAGGGGGGGGGGGGTGCAAGATATATTGCTCAGTTTCACTGACAATTAATTCAACTACACCGACGATAACACCTTCCTACTTTTTGCAATCACGACATGCCAACCAAACTAGCAGATGCAACGGATACTTGAGGTTTGATGTACAAGTAGTAAGCACTGACGAAGACACGAAGATTTTACTCTCAGTAGTCAGTACAGAACCGGCCAACCGGGTCTGTTGTAGAAGAGAACCGGGGAGAAAAGAATCTCTTTTTTTGTACTACAAACTTTTGAAGGAACAGACACTGATCCAACAATAGGATCCCAGAACATGATTGATTGTGAGATTCGCAAACCATCCATCCGTAGACGAACCACTAGACAGTAACAAAAGGGGAAAAATTTTAGCAAGAACTCACCTGTAAAATTAAGCGACAGAGCTCTCCTTTCAAGGAATCCCGGAAGAATGGCAGCGGGCCGCGGAAGGGTGGCGGTTGAGGGTGGAGCGGAGGATGAGGATTGGGAAGACGAGGGGAGCGAGGCAGTGGGAACGCGGCGTTGCTCCTCCCGGCCTCCGATCCTATCCGCTTGCTTACTTCAGCGCCCGCTCCTCTGCGATTCTTGCGGAGTTGGGTGACCTGCGCCGCGCTGCTACTGCTACTCTGCTAGGACGCTAGTGCAGCTGAAGGGGGGAGACCTCGCCGTCGCGTCCCGCGTGCGTTTTATAGGGTGGTGGTGGGTTGCAGAGCAGTGGTGGGGGATTTCTCGTTGGAAACCTTTTCCAGGTTGCAGCGGCTTCGAAGTACTCCGTATTTACGTGCAAAAAGATTCTCGCGCTCGAAAAGAAAAGATCTTGGGGAGCCATGGGTGATGTCAAGCTTGCGTTGGTACGAGATCGAGTTGTTCATGTCCGTCCCTATGGCCTATGCGCTTAGCAGCCGGTTACGTTTACTTTCACATGCAGGATTCTCTGTGGCCACAACCACAATTTAAAGGCTAGTTTGGTAACTTTATTTTTTTTTAAACAATTTTTTTTAAAAAAATCAGATTGCTAAACTAGTTCTAATTAAATCTTACAAAACCAAACAATAATCTTCGCACAAGAACCGGCCGGCGCTGAGGGCAGAGGAGCATGTTGCATTCCCACATGCTGCCCTAAAAGCTACATGACCGCGCGCATCGGCATCGGCATTGGCATCACTCCTGTGGTGGACTTTTTTTATATATAAAGTCCTGTGGTGGAACTTGGACATGCCGCTACACTACACAAGAAAACTGGAAGCGCAAGCAGGAGCAAGGGCATGCCAGAAAATCAGGGCGCCTCGCCGCCTCCAACAACTTTTCCGCCGTTGACCACGACGACCGGGCGACCTGTTGCACAAATTGGAGCTTCGCTATCTTGCGGGAGGAGGTAAAAGGGCCTTTCCTAGTTTTTTCTTAAAAAAATAGATATAATCCAGGCACGGTCCTTTTCGAGAAAAGACATCGGATGACACACTCTCCGTCTCTAAATAAAAATGTATGTCTAAATTTAAATTTGACTCCTTAAGTTCCAAAAGAAAAGCGGCTAGGAATAACAAAACAAAATTAAGTGAATACCTAAAATTGTTGTCATTGTATTTCTATCTTTCCATACATAACCAAAGAATGGAAAAGATCATCAAGAGTCTTGAGTCCCAAAAAGTTGTTCCAAAAAAATTATCAATATTTATGGCACTAAATATATTGATTATGAAAACTAGTAATATTAGATGTGATTGTGTTATTTCATCTTTCGTAATGGCCGTTGATAATTTTTATGCAAATTCAGAGGGTTATTTAATTCATATTTTATAATGGCATGGTGGGTAATTTTATGCAAATTTAGAGTGTTATTTTAATTTGTATTTTATAATAGCGTGGTGGATAATTTTTATATAAATTTAGAGGGTTATTTTATTTCATATTTTATAATGGCATGTGTATAATTTTTATATTAATTTAGAAGGTTATTTTATCTCATCTTTTATAATGGCATAGTGGGTAATTTTTTAAAAAATATAATAGATCCAATGGCTACTATTATTAAAGCTACATGATGGATGGTCGAATGTTTCTGATTTTTGTGATAATTTCTAGAATTTTTTTTTTCTTAGCGCGTTTGGTGAGTATTAACGTAGAGGCTCCAAAAGGAGACTCCAATTAGTAATAGTAAGATATATTTTATGATGAAACTAATAGTGTTTGTTTAGTGCCACAAATTGTCAAACTTAAGATGATCTGAAGTAGAAAAAACAATAAATAAACTTGTTTGATTGTCCTAGAATATACCGTGCCACTTCTGTACCGTTGCGCCTTGTCAGCGCTGCAGTAGCGCTCCATGTGCCTCCCACAAGTAGGCTTGGTACGACAAGCACACGACGACGCATGCAGGGATCTGAAGAGGAGACCGGCCGGTGCTTGCATCGCATATGCATGGCAAGTTACATGGAACGTAGCACTCGCGTCTGTCGGCATCGATCCGTCACTCCCGTGGAATGGAACTGCATGGTGCTTGATCCTCGGGGGAGCTTAGGATGTTAAAAGCCACAACCAAAAGAGGGTGGATAGCTTGGAAGGATCTTGGGGTATAGTGTCTGACCAGGAGGGGACGATGGATATAGCTGTGGAGTTCTATAAAAATTATTTTGCGGCAGAACAAAGAGGTGCTGTGAGGCTTAGTAATGACTTTTGGATAGAAGAGGATATGGTGTCAGAAGAGGAAAATGCTCTTCTGATTTCTCCCTTCTTAGAGAAAGAGATTAAAGAGGCTTTGTTTAGTTATTATGCTGAGGGTGCTCCAGGCCCCGATGGGCTTCCTTTCTTATTTTATCAAAAGTTATGGGATCTGGTCTAGTTTGACTTAATTAGGCTCTTTGAGGATTTTCACAAAGGAGAGTTAGATTTATATAGGCTGAATTTTGCCCTTATTACCCTTGTGCCCAAAGTGGAGGAGGCTACTAGTGTGAAGAACTTTAGGCCTATTAGCCTGATTAATTGCAGCTTTAAATTAGTGTCTAAACTCTTAACTCTCGGGCTAGGAGGTGTGATGCAGAGATTGATTGCTCCTAATCCAAATGCTTTTTTGAAAAATAGATATATTTTGGAGAGTGTAGTTGTAGCTCATGAGGTAGTTCACAGTGTGCATAAGACCAAAAATCCTGGTGTGATTTTAAAACTGGTATGTGAAAAGGCCTATGATAAGGTCAGTTGGGACTTCCTTTTTGAAGTCTTAGAGTTGAGAGGTTTTTGCCTTACTTGGATTGAGTGGATGAGGAAATTAGTTATTGGAGGTTCTATAGGTGTAGTTTTGAATGGGGCGGATAGCTCTTTCTTTAATCCTGAAAAAGGTTTGAGACAGGGGACCCTATATCCCCTCTTCTGTTTAATTTGGTGGTAGATGTTTTGACTAGAATGCTAATGAAGGCAGCTGATGGGGACCATCATGCATGCAGCCAGAGCGGCTAAGTTAGGTTTTCGTTGGAAAATTGGGAATGGGAGAAAAGTTAAATTTTGGGAAGACAATTAGCTAGGGTCTTCTAGCCTGGCTATCCAATTTTGACCTTTGTATGTGTTGGTTAATGAAAAGTCAGATACAGTAGCTAGGCTTTGGGATGGTGAAGTGTTGAGGTGCTCTTTTAGAAGAACTCTGAGTAGTGAGCTGTGTCTTTTGTGGGAGGAAATAATGCAACTTGCAAGAACTATTGTGTTTAAAGATGAAGAAGACACATTAGTTTTCTACCTCTGGTATTTACTCGTCCCAAACCCTTTATAAAGTGATTAATTTTAGGGGAGCTGAAGTGGTGCATGTGTCTGGTTTATGGGAGATAAAAATTCCTCCTCGGATTCACTTCTTTTTTGTGGCTGCTAGCTAACAATAGAGTTTTAACCAGGGATAACTTAACTAAGAGAAGGAAGATAGAAGATGACTCAGTGCTTATTCTGTTCAGAAAGTGAATTCTGATGTCATATGTTCTTTGATTGTGATGTAGCTAAACAAATGTGGGTGGTGATTTCAGATGTTCTAGGTTTTAAAGTAGGAGAGGGTTTTGAGTCTATTGGTAGAATGTGGCTTAGCAATAAGAAGTTTATGGTTCTGAATATTATTTGTTTGGCGGCTTTGTGGGGGCTTTGGAAACAGAGAAATGATTTGTGTTTTCAGCGATCTTCTTAGAAATGTTTGGAGGTCCTTCTGCTGATGGTGTGGAGACTAGCTCAAAGTTGGATGTTGCTGTGTCCGGAGGCAATGAAGCAGAATCTTGTTGGTCGACTTGAGAGCTTGAAGACAAAATATGTGGAGAAAGTAATTCTGTTGAAGGAAGCTTTGGAATTAGTTGGGAGCGCCTGGTAATCTAGTTGATATTGCCCTACAGGAGTTGTGGTGAGTGCTGTTATGGGAGTTTCAGGAGTATGCTGTTTGGTCGTCTTAGTAACTTGATCAGGCTTGTGTGCCTTTTGGCTAAACTGTTTCTCTATGCACTATGCTGTAAACGGTTTTGGTTACGCACTTTTGACTTTAATGGAAAGTCAGAGGAGAGTGCCCTTTCACTCTAAAAAAACTGCATGGTGCTTGGACGATACCGTATTATCACTACAGATTACAGAAGAAGAAATCAGAGCACTAGACGTCAGACGACGGCCGTGGGCAGCAAGTCAAGCGCCCCGTTGTTGCTCTCCCATCATCGCAGTAATTCCGTCCTTTAGTCCTACCGCTGAACACAGTCGCTGCGCGGTCCGGCCACGCCGAGTTCGGCCAGCAACTCCGCGGTCCGCACCTCACCCGACGCCCGGGGTGCTGGATGCTCATCTGCCATGCAATGCAGGGCGGCCTCCGACAACTTGTGCCGCGCCCTGCCGTGTGGCTGTGTCCGACTGTCCGACAACGACGGCTGGGCGACGGCGAGCTTCCCTGAGCAGGCATGTTGTCGATCGGCAATGGAACCGTCTAGGATCCATCATCGCACGCGGGGCATCGAAAGTCGTCGAGCCAAATTTACCAAAGTTTTTGTATAGCGCGGCTAGTGGAGCACATCACAAATTCACAATGGACGAACGGTGAATTGACCTAGCTGCGCAGCGCAGCTAAAAGCGATCCTCAAGGCATGCTCCGCGCCTTTTCACCCCCAACAACGCAGGGACAAACTGCACTAGCATAATGGAGGAAAACCGTGCCGCTCTTTTCCACGCTCCTTTTTCCCCTCTCTGTCCCTTTGCTGCCGAGCTTTCGAGGCCCGAGCTACACATTGGCTATCCAACAAGCGTCCAACCATTTAATTATATCCGAATAATAAAGCTCATGGACCATGATCATCTACCCTGCCGTAAACTTCAATGCATGCAGGCATGCGGAGAAGACACAATGATGCCTACAAGCACCTTTAATTAATCTAACACGATTTGTATATAGTAGTGTCGTGCACTGGTGCGTGCTTCGTGAATCTAATATCCTCGATCGATTGACACTGACACTAGTAATGGGTTAATACTATACGATATAGAGTATTGTGTTTGAACCGATCTCCGACTCTTCTCTGCGTGTTCTGTGGTGTATTTTCTCAGAGTCACACGTCGAGGTGCGAGCGTGTCGACCTTGGCCAGGACCGGGACGACCGCTTATGGATGGTCTCTGCCATCTTTCTCTTTTAGCTCACCAAGTCCAACTTATAGTATGAAAATAACACTGTACGTAAGTTTGGATATAGGACGATCTGTTGGAATCAGCCCATCACTGCCTCAAGTGTCCCTGCTAGGGTTCAGTTCAGCAGCAAGACGACGAGCTCAACGACCTGGCCATGGGAAACACCTGCGAGTTAATCGCTGGAGCCGTAGATTGGCGCATCAATAATCCCGCGTGTGACACGCTACGCCATCCCCTTCGATTGGTACTTGCAAAATGCTACGGAGAATCACTGATCAATGCTAGTTCGATCGCTGCTTTTCACTTTTCCCCTTTCTTTTATCTTTAGGACTTCTTTTAAATACATGAAAAAATCTCGAATCTTCTGTTTTTAGCTATTTTATTATGTGAAATTTTTATACAATTTCTATGAAATTCCCCAGTTTCAGAGAAGCTCTTGTCCACCTTCTTTTCTTCTTCCTTTTTTTCTCTCCGTGATCATATATATTTATTATTTCTAAAAATTATAAGGGAGGCTCCATTATCCGCAAGTATACACTCACTCGTGCCGGAGCCAGTCGACCGCAATGAATGGACGGACGATTGGATTGGATGGATATCCACGGCCTGATGAACCAGAACCACCGCTTGAGATCTGGTGAAGAACCCGTCCGCTGACCTCGACCAGCAGCTTGTCGTCGACGATAGACGGCGATGCTGACACAACCGACGTCGACACCGCCATTCAATGGTTGTCCATCCTCGAGAAAGCTAGCATAACATCGGCGACGAGCTCAACGGGTGAGATCAGCTCATCATATCATATCAAATCCTTTGTTTTCCGGACCAAGACACTGTAGAAACTGTTCACGCTGGCCTCTGTCCGTCGGATCAGCTGCGTGTTCCCATAGTAGCCATTGATGCCATGCCCTGCCTTTATACGCCGCATGCCAGCCTCTGCGGACTGCACCAACTACCGCCGCCCCATCCCTCGGCCTCACACTGCAGCCACGCCGCAGCACATTGCTCTTGACTGCAGCAGCCGCCCGTCCCCATCGCCGCTCTTGACTCCTGGTGGCCTGCTGTCCCCCGCGCTGCTTGCCGACTCCGTCGCCCTCCCATCTCCCCCGCTGCGTGCCTGTGAGTGCAACACTCCGTGTCCGTGGCCACCGGCCCGTAGGCGGAGATCCATGTCGCGCAAGAAGCCGCAAGCGCCAACGCCGGCCGTGACCTCCACTGCCTGCTCCAGCCTCATGTCCTGCCTCTCACTCCACCGGCATGGCTCGCAGCAGTCGGCGAGGCGAATGGGTGGAAGGGCGGCGCGTCATCAGTGCCCGGCGGAGCGGCGGCGAACAGTGGCCCGCACTCCTGCGTGCCCACGGAGTGATTGCGGCGGCGGCAGCCGGGGCCCACGTGCCCGCGTGCCTGCTCGCCCGTGGAGCGGCGGCGTCAGCTGCCCGTGTGCAGGGCAGCGCGGCTAGCTCCGGTACCGGCCAGCACAGCACGCAGCTGAGCAGCAGCGGCGCGCCTGCACGCGCGCCCACAAAGCAGCACGGCCCGGTGTCTGGTCGCGCGCCTGCGCGACGTTGACGGGCCCGGCGGCGCAGGCCGATGCCGGCCCGTGCACCTATGCGGCGGCAGCCGGTGGAGGGGGGCCACCACCAAGCTGCTAGCTGCCGCCAGGGGCCACGCGAGCACGCACCACCGGGAAGCACGCACCGCCCACCGCGCTGCCGTGAGGCCCTAGGCATGCCGCCGCCACAGAAGTCCAGACAGCCACAGCTGCCGCCGGATGTCGCGCAGGCTCACGGGCGAGGACCGAACCGCGCCGTCGCCGCGACGCCACGCAGCCGCTCGTGCGGGCAGCACAGTGCCACCAAGCTGGCTCGTGCCTGGGCGACGGGCCGCGCCTCTTCCACGGCAAGCCGCGTCTCTAGAAGGCGTCACGCGAGGCACGCCGCCGGGACCAGTGGACGGCCGTCGTCCCTGCCTGGCAGGGTGTTCTGCAGCATGTTCTCCTATAGTCCTATTAATCATTCCCAACCAATCAGACTTTTGAAATTGAAAGATACGCAAAGTAATTCATTTTAGATTCTTTAGACTTCGTTGGCTCATAGCACCTTTTTCTGTGTTGCAATATACTTAGATCAGTTTCTCACCCTCATGGATTTTTAATGTTAGGTATTTAGGAACGGCTCAAGGAATCTATGCGTTACTCATTTTCTGAAACTGATGCATGACCAAAGAAACGGTCCAGTTTAGTGTTCTTTTGACCATTTATCTGTTTCAGTTTTTTTACATAAATTTTCCTTCCACTTATCACTATGCAAAACCAAACTATGGTTTCGTTTGGCCGCAGCAAAGCGCGGGGTGCCCACTAGTTTTCATGGTTTGCCGCTCAAAATATCTTCACGCCTCACCGCTAAAATCGTGCAGTTGAGCAGCACTGGCGCTGACCTGAAGCTCCAGTTTATCTCCAACGCACACGTCTAGGCGGTGGTTGAAGTAAACGGCGACTCAACTAGTCAAGTTGTGTGCCCAGGAGGTACGGTGGAGTGGATGTAGATGGAAAACACTTTCTTCCCACATACAGTACAGACAAGTGGTGTGCGCATCAGTTTTTTCATTTCGCGTGTAGAAAATGCTAGTACATCCAGATGGACTCAGCTCACATTGCACGTATGAAACCCGGGTATTGCAAATAGGAGTAGCATGTTTTGCTCGAGTTATCGTTACAGGAGTGAGGTGAGGTGAGATGAGCCGAGCGCCTGATCCTTTTAGCGTCAGAGAAAATTGTGGCCTCTCACCAGGATGAAAGGCAACGGGCGGCGCATCTGGGTGTGGAACCCTGACCGGACATCACTCTTTCTTTGAATGGGATATACTTTCAGGTACAACCCGTCGAACGATCTATCTGGATGCTGGCACTAAAATCTGGGGTACCAGAACATGCCCTTGATGCCTTGAGGATCAACTTCAAATCCCAAGTTCTTGTAAAAATCTATAACTGCAGCCAAAAAGTGCGAAAGAGTGTAAATATGAGAACAGCCCGTTAGTAGTCCATAGAAATACTGCTGTTGTGTTCCAATTGCTAATGTTTCATGATCTGCATCCACATCCAATATTTTTCGTGTGTTGACAAGTCTAAATTATGTTCCATGTGAACAAAAAAGCATGTGGTGCTTACAGTGTCCTTTTAGTGCATTATTCAATGTATTATACATGGTTCTCGCATTATTCAGTGCATAAACATAGTTAGAGATTTTGCAGCACCTATACAAACGATTCAAGGAAGAGGTAAGCCAAAGGCACATAGGAAATAGAGCAGATATAATTCTTCTTTGATATGACCTATAAATTTGTTTTGCTTTATGAAAGAGATGCTGTAGAAGATTTTGAAATCTGCACCTTTATTATCTGCAAATAATGTAATGTTGTTGATGTCTCTCTGGAGCAAAGTACGGATTACTTTCTCCATGAGTGCTTTACCAAGACCTTGACCCTGAAATAGTCGACGCCTCAGCCATTTCATGATAATCCTTCTTTGATATAGCAAGTACAAATGGTGGGCTAGGATTCTCAAAATGTAAAAACAGTAAGGACATCAGCTCACCTGGTACGAAGGATCAACAAGAACATCCCAAATTGTAGCATTGAAGGCATGGTCTGAGGTTGCTCGTGCCATCCCAATAAGCTGTTTTTTCTCTTCTCCCTCTGTCAAATAACTTCTACAAGTACACTAAGTTGTTCATCATCTAGAAAAATGAATTTCTGCAAATAACCTTCAGATTAGGGCACATGCTTCAACTAATGCATAGGGTCAGAGCAGAGCCTTCGATAATCAAACAATGAGGCAAGTACCTGTCTCAGAAGACCTAATTATCGAATGTAGTGTAGCAACCAAGTAGCTGTTTCTTAAGGATGCTGCTATTTTTGATAGAGGTCTGCGTGGCCATCCTACCTGTGGGATCAATATATAAAACAAGCACATTTGGTAATGGGGTCAACATTAAAAAAACAAATGCATTTATCAAGGCACAGATTGTTGATTTCATTGACTATAACATAAGACGGAGAAACACAGATTTCGTGAAAGATCACCTTATCGCATAAGGCTTGGAGATCATACACATCAACATCCCCAGCTGAAGAAAATAAAATCTGTTCTGTGCTACCATCAGGCAGTGTTCTTTCCAGGAGTACTAATTCCTCAGGCAAAGGTTCTTCCACTTCAGGTGGTGCTGGTGGTAGCTCTACTGTCTCTGTACTGTTATTACTTTTCAAGAAGCTGAAAAACAGATGCATTGCTATCTTTGTGCATAAGATTAAAATTTGATGGCACAAATGCAAGACTATTGAGTGTTGTACCGGAAATTCCAAGAATGTAAAACATGCCCAAAAAAAGTGTGGGTTCAGGCTTTATGCTTACCAAAAGGTTAGGAGATATCATTGTTTAATAAAGATAAAGGGAAATAACTAGACAGTTTCATGCTAAAAGGGAGAAAAGAAACAATTTCATCTGAGCCTATAAGACCCAAATTCTCCAAAATAAACTTCTCTTCAGAAATGATTTGGTCCCAATAGATATTTATATGGATCTCAGGGTGTCAATTAGTAAGGAGACCTGTTCCATTTTTCTTCCACTTATTTTTTCCCACATATCATAGGTACTTACTATTCTAACCTTTTATGTTAAGGCAGGAATTTCCTAAGATGGAGCATTTTATTTACAACAATAGATGCGTGTTCAATTATATATATAACATAAAAACCAATGGAATCCTAAAAAATGAAGTATTAGAAAGTGTAGCCAATGTACTTTACCCAGATCTGAGAGAATCCCACAAGCCAGCCTTCAAGGACCAAGCTGCAGCAGACCGTGATTTCGCTACACCGATAGTGTAATCGTTAGTGTTGAGCTATCCATTTTTTTTAAAAAAAAGTAGTGCTTCATGAACAGACCACAGGATCAGCAGTAAAAAACATAATGATATATATATATATATAGGAAAATTCCTTTCTACATGCGCATGTACCTTTATTGTGTGTGTATGTGTGTGGGAGCAACTAGCAGTCAGCGTGTTTAATTTGCCGCTGAGCTTAAAAATCTATACAAACTTTGATCACTTTGTTTTATGTAATTCTGCATAAATTGAAGCCTGCATAGGAATTCGCAAACAGCACCATTTTTTATTTAAGAGCTAGTGATGCAGGGAACATTGGCAATGACACTGACAGAGCCAGTTCCAGTGCCGGCTTCCAAATATCAGCAGGAAATGGGAGAACTGAAAAAGGGAAGCTCTGCTAGTATTTCAGTCAACCAACACATCAGTTTTACAATCCCCGAGGCTCCACAGATTTCAAACAATCGTCCCTAATTCCATTCGACAAACTGCCAGATTGGCCCGGTGGCACAAGTATAGTTAGCTCAACTGTTCGCTGATCAATGCGCCGCTGTGCCCAGCAAATAAACTAAGCGAAGGCCACACTAGCTTACTGGGGTCTCATCAAACCATCATCACTTCTCATGAGTAGTCCTGACAATGAGCTGAAGGGCGAGGGGAAAGCGGGTATCGTACCTGCCCACCGACTACGCAGAAATCTGGGCGCGGAAACCGTAGACTGCGCTTCGAAACGGCGCGCGGTTGGGATGCAAACGCCGCATCTGCAAAATCCAAAAAATAAATATAAATCAGCGCTGGCAAGGGCCTTGGGGGCCAGAGGTTCGGCGCGCAGACGCTTACATGGAGGAGGAAGGGGCGGAGGCGAAGGCGGGCGGCATCTTTAGCTAATGCTCCCTGGAGCGGGGAGCTCCCGTGTCTCCGGACGGCGGGGAGGGGGGAGGCCGCGTGAGCGACGGTGGCGAGGAGGAGCAGCGGGTGTCGTCGGGGCCACAATGGGAAGTGAGGGGAAGCTCGCGGCCAGTCGTCGGGGAGGTTGGTGGATAAGGTCTGGTCGTCTCTGGACTCTGATGGGTCTCGAGGAAAGAAAGGGGCGCGGCGCGGATAGAGTTGAGCGTGAATGTTTTTCTTTTTCTTTTTGGCCTTTCCTTTTAGCCAAATACTACTGCTACTACTTTTTGTCTATTTCTATCGAAACATGTTGCGTGGTTTTTTCCATCTAAAGTTCTGTCCAATCATTTTCCCCATACATAGTATTCCTCTATCCCATATCTTACCAATTTCCTCTTTCATGATATCTCATCCATTTTCAATATTTTTTTCTGTGTATATATCAAAAGGTTGTATTCAGAATGTATTTTACAATGAAGATTTTATATACATATTCGGGGTACATTAAATGTATTATTTAAGTTTATAAATTTCTAAATGATTTTTATTTGAAAAAATAAGTGACGTGGAGAGGAAAGAAAAGTTATAAGCACACAAAATTATCTTCGCTGCAACTCTAGGCTATCCCCAACCATTGCCTAAAAATCTTGCCTATCCACTGTTCCTCTACTATTTCAACTATTTTTTTCTTTGTCTACAGTAGCGCTGCAGTAGTCGAACAGTGTATGGGCAGCCCTTGTGCACTCCTCATTGGGATGGTCTAAGAGGACATATGTTGGGAGGATGTAGCAAACGAGTTACTCCTAGCCCAGAACGAGCTTTGGGAAAGGATCCTGCCATCTCCCAAAAAAAAAACTTTTCGAATTTACACCCATATATTTCTCTTCCTGAACATATATTCTCTAAACTTTCTTATCCTATATCTCAAAAACATATTAAAAACGATCGATTGCTATAGACATGAGAAGGGAGGAAAATATATTAGGATGTCATCAAATGTAGAGGTTAATTTATAATGACGTTTGGAGGGAGATTTGTTTGATAGTAATTAATTAAATTAAACAACCATAGGCGGTTTCCGGAGAATAAAAAATCGCACACATCTGCTCCCTCCATTTTTTTATTTTACGCGGTTGGTTTTTTTTCTAAAATTTTAATCCTTCGTCATATTCAAAAAATTTATACAAACATATGAAAACTCAAGTTATACTCAAAGTACATCTAATACTGAACCAAGTAACAACAAAATAAATAATAATTTTTTAATAAAACGAAAGATCAAAGTTTTAAAAAAAAAGAGCTGCGTCAAATAAAAAAATTGAGGGAGTACCATCAACGGCGGCCTGCTGTGGTTTTCGGGTTACCTGGGCTTGAAGGGTCCTGCTAAGATGGGCCTGATTTGTTCAACCCAGAAAGGACTCGAGGCTTAGGCCCACGTACGGTCAACACCCTGGAAAAGCATATATGGGAAGAAGGCCCTTGACGAATAATATAGGTCCATGGGATTTCAATAGTGATACAAAACAAACACTTATAACTCGTCTCAAAAATATATAAAAAAAACATTGTTCGCTTTTGTCTTCTATACATACTAAGCCCGAGCGCTCCAAAAGAAGGTTTACCGATTATAACCATGTCTCAAAGAAACAGGTACTCCGTACTAGCATTTTGACGGCCACTCGGGATATCTCACTGACAAAGAAACAATCGAGTTTCAAGTTGCCAGGAAAAACTAATTCTGATTTATTCCAGAAAACAATTGATCCCAAAACAACATAATTTGTTTTTAGGATACTTGCTGGCTGAAGAACTTCTTCCTGATCTGCAAGAGAAAGGCATGGGCGTTCAGCTTTCAGAGCACGCATGCCTGATGCGCACACTAGCACAGGTTGCTCGCAGTGCCAGCGGGAAACAAAACAAAACCATAACCGGCGCACCTCTGGGAGCTTTTGCCTGAAGGAGACATTGAGCCTGGCGTCCAGCGTGTTCTCGCAGACGATCTTGCCGTCCTGCGACGCCAGCACCACACCGCCGGCGCTGTTTGATTCGGTCGTCATATATCGTCAGAATTCAGAAACATTATTATACATGCATGGTCCTCGTCGTCACATGACCGTTGTGCAATGACGAATGAAAGGTTTAGTGATGGCGCAGGAAGTGCCGTACCAGGACGGGCCGTGCACGTCGCGGCTGCTCCTCTGCGGCGGGAGGTAGACCTTGCCGTCGATGATGACCTTGGGGAGGTTGACCTTGGCCTTCTCGGCGTACTCCTTCTTGGCCACCTCCAGCACCGCCTCCACCAGGCTCCGGTCCGCCTCCCGGCACCGCAGCACCAGCGCCGGCTCCCGCAGGCGAAGCAGGCTCTGGTCCGATCCCATGCGTCCCGTCGTCGGCATGCAACCCGTTAGATCGACGCACCTGCATAGCAGATATAGCGTAGGGATCGACGACCGAGAGGCCAAGGAAACAAACCGACCTGCACGATGAGGCCCTTGAGCACCCTCTTGTAGGCGTTGGCGTCCTTGGTGACGCGGAGCAGCGCGTCGCCGGCGCTCTCCTTCATCCCGGTGACCACGCCGTCCTGCGCCTGCAGCAGCTTGATGCGCGCCGCGTTCAGCTCCGTCGAGTACTCGCTGCATGCATGCGCATTATTCCAATCCAAGCACCATCATCAGGCACAGGATGACGATGAGATGGTACAGTAAAAATGGACGGATCCATATGGTATCGTCTGCATGCATGCATGGCTCACATCTTCCTGCGCACGTCCACCTGCTTCTCCTTGCGCTCGTACTCCTGCCTCACCCGACGCTTCTCCGACTCCACCAGCTGCAGCTTCTCGATGTTGAACTCCTGCATGCATGCGGCGCAGACGACGACGACGACGCGCGCGTCCAATCCAACCAAACGATGGCAAGAAGGACGCAGAAACAGCCGGGGAATAAGAGATCAGCAGCAATCTCGATCTGGAGACGGTGACGAAGGCGATGCACGAGATCCAGTAGTACGAACGGACCTCCTCCGCGGCGACCGTGATCTCGCTGGCTTTCTCGTTGGCCTCCTGCAGGATGAACCGGACCATCTGCTGGACCTGCTTCCCGACGTCGGCATCGTTCATCTTGGTTTTGGATGCGAACTCGACCGGATAGGCGTACGTACGCGCAAGCCTTTGATTCCTCGAGAGAGATCGAGAAGTATTTCTCACCCCAAAATTAAGGTTTGTGAGTCTGTGCTGCTGCTGCTTCTTTCTCCTTTGGATGGACGAGAGTGAGACCAAGGAGAAGGAGAGGTGCACGCGGAGTTCGGATCTCGGGGACCGTGTGGCGCGTGGGCGTTCGGGGCTGAGGTCGGGAGTGACCGTTTCCTTCAGCGCCATATTTGGCCTCCCTTTTGTTTTGGGTTCATGCAGTCTGCACTCTGCAGTCATCATCCACACATGCGTCTATGCAGTTTCATCGCTTGATAACCATTTGCCAGATCGCTTACTGTTCATGTTCAGTGGACTTGCAGGGTCCATCTCGAAACGGAACAGAAGTTCTGTTACACCACTTGGGCCCAAGCCCAAAAACGAGCGGCGGTCACACGTTTTGTTGAGCCCAGTCGTCTTCGCGCGCTCCCATGCTCTCTCTCTCTCTCGTCGGCGTCGCCGCCGGCTCGGCGCGCGGGGCAATGGAGGCGGCGGCTGCTTTGCGCGCCGCGGTGCCGAAGGGTTTGTGGCAACCGACTGTATCTGCGGAGAAGGCCGAGCTCTCCAAGCACGTCGCGCTGACCGCGTGACTATGTGGTGGTACGCGCGCCGGCCGTCTGTTTCTACTTTTCTACCCGCTTGGCTCACGGGCACGGACACACAACGACCCGTTTAGTCGAGGCGATGCTGCAGGGGCTTCTGATGTACGGTGCCTAGTCCCTAGTGCGCTCTTACCTACAGCCGGACGTGGGGTTGTTGCATTTTCGCTTCGATGTGGCAGCGCTAGCTCGCACGGGCAGTCGAGCATCCCATGCGCGCAAGGTGTTCGGGGAAATCCCGGTATGCCATTGATTTTTCTCATGCTAGTTGCTGACACCGTAGTGCTATGCATAGGACGCTTCTCTCCGATGATCTTCGTCGGTTCTCCCGTAGGCCATCTCCAGCAGCATACTCATCCCGCTACCTACAAATTCCATTGTGTTACAGCGTGAGAACAGTGTTTTGCACATTCCGATGGAGATGGCCTTATGGCCCGATTTCATCGAGATTGATCTGTATCCGGTGTGGCTGTCTCTTTCTTTGCAGTCCCTGGGTGCACCGGTACTCTGTCACTGCTTTTGAACTTGATGGCAACAAGCAATGGATGGAACACTATATTTAGTTACTTCTCTACTACTCATATGTTTCTGTTATGCTTTCAGAAATATCAGATGCTTTTCTAGTTGCCAGTGACACTCTTTTATTCACTGCAACAATCTGCAAGAACTATATGCGAATACATGCTTGCGTGTATTGATTCTCAGCCTGGGGTAAGGTTTCGTTGACTTGCAGATATGTTAGTCATCTCCGGTGGCAAAAGAATAAATTCACTAAGAGGGTACTTACTTTCCTCTGCAAGGTTACATTCCTTCCGAATTGGCAGAATAAGATTGGGCGGTATCTGATACTTGAGTCCTTTCAAGGCAATATACATATGAGATGGTTGAAGATTTGCAACAGATGGAGCAAGAGCAATATCATTTATCTTCAAGACCAAGGGAAGATGGGTATTAACATGGGTCTCTTGGTAAATAATCGCAAAGTAGGAATTCCTACCAATGTGCACGCTGAAGTCAAGAAAGCAATTGTGCAGTCTTCAAAGGCTAGCAATGACCCACTATCCAGTGGATTATCCTCATTAGCGAGAAATGGTCTGTTTGAGCACTTCTCGTAGGCATGTAGGCAAGAAACTCAAACACATACAATCTTGATTTGGCATATAGCGACCAGCTACTACGAAATCGCACTGTCTGAGTTGGGAGTTGAGCGGGAGCAAAGAACAAGAGGGTGTTCTGACCCAACGTGAATTTGCCACCAAACTGTCAAGGTACTGTGCATACTTGGTTGTGTTTGTTCCAAAGCTGCTACCATATCGTCAATGGGACACACAAAAACATATTTGATGAGGTACAAAATGAATCATAAGAATTCCTGGGAGGTGCAAGAACATCACAACACAAGTATCAGTTAGTGAAAAATCTGGGAGAACTAAATGAACGATTTTTGTGAAAGGTGCAAAGCTTGGTAAGCAAAAGGAAAAAAGACTGAGCCTGGCAAGCAATTGGAAAGCATAACATACTATTCAGCACGGTGGAAGGTGATTGCAGACTTTTGGTCCGAAATGATTCTTTTTGTCGCACCATCAGAAAATGTAAGAGGTCACATAGAGCAACTTACACACGGTGGGGAGTTCATCACTCATTTATGGGCTTTGCTCACTCACGAAGGTATTGTGGATCAACAGAAACGGAATGTATAATTCATTTGACTCAAAGCAGAGGTTCATTGCCATTAAATTTAGTGAATTGTAACTGTAGTACTCTTGATGGTTTCTTGTCAAATGAAATGTACTGTTTGTCAAGTCGGTATTGCTCCTGCCTAAAAGAAAAGTGAAAATCGATCTACTTAAATGTTTCATGTTCCACTATATGTGAAACTTATGCGCACTTATATGTACTGTATGGGTCTTAGGATTGTTGGAGTTTGCATTGTGGTTTAAATTTATCCTCTTTTATTACATTCCATATGCACCAGAGAAGGCTAGCTATTGCCAATCTGTAATTTTCAGTCCCTTCCCCAGACCCGCCTGAGCGGGAGGCGGGAGCTCATGCACCGGGGCTACCTCTTTTTTGAGTTTACATTGAATGGCTCTTTAATACTACTATTAGGTAAGGATGAACTTGTGCCATTATGTGGTAGTGACCCCTTTTGGCTGTTGGACACCTAGTCTATGAACCTCTTTATAGCCATGAAATGCTCTAGGTAGTTCACGAGTGAGCTGCCTGTGTGGTCTATTCATCTATTGCAGCTGGAGGAGGCAAGATGGCTGGAGATGAAGTGCCTGAAAGATGGGAAAGCGAAACTACACGAAAGCACAAATGATTAATGTCTCATTTCAGGGAAAATGGTACGTGCAGGTGCCATCATTCTTCAGCAAATCCTCCATCGGTCTACAGCTAAGGTGTCCCTTTTGCTTTGCCTTTCCAGTGAAAAATAGAGCCTTAAATCTCCCTACATTTGGTGTTCTAACGTTAGAGAAAGTACTAGCTTTAATCCTCATCATTGATGCCGTAGTTTAGTGCTGTGATAGTTGTAAATGTCTTCTAAGACTTGCAAGTGTAGACCATGACGAACAGTTTGTTAATCAAGTCACACGCCTGGAAAAGTGGAAGCTGCTCATCCAAAAAAAAAATCAGCAAATTCAGGCATGCTTATACAGTACTGACCTGATGCCTTGAATATAAGAAGGAATGAAGGATGTGCTCAGATTTTTCGTTTGACGTTGATAAACTAAAAAAACTGAGCTGCATGGCATCAAACAAAAGAACACAGGGGAGCACATCTCGATTCTCACGTACGGAGTATTAAAAGAATCCATTCCTTTACGAGTGCACTAGTTTTGAGCACCGAATAGTATTGAGCCCCTGGATCTTATCCAGATGTTGTAGCGGAAACTCCATGCTCCACTGACAACTTGAAGAATGCAGGTCCCTCCACAGCTCAGCACTGTCAGTCCCTGGTCTTGGAAGGTGGAGGCCGGAGGACAAACAAAGCGTCTGATTGCACGGTCCGAGAGAGAGAGAGAGAGAGAGAGAGAGAGAGAGAGCATAGACAGTTCGCAAGAGCAGGACCAATGTAATGGACCATGCAACATCACAGATGCTGATGCTGATAATAGGATTGGGGGGGGGGGGGGGGGGGAGGGGGCGTGACATGTGCAGGGCAGCCGGGCAGGCGGCATGTTACATGTACCTTCCCTAGAAGTTTGACATGGAGGAGCCAGCGGTTGTCGCCACTAGCTACTGATAAGGATTCCTATCATCTACACAATCTGCAGGTATATAGCTTTCTTTTTTCTTTCATGATAGTATATACCTGTGTTGCATAATTTGTGCTCTCTGCATGATTATCGGTAAATCATGCAGCTTGCAGGGATTATTGAACTCGCTATGACGTCCTCTCCTGAACTTGCAGCAATTATTCAACATCCGTATGTTTCGATTCCCGCCTTATTTGTGTACCTATTTATTATGAATTACGTACGTGAATTAACCCATGGCCCAATCGCGCGTGCTGACGAGTCGCCGTCGCCGAGCATTGCAGGGCACCTTTGGACCAGCCGCCACGAACGGGCGCTTCTCTTTTACCCTTTCTGACAAAGGGCCACCTGCGCTGCACCTAACCGGGTGAGACGAGCAGAGAGCTGTTCTGTGGTCACCACCACTCACCAGAGGCCGGCGGGCGCGAGGAGAGGACCAGGACCAGGACCAGGGCGCCATGCATGCACCCTGCACGCACAGTACCTCCCCTGGCGAGATGGAAATGAGACGGAGGAGCACTGCACTGCAACCCTGCGGGCTAGGCTGCATGCAGTGAACAGGCGCCGCGCGAGTCGCGAGATCGCCAGCCATTGCCCCGGCCGGCCCGGATGCCCCCCGCACAGCACAGCACAGTCCCCGCCGCGCGTGTCGGTCCCTGGCGACGCAGCAACCACCGCCAAAGCCGTCGCCATCTCCCAACCGCCGCGCTGCGGGGCCGCCGGGAACGCGAGAGGCCGTCGCTTGCCGGTGCCCTCCGGCCTCCGAGGGACGCAGATAGCTAGCTGGCTGGGCAGTGGGCACCAACCTACGGGCGGGCGCGATCGCCGTTGGAGTGTTCAGGAAACCTCTCTACTGGAGTTTCCCGGCCGCGTGTCCTTCCAGTTCCTCCCTCCAAGAAATCAATAATAATAATAATACACGGCGATATTTATAGGTTCTTCCGCATCACGCGCTTACGGCCAGCAGCTAGGCTAAAATGCACTCTTTCTATAGCATGCATGTTCCTATGCCAATGTACCAATTAACACTGTATGGTAGCGGACTCGCATTCGCATTGGAGGGAGCATGCATGGGATGCCCATTATTATTATCGTTAGACAGGGACGCGCAACCAAACTATATATGTGGGAAAACTGTTTGTTACCATTATTATGTCTCACACACAAGGTATACTCGCGTATAAACCCATCAATCAATTTAAGTGAAACCGGGGGATCCCTGTCCGATGGGGTTCCTGCGTGTCATACTGTCATGGGTCATGGCAGCAGCAGCCCAAGGCCATCAGTAGCTGGGGCAGCCGGCCACATGTGCCACATGCATTATTGCAGCGCTGCGCGGGCGCGGCACGCACCACCCTCCAGCAGGTACGTCACTGGCGGCCAAGATCCGGGGACCTGACCTCACGTTCCATAACAGTGCTGCCCTTTTCCAGGCCGGCCACAGCAAAGCCGTGCATCAACCAGCAGGCGCCACAGTCTGCCGCACGCAGCCGATGGCCTGATCCTGTGAAGGCTGTGATCCAGATCAGATCTACTGCTACTAGCACTGCTGACTGCGGCGCGGCGTATATAGTAGCATGCAGGCGAAGCGAAGCAAAAGCAGCATCTCGAGCGCCTGTTCCCGATCGGACGGCGGTGGGGAGGCCACGCGACTGCACGTGCACCGTCTAGGATCCAGCTCCACGGCGCACGTTGCCCGCATTTGACCGCGGCATGGGCCGCTTGATGCCTTGATCCGCCAGCCTGCCCCGCTTCACGCTACCTCCTCCTGTCCTGGGGCCTAGGCGGATCGGAGGCGGCAAATCATCCGCTGATTACTCTGACCGCGGCAAATAATTACTGAATCAGTGCAGCCTCTGACGGTCGTTAAACATAAGCAACCTACCACTACTTACTAGATCAGCAGGTCCTCCGACCCACGCTGACGTGTGGGGCCCCAGGAACCGTAGCCCCACATGTCAACCCCCTGGAACCTACCCCATCCTGTCCGGCGCCGACTTCTCCTGCCGCTCCGAACCGCACTGCAGTTGACACCTGGGCCCCGCGGGCCACGGGAAACGGGGCGGGAGGGTCGCTCGAGGGCCTTTGCGGCTAAACAAAACAAAGGCTCCTCTCACATCACAGCGCAGAGGCGCAGAGCTTCACGCTCTCCCACGCAGGCCCCCCTCCACCACCGCCAGCGCTGTCCCTCCCCGCCCCGGCTCCCCCTCTCCTCGGCCGGCACCTCTGTTAGGCGGCGGCGCCTCGCCACGCGCCCGCGGCATTGGAGGGAGAACCGGCATTGGGCCTGCGGTGGGGAAGGGAGGCATTGCGCAGATACAGGCTTCGGGAACCTGCCGGATCCGGATCCGGATCCGGAGCCCGCGCCGCCGGCCCACGGAGGTACCTGCACCTGCCGCAGCACTGGCTCGGCGAGTGCTTTGGTGGGATTCGGGATCCTTTTTTTGTTTTTTTTTGCTAATTTTTTGTTTTTGCCCTTTTTGGGGGGGATTTGCTGCAGTTTGGGGAGCGAAGTAGCTTGCTCTGGAGATGGAGGACCTGCTGGGTTCGGAGATCGGCAAGAACGACTACGACTGGTGAATGTCAACTTGCCTGCCTGCTCTTCCCCTATCTGCTGATTATAGTTCCTCGTTCCTTTTGGTGTCTTTGGTGTCAGTGTTTATGATCTCTGCGCTGTATTGACTGAAGAGGGGATTGATGCGGTACAAGAGCTGTACCCCCTCCTGGATCGACTTGAATTGGCCCGCTTCGTGGAAGATTTGTACGGATCGCTGCCTTGAATGTGGTGAAGCTTGTTCGTATTGACTAATGCGAGAGGGGGTAGATTGGCTTGAGCTGGCCTGCTTTGGTGTTAAGAATCGCTGTTTCAAGGACTGAGGAAGCTTGATCTTGGATAGCACCGTATCGCCCAAGATCGTGTTAGCTTTTAGGTGGTGCCTGACTGATTGCTGTGATGGGTGTGATGTGATCTTTCTCCCTGAAAGGTGACTTTGGAGGCTGCGGTGGTGGTTGGGAGGAAATGTGTCTCTGTGCAAAGCGGGTTGGAGGCTGGAACACTGGATGTGCAAGTGAGTTGATTGTCCTGTCTGGGCTCTTTCCACAGGAGGCCAACTTAGAGATTGGCAATTGACATTCAACACATATTTACCCAAAAAAAATGACTTGCATGGAAAAAGTGCGGCGAAAAAAGATGTCTGAGGCGTTTCAAAAAGGCCAATTTGAGGCATTAGCATGACCATGCTGCAAAAAAGACGGCTGGCTGTTGCCGGTCAAATATACGTGTTTCAATGTTTTTCCTCGCACCATTTGATGCCATTTTGATCTTTTGACCATGAAGGTCAGCCATTGATTTGTTTAGTTTTTCCCCTTTTGCTGCAAAGAGCTTGCAATTGGTTTCTCGCATGCTAATTGGTTGTTTGTTTTCTCTATATACATATCATCGTATTTCTCTATTCTAACTTAATGCATTTTGTGCTGTGCTTCTTAGGCTTCTAACTCCGCCTGGAACCCCACGTGTTCCTGTACTGGAGGTTGCTGAGAAAACACCATCCTCAAACTTATTACCAAAGCGCACTACAACTAGATCGTCCTCAACTACTCGAGCATCTAGAGTATGTTCCATCTTTTTAGTGTTTAAAAGTTCAACTTTTTAATTGCTAATGATTTTCTTTTCTTAGCTAATCAAATATTCCTATTCTGAGCAATATTTTTCACAGAACCGTGCTGTGTATATGTGTGGTAGAGGTGAAAAGTTCGAAGCATTTTGACCTACTAATGAGATATATCCTCAGCAAAAGAGAATTCATGTGATGTAACTCTTATTCAGAAGCACTGTCATCTTTTGCAGTCTTACTCGCTGATTTAATTTTTACGAGAAAATGGTTTCTTACTTCTTAGTCTCAGTATATGGTATATACAAACTGTTAAACGTAAAATCAAATATTGTGTTTTATCTACACTGACTGCACAAGCAATAGCTGCATGATTTTATAATCTAAACTCTACTGACTATAACTGTTTCACTTGCAGCTTTCAGTATCTCAAACAGAGAATGGGCATTCGACGGTTCCCACTAGACCAGCAAGAAGTAGCTCTGTCAGCCGACCTTCTATTCAGTCTACTCTCATGAATGGCAATAACAGGACATCAGTTCTCAATACTAGCATTTCATCAGTCACTTCAAGACCTACAACACCAAGCAGGCGAAGCACTGCTGTTGTTGCACCAAAACAATCAGTCCCAGCTTCACGTCCAGTGCCTGCAAGATCCTCTACTCCTGTTAAAACTCGTCCATCTACACCAGCCAAAACTCGCCCATCTACTCCTACGAGAACCCGTCCAACAGCCCCAAACTCTTCAACTGACTCAGCTGCTGCCAAGACCACATCCGCGCATAATTTAAGGCCATCGACCCCAAATTCTCGGCCCCGCATAATGCCCAATTCATCTTCTGGTGCAACTAATTCAATAAGCCGCCCAAGTGCTTCTACTGGCACAACGAGCCGACCGGGGTCTTCCTCAGGTAATGTTCCTGGGATAAGCCGTGCCACCTCATTGTCCTCAAGTTCAGTTCCTTCAATGAGCCGTTCCAGCTCACGGTCATCTACACCTACACGCCAGCCTGCAATTCGTTCATCAGCCCCAGCTATTGGTCGCTCTCCTTCTGTTGGACGGAGTTCTAGTATTAGTAGCTTTACATCTGTCTCCCGATCTGCAGCCAGTAGTGGGCGGAACTCAGCCCCTTCATCAGCTCCGTCATCTCGTCCAAGTTCTCCGAATCCACGACCCCGAGCTCCAGTGCGGCCACTTGATATCCCTGATTTCCCAAAAGAAACCCCTCCAAATCTAAGGACAAAATTACCTGAAAGACCAATATCAGCTGGCAGATCACGGCCAGGAATGGCTTTAGGCATAAGATCAATCCCAAACACTGAACCATCAGCTACATCAGCTCCTGTGAAGAAGGTCTCTGTGCCTGCTGTGAGTCGAAGCAAATTTTCTGATGCATCATCAAGGACGCCTACCCTCACAAATGGACACCAAAATCGACAGGCTCAAAGATCTGTCATTGACAGTCAACCTAATAGACCCTCACGGCCTGTTGCGGGCACAGATAATGGATTTGGCAGGTCGATATCAAAGAGGTCACTTGACATGGCTATCAAGCACATGGTATGTTCCCTTTGTTTGCATCAGCTAACATCCTGCATCGTAGATTTAAAGTTGCATTTTTTTCGACTGAATTGCTTAGTTTATTACTTTCTGAAACCATGGATATATTCCCTCTGTTTGTTTTGAGTAAGCGTCTTAGGATTTTAAAAACTCAAACTTCATAAATTTGACCAACAATTAGTCAAATTATATGCATGTTTAGGTTTAAAAGTTATATGAAGAGACTCATATTCCAAGTAGAGTTAGCAAGACATTGATTTTGTAGCAATTGACGATGTATTGTAAGAGAAATTGGTGATCAAAGTATACCTTTAAACACTATTTTCAAATCCTAATACACCTACTAAAAAGTAAAACTAATGGCGGTAGTACTCCAGACCTATCAAGATTGAATATTTTGCATTTAGTGAAAATTTCCATGCTCATGGCATTAGGAAGCATTGCAACTCTGTGCATTTTAATTTTGAAGGTGGGAAAAAGCACTGCACGAGAGATGTTTGGGAATACAGATTGGCTTTATTACTGCGAGTCCCAAGGGCATAAACCTTGAATCTTGATTGAAAAAGTGTACTTTTTATGTGAGTAGCAAAACGATATCAGGTTATACTATACTAAAATGTTCAAATAAGCATTGGATGGAAAATTAGTATTTGCATCCGTAGCTAATGATTTTCTGTCGAGTAATGTGTGTCTTAATAAGTTTGTTAAATGGGTCCTTTTAGAGATGATGAATTTTGGTTGGGAGTTGGAACAATGCATAGATGATAGATTGGGCTGAATGAGGTACTGTTGGAAGAAACTAAGCTACCCTCTGCTTGACAGGACATTCGGCAGAACTTGGGTGGCATTCGTGGTGCATCCCTCTTCCCCCAAAGCATCCGCTCAGCTGCTGCCAAGGTCCGGCCAGCTCGAGTGTCAGACCCAGGGCATGCGATCTCAAACGGTGACAGGCACTATACTGACAATGGAAGCAGCGTCAACGGGCACCTCTCTGGGGACTCAAATGGTGCTGCCTCTCGCAACGGCGGCAGCTCAACCGATTCACCAGACAGGGGTAGCATCGGGACCAAGGAGACCCTGAGTGAGCTGGACATCTACGGCAGTTCGCGCTACGAGGCAATGCTGCTGAGGGAGGACGTGCGGAACACGAGCTGGCTGCACGGCTTTGACGACAAGCCTGACCAAAGCCCACTGTTCGACCACCGGTTCGAGCCACTGCCGGAGCCCTTCAGCCCGCTATAACTGCCGCTTGTAAAGTTCTGATCATCACTTGCTCTTCGTTCTGTGCTCGTTTGTGCTGCAAGATGTGTATGGTTCTGTTTTCTGTTCTATAGTTGTTTGGTTCTGCACTTCCTTCAACCCCATTTCTGAAGCCGATGAGACCGTGAGATTGGGGTTTGGATCTCTTGATTTGTCCCGGGAGATTGGGTTTCCACTTCCCACGAATTGTTGTACTGAATGAAAGAAAGAAAGAATATAAAAGAACAGAAACGGTAAAGATTTGTAAGTTATTGTAATGATCTTGGATGCTCGCTCTCGCTCGTGTTATCCATTCTTGAGCTCGGTTGGCGATATTATTAATTGCTTATTTTTAGGCTATCTCTAATGGTGTTATTCATTTTGAGAAATCTGATATTGTTTGGCATCGTAGATGATGTGACACATAAAGTTGAGTATGACTTGAAAAATATTGAAAAATATTGATAGAAACCGCACCGGAGATACCCTTAGTGCGCGAGAGCCTCCGGTTTGGTTTGGCAGACCACTCAAAACGTTTTTGACAGCAGCGAAGGGAAGACCAATCAACGACGTGTGGAGTATAGTTACTGGAGTTATTTGGGCCCGCGTGCCTTTTGGTGTCAGGCCCATTAGAACATGCAAGGAACTCGGCTGCGTTGCAGTTACAAAACCATTGTTGAGATTACCGGTGTTATCCAATCACCACGTCTGCGTTTGCGTTGCAGTTTTTTAAAAGAAAAAGCTAAACCTCAACCGGTTGTTTCAAAACAACCTAACACTTGAATTTTTCTACCAATCAAGAACGCCATGTAGACCTTCTTTCTCAAATCTGGCCACCGGGGTTAGGGGTTCGGGGTAGGGGTTAGGGTTTAGGGTTGGGAGTGGGGGTTACCTGTGTCATCACTGGCCTTAGAGGGGTGGCCGGTGAGGCTGGAGGCCCAGCGGTGGTGGCGGTTCGAGCCGGCGGTAGCGCGGGTGGTGGAGGACGGCGGTCGGGCCGATGCCGGCGGCTGAGGCGACGACGACGACAGCGAGGCAGAGGCGTCGATTCGTGACCTCGGCGGGGGCAGCGGCGGCGGATCCAACGGTGGTAGCCGCCAGAGACACTGTATGTGTGTAGGGCGGGGGCGTCACGGCGATGGAGGAGAGGAGGCGTGAGAGCTCCCACGGGGCGGCGGCAGCAGGACACGGACTGGGGGAGGAGGCAGGTCGGGGGATGAGGGACTACTGGCCGTCCGATTGCAATCGGATGGTGCAAAAATTCGAGTGCTGGGAGGCCCTCAAACAACCGGATATTGCATAGACACCAAACAACACCTTGTTTCTATCCACATCCATAGCCACCTAATGCCCTGTTCAATGGCGCACAATCACAATCAGACCATTATCACTGCAAGGATGACGATCGCGTAAAACAATATTGATATTCTCTCGTCTCTCCCAGATGACGCGGCTGCTTTACATTACACCTATGGAAGCCTTGAACCATTAGAGACCAGACAAGTTCTCTAACGAGCTCAGCAAGTTGGAGATGGTCAACATCATCGGATTTAGAAAGGAGAGGCGTGAGCAATATATGAGAGTGTCAGTATTTGGGTTGAATCGTCTGTATTGGTACAGAGGTATACGGAGGACGTCATGGATGGAGTCGGTGCAAACAACCTGTTTGTTGAGATTGGTCGCTCACTGTAATAAGTTTTAGTGAACGTTCACCAATTCGCAGGTGCCCTTCGGTGATTGGGTGGAAATGGTCAGGATAGATAAGAAAGGGGTGGTTTTGTAATATAAAAAAAATCTTACTTGTGGGACCCTGCTTTTCTGTTGGCGTGGAAGGATAGGCAATTCACCTAGACACATTGACTATGCACACTGATGTAAAAAATATAGCGATCACCTAGAACCTTTGGAGATAATATCATGCTTGCTGCGCATCGTGGACATCATTATAAAATCTAGCGATTACCTAGAGGCTAGAACCTTTGAAGACAATATGTTTCACAATGTATGATAGTGTCGTAGCCAAAAAGCCAACGGTCTAACCGGCCAACGCACCAAGAAACCGTGAGGTGCACTGCCGCTGCGATTGATCCCTCCTAGCAATGGTTCCTACCATCCCCGAGCATCGCGAGGGCGGTAAGAGAGGGTTCTGGGCGTGCCACCTAGCTTGACCTACTGGCCAGTGAGGTTTATGGTGCGCGCGTATGGTCGGAGAATCGCCCTGCGAATACATAAACAACGTATCGGCATTCAACTCCAGCCGGATCGGTGGGATCGGCTCAAGTCATCTCCGTATATAGACTTAGAAGAACTAATTGCCTCCTTGTGTCTTGATGGGTTAGTGTGTCAATGAAGCAGAACAAGGAGATAAAAACTTCTGCCTAAAGCATGTTCTAGATGATGCAACTTCTTTAGATTGATTTGCTATGCATATAAACGGATGGATCTAGGATGAAACTTAATCGATCCATTAATCACATGCATGAATATAGATCGTAACCCAAGAGGGTTCACCTAAGAAAGCAGATACAAATCTAAAACATGTAAGATAGGGTGCTAAGCGTACATCGATCTCTCAAGTTCCGTATGCAGATGTTACGGCGCATGTCGTGGTATGTAGCAACCGGGCTAGCTATATATACGTTTGGCTGCACGCTACCAATCTGTCACGTGAGGCACAAACAGATAGATACATCGACATTGCACATGATAAGTGATGGATCTCACGCCAAGCAAAGCTTGACGTGAGATTCATCGGGATAACTAGCCGACTTCGCAATAAAATTGCTTCGGTTCAAAGTCTACCGGATAAGCAAACGCTAAACAAGTCTAACACGACAAGAAGAAGCATTAGAGTAGCATGTTGCTTGCTTGGAGAAAAACCCTAGGTGCCAAGAGTGACGATGCGCCGAGATTGAGATGAACGATACCCAATGCTTGGGAAAATACGATGGCATTAGTTTATTCTGAAACAATAGATTACATATTAGCCCAAAGATTTGGACGATAAGTCTATCTGGCTAAGCAAACCTAGTTTTAATTTCTAAACTACGATACATAACCGGTTAGGCTAAAGATATATAAAATCCTCCTATACTCAGGATAGCCATAAAACCCATAATCAGCCGATCCTAGATTGGTTAGGATTTGGCGCCAACCGATAGCCAATAGCCAGGAAGGAATTTTTTTACAGCGTCTATTACCTGTTTGGGCCACATTGTGGACATCATTATAAAATCGCTGCTAAGTACTGATGCTAGCACTTCATAACCAGCAGCTATGTTACTGCGGCAAACGCCCTAGCTCTAGGCCCCTAGCTGGCCGACGGACGGGCTGCTGCGCCCTGCAGCTGAGTCGGTTCTGTGACCTCGTCGATCCATCAGCTGGCGTCATCAACCCATGTACGTGCCCGCGGCCGTGCAGCCGCAGGCGCCGAGCGCGCTGCGCTGGGTAGCGAACGGTACAGCGAAAAGCGGCGGCGTTGGGGCTGCTTCTTTTGACGGTATATGTACCACCGCATGCAAGGCTGCTGCAATGTTCAACCACTCTGATCAATCAGGCAATCACATGGGCATGGATCGCTCTCCTTTTCTTTAAGTACTATTTTTCTTTTTCTTTCTAGTAAAGCACTCATGTTTCACTATAGTACTATTGCGGAGGGCCAGGTTTTAAAAAGAAATAAAGGAAAGAGAGAGGGAGTTCGAAAGCAAATTAAAGAGGTCAGGGGCAGGATTTGGCGAGGATCGGATCGTCTAAAGCTCCTAGCATATACTTAGCAAATTAGCAAGCACGCAGCAAACATGGAGGACCTCGATCGGGAGCCAGCGTATGATCCCAAGGAGAGGTGTCGACGGCCTCGTCATGCATGGATGTCCGCCGCCGTCGGCCCATGTGACGACCAGCGGCGCCCATGGCTGAATCATGGATGCGTGTTGCCTTTCCCATGCGTCCGTTCCGTTGTCGACTGTCGTCATCGTCATCGCAATTTGCAGAATGTTATTAGTATACCAACCTAAGGTAGGTACATGCACACATCATCAGTACGTGATGAATATATATATACAGTACAATCGAAATGATGCTTTGATTCACCGATGGAATCTACCGGCGACGCAAGCCAGTGCACATGCACAACAGCGACGTAATTAGCTCGTGTCCGTCAGCAGGAGCAAGGAACGAACGGTCGAGTGCCCACATCTAAAAATGCCCAGCCGCGCGCATGCATGTTCAACAGACAACTGCAGTAGGTTGCCTTATAAACACACACACAGATCAGTAGGTCGGGAACGCGGACATGCCAGCTAGCTACGTTCAGATTCAGTTCCTTCTTATCTGTCAGTTGTTTCAATCCCAAGCATCAGACAACAGTACCCAACTAGGCAACTACTCGTCTAAATAAACGTTATTATCGAGTCTGTAATTGTTGCAGCAGTACAGCTACTGTACAGTTGTAAAGAACAATAATTTATCTTCTGCAGGCTAGGCAAGACACCTTTACAGATTCAACTAGGCTCAATTTAATTTTACCAAGTCCTTCATGATACTACCTCTGTTCACTTTTGTTTGACGCTTGCCAAGGCAAAAATGAGCTGGTCGACATCAAACAAAAACAAACGGAGGGGGTACATTATACTGGTACTCTACTCACTGGGTTCAGAAAAGAACGCATTTATAGTTTCTCTAGATAGATTAACCGAAAGGACTTTGATGTCGTCTAGAGAGGGGTGAATAGGCGTATCTAAAAATTTACACCACTTAAAAACACAATGTCAGCACTCACACCGAATAGTCCGGTGGGTACAACCGGACAGTCCGGTGTAACCGGACAGTCCGGTGTCACACAGAAACCGAAACCCCCAAGGTAAATATGCGAGTAAATAATTATCGAGCTATGTGGAGCTGTGTAATGTGTTTGTACGTTGATGATGATCTCAGCAACACTTTGTCCCTACACTCAAAAAGATAACTTGCACACGAATAATAATAGCGGAAGCAATAATATAATGCAAGCAAGTAAAACAACCACAAGCACAAAGCTTGGGTCTCCCAGCAGAGGCACATCACACGACAAAGGATTTTATTCCCGAGGTTCGGGCACACCCGTAAGTGTCTGTACGTCCCCGTTAAGGTGCCCACCAAGAGCTTGAGTCTTTTTCAACTCACGACCTCCCCTTCACAGCCACCAAGGCTATGAAGGTGCTCACTGCAAATGCTCCGAAGAACGGGGTAATCACCTACAAAAGAAGTGGCACCCACAAGCCGAGTGCCCTTCGGGTCGCTCTCGCCGTCTAGGAGGAAACCTCCAAGAGTAACAAAAACGCTTCCCGAAAATGCTTACCAACTGTGCTCAGAAGCTAGGTGCTCACAATGTAGCTCACACAATCTCACAAATCCTCTCCCAACTCAAGAATCTCACAAATTGAACTGAATCTCTCAAAAAGAGTGTTTGGAGGTGTTGCTAAGAGTCTCTGTATGAATATGTACAAGGAGGGAAGCAGCATCCCCAACTGGAGGTGAGTGGGGGTATAAATACCCACCCTCACAAAGCTAGCCGTTGGCCTGTGTCAGACCATCACCGGACAGTCCGGTGTGCCCTACCGGATAGTCCGGTAGAGGCGGACTAGCCGTTGGAGCTCAAACCCCCTCTACCGGACAGTCCGGTAGAGCTCACCGGATAGTCCGGTGAGGGGTTCCCTGAATCAGAGGCTAAGGCACTGAGCCTGGGTCAACAGATGAGCAAAGTGTAGGTGTTGTCTCCATTAGAGATACACCTAACTAGGAGATGAAAGCACAAGGAAAAGATCAGAGAGATCACTCTCGGCTCTGGGCTCAGCCTTCACCGGATAGTCCGGTGAGACTTACCGGACAATCCGGTGAGCCCACTCTCAGCACAAGAACAACTCACGAGGAGTGTTTAGGTTCGACACTCTGAACTAGCTGTGAGCACAGTTGACTAGAGACTTCTGAGCTTCATTTCCCTCTTGATAGTACGGCATACCTATGCTCAAGATAAATATAAACCTAGATGAAATCCACTTGAGTCTTATCTTAATGAATAATGCCGTCTTGAAATACATCCATAGAGAGGGATAGCAAAGCTGAGCTTCTTCCTTTGTGAGCAATCCTCTTTGAGCTAAATAGTTGGACTTCAATTTAGAAAACCTCTTCGATAGGTAAATGGAGCACATTTGCTCATTATCCATTCATTCAACTTGTCTTGATCATTATTGGCTTTTAATATGCAATAGAGTGTCTTCATGATCACCCACTTGTTATATATGAGAAATCCAATTTGGGTAGTGACGTCCAAATGGAAGAGATACAATTTAAAGTCACTTTTCTTAATATGAAAGCCAAGTGCCTTAAAGTGCATTAGTAAATGAACACTAGTGATGTCCTGCACTTAGGCAATGTCATGATATCCACTTGTTGAATGTTTAATGCCTCGCTCAAAAAACGAGTGATTCATGCTTAGTCATAGACAAATACATCTCTGTTCATTTCAATACATTTGACAATATATACCTGTAGAAACCTGTCAAAAGATCTCACAAAGAGATTAGACCTTTAATCGCATTGTCACTCAAACACCAAAACCACTAAGGAGTCTTGTTGCACTTACATTAACGATGGAAGAAAATGTCCCTGCTCTCATTATCTTTCCCATGCGCCAATATATAAGTAAAGCGAAACTTCTTTTACAAACAAAACTACCCTGCACATAAATTTTTTCAACAGGATGGGCTAACCGTGACTCAAATTAGTTTGGCAAAAAATATTAGAGATTAACTCCTCAAGCGATCAGTCGACGGTCCCGCGTGGGCTATCTCTGCGCGCCTTCTCCTCTGCTGCCGCCGCCATCTCGCTAGGGAAGAAGGGGAAGACCTCAGCCGTTGGGGAAGAGCACTGTCGTCTTCCCTTCGGGGTTGGGGGTTGGAAGCCGGCGGGGTCTTCTTCTCCACCTCCGACCTTAAAGGAGAGGGCCAGGGAGGGGGGCGGCCCGATAACGGTTGGTGGGTGAGGCGGCGGCGAAGAGACCAACTGACGCCTCACTGTTAGTCCGACGGCAGTGGATAGCGGTTGGGAAGGGTTAGCAACGGGGGCGACGGGCGCAGTAGTTTAGTGCAGGGCGGTGGCGGAGGGTGCGGGGTGGCATGGTGAGGCGGCGGGAGCCACCGACCGGGGACATCGGCGGCGGTGGCGGTCGGCGGGAGGCCGCAGCGTTGGGCAGTGCCGGCGGGTGGCGACAACGGTATTCGCTGTTGCTGGTGCACGAAAAGAAGGAGACAGGAGGAGGTCGCGGGAGGAAGAGGAGAGGGTAGGAAGGAAAGAGAGAGGATAAGGCCCTGTTCATTTCGGGGGTGGGGGAGCGAGATATTCCTCGATTTATTTTGGACCGTCCGATACTGATTCTAGCCGGTCATCCATCGTTCATTCAGAGCCTTCCCCTTGCCCAACTGCCCCACCGCCCTAAAACGAACGGTCTCTAAGATGGGGTGCTTGAACCCTTGGATCTATATTCAACCTACAATATTTTTGGTCAGTCTTGACTCTTGAGACTTTTTTTTCTCATTAGTTACCGTGGTGGAAGAAAATGATGTTTATGTCCTTACTCTCATTATCGCCCATGCACAAATTAGTAAACATGAAAATGAACTCTTTTCTTTGTGGAGATCAAATTATTCTACTCACTTGAAGCATCTGGTAAACAGGAGAAATTAACGATTGGATTTTCAATCAACCGCCACCTACAATGCCTTACAAGGCAAAGTTCTACCGTTGAAGCATGAATTCACAATACTTTTGCATCCTGCATAGTAGTGTGGTGGATTCAGTTTTTCTTTATATTTCTTACATCTTGTTCTTCGCTTTTTCTCCTTTTTAATATAAGTAACCAGCAGGGTTTTTTTTAGAAAAATACAACTGACAGGACTAGACTAGGCCTAGCGTTAGTGTTCTCTTGGTCGGCCCACACTTCAGCCACATTGAGCCTCCGTTTCTTCACTGCCACAGCAACGCGGGGCCTAGTGGCACACTTGCCGCAGCAAGGAACGCGCCAGAGTATCCGACTAAAAGGGGGCGGGAGTGAATTGGGTCGCTAATCGCTCTTCTAAAACCTAGTGATATCCAGTGTATAAGATAAATATATTTCGTCCTACACATGCTAGTTAAGTCTAAGGTTTATCTATGCGCTCGCTAACTTACCCAAAAAACTTGCAACTTAGAGCCAAACCTAATCAAATTAACTAGAAAAGGTAAAGGCGCGCAAGTAAGTAAATGCGGTAAGTAAAGAGCTAAGGGAAAGGGGATGAAAACTCCCAAAGAGACACTGAAGATTTAACGTGGTTCACCACTAAGAGCTACGTCTACTGGGCTCGCCACCAAAAGCAAAATCTGAGCCAGGCACCAAGACTCTTCCGATCACCATCTTGCGCTCGCCACAAAGACTCCCGGCAAGTAAAGGCTAAGTACTACCAAACCACCAAGGCTTGGCCACCGCCACTATCTATCTCGGTCACAAGGCACCAGATGCTTCACTACGGAGTTTGTAGGGTATCCTTCGTCCCTGCACAAATTAGTTGCTGCCACTCCACACCAAGAAGGAGGGTCTGCAACGAGTATTAGAAGCTTGGCTGCAGCCACAGGAGCTACTCTTAAAAAGAGTTCGCAAGCTCACTCTCTCTGAGCTCTAACCTAGCTTAAATGTGTATTAATCTCTCATATGGTGGTTGAAGTGATAGATATGCTTGGAATACACATTTACACTTGCTCTCAACTTCAGTGGCTCCAACACACTTAAAATGGTCGGGTGAGGTGGCTTATATAGCCCCAAAACACTGAACTAGCCATTGCTCCAACGGGCTGCTGACGTAGTGTACTTCGGATTGTCCGATCTATACATTTTCCCAACTTCGGGCAATCTGATCCATTCACTTTTCCAACGGTCACCTGAACTCATACGTCATTGTGCTTTTGTCCGGTCTTCAACTTCGAACTGTCCGGTCCATGTAACTGCCCACTAGCCGTTGCACTGGCTATTGAACTAGCCGCTGTATTGTCCGGAGGTTTGTCCGGTCTTCACACATCAGACTGATCGGTCCATTATCTACTGGAATTCTTCAACAGTGCATAGCCTCGGGTTTCTTTGTCCGGACCTTTGTCCGGTCTTCTAGAGCGGACCATCCGGTCCGTTATTTTCTTGGTCGCTACAACCACCTTTTGCTAGAATTGTCCGGTCAGTTTACTTGGCTTAACTTTGGACTGTCCGGTCTTTTTATTTAGTCTGGCTTCTAGTTTCTTCAACCCTTCAGGAAACTTGGTCCGAAGCTTTGTCCGGTCTCACAGAACGGATTGTTCGGACCTCACAGGGCTGTGAGGTTACAAGGCTGTGAGGTTTCAGGGCGCTGTCCTGAGACCCGCAAGGGGCAGCTTCCCCTCGACCCTAATCCGCTAACCGGGTAGCGAAACTCCCCGTTAGGGCAGCCCATCGTGCCTTGCCTTCGGCTTTTCTTCTTCATCATCCCTTAGGACTTAAATACCTAAGAATGTGTATCTAGACAACTTCTTTAGTCAAAGTATTGGTTGTCAATCAATCAACAAAACACAACTATAGAAATATGGCACATGAGGATATTTCCCTTACAGCCGCGTGTGTCCCACCTATATTGTGCGGATACTTCAAAGAGGTCGCGTATTCGTACCCAATACGTATTGGATATCAATACTCGCTTGGTACTTCATGGATACTCCAATAGAGCAACGTACACACTTTTACCTCATTTTACTTTAGTTGTTTTCTTTTGTTCATTTTATCCATATATGATAGATGTATATTCAATATAAATGTTTGAATGCTATGGTTTTTTTTATCATAAGCTATTTGACTTGAATTTATATTTTTTATTTACTTGTATTAAATACACTAGTTGTATATCTAAGAAACGGTGTATCCGCGTATCGCGTATCCTGAGCAATACAGGTGGCCACTCTTCCTCCCCAGGGTTAGTTTGGCAACCACATTTCTCCAATTATTTTGGGAGAATTTGGGAGCGGGTTACCAAACTAGCCCCCAATGTCCCCACACCCCCAGTCCCCACTCCTCAACTCTCAGGGGCAAATCCGTTACTTGCCAGCTCCCTTGTGGAACCACCCACAAGGCCACACACAACGGCACAACCCATCGCACACACCGGCACGAGCACACTTCTCTTAAATGCACAGCGAGTTTGCACACAGGCGCGCGCATCCGCACGCGGCAACACTCCCCCCGCGGCTTCAGCATCACTGGCTGCCTGCGTCCGCTCGCAACTGCAACGAGACGGAGGCGGGCAGGGAGGGCGACCGGGAGGGAGTGAGAGTGGGAGAGAGGGGAAGCGAGGCGAACACAGCCAGCTCTCTCGGTGAGCGCTCGCCGGCGGCCGTTAGGGGAGGGAGGAGGCGGCGGCGGAGGGGACGCCGTGGTTGGCCCGCGTGGGGGGAATGCAGGCCGTTCCCGCTACGGATCGGTCGTCTGTCTCCTTGTGGCGATTCCTTGTGCGGCTGGCCCTAGGCGGCGACTGCAAGGCCCGATCCTGAGGCGGACGGCGACTCCAAGAGGGCGGCGCGGCTTATTCTTGCTCGGTGTGCCAGTCCTGCCGTCTTGGTGACTCCGCGAAGGTCGGAATCGAATTCTCTTCCCGGCGTCATCCTCGCTGGTTTCCCTCGACTCCTGGGTGAAGTCGCTGGCTCGCCGCCGCCGGGAGGCGCACGCGCGGCGCGGATGGTGCTCGCCCGACTCCGGCTCCAAGGTTCCAACCAGCCTGGGGAATTGGGGATGGCTTCTTGCAACTTGCGAGGTACGGCGTAATTCAGAGCTCTCCAGTACAGTGCAGTACCGCGCGTACCGACTGCGAAAACGATTTCTTGGTACATTGTGCGGGCCGTCTCTTGCGTTCACCGTGATACTGTTGCGGGAAAGCAAATCGAGCTTTCCCTTCGTACACATTTGGTTGGTCGATGCGTGCGTGCTTTTGTCTTTAGAAAAAGGGGACAGAGAATGCACTGGAATTGCGCTTTTGTTGGTAGTAGAGCAGGAGTTGAGCGTTTCGGATCTCTACTTTCTACAGTGCCACTGTTACTTTCCGGTTATTGGTGTGCAGTGGTGTCACAATTATTGTTTTCAGAAAGAGAAATCAAAACAGTGTGGTACTGAACTAATGATTTTGCACTTCTGTTCGTGTTAAATGAAAACCTGCAGCTGCTCAATAAACAAACAGCACCTTCAAAAATCATGCAATGGAGCTGGTCAGTCATGTAGTACTGAACTGCAACTTGCCGCAACATTTTACATGGGAAATTCGAAAGCTTGATGCATCCATGGGGTAGGGCTTGGGACAACATGGAAATATATCTTTTTTTTTGGAGGAACCCTTAATAATCTTACTGGTACACCTACTGTTGCAATTGTCGTATGGGGTGTTGAGATAGCGATGTCTCTTTCCTTGCATTTGTCCTATGGTGTGGACCGTGGAGCCTGAGATCCCTCTGTGCCCCGTGCTGCCCATGATCGCCCCCATCAATGAGCAGAGCCCCACCCTGCCAACAGGCCCTGTTCCCTTTGGTCTCTTGCATCTGAGACTTTACGTGCTGGACTTTTGGTTTCGTGCTGACGCCTTTTTTCCAAAGCATTTGGTCCTTGAGGAAACAACGGAATTAGGTGTAGTAATCAGGTCTAGGTTAGGTGCCTAATGCTGCTTTTGTGTAAGCTACACAGTGTGCAAGGGTGTACACCAAGGTGCTGTGCCTCCTCTTTAGAAATCCTACTACAGGGGTAATGTTTTGTCACCACCCTTGTGTCCGTTCTGGTTATGACCAGGCGCCATTGTTTAGGTGCGGTGGCTATTTTGTTAACACAGTGGAGTTATCCTTTTCAGAAAAGGCTAACGAGTGATGGCTACTTGCTAAAAGACGTGTTGGTTTCCTTTTATATGGCACATGATCCTAGCTGTCCTTTTCATAAAGAGATTGAGATAAACCGGCTGATTTGTCTGGGTTCGGGCCTTTCGGTTGACATTAAAGAGAAGACAAGATGTGTCGTTCTGGTTTCGTTTTGTTTAACTATTTTAGAGAGCAGGTTGCTGTGTAGCAGTTGGGGAATCTGATGGTCCCCTTGACATATCAATGTTGACAGCACTCTGTCATTATATCATGAATTTATGATTCATTCCAAGAGCGAGCTTACACCAGCTTTCTGTGTCAGTGATATGTGATGTGAATTAGTTATATGTAAAGTATATAGTATCCTCATTATGATGAAAGATAGCTAAGGGCAGTGGGCCAGTGGCAATTAAAATATGTTGGATTACTGTTTATACAAGTGGCTCGTTGTGTTTCTGTTGGAGGTCAGGAGGTGATGCACCAACTTCGCGAACTGTGGGTCAAAACCCTATTGATCGCAAGATAATGCCGTTCTTTTAAGTATTTTTGCTATTATTCTTTAGCAGGTGGTTGGAGAAAACTTATTCTTTAGCAGAATCATCAATATGATATTTAATAATGGAAATACCTGGTTTGACATTTAATAACTTATAAGCAGTGGTAATGCGTGTGACAATAATCTGTTAATTGATGAAAATGCATTCAATCGTACATCTTCCTAAATAGCTTTGTGTGATTGCATCCTATCTGGATCATTGAAATTATAAAAGAATTGGTCCTCCTTTGCCTTCTGTGGTTTTCGGTAGCTGTTTTCTTGCTTATTTGTAGTCTGTAGAGTAGATAAATGTCCACTGGAAAACTTAAATCTGTTATGCTTGTTATCCATATTAACATTCTCTTGCTTTTTTACCATGTTTCTACTTATGAAACTAAAATTTTGACTGTTGTATTTACTCTCAATTTATGGATCATTATTGATTCTTGCCTTTTTATGTGCCAGGAGTGATGTGCTGATGGGGACTCTTGGATTATAACTCTGGTTTCTTCTTAATCCTCCAGCCAATTCTAAAAATGCAGGCATCTCAACCTGATAGCTTTTCTTTATGCCTGTTCCTTTATACACCTTCCATATGCTAGTGGTGCTGATCTGAACTCCGATAAGCAGGCCCTTCTTGCATTTGCTGCATCACTGCCTCATGGCAGAAAGATCAACTGGACCTCCACAACCCAAATCTGCACATCATGGGTTGGTATTACATGCACACCTGACAGGAAACGTGTGCGTGAAGTCCGGCTACCTGCAACAGGGCTTTTTGGTCCTATCCCGTCGGGCACACTTGGCAAGCTTGATGCCCTGGAGGTGTTGAGCCTGAGGTCAAATCGTCTTACTATTAATCTCCCTCCTGATGTAGCATCTATTCCTTCGTTGCACTCTCTTTATCTTCAGCACAATAACCTGTCCGGAATTATACCAAGTTCGCTATCTTCCAGTCTTACATTCTTAGACCTGTCCTATAACTCATTCGATGGAAAAATACCATTGGAAGTAAAAGACATCCCTGAACTGACAGCATTGCTTCTCCAGAACAACTCTCTTTCTGGACCCATCCCTGACCTTCCCCTCCCCAAGTTGAGACATCTGGATTTGAGCAACAATAACCTGAGTGGACCTATACCACCATCCCTGCAGAAGTTCCCGGCTAGTTCTTTTCTGGGAAATCCCTTCCTATGTGGATTCCCATTGGAACCATGTACAGGAACCACACCTTCTCCTTCTCCAATGTCGCCATCACCCCAAAATACCAAAAGAAGCTTCTGGAAAAAGCTCAGCCTTGGTGTCATAATTGCGATAGCTGCTGGAGGAGGGGCAATATTATTGCTTTTGATCATCATCATCTTGGTATGCATCTTGAAAAGAAAGAAAGATGCAGAACCTGGCGCAGCATCATCTTCGTCCAAAGGGAAGTCTGTTGCAGGTGGAAGGGCAGACAAATCAAAGGGCGAGCACAGCAGTGGCATTCAAGAAGCAGAGAGGAACAAATTGTTTTTCTTTGAGGGAAGTTCATATAATTTCGACTTGGAGGATCTATTGAGGGCTTCAGCTGAAGTCCTTGGAAAAGGGACTTATGGAACTACCTACAAAGCTGCTCTGGAGGATGGAACAACAGTGGTAGTTAAGAGACTGAAGGAAGTGGCGGCGGGAAAGAGGGAATTTGAACAGCAGATGGAGCTAATTGGCAAGGTTTGCCAGCATCAAAATACCGTTCCATTGCGAGCTTTCTATTACTCCAAAGATGAGAAGCTTTTGGTGTATGACTACATCCCATTGGGTAGCCTTTCTGCTGCTTTGCATGGTATGCCCTTCGTTTCAAACAATCTATTTGAACCATTTTACATTTTACTATCTGTTATAATGCATGTTTGGAGTTTACTTCTTTACTTTCGAAAATTAAAGCTATTAGCTTCCTTCAAATTGAGGGCTGAGGGCATATTCTGTGTATACGTGTGTCCGTGTAATCAAACGTTCCGAGCACTCAATGTATATGCAATGACCTAGGGAGGGGGCTTTCAGCCGTCCATCATGCACCTCTAATAATATTAGCCATTAGATCTATTGTATCTTCTAAAAAATTACCCACCATACAGTTATGAAAGATGAAATAAAATAATCCTTTAAATTTATATGAAATTTACCCACCATGCCATTATGAAATACGAATTAAAATAACCTCTAAATTTGCATATAAATTACTCACTATGCCATTATAAAAGATAAATTAAAATCATCCCTAAATCTGCATATAAATTACCCAACATGCATCATGAAAGATAAATTAAAATAATTCCTAAATTTGCATATAAATTACCCAACATACCATCACGAAAGATGAATTAAAGTATTCACCTATTATTAAGAGTTAAAATCTATATCTTCTAAAACTCTATCTGTGCGAGAGGAGGGGTTGATGGACTAGTTTCATCCAATTTGTCGTAAATATATGTTCTCTTTTGCTTGGATTCCAGAAATTTAATTCGTTAGTGAGGATTTAGGGACTGGTTCATCTAAATGAAAAATGCATTTCAATTTTTGCTTCTATAGCATTTCCACTGTTATTTTCGACACCTATTTCGTTACCTTATTGTCTGAAAGTCTGACTAACTTGCTCATTATACACTATCGGAATGAAATTGTATGATAACAGGCTGACTGTTGGTTATAATACCCAGGGAGTAAAGCTGCTGGAAGAAATCCATTGGACTGGGAGACAAGAGTGAAAATAGCTCTAGGCACTGCACGTGGGATGGCTTATCTCCACAGCGAGGGTGGCGGCAAATTCATCCATGGCAACATCAAGTCGAGTAACATCCTTATCTCACAGGAACTCAGGGCCTGTGTCACCGAGTTCGGCCTCGCCCAGCTCATGGCCACGCCCCACATTCACCCACGGCTTGTCGGATACCGCTCACCGGAGGTCCTCGAGAACAAGAAACCGACACAGAAATCCGATGTCTACAGCTTCGGCGTCCTCCTCCTCGAGATGCTCACAGGTAAAGCCCCTTTGAGATCCCCCAGCCGCGAGGACTCCATCGAGCACCTCCCCAGGTGGGTGCAGTCTGTGGTCCGAGAAGAGTGGACATCAGAGGTCTTCGACGTCGACTTGCTAAGGCACCCGAACGTCGAGGACGAGATGGTCCAGATGCTCCAGGTCGCAATGGCATGTGTTGCTGTTGTCCCCGATGAGCGGCCTCGGATGGAGGAGGTGGTCAGGAAGATCGAGGAGATCCGGAACTCCTACTCGGAGACGAGAACCTCCCCAGATGACAACTCGAGGGAGGGAACCATCTGAATCTCTCGTAACAGCAATAACATGGAATCTTAGACAAAATAGGTTTGACAGCCCCACGTTTAGTGTGTGTGTTCAGTGAAACCCTGCGGTTGATTCTGATCATTTGTTAAAATTATTCTTCTGTTCTTTGTTCCGTTTTGTTAGCTCTGGACCCCTGGTGTTTTTTTTCTTTTTCATTTGATCATTTCGTTAGCTCTGATGATTATGGCGGGAGTGTTGATTTTTCGATAGTGCCGCGACTCAGTTTCAGACTAACTCAACTGTTTCAAGTTTAATTTATTCAATAGGCAAATGTTTTTGCCTTTACTGCGCCTTGCATATCCTGACCATTGGGCCGTTGAATCACGAATAATGGTGATTCACTTCCTGAACGTCTTGATTAATCTGTGACAGCGTTTTTGGTTTCCATGACTAGAGGGTCCGGAATCATCTGATCCAACGTGTTTGTCATTTGTTTTTCGTCACGAGGTCGGTCCATCCATCACAAAGGTAACCGCATATAGTGCACGCAAACGTGAACGGCCATCGGATCTGGTTCCTCAAAAAATCACCAGATGCAGCGCATTTGAATCCAACTAATCATAGAGGTTTGATGAATGGAAGATATAATACACTACCTGCGATTGATTTTTTTTAATATTCAATAATCTATCCTTATTCAAAAAAAAATGTTCAAACATCTAAAAATATGAACCGTAGCTTAAACTATATTTGGCGATGAATCAAATGATAACAAAAAAGAACAATAACTTGCTAAATTTTTTTGAATAAGATGAACAATTAAAGTTCTAGAAAAAACAACCGCCACTGTGTATCTGTGAACTTGAGTACTTTTTATTTCTTCTTATTTAGACAATCAATAATAGTTTAAATGCTAGAGTTAAGGCTAACATTGCCGGAAGATGTATATGGACATGCACACCAGTGATAACAACCTTACGCGTGTATATGGGTGTGCAAAACTACTCACGTAAATAAAGTGGAGTTTTAAATATAGATGGTAATACAGGCGAGTTGGTGAGTGGCCGTCGATGGCCACGTGCGTGGTGAGCTCCTGCACAAGGCCCCCAAACCAACAAGTTTTTGGCCTATCAGCAGTTCAATGCATGATCCACTTGGTCCGCCGATCACCAGACACAAAATACGCATGCGAGACGATGAGATGCGATGCAATGTTGAACGTTTTTTATCTCCTCGAGATGCAAGCTGCCACCGAACTCCATATATCTGGTTCCCTACCCATCGGCATAGGCAATCGCTCGGCTTCCTCGACCGTCGACCACGTTGCCCAAAGCTAGTTAGCTGTGTTCTCTATTCAAGGACAGCAGGCATCTGGTGATTTAGATAGATAATTACGTTGATAACAAATTACATCCTAATCACACTCAAAAATTTCAACACACGAACTGCATCATTTCCTTGCTTGATCGTGAGTTACTAAGACACTTGATAATAGTATAGTTGGACTTGACGCCTTGATTGATTAATGATCGTCTAAGTTTAAAAGAAGCAAGAAGACGATATCATTTGAATTCATTTATTAAGCTTACTTTTTTTTATTTAAGGCCTAAATATGTATTTCGCTCCGGGTCTCGTATTCCTGCAGAAGGCCTGCTGGTGATGACAACAGCCTTAGGTGGCACTAGCAGCTCCCTCTCCCACCCACTTAGGTAGAGAAAATACTGTTAAATGAGTTACAATATCTAACATATATATATATATATATATATATATATATATATATATATATATATATATAACTTAATTGTAGTGTTTTTAGACACACACACATATATATCATTATTTTTTGCATTATAGTTCAAAATAGCGGTTAACAGTGTCTACAGTTTTTTACTTAGACGGCATTTTTCATTTTTAGTGTAAACGACCTTTTACGCGATCTCAGGGTCTAAACCAACAAACCAAGGGCCATTTCGTTCCCCACCTCCGTCCTCTTTGTGAGAAAAGCTAAAACTTAACTGGTTGTTTGAAAGCAATCCAACACTCAAATTTTTCAACCAGTCAAAAAACGCCACGTAGGCCTTCTTCCCGAAATCCGGTCGGCGGGGTTAGGGTTCGGGGTGGGGGGTTAGGGTTTCAGGGTTAGGGTTTTCGGGGGTGGGGGCGTACTTGTGATCCCTGACCTTAGAGGGATGGCTGGGGAGGCCGACGGGCGGGGCGCCGCCTGGCCGCGGGTGGCGGAGGATGGCGGTCGGGCTGGTGCCGGCGGTGGGGGCACCGTCTCCGCCTCGGTGTCCCTCCTGCCTTGGTTATCTGGAGGCGAGCGGTGGCGGAGGCGGGGGGACGCCGCCGAAGCAGGGCCAACGCTGGAGGCGGGGGCGACAATTCGCCACCCCGGAGAAGCCGGGTGAGTAGGCGGTGGGCGGCACTGGCAAATCCGGTGGCGGGAGCCGCCGGAGACGCTGTAGGAGGGCGGGGTGGGGGCGACGACACGAGGAGGGCGACGAAGCGCATGGTGGCGGCTAGGCGCGAGGAGGAAGAGAGGCGCGCAGCGCGGGGTAGAGTTATGGGCAGGAGGCGCAGGTGAGGCGGGCCACACATGTGTGAGAGCCGTTTGATGGGCAACGTGGAGGCGTGTGGAGCGTTGAATTTCAAGCGATGGATTGCGTTCCATCGCCCAGGTGAGGAGTTGTAGACTGACTCCTCTTTGTGGCCTGGCGGCCATTTCCTCCCCACCTCCGTTCTCCTTTGGCAAGCACGGCGCGGCGCATCTCCTCCACGTCTGCGCACACGAGGTGCGCCACTCCCCCTCCCCCCTATCTCTCGCTCTCTTCCCCGGCGCTAGACCCTTCATCTCCCGTTCCCCCCTATCTCTCCTTTCTTCTCTTTCGTTCACTGCCAGCCAGCGCGGATCTGGGTGGCGGCGCTACGTCGGATGCGCGCTGGCGAGCGCGGCGGACGAGCAATGCGAGTTCTCCGCGCGACGTGCAGGGACAGGGGCACGGCGACGAGCGACGAGGCAGGCCGCGCTCAACTGGGTGGCGGCGGAGGACTGCTGGCGCGCCCGGCAACGAGGCAGGGGCTTGCCTCACCTGGCGGCGGCAGACGGTCGTGGGGGCGGCGGCGGACAGGCGTGGGCAAAGCGGCGTTCTTGCGTTCCAGATCTAGAGCGCCGGCACAGCGTTTTAACGCTTAAACGGCGATAACGTCGCTTAATCGTCTTTTTGATAACCATGATGATAGTAGCCTTAGCTTTCAGGGTTCAATTCCTCGAGTTGATGCGTTTGATTTATTAAGAGGTTGGCTCATCATTATGGAGTGTGGGTTGCATCATTTCCTCATCACTAGACTGTCAGCTCTAGTCCTTGTTTGGAAGCATATTTTGACTATTATGACTCATCTACTGAACCTAGAACATGGAGATTACTTTGATATGCTTGCTTGAGTTTAGATGAAGTATGTACCGCAATCCCTTTGTCAAAAGGGTAAGAGTATATGCAAGGATGTCTGAAGAGTTATAAATTGTGCATTGGGATGCAGACCCGAGAGAAAACCAATCCACAGACTTGTGGAGCATTGTGGCTTTCTTTAACCAAGAATTAGGTTATATGCTACCTAAACTCGCTAGTATTTGCGTGCTAGATCATAATATCGCTTAGCTAAAGTATCGAATGTAAAGTACAATCATCATGAGGCTGCAACTGAATATGACATGCGGTTGAGGTGCTAATTGGATGAAGAGGTGATAATTGAGCCAAAGTAACTAAATCATCTGTATTGCTGCCCAATGTTGATTGGCATTAATGCTGGACGATTCTGGTTGCCAAGTAATATCACGGTCTAAAAATCCAGCATGCAAATATGAGCAAGCACGGGAGCAGAAAGAAACTCAATGTTCAAGCTTAGTGGATAGCTGGGCAACCATCCAGCTAGGGTGGAAATTTGTTTGTGTAGAATAGTTGGCATTGGTTGATGTCACAATCTAGAAACTGATGTTTGAATCATCACTATGGACACTCACAGATGTTACATATCAGGAAGGTCATGGAACACGTTTTGTCATTTGATTTAATTATCAGGATTAATATTTGCATTTTGTCTCTTTTGTTTGCAACTTGCTGAGTTCCCTGCAACAAAACATAATGTCAAATCTTTCGTTCCTCAGTTGCATCTCTGCTTCCAAATACACTAATATATACTAATCCTTCCTGATTGGCGGCACTCTTTTTTTCTCTGTGTCCATTTACTAGTCCTTCTGTGTAATTTATGAAAAAACAGGAGTTCGTCATGGCATCGAAACGTATCCTCAAGGAGCTGAAGGACCTGCAGAAGGATCCTCCCACATCATGCAGTGCGGGTATGCTTACTGAGTTATTCTTATAACTGTGGATGGATAATCCCTCCTGACATTTACATAACACACTGGGCACAATCTTTGTCATCTTATCTGCACCATATTGCCATTCTTTGCATGCACACTTTTATCCCAATGCTTTTCCTTCACTTAATCACTTCTCATGAACTTCAAATTTCATCTGTACAACGTTCAGGTCCTGCTGGTGAGGACATGTTTCATTGGCAAGCCACAATTATGGGACCCCCTGACAGTCCCTATACTGGTGGTGTTTTCTTAGTGAACATCCATTTCCCACCAGACTACCCCTTCAAACCTCCAAAGGTTAGAACTCAGGAGGCTTATCTTATTTACAAATATACTCTGTTTTATTCACCTCAGTTGTTGTTATCATGCGTTCTTAGAAATTTTATAGTCTTGGATAGCCTGAACATGGTTACCTATTAATAAGAAGAGGTTTCTTCTGGGTAAAAAATTATGAGAAAAAAGGTTCTCTGTTCATTTTAATCCTGTTATTATCAATATAATCATTCTGGGGCGATATATCATTCAACATTATCCTTTCTATATGCAATATCTTCACCTTTCTGTTAGTACTTTATGGGCAACTACTAATATGGTTTTAGTTATTTTATTTGTTGGCATAAAAATCATCTTTTAGTTTTTCTGGTAACGCACAGGCTTTTTTTCTGGATGAAGTATTCCTGTTAATATCCTTTTGGAGATGTAGCTTGGATCTGTGATAGTGATTCGGTACATCTGACAATCTAGTCATTAACTCCATTCAGCTATCTCAAATTAAAGTTTTCATGTTAAGAATTTCAAGCTTGTGTGTTTGACATGGCATATTAACAATCTGCTTTGGCATCTATGACTAAGCTTCTTCATGAGCCATCCCAATGTGAAGGTTGTTTTACTTGGATTTACTTTGTCCATTTTTGTTGAATCTGTGTTGCCTTGTTCAATTTAGGTGTCTTTCAAGACAAAGGTCTTCCATCCTAATATCAACAGTAATGGAAGTATATGCCTTGACATTCTTAAAGAGCAGTGGAGCCCTGCTTTGACGATTTCTAAGGTCATCCTGAACACTCATCTCTCTTTTTTTTTCTATATGTGCACATAGTTGTCTTTTCATATTTTCTTTATTGTTATAAAATGAGTAAATTTAAACTTCTGTTGGTAAAAGATTGTACTACTGATGGATATCACTTATTAACTTAGCGGAACTATTTTCTTAATCCAAACTTGTCAAGTACCTGTTAAAAACTGGAACATTCACTGTCTGATTGTTTGTTGTTGTACAGTTTACACATGCTTTAACCCACATAACATAATGGGCTTTGTCATTTCAGTGTTCGGTTCTATGAATTATTTCACCTTGCATGCCTTCAGAATCATGTTTGCTGGAGTATTTTACCGATCATGCCGCTCATTAGTTTTGCTTCGCCTGATGTTCCAGGTCTTGCTCTCCATCTGTTCCCTGTTGACTGATCCCAACCCGGACGATCCTCTAGTCCCCGAGATCGCCCACATGTACAAGACGGACCGGCCCAAGTACGAGTCGACGGCCCGCAGCTGGACGCAGAAATACGCCATGGGCTGACGAATACCTCCTCCGGCTGCTCGTTCTCCAGAAATCCTCCGCGGGCAATTGTTTCCTTGCATTTGTTGCTGGTCGTGTGTATCCCTGGTCCATCTAGGACCGTATCGTGGTCGATGTCGGCCTACCACCATTGCCGTCCATAGTGAGGTGGTCAGCCATCGCTTTGCCTATGCACCTATGCTTGTTGGGAAACCTTCCTTTGGGTCGGTGCTATTCGGTAAATGTTCATCGAAGACGTTGATTTCCTTGCCTCGGGGATGTTGCGTGCCCATGTGGATTAATTCGAACGTAGGGCGTTCCATGTCGTCCAAATGTTCCCGGTCCAGAAGCATCGCCTTGGATCACGCGTCAGAGACGAGATATTATTCAAGTGTCTAGCCTGACTGAAACTGGATAGAGTGTGGATTGCTGAGAGGATGGGCCGTAGAGCTTGAATCATATGGCTTCAGATGCTCATGCTCGAGCCCTGGCGCGAAGCAGCGCCCCCGTTTGACAATTGACACGGTTGCCCGACGTTGCATCAAGCGGTCCTGGTTTAGCTGTCGCATCGCCCTGTAGCGACTGGCCTGCCGCCTGCGGCTCGTTGCCTGGCTGCGCCGAGCGAGCGCCGGTCCCTTCCTTGGTTTGAACCACGTCCAATTCAATCCGACAACCGGGGGCTCCAGAGGCCAGACTATTCGAAGCTCCTGGTGATCTGACCCGGCCCCTATTTTGGCGGCTAGCAGCTAATACCGAGAAGGGCATTTCTGTCAACGTGCTGTCGCGGTTACCAGGGAGCTTCCTTTGCCCCGGTAATGGCGGTGCCTCGTTGCCTCCCCTAGGCCCCGGAGCCACCCCCGTCCCTCCCCCTCCTGGCCCCCCGCCGGGGTGCCCCGCAGCCGCACGTCGCGCGAGCTCCGCCTCCTGCCCCGGCCCTGAACGAAACGGAAACCGCCGTGTACGCCTGCTGCTGGGTTCGGGCCCCGTTGGGAGGTGCATGCGCCATTCCTCGGCCTTTGCAGAAGGTTCGTTCGGTGCGGTTTCTCTTCTCCTACAACGATGCATCGATTACGCCTTCTGCATCTTTGTTGCATGGTTGATTGGTGAGAAAAATGATTCAATAGAAGCTTCGACTCATGAAACTGGCCCCCTCCTGAAACATTTCTTCTCAGAAGGGTTTTTTTATTATTATTATTATATGATGATTCGCCGAATCGCCGTCCTAACTGTAACTGGTTACTCCCATGATTGCTATTCTCTTTTCATGCGTGAATTTCGAATAATCATTCCACCATTGTTACGGCATGCTCCCGCTCATCATATGCCCCCTTGAACCATCAATCCAAATACTGAAAGTGCTATTTATCATCTTTATGCAGCCCTTTTAATATATATATATATTTCTTGAGTTTGTCTATAGGTTGCAACAATCTTGTGAGAGGAACCAAATGGATTTTATTCTGTTCTGTTTCGTGCTATCTAATCGGTCTGTCTCCTCCAATTACGCATGGATGCAGGACCATCCATCAGCAGAGTCCAGGGATTTGGATATATATATCCAGACGAATTGCCTCGAATCGATGGGTTGCTGTGGAAGCGTAAATTACCTCCTGCTCCAGTACAATTTTAATTTATTTGCTCGTCCAATCATGCATTGGGCCAATCCGTTTCGTTTGATGTGCTTGCCAATACATACATGGTTTTGCATTTTGCTAAAACTAACACATTGTCACTCAATCATCAAGATCAAATATCGCTATGAGTTACTTCGCTACAAAAGACTTAGCCCCATTCGCAGCGGCAGGTTCCTGATCAGTAAATTTCCATCGTGCTTCTGTCGGCAGAGTGCTGTCGATGATGAGGAGCATCTGGACTACAGCGCCGGGAAAGTGACCATCATACCAGATTTGAGGCGTTGGGAACAGACATTGGACGAAGCCAGTGAACAGGGGAAAACAGTAAGTACCAAAGACGACTAGTGATAGCAAATGACTCATTGTGGCATCAGGGCATGACGAGCTTTGCCCTGATGGCACAATATGAGGTGTTTGCATGTGCACTTGGCTGTCCGTTGCATGATTAATTCGATCAGCTGTTCATCAGGTTAAGCCATGCATGCTGAATTGCTGACATGTCCATGTGTGCAGGTTGTGGTAAAATTCAGTGCAACTTGGTGCGGGCCATGCCGAATAGCTGCTCCAGTATTCGCCGAGCTCTCTCTGAAGCATTCTGATCTTGTTTTCGTGTCCATTGATGTAGACGAACTGCCGGTACACATATGTTCGAAATCTCGCGCATTGACTTCACTCTTCATTTTCTTTTCCCCCCCTTCTTTTATTACTTTGGGCACAGAACAAAAATGTGATGCTAAATGCCAGCTCAAAATGGTTCTCCAGGAACTGGTCACGAAATTCGACATACGCGCAACTCCGACGTTCATCTTCATGAGGGACAAGAAGGAGATCGACAAGCTGGTCGGAGGCAACCAGGAAGATCTCCATAAGAAGTTCGATCCATACTGCCAAAGGCAGGAGTGATCCATGCATGGCCGCTTCGTCTGTCAGTATAGAATCAGGAGCAGCATGGCCAAACACCTGAGAATCTCTCTCTGGAGTCTGGACTGGGAGAGTCTGTCTGCATAGGTTCGAGGAACTGACCAAACGAAAGTAGGATTTCTGTCTAGTACATACAGTATTATAATGTAAGGTTAGCTAGTTTGTGAAACTCTGACCACATTGTTCAGGCAATCCCATGCAGAAGACAAAAAAAAAAAAATTGTTACACCAGTGACCGGACGCCTCCCTTTTAATTTTACTACAGCAAAAAATGCCAACACACCATTGCTGATCACACCGTATGCCAAGGACTCAATAATTAACGCGCAATGTACAACGATGAATCGATCGATCGGAGAATTCCAGCTATCCAATGTGTAAACCCAGCCGTGAGCCATGGATGGATGATGCTATTTGCTGAGGGAGAGCTTGGACAGCACGGCCGCGGCCTGGTCACCACCCAGGAGAAAATACGGGTGCCGCAGCGCCGCCGCGGCAGACAGCCGGCCCCCGCCGTTGGCGCCCCTCTCGGAGACGAGCTTGGTGGCCAGGTCCCAGCCTCGACCCGAGTCGAGGTCCAGGATCTGCAGGTCGGGCTTCCGCCGCGCGCTCTGCCGCCACCTGTTGAGGTCGTAGCCGGCGGACCTGAGCTCGGCGTTGAAGTTCCTGAGCCCCGACTGCGTCCGCAGCGACGGTATGGCCATCTGCATCAGCACCACCCCCGCCGAGTACATGTCGAACAGGTCCGGGTGGTTCAGCTGCAGTGCAAGAAACGCAGAGCTCGAGGTCAGCTGGTGGTGACGATCAGAGAGCAACAGGCAGAGAAAGACCGATGGCGACGGCGGCGGCGACCTGCCAGAGGATGGGTGAGAGGATGGCGGCGATGGGCTCCGGCGGTGGCTCGGGCGTCTCCTCGGGGAGGACGTAGAGCTCGGGCGGGCAGTAGTCCGGGTCCAGCAGGGCGCGGTCCGGGACGTAGTTCTTGCCGATGCGGAGGTCGGTGGCGGCGCCGAAGTCGATGAGCTTCACCTGCCCGCGCCGGGTCACGACGAGGTTCGAGGGCTTGATGTCGCGGTGCACGATGCCCGTGCCGTGGATGCGCTTCAGCGACGTCACCAGCTGCCGCATCACCTGCTTCACCACCAGCGCGTCGCGCTCGAGCGTGCCCAGACCACGCAGCGTGCGCCCGAACATCAGGCGCTCCAAGTTGGAGGGGAAGCCGCGGTCGGCCATGTAATTCGCCAACGTGCGGTCTCCCTATCAGATTAGAATGGCGTGATGTTATTGGTAATGAAAAACGGCCTATTAGCTCAGCTGGTTAGAGCGTCGTGCTAATAACGCGAAGGTCGCAGGTTCGAGACCTGCATGGGCCAATTGATTTTTTGAAAATCAATGAATTTATCTTTGCTACATCCGACTATAAACGGCCGTTTTTTAAAAACAAATTCACTTCTACATCCGGATATGAACAGCCATTTTTTTAAAAAATTTCTCCTCCGCATGCGCCACGGATCTGAACTCCTAAGGTTAATAGCACCAGAAGGTGACATCAGCCTAACAGAAAGTTGGGATTTCTTTGAAACGTGAATAGGCCAAAAGCAGAAGCGAAGGCTACATCCTAACAGAAAGTTCGGATTTCTTCGGAACGTGAACAGGCCAAAAGCAGAACGGATTTCATAGTTTTCTCTTCATCTGGATCTGAATTCGTAACAGAAAGTTTGGGTTTCATCGAGACGTGAAAAGGCCGAATGCATAACAAAAAAGGAATTTCGTTGAAATGCACACCTCAAACTTCCAGACGAGCCACTTGCCGCCCTTGACGAACTCCGCCTTGGTCACGTCGGCGACGAAGCTCCCGAGGAACTCGGCGCACGACTCCGGCGCCGCCCTCGCCACGCGGTAGTTGAACCACTCCTCGTAGTCCCCGCACTCCTTCGCCCCCACCGTCATGACCTTGATCTGAACACGATCCAACACAGACACCCTATGAGGTATGAGCTCACGAACTCACTCCGCGCGCGCTCGACGTCACAGCGGTTCCTCCACCACCACGGTCCATGCCGCACGGTGCAGCAGCCAGCAGCTTACCTTCTTGAGTATGACCTTCTCCTTGTACCTGTCGTCGTTCTGGAGGGTCGTCCGTGCCCTGCCGGACCGCTCCTCCACGACGGCGCCGTTCTTGGGCACCACGGCGCCGGCGTACACCACCCCGAAGGAGCCCTCCCCGATGCGCTCGCCGACGACGAAGTCGCTCGTCTTGAGGCTCCGCCGCCCCAGCACGCTGTCCAGCGCCCGCTGCAGCGGCGCCAGCACGTAGGCGTCCACGGCGCCGCTCAGCACCCCGGGCCGGGCCGTCAGGTACAGCCACGTCGCGGCCAGGAACCCGAACAGCGCCCACCGCTGCGCGTCCGACAGCCCCGCCGTGAGCGCGTCCAGGCGGGACAGCGCGCCGCCCGCCGCGCGCACCGCCGGGCTCGACGCGTCCAGGTGCAGCGCGCTCAGGAGCCCGTCCGGGATGGCGCCCGCGCCCGCGCCGCCGCCGGACGCGTCCGCGCCCAGGAGCTCGCTCACCGCGCCCGCGGCGGCATTGGTCGTGTCGCCCACCGTCGGCCCGGCGGCGGGGTCCAACGGCAGCGCGGTCGCGAGGTCGTCCGGTGTGACGCTAGCGCCGGCGTCGCCGGCCACCGTGTCCGACGGGTCAACCTGCAGCGAGCTCTTGAGCTCGTCCAGAAAGGCCGCCCAGTCATCGTTGGCGCCGCCGCTGGTCGCGCCGCACCTGAAGATCAGCCTCTGGGCTTGTGGCTTGGCGCCGAACGGGTGGAGGAGAGTGGTGTACTTCTTGGCGAGGGTGGCGGCGGGGGGCAGGAGGGAAGAAGCGGCCATGGCGAGGAGGACGCTCTCCTCATCCCATGGGGGAGTCCAAGGCAAGCCGTCCGCCGAGCACGCGGCGGGAGACGGGAGAGCGCGTGTGGAGTAGGGAGCAGAGGCTGCGAGGTGCGCTACGTGGCAAGCAGTCTGCAGCCGGTAACGTTTGTTATCCAGATGGGGGTTGGGCCGACGAGAAAAAAAAACTGCGGCTAGGCTAGCGCGTAGAAGATAGGCCTTGGGCTGAATGGTATTGGGCCTGAGAGCACAGTCAAAGAACTCCCAAGAGAGGAGAAAGTGGGGAAGGGCAACTGGGCAAGGGCAAAGCAGCGAGAGCACTTCCCGTCTTCTCCGGTCGTTCGTCGACCCCCACGGGCACCGCTCTCTGCTTCGATCTCACCTCAGGGCGCGGGGAGCGAGGTGAGGTTTCCACCGACGAGCGTTGAGGCCTCCATATCCTCATCCATTACCCTGCCTTTACCCTTCGGGGGCGTTTGAATGGGGTGAGATATGGATTAGGATAGAGAAATCCTATCACAATCTCCCATCAATTTCATATCACATTCATTACATATTCACATACATATTTTTATCTCACAATCCAAACACATCATAAAACTTATCACATTCTATATTTCTATATCCCACCTTACATTTTTCAATCCCTATCTCAATTCAAACATACCCTTCGCGTCGTTGCCCTCACGTATGGTCTCGCGTTCCCGCAGCGCTGCCGACGGCCTGTTCGACGAAATGCCTCCGGGGACAAGAGGGGTAAATGGCGCGAAAGTGCCGAGGGAAAGCGGTGAAAGCAGCATAGATTCCTTGCCGGACGGCGTCCTCTAGCACATTATTGGTTTCCTTTTGGCGCAGGGACGCCGTGCGTACCTGCGTGCTCGCCCAGCGCTGGTGCGACCTCTGGATGTCAGCTACAGGCCTGCGCATCGTCGGTAGCACATGATGACTGACATGAGGGAGCTCCGAGAGTTCGTGGACTATCTCCTTCTACTCCGTGGGATCGCGCCTCTAGAAACATGTGAGATGAGGTTCGACTCTATCGTCGACACTGACACGTTCTCGTCTGGCAACGCTCTTCGTGTGAGCCTCTGGTTTCAGCATGGCGTACGGTGCCAGACTCAGGTGCTCAGGTTGGTAATGACAGGGAAATTCAAACACTGTGGTCTAAATGGCACTCATTTCGTCTCCCAGTACTTAATAGAGCTAGAGCTTGTTGGTATGGCAGTGAAGGAAAGTTTCCTTAACTTATCAGGATGTCTGGCACCGGAACAACTACTGCTTGACGAATCTGACTTGCGTCGTGTTAAGAAGATCTCATCCGAATCCCTCAAGCGCCTGAGCATCAGCTGTTGTTTGTTCATAGATAGCTTCCGCACCCATATTGATGCCCCTTCTCTGATTTCGCTGCGGATAGATGCCAATTTACATAACACTCCAGTGCTTGAGAGCATGCCATCATTAGTGAATGCATCCATCAGAATCAGTGACATAGATGTGGACAGCTGCAATGATTGTGACTTAGGGGATTGTGACAGCTGTCATGGTATCATACACTGTAACAGCGACTGCGTTCTTTTGGGAGGTTTATCTGAAGCGAAGAATTTGGCATTGATAGCTGAATCCCAAACGGTATGAGAGACTTTTGTCTTCAACTTGTTCAAAAATCATAGTTAGCCAGGTCATTAATAAATGCACTTAGACAGCTTTTTCTTATGCGCCGTTATCATTTCAAGTTCGTAAATGAAACAATGGCATTCGCGCTGATGAGTTTGTTAGATTATTCACACTAATAATTAGTTGACATTTTCCTTTTACATTTCATTCAGTATGTTTTCAAAATGGATTTGAAGTGGTGTCCTAGATTTAGCAAACTGAAGACACTATTACTCAGTGATTGTTGGTGTGGACACAATAACTTGCATTCTCAAGAATTCACCACTTCTAGAGAAGCTCACACTTGAACTTTTCCCAAAGGTATACATTTTATCAATGGGAAATTGTTACTTTGTTGAATTTATTGTACATTATTGTTTGATCCTAGTTAAAATATTGTTTACTACAGGGATCTGACCCTAAGATGGTAGTGAAAGGAAGCCATATTCCAGTACAGAAAACAGGTGTAATATCGAAATACCTTGAAATAGTAGAGGTGAAAATGTGATGTGGTTGACGACAAAGTTTACAGGGTTTTGAAGCTCCTATCTACATTCAACATTCGTAAGCTAACTACCAACACTATTACATCTTTCAGTAATTCAAAAGTTTTCATCCACGTTCATTAGCATGAAAGAACAAAATCCTGTAGTGTTTGAAAATTGTGAATGGAATATCACACCAATTAGAAGTTATAACCCTATGCTTGGGATAGGGGACACTATCTAACTCGGTACATTGGGAGGTGCTATCTACAAACCTATGGGTAGAGTTATTTAAATTGAATCAAATCCCATGTTGACTTATGTTAAATATTCTACTTATCCATTTGCTCTAAGAAGTAGCACAAATTATTCAATTGACTCACGATGATGAACATAAGTTTGCTTGTATTAAAAATTTTCACACTCATGGTAGCCCAAATTTATTAGGTAGCGTTAGGTTGGAAGACAAAGGAGGATGGGATGGCCCCATTCCTAGTTTCTGGGATGGGACGGTCCCATCTATGTCTTTGATTTGAGGGACAGAGTCATCCTGTTTTTTGTTTTCTTCAAGGGATGTCAAAGGGATGGGACGGACTCTAGTTTCACAGTGAGAAGCTCCGTCAGCGGACCCCACTATTGGATAGGCTATCTTCTTCCTTGAGGTTCCCACTGCCCATCGTCAGCCCTCCATTGGATGCGCCTCTGCCTTGGCCCTACTGGCCTCCTGCTCCTCCTCCTCCTTCCGGCGATGGGCCGCCCTCCCGCTCCTCTCCTCCTAGTGGTGGGCCAGCCTCGCCGCCACTGCTCCTCCCAGGGCGCGCCGCCCCACCGCTCCTCCTCTACTCCTGGCGGCGGGCCGCCCTCCCGCTACCCCTCTCTTCCCGGCGGCGCGGCGCCCTCCCGCTCCTCCTCTCCTCTCGACGGTGGGCTGCCCTCCCGCTGCTCCTCCACTCCCAGTCGCGCATGGCGGCGGCGGACCGGCCGGGGGAGGTGAGCGGCGGGGCTGAGGAGGCACATGACGGCGGCAGCTAAGGGCGACGGGTCGGAACTAGGCTGCGGCTGGCTGGGAGCGACGGGGACGATGGACGAGGCGTGGAGGCGGACGGAGCAAACATCCGTGAGCTGGGGACACCGTCGTCCTCTTTTTTTCGAGGACACGGCCATCCCGCATCTCGCAGGAATATTCCCTAGAGGGGATGACTCTGTCCCACTTGTCTCCAAACCAAACACAGCAAAAAGTGGGTTCGCCCCGTCCCACTTTGTTCCACTAACCAAACGGACCCTTAATTAACAATAGTACAATATGATTGCTTAGGCCCCATTTGGATCCCACACAGTTTGCTGCTAAAAAGTAGCTAAGGCACTGTTTGAATCCCCAAGTAATAGGCCAGCTAGTACTTTACCAACCACCCAGCTAAAAAAAATTACTACTCTGTCCCAAAATAACCAACAGTTCTAGATTGTCATAAGTCAAATTATTTAAAGTTTGACAAAGTTTATAGAGAAAAGTACCAATATTTGTGGAACCAAATTGATATCCTATGCTTATGGTGTTGTAACTATTACTGTAATTAAGTTTTTGTATAAATTAAGTTAAACTAGAACCACAGTTATTTTGGAATGAATGTGTAGATGTTAGCTAGTTCCACTCAGGTAACACAGTGCAAGGATCCAAAAGGGGCCTTATTGTCCTTTTGCCTCACCTTGTTTTTTCAATGCTTAGTGCGCATGTCAAATTGCCTGTTCTTATTGCCTGAATTTCCCACTCCCAGTTCTTATTCATATAAGTTAATTGCATGCATCTGCATAGCCAGTTGAGCAATGCTTCTGTAAGGAGATTGTTGATTATGCGAAAAAATCAGGAAATTCCACTCAAATCCAGGAATGCCGCTCACTATCCCTATGATATATGGGCCCTGACACACGAGTGTCCTTTCATGGACTGCCAGCCTTTGTGTTCATCCTTTGATCATGCATTTAGTCACTCCCTTCAGCTAGATGTTTAGCTATACGAAGTCACAAACATTAACATGGTGTGTTTACAAATATCCGTTGTCTATCATAATTTATTTTAATTTTCCCCATGATGGTTTTGTAACCTGTCGCCAAAGCTTCAAAGGTTTAGAAACATGTACCTGACAGGTTATATAGTTTGACTTGTAGCTTTTATTTTGTACGTTTCTCCTATTTGAGACTTTTTTGTTGGCTGTCATATGATTGAAAACCAAACGTATGGCTCGAACTCGAACTATGGTTCGGCTAAGTTATGTGTACCTGTATTGAGTTCCAGCCAGAGCTACCATGCAGAATTCGCAACTTTAGTAGTTCAGAACGTAGTCCGACTTGGAGCGTATCGTCGGGCTTGGCTAGTCACGTCCCAATGTTTTTTTCTCCCGCCCTGCTTTTGGTTCCTGCTGTTTCTAACTCCTCAGCGATCTGGACTGTTCAACGTTCGTCGAGTACTCTCCATCAGCTAGCGAAGGACTGGTAATGTAACGTGGCTTGCTGGGCCTGCTGTGACGAGAGTATTTACAAGTGAGCTGACACAGGCAGCCTCTGCGTGCACCGCTCCGTTGCACGCAGAATGGCAGCTTGATCGACTGGTGGTCGGGGGCCACGTGGTGGATGGAACGAGCGAGACGCCATTCCAGGAACGGAAAAGGGCCTCGTCGGTGAGGTCTTCATCTCGCGTCGGAAATGGCGACGTCTTGCTCGCAGGCCCCCTTGCGCTCGTACTCCGATCCGATCCCATGAAAGTGAAAGCCGCGTCAAGGCAAAAGTGCAAACATCGCCATCCGTCCTAGTTGCCGGAACAAGGCAAGCGGCCAAGCTGCGAGTACTGCCTTTGCCACGCCCGTTTTGAGCTCCCATCATCCGCGCGTCGCGTGGGCGGCGTAGCGCGCCAGAGCGGGGGTCCCCTCCCTCCCGAGCTAGGCAAGGCAAAGCGCGACTGCGCAACAGAGACGAAGCGAACGCGTCCGATCGCCTCGCCGGCTGAGCTGAGCTGGTGCACGTGCTAGTCGAAAGCGTCCGCGGATCCATGGCGCTAGTCGTCCCGACGACCACGGCCACGGCACCGCTCGCCACCCTCCTCCTCCTCCTGCTGCTGGGCGCCACGGGCTGCTCCGGAACCGTGGGCTCCGAGCGGGGGCCCGGCGCCGGCTGCTTCGCCCCGCTGATCGGCTGCGCCCCGCCGCCGCGGGCAATGCCACCGCGTTCCGCGCCAGCCTGGCGCCGCCGCTCGCCGCGCTCCCCTCCGCCGCCGCCGCCGCGGCCGAGGGGCTCGCCGCGCTGCGCTCCCCGGGAGGCCGCGCGCGCGCCCTCGGCCTCTGCTTCGCCGGCGGCGGCGCGGCGTCCGGACCAGGCTGCCAGGCGTGCCTCGGTGCCGCCGCCGCCGCCGCACTCGGCGAGGCAGGCTGCGCTGCCGCCATCCGCCGCGCCGGCGTCTGGAGCGACGGCTGTCTCCTGGCGTACTACGACGACGGTGACGGCAGCGCCTCTTCCTCGGCCGACGGCGGCGGTTTCCAGCTCCCGCGGCGGTGGTTCGTCGCCGGCGACACGCGCCCGTACACCGACGGCCTGGAGCTGGCGCTCGCCCACCTGGCCAAGGACCTTGCTCAGCCCAAGGGACAATCGCTCTGTGAGTCATCACCTCCCTATGTACTTGTTCGAATCGCGGCACCGGTACCAATTACGATTGCCTTGGCACGAAATCTGGGGGCTGGGAGGAACGACGACGGAAACAGTGACGAACTGGACGTGCTCCGCTTAATCTAGCACGCACGTAGCTTTCTGTTTCTGGTTCTAGCTGACCACAGCTTCGGCCGAAACGCCCGCAGGGAGGACGGCTCGGTCCGTTGTGTTCTTCGTCCTGGCAGCCATTGGAACGGCCACGGTCGTGGTCCTCGTGTGCCTGCTCGTCGGCGGCTACCTGCTGCTCGAGACCCTCGCCCGGACCGTCGCAACAGCAGCAGCAGCAGGTACCTTCTCCCTCCCGTCGCTGCGCGATCTCTGTCTCGCATGCGCTGCGCCAATGGTTTGGTTTTCTTCTGATCGTAAGCAGCGAACGCGCTGGTCGATCGACAGAGCACGCGTGACCTACTGACTTTGGCCTTCCCGGCCGGTGTTGGTGCAACGCGACGCAGGTCAGCAGGCCGGGGCCGCCGGCTTCGGGCAGGGCGAAGGGATCGCCGTGTATGTTGCCGGGACAAATGGCCAGGCGCCCGTCTGGTCGGTGGCGGCGCAGCTCCGATTCTACTAGCAGCTGGGCAGTGAGAGAGGAAGAGATCACCAGGAGCTGCCTGCCTGCCTGCGTGGACTCTGAAGTCTGAACCAACTACTCAGCACTGACGCTTGCTTCCTCTAGCTAGCTCTGGGTGTGTCTGTCGGATGAACAATTTAGTCCTGTCCCGTCCCGTGCTCTCTACTCTACTTAGGTCTTGTCGGTGCTGCTGACCTGCTGAGGTTAGATGCTTGTGGCTTATTACCTATAGCTTAACTAAAGACGGTTAATCCCTGGTAGCCATTTGGAGCTGGTTTCTTCTGTACGATGGTGTGACGCGGACACGCGGTTATGTAGGTGTGGAATGGCATGTCATGGGCTCATGGCACTGCTTCTTGCCTTGTTCATAAGCCCCTTCAGGCGCACATATACCATTTCTTCAGTAACCTGAGGCGCCAGAGAGAGAAACCTTGTGCGGGTGACCCTCCTTGTCTCGGACTCTCGGTCCACCTGCACCAATATACAGAAGGAGATCTTCGTCAATGGCAAGCGCTGTGAACACTGGAATGCATCTTTTTTTTTTCTTGAGGAGCTTCAGAAAAAAGGGCATGCCACTGCGCACCCAGTTAGTTTCTGGACATCCTTATGTCCAGTTGATGTCCAGTTGGTGGTAGCATCTTGGTGGCGGCGGTAATTAATGTTGAAACCGAGTAGATTAGTTGATGGCACACCAAATACGCATTTGCACCGGTTCAGCTTACACGGCTACTCTCTATGCATTTCTGTTCTCAAATATAGCTCTTTTGGAGAAAAATGAAAATTGAGCATGGGCCATTATCAAACCCGGGGGCTAGGTCTCGTCCGATTGCCATTATGAAACGAGGCCAACACACTAAAATGCCATTTCAAAATTTGAAATTTTTTTTATTTAATCAACCCCACGCAAAATGAAATGATCAATATGCCCTGCCTTATCCTCTTGTTCGCAGAGCGCTCAGTCCAGCTGGGGCTCAACTTAGTGTCATCCTCCCTGGGCCCGCTGCCCTGCCCGACCATCTTGCCAGTCTTCTTCGTCAGGCGGGTTGCGTGCAAGGTGCCTACGACAGCACTACCGCCTAGGGCTACTAGTCGCCATTGGCGGGGGTGAGGTCGGGGTGGACGGTCTGTCGCGGAGAGCGGGGAGGCAGCTGATGCCCAGCCGCTCCACCCCGACGCTTCACCTTCCCACCGCTCATCCGCGCATCGTCGAGCCCCACCTTCGTCGCGCAACTCCATGCCTGCGTGCTCCGGCTGGGCTCCTTCACCGTGCCCAATGTCTTGGTCGAGCGGGATGTGCCTGCGTGGAACTCGATGTTGTCCGGGCTGTGCCGCAACTTCCCTGACGGTGGACGCGGGCGGGGAGGGGAAGGACTAGGCACAGCAGGTCGCCGGAGTGGGTTGCCGCCGAACGAGGTTTGAGGAGTTATTTGGCCGCTGAGTCCTCACAAGGTGCCACACGGCCTCTTGGGGAGAAGAGGATAAGGCCAGGGTATGTTGGTATTTTTATTTGGTTTGGAGTTGATTAAATGAATTTTCCATTTTTCATATTCTAAAATGGCATTTTAGCGTGTTGGCCTCATTTCATAATGGCAATCGAGCGAAACCCTTTCCCACGGTGGCAAACTGGTGAGTCAAAGTTTGATAATGGCCAATGGGCAATTTTCTCCTCCGTTTAGCGATTTCGGGGCAATGTAAACTAGCTTGTTTATCCCATGTAAATTCGTGGAGAAATGGTGTAGTATTACTCGCAGCCTGTTCTCGTGTGCTAACCTTTCTTGTGGGAAAATGCATTTGTGTTTGGCACTTGCAAAGGACAGCTAAACAAAAACCTAAGATCTTAGACTCTAGAGAGTTTCTTGAGTTTACTGTAAAGAAAATTCTCTAGTTTCTTCAACTGCAGAGGCATGCTTGATTCAGCTGAAGCTCGAAGCATTTAAGATTTGTTCGTTTTGTCTAGAACGAGTAAAATGCAGTTTTTAAACTTGTCCATATGTATCATCTAGATTCTAAAACTTTCAAAACTCTAACTCGTTTTTTACGTATACAGATCCAAACGGGTATAAATCCAACCCGTTAAGCCTGCCTGGGTGCTAAGCTGCCCCGTGTGGGCCCCACATGTCAGCACCCTCGCCCCCCTAATCTCTCTGCTCATTCTTCTCGCCGCCTGTCGCCGCCCTCCTCATCCTCCCTGTCGCCGCCATACTTTTCAGAGTGATTGAGTGTACAATGTCAACTCCGGGCACCAGTGGATCCCAAGCTGCCGGTGCATCTGAGGACGCCACCGGTGCACTCGTGGAGGCGCTGCCGCACGAGGCCGCCAACGTCGACGGCTGGGAGCGTGACGACGCAGAGCCCATGTCCGTGGACTCCGGCGCTGCCCTCGCCGAGGTGGTCGCCGCGGATGCCTCGCCCGCGCCCCGAGCAGAAGGTACCCCTCTTCGCCCTCTGCCCCTTTCCTATCTTTCGTTTGTGCTGTGATACGGCTTGTTCGCTTAGATCTAAGCCTTTTGGGCGCCGATGTGTTAGAGCCCGATTAAGCATAGGTTGTTTTTGTTGATTAGAGTCTCGTTTTTGTGGGTTGCTGTGGTGGGAAACGGATTAGGAGGATGAAGAATAGATTGTAGCAGCGATCTCTGCTAGTTATTTCGGGTCTAGTTCGGTTTGGTTGCTGCGGCGGGAAACGGGTTAGGACGATGAGGAATAGGTTGTAGCAGTGATCTCTGCTAGTTCGGTAGGGCTTGCAATTTGTTTAATGTGACAATTACTAGATTTCCCTAGTTCACCTTAGCTATTATAGCAAGTTGTGTGTCGAGATTCTTGAACATCCATTGTTTTTGAATGATATTATCGTGGTTCTGAATGAAGGCCATCCTTCTGCTAGGACTCTAGGACTCCAAAGCTTTGTACGCAGTGCTACTTCTGTTTCCTTTGTCAGTTTCCATTAACTGCCTGGAGAAGGTTTTATTTGACTGATCCCCTAAGCAATCTAGGTGGCCAATATTTAGAACACTGCTGATATGCGTGAATAGAAAATCCCTTGAATATTCATTAGAGAAAGTAAGGGAATTTGCGATAAATATTGTTCTAACTTCTTCTGTCTGATTGATACATAAATATTCTTTGCATGCTTGTGCGCCTTGTGGTTCATGTAGGCTGATATGTTCTCCTCACCAAACCCTAATATCTATCACCCTCATGCCACCCACCTAGAGCCTAGCAAATGAAACCTCAGCTCCATGCATCTGCTTCATGTGTGGCATGTTGTTGACTAACTATGGCCCAGCAGTGGCAGATCAATGATTAAACATTAGGGGGGAGGGTAGGCTAGCATTTTATCTTTCTAATCTTCTTTTTCCTCTCCCTCCTCTTCTACCTCTATTTTTTTCACTCTCATCTCCTTTATCCATCTGTTTTTTGGGGGTGGGGGTTTACGGGAGCTCCATATTCCACGCAGGGTAGTGGGCTGGAGCCCTACTGGTGGATTCGCCCTGGGGCCCAGCTTTGGGTAGACCCCAGGTAGACACCTAGGCTTCTTTACCATACATTGTAGGGCTCCGAACCATGTGTGGACTGGACATCACTTTCCCCGAACTCTTTCATTTACTTGCTTGTAAGATTAAAATATTTATATATGCTCTCAAAAACATGGAAAGAACTATGCTGCTAGGGTGCTAATCCAACCCAATTCCCTTAAGTTATCTATTGGTTCTATGTTTCCTTTCACAAAAGGAGAGTGTTGGCAAAGCTTTCTTTGCCTCAAATTTTTTGCGGAAAAAGTCTATATAATCCCTTGAATTACGTAGGGTAGGATACATCACACCCAGAACTATAGTTGTGGGTGTTTCACACCCTCAACTATGAAAAACCGGTCAAATAACCCCCTGAGCGGTTTTGGTAGGTAGTTTTGATGACATGGCATGCTGACATGTTCAAATAACCCCTCCACTATTTCAGTTGGTACAATCTACCCTTTCATAAATTTGTATTTTTTATTTCTCCATGTACAAATTGAATTTTAAGGTTTTAATTTTGTGAGGTCATGGAAGGCATTATAACTTATGTTAAAAATATATATGATGATTTTATCATAGTTTTTTCATAGGTTAGACATTTACTAATAAATTAACCTTGCTAATACAAAATTTTAATAAAAGTAATCACAAAAAAATCATCATATATTTTTCTAATACAAATTATGACTCCGATTATCACCCTACAAAATCTAAACTTCAAATTTAATTTGAACATGGAGAAATAAAAATATAAATTTTATCAAGGGATAGATTGTACCAGTTGAAATAGTTGGAGGGGTGATTTGAACATGTTAGCGTGCCATGTCATCAAAACCACTAACCAAAACCGCTCAGGGGGTTATTTGACTGTTTTTTATACTTTAAGGTATAAACATCCGTTTTTATAGTCCAGGGTGTGCCCATCCTACATAATTCAGGGGGTTATATAGACTTTTTTCCAAATTTTTGCACTGGTCCACATGGCCGTTCTTTGTTTGTTAGTTTCTTGTTGGTCTAATGCTGTCTTCATAGACATTTTTTGGATCCCTTTTAAAAACTACGATAGGAGAACATGTTCCATGCAAAAAATCTAGCACTGTCGGTACAATCTATGCTTATGTTTGTTTTTCTTTTGTTCCCACAAGTCCCTTCTTCTGCCCATGCAACATTGTTTCTTATGCAACAAATTCTTGACCATTTAAAAAGCAAACATAGGAGGTCGAGGTTCACTTAACACACTTTTTATTCCTAAATTCAGGGGAAACTGACCAATTTAATTGAAGTTTTGTCTTCAACCATGAGGTCATATTCACCTCTTTGAAGAAACGAGTAGCAATTGATATATGCCACAAATATTTCCAAGTTTGGGCTAACAATAATTCGTTAATTTGATGAATCCAATGGTGTGACCCTTCGTTCTCAAGGCGTCACCTAGGCATCCAGATTTGGCTGGCTGCGGTGGTGGCCACTCGCTGTGGTTCACCTTAACACCTTAAAAAAAAGGAAAAGTCTATATAACCCCCTCAAGTATTCAATGATGGACATATAACATCTCGAACTACAAAACCGGATATTGTACACGTTGAACTTTTAAAAACTAGACAAATAACACCCTAGAGTGGTATTGGAGAATGATTTTGCATATGTGGCAGTTTATGCTGGCTCAACTCGCCACAATGGCACTGGGGCTTACCTGTCAACCCAGGGTACTGGTGCCTCCAACTTCCCATCCTCACTTCCACTTGGGCCCCGCTTGTCATCTCTTCCATCTACCTCCAGCCGCCATTTTCCTCTTTTGGTCTTCTCCCGTGAGAATCGACCCCGTCCACAAGCATGCCCGTCGCGCTCCCATTTCTCCTCTCCGCCGACATCAAGCTGCAGGGGGCACCGCTTGTGTCTTGGTGGCCGGACATCCCACTGCAGGTGTCCTCTGAGCTTGTCGCTTGTCCCCCACGCACTAGGCGTGATGTTGCCTAGGTCACCCGTCGAAGCCACTGTCCGACTCTCCCAGACCGCACCATGTCCACTCTTGTGGAACCGGGGCCTCTACGTGTGGTGAGACCGGCTGCCACCTAGGCCTCACAGTCCCATTGCCTCCACCACATGACTCCCTGAACAGGTCACGTCAAGGGCAGGGCAGCTGCCTTCCAGTGCTTGCCTTGCTTCCAGGGACATGCAAGCCCGGATCTAGCTAGCGGGGAGACGAAGCCACTGAGAGCGATGTTTCATGGGGAAGAGGAAAAGGCAGCTGGTGGTAGATGGAAGAGATGACAAGCGGGGCCCACACGGAAGTGAGGGTGATAAGTTAGAGACATTTGTATTTTGGGCTGACAGTGACAGGTAGGCCCCACTGCCAATGTGGCAGGCTAAGCCAGCATGGACCGCCAGATGTGCAAAACCACTCTCCAGTACCACTATGGGGGATTATTTGTCTGGTTTCTGAAAGTTTATTGTGTACAATATCTAGTTTTGTAGTTCAGGGTGTTATGTGTTCTGCTCCCAATACTTGAGAGGGGCTTATTTTGATTTCTTCCTAAAAAAAACATGGCGTGGCCGTGGCCAGTTGGCCATGTTGAATGTCTTCTTGCTGTCTCCTGGTCTTTCAAGCTGCCAAGCTGTTTTGTGGGTGTGTGCCGACTTCCTTTGTTGCTGACTAAATTTGGAAAGTTTAGTTTAATTTAGTTCGTCATAGGAAACACAATGCCATCCCTGTAGTCATGGATTATTGTTATGGGGGAAATGACTGATGTAGTTTTTCACTTAATCAAATGATGCTTGTTATTTGTATCTGCCTTTATACTTCTCCTTAGGTTGGAAGTTGATGGTATGCGCATAATGATGAAATTGTTACTATATACTAACCTGGACATGCACTTTCAGGTGTCAAGGGAATCCAATCATCTCTTCAGTCCTTGGAGCTTAAGGCAAATGGTATGTATTACGTAGATCCTTGTTTATGTTTGTAGCCCTCATTGTTATTGAAAACTGAAAAAAATCCTTTGTAAATTTTGTATCTTGCCCATAGTTCCATGCAAATTTTGGTAAGCTTTTAGCAATTTTGTACCTTCTCCCATTAATATATGATATCTGGACAGTATTTTTGACTTGGCGCTAGGCCATTTCCATGGTCGCGACATCATATATTGATGACTGGAGGTATTAATAAGACTTCTAATTGTCAGATGATAATTGATTGTTAGTTTGATTATATATACAATATAATATTATAATGTCCTTGTTGTAATAACTGATCTTATCAGTGTGAAACAATTTATTATTCCTTTTTTTATTGAACCTAATGTCAAATACATAGTCTGTTAATAAGTGTTTCTCGCACTTTGATGTTTCATGTTTGTGCATGTTCTCCCAAATTGGTATGCTTCATGTTGCTACACTGAGTCTCAGGCATGTTTATTTACCTTATGTGCATTTTATCAGAGTTCCAAAATCATGGATACTGCCTGGGCCTGTTGTTGTTCTTATTGTAAGTGCAAACTCTTATGGAAGCCTACGTTTTGTATTGGTGCAGTTGCTGCACAAGAAGATCCTCAGGAGGTTGAAGATGAGGTAGAGGAAACAAAGCGACACTTGAATGTGGTTTTCATTGGCCATGTTGGTAAGTTCAGTTCCTGACTGCCTGCTTTCTTTAACTTATTTTATTGTTACTCAGATTGGTGCTTAGAATACTTTCTTGATTGATCTTTTCCTGTAATTTATTGTTGGCTGTGCCTGATATAAGATTGTGTCAGCTGAAGGAAAATTAGGTTTGTATGTCATGTATCTCAATGAGAATCGTGCTATCTGTAGAAGGTTTAGATTGGATGTAAATAGTGATACTTAGAATTGGGACCAATTTCTCCTGTATTTAGGCTTCATGCTTCAGTGAAGATTGAAAGACACAAAGTACTCAGTCCACTAACATTAGGGCTCTTCTCATTAGTTGAATGTCTAGAGGTCATCATGATTAGGTAAATTTCCAGCTGTCTAGGATCCTTTCTCCACAAGTACTCAGTCTATACAATGAATGTTTTTTTTTTCCTATTCTTTTTTTTTTTTGTGATTGATACTGCCTCCGTTCTTGAATGTTTTTGTTGCTGGCTAATTCATTTTTGAACTAAGAAGCGTCAAATAGAAAAAAGCAGGAGGGAGTACTAAGTACTTTAGGGACCTGCTTCATTTCCCTGATAGAATGTACTCCCTCCGTCTCATATAAGTGATGTTTTACAGATTCTGACAATTTAATAAGGGTACTAGCCCTGTTCACGGGTTGGGCTGAAACCATAGAACCCATCAACCCAGCCTGGAGCGGACCGTATGTGCAGGTTTGAGCGGGTTAGTTGGTTTCCAGTTTGAACCCGTGAGCTTTGGGATCGGGTTGGAGTTCAACATGGTTTAAAACTAAGCAAAACCGCTCAACCCATCTCAAAATGCCGCTGGCAGGCCTGCGCATCGCAAAACCCCGGCCACGCTCGTTGCGGATGCTGCCAACCCGGCCAGCTTCCAGCTCGTGGTGCACCAGATGGATGGCTGCCAAGGCAAGGGATGAGGCCATCAATCACCTGGCACCAGGTTGGCTTCCTGCTTAGTGTGGGGAAGAGCAGTGCCTGGATCTGAGGAGGCATCGATCGACGCCCGACGACGCCATGAGAGGCTGCTCGTGCGTAATGGCGCGGCCCGCGGCTGCTGCATCCTGCGTCGCCGTCGCATCGTGTGGTCTGGATGAGGCGCACCGCCGCCAACCAAGAGCTATTCACCTTGGCGCTTGTCAAGGTGGCCGCTGCTAGGGACCACTTCATCACGCTTCACGTCAACATGCAGCAGTGCAGCACGGCGGCGCGGCTGTACGCCGCCGTTGATGGTAGTTTCGCACTGCCAAAGCCTCAGTTTGTCCTCATCGTCTCCTCCGGGACTCCAGGTTCAAAGTGCTCAAACCATAAAACCAACCCAGCCCAGTTACTTTCTATCTCCAGACGGTTTGAACCAGATGAAACCGGACAACCCGCACAACAACGGGCTGGTTTCTAAAACCAGCCAAAACCTGTGTAACCCGCCAATGAACAGGGCTAAAGGGTACCATGATTAACATATTTATCTTTTCCTTATGTGGTATATGCATGCACGCAGGTCACTTTTCTTTTTAGGCTATCATAATCTCCTATAGCTGCAGTTCCAAAATTGGAGTTCGAAGATATGCTTTTTATAACCCACACAAGTTCTTTGGTAGCTGGTTGGTGCTCAGCTAGCTATTCCATGCACACTTAAGTAGTGTGCCAATTCATCTTCTTTTAGACAGGAATGCATTATATGATTTTTTTTGCAGTGGGCTGTTAGTTCTATTATGTGTTGTTCTAACTCAGATACAGGTGACTCTTGCAATTTGACATGATTATGGTGTCCAATTTGGCAATCTTATAAGATTCTTAATAGAGTGCCTTATTATCAGCTAAATTGTTTGTCGAGGCACCACTACAATACATCTGAAAAACACAGAGCTTATCCAACCAACCTATACACCACCTAATTGCTGAAAAGTTTGAACTATTCTGTGATAAAAATTAGGATGACAATTGACAATGGGACGTATATTTTCTTTCTGTCCGTCGGTCCGAAGGGATTCACATACTAGTTGGGTAGTCTAGTCCTTATCCCAAATCGTGGATATTCAATATCAGATACCAGGTCCGAATCCAGTCCAGATACCCAAAGTTGGATATCTGATATGGGTATCTGTATTTAACATATCTAATACTATCTGTGCTTGAATCTGAACCTGACAAAAAAAATCTGTATTCATATCTGTATATATCTTTCCTATCTGATCTGTTTTAATCCTTTTGTTAAAAAGGTTGCATTTACTGATTTACAGCAACTACACTATGGCCATCAGTAATAACGCACCAGTCTGCTGTATGGCTTATGTATCTAAGAGCTTGTTTTTCCTCACTATACCATCACTTGTTCCCTCTCATTTTTTCCTTCAGACCTTAAATTCTTCAAAATCGATGCTTTTGCTTCACTTTGTGACCATTAGAAAACTTGAAGGAGTGCACCAAATTGTGTATCCCAACAGGTCGACTTAGTTTTTTTTCCCAGACTCACTTGTCTGAGTACCAGTAGCTCATATATTGTAGAATACCTAGCTTTTTAGCTTCTTCTATCTTACTCTTAATTATTTTTAAAATAATCTGCTTATTGTTAAAATACTTGCATATTTAAGGAATCATAATGCTGAGTTTTTTTTTTTGCTTTACGATACTTCCATTTGTCAAGGATTACAAATAATTTTTTGGTCCTCATTTTTTGTTGCATGGATTCAGATGCTGGAAAATCAACCGCTGGAGGACAGATATTGTTTTTGAGTGGCCAAGTTGATGATAGGACCATCCAGAAATATGAGAAGGAAGCAAAGGATAAAAGCCGAGAAAGCTGGTGAGTGGTTCATTTGTGCTGCAAAAAGGTCTTGAGGAGGCAGATTTGCCTATTTGCAAAATTGAGCATTTGAGTTTAACCATGCTACATTTTGAACTCAGGAGATTTGACTTCATGTTAATGAAAATAAAATGGTTGCTCTTGTTTTTTTGTGTCTGCTTCTGTCTAATTACAGGCACTTGCAGTGATTGCTTCCTAGGTTCTTCACACCATTTTCTTTTATTGTTTTTTAATTTTTTCATATATAAGCAGTAAAAATGTGCTTAGGATAAACGTATGTATACTTATTATTGCATTGATTTTTAGATAAGCATTTAATTCTTGCTTCCACTAGAAGTGTGGCTATGTACCTTTTAAGAACAACACATTACACATTTCCTATTTGACTTCTAAAGGAGAAGTCGAGAAGATAAATATATTATTTGGCTACTGAAGAAAGGAACAGAATTGGGGAAAAAAAAATATGAGCTGGTAAAGCATGCATTGAATATCTACAAATATTAGACAATGAAAATAAAATAAGTAATACTGTGAACTGAGTAGAAGAAAGGTTGTGGTTTACATTTATCGTAACCTCCTTTTTCTTGGAATAAGAAACTAGAGCATCCTGTGTGGTAATGTATAGTTGCTGTCATATTAAACATCATATACAGCAATAACTTTTACCTGTTTGCATGGTAGGTTAGACTACCGTATTCTTCACCAACCATATGCAGTTGACTGATGATCAAATGATCTCAGGGAACTAGCCTAATTGTAAACTTAATTCAGGATTGTTGATTTGTTAGTTTCTTAACCTTTCCATGTTTTAACCTTCATCCACAGTTTTTTTCTTCCTAATTAGAAGTGTTGCGTAATTCATTTGTACATCGAGACACCTTAATAAGCTGCTTTTTAACTGAACGGATGCATTATGTCCTTTTACCTTTGTTATGCGTAGCTTCATCATTTCCTGTATGATACTTGGAATGCCTTATGCCAAATATTACTGTCTAATTCATGTCTTATTTGTCCGTTGCAAAATCTTGGCTCTTCCATCCAGTACATTTGTTACTTATTTTAATTTGTACATCATATAATTTAAATACTCGCAGGTACATGGCTTACATTATGGACACAAATGAGGAAGAAAGGGTTAAGGTATCATTATTCTTATTTGATTGCTACAGGATAATTGGTCATTATTGTGTTAGGTCTTTACTTCTCTGTGGTGCTGAAGTGTGCCATTGTTGAAGACTTCTGTTATTGTAATCTGTCTAATTCTATCGGCACATAATCTGATGTGATATCAAAATTGTAGTCAACATCATAGTATTTTGTTCTGGTTGTAGATGAATTTCTTTCCAGGTTGTTCTATTTGTAATGTTTATTAAACCTATGATTGTTTTCCATATTTTTTGATGTGTTCAGGGAAAGACTGTTGAAGTTGGTAGAGCTCACTTCGAGACAGAACACACAAGATTCACTATTTTAGATGCACCGGTATTTGTTCTCACCATGGTTCATATTTACTAATACAAGTTCACATTCCCTGTACCTGCAGTTTATTATTTTATGTCTTTGTGTACTTGTTATTCTTATATGTTTCCGTCGACAAGTTATTTCCTGGTTGACTCGACCTCTTATTCGAACTGTTTTAATGCTTATGTTGTTACAGAATCCATTTGATTGATTATGGGTAATGCTGGAACAACCCAAAAACCTGATGCTTGCCTTTTGGACTAACCTTTTGTATTTTCAGATTCCTTTTTGTATAATTTTGCCTTCAGGATGGTGGACATAGGCAACCATTGTTAAAATAGGATTGGCTTCTTGGTCTGGGCTTGCATTCATACAGGAAAAGTGTGGGAACATTCCAGGGAGATCATGTTGCAGACTGTCATGCTCTGACATAATATAGTCTGAGAAATAGATGATTTAAAATTACTCAACCATAGGGACTCAGGGAGAAGATGTTCCCTTTGGCTTTGTCTTGAAAGAGGGGGGGGGGGGGGGTTCCAAATCCTTTAGTGATGTATTTGCATGACCTACCTGCACCTGGATTTGAGACTTTGTTGGCCGGCCTCACAACAGGACCCTCTGACAACTGGGCATACAAGATAGTGATTTCACATACACAATAATTAAGGTCTAGTAATATCGATGTATTTTCTAAATGTGCTATGACATCGTCCAACTTATCCAAGTTAAAAATCAATTAATCATTCATTAGTCCAGGGTTTGTCATCAGGCTGAGTAATTAATTCCTTTCTTTGGTAACACTGCTTCAATCCATATTTTTATCACTTGTTTGTGGGTAGGCCTGCAACTGGCTGTTCAATTTGTTTATTATACATTTATATACTTGCTATTACAGTGTTCACCAAATTATTCTTGCACATGTATACTGCCCCTATTTACACTGTTTAACCCTTCATTGATGGCCAGTACCTTTTGATACTTATTAATGTGTTTCTTACAGAAATTTTTGGTTGAACTGAATACCTTGCTTCCTGAATGTTACTTATTTAATTTAATGATTTGGTTTGACTGCAGGGCCACAAAAGTTATGTTCCAAATATGATAAGTGGGGCATCTCAAGCTGACATTGGTGTTTTGGTAGGACTTGAACCAATGTTTGTCGAACTTTCTGAGTTGGCCATTAGCTTTCTTTTGAATATCATGTCCTTTTAGGTCATATCCGCTCGAAAAGGTGAATTTGAAACAGGCTATGAAAGAGGAGGACAGACCCGCGAACATGTACTACTTGCAAAAACCTTGGGTGTTGCTAAGCTTGTAGTTGTAATAAATAAGATGGATGAACCAACTGTGAAATGGTCTAAGGAAAGGTATGCTGGATAAAGCATCTGCTTATCTTCTTTATGTCTTAGCTTGTATAACTGGAGAAAAATAATCAATTTTGGTTTCTGTTTCAGGTATGATGAGATTGAAACAAAAATGGTTCCTTTCCTCAAATCTTCAGGGTACAATGTTAAGACAGGTAAGTATTATTCCACTTCTTTTTGGAGTTCAACTATAATTTTTTGAGAGCACTTATTTTCAAACTTGAAATTTATTTTATTGCTAATTATTTCTACTTACTGGAGTCATGTTCTTAAACCATGCATTCAACATTGACATTTCTTCTTTTGATGCCTCTTTGCCTTCATGTTTTCGTAAATACGCTTCGTTGGCTTTGGTAAGCTCAAAATCATATTCTGATCGCACTGAACATGAATCGGATGCTATGGCACTTATTAATTGCCATGTTCCATTATAACATAACATTAATATATGGGCATATATTTGTCTAACTATGCATTGGCTTTGTTGTCAGATGTCCAATTCTTGCCGATATCTGGTCTTGTGGGGACCAACATGAAGACCAAGATTGATAAAAGCATTTGTAGTTGGTGGGATGGCCCATGCCTTTTTGAAGTTCTGGACTGCATCGAAGTTCCTTTACATGATCCGAAAGGTCCAGTAAGGTTAGGCAGTTTTTTCTTATCTTGATACTTCGTGTACTCCTTTAAAAATATATAACGCTTTGCACATATAGTCTCCAATTTGTAACATATAATCATTTGAAAACATTTATTGTCAAATCTCTTTCTATGGCAAAATTTCTGATTCTATTTTCGCATTGTTGACCCAATAGTTTCGCGTTTGTCATGAGATTATTTTTATTGTGGCTTATGTAAATGCTAGAATGTACCGCGTCTTTCTTTATTTGATATTTCTTTAGTTCATGTTAGAGTACAATTGGCAATACTAGATATCGTGTGGGTTTAAGAGTGTTATCTATCTAGAACTGCCATATGTATCCGGGGAGGTGCCTGGGGTCTATGCAATACAACCATCTATTATACGCAATACTTCCTTCCTACATGGTATCACGAGACCAGGGTTTCTAATTCTAGACCTAACTTCCGCCGCCGCCACCACCGCACCCCCACCCCCCGGGGAGATCGATCTCCGCCGAGGGGCAGCACCCACCTAGGATGCGTGGTCGGTCCCTTTGACCGCCACGTTCATCGTCGTCCTCGAGTTCGCTGCGGATCCATCTGATCCCGCCGCCCATCGTCGTCGCGTCCGGTCAACAACAGCAGCAGATCGGGAGCACTCACCGTCGCGCCAAGGATGTCGCTCGCCTTCGTGCCTCTGCTCCACATGCCGCCGTGGCGGTGGCTGTGGACTACACACGCCTGCCATGCTCCTCACATCCATGCTGCTACGGACGCCGCCGGCAAGGCCAAGGCGCCGGCGCCCCTTCGCGTTGTCTGCCCGTCCGTTGGCGCTGACTCCGCTCTGCTCGCTCGCCGGCCCCGACGCCCCTCTGCGCCGCTGCTTGGATCCGGTGGCCGACCCTTCGCCCAACGACCATGGGCTTGGCCGGATCCGGTGGCCTTGCGCCGCGCCTCAGGTGGGCAGCTGTGGGCCGCGCTGCCGCCCGATTTGGTGGTTGCGAGCCGCGCCTTCGTCGCTTGCCGCTGGTTCGGTTGCCGCCGGCCCTCCGTCCCTAGGGCCGCGAGGCTCTCGGCGTGGCCGCGCCGCTCCCTGCCTCCCTAGGTCGTGCCTCCTTGCCGGTCGGACACCGACGCTCTAGCCCTTTGCTCTGTCTCTGTCTTTCTTTCTCTCGAGCAGAGAAGGATGTGAGGAGCTGAGATGGCTTTGTGGTTGTGTTCGTTTTTTTCTCCCGATCTATGATCGGGTTTGTGTCCCCATCGCACATCGCCCGTCGACTCGCGCGTCATCAACATCGGCATCGACAACATCGGCTTACTCATCTTCTTCGACCGTGCAGTTGGCGTGGCCTGCGGTGTGCCCAAAACGCCCGCCTATGCCGCACCCCTTCGTCTTCACGTCTCTCCACGTCGGCTCGTCGTCGCCACCACCGATCGGGAGGCTCCATCTTCGACCTCGCTTTCGCCATCGTCGTCTCCGCCTCACATGCCATCGGCCTGATCAACCGATCGCGCGCGACCCACCCTCTATCGCGCGATGCTTCGCCAAGCAAGAGGGCTGATGTTGCGTCGCCGCCTGTCGTCGTCCTCGCTGTTGCATCTACACGCTATCGACTCCGTCGATGCACATATCTCACGGATGGTCTTCTCCGGTTGTTCGAGTTCTTCGTCAACATCAAGCACCGTCGTCGCGCTACAGTGGCGTTGTTGAGGACCTTCTTCCTATGCGTCGTGGCTCTCGCTTGCCACAACTCCAGGAACCTCGATGGGTCGCCACGACTACCTCTTCGCCTTCGTCCAGCACAACCTCTTCGCCAGCATCTTCGTCTCATCCTCACCTTCTTCGTCCACTCCGGCAACCGCGGGCTGCATCGGCACCTTCTTCCTCGCCGTTCTTTTGCGCACCACAACCGTCGTCGAAGCCATCTCTGGTAGTCCCTTCAGACGCTAATACATGGTTGGGGCCCTCTACCTAGTACGTCCGGTACTGGCAACACCGGCGCGCGCCTTCCTCCACGACCCGTTTCCAGGTGTGGCAAACCTAGAGCATGCCTCTTCCATGGCGGTTCGACAACATTGTCCTTCGGCATCAGCTTCTACCTCTACGACTGCCTCGACTGCGTTGCCGTCTTCATCTATGGCGCCCTCCTCTGCGCCACCATCACCTCAGCGCCCCTTGGCGCAATGCGGGGCTTTCCGCTTGCTGCGCCTGCGCTCGCGACTTGTGTGGCTTTTCTTCTTCGGCAACCTCGACAGCTCCATCGACCATAGCTACTCTACGCACGACACCTCGACAACGGCTTCGCGTCCTCGCACTTGGCTACCTCGACATTATCGGCACAAAGGGCTATCGTCTGCATGAGTTTCTTTTGGGTTTCTTCTCCAGTCATTGCCTCGACACAGTTATGACTGCGGTCTCCTGTCTGCGATGCTCCAGCTATGATTGCGAGGGGATGTTAGAGTACAATTGGCAGTGTTAGATATCTTGTGGGTTTATGAGTCTTATCTATCTAGGACTGCCATATGTATCTGGGTAGGTGCCTTGCTCTCCAAGTTTTGTACTTCTATATATTCGTTCCAAGGGCTCTATGCAATACAACCATATATTATATGCAATCCTTCCTTTCTACAGTTCTAGCCGGCAACAAACACTCTGAGAACGGAGGTTGTACCACTGTGTTTGATGGGGTTGCTCCTTACATGGCTGTGGCTTTATAGTTTGCCAAAGAGTAGGTGATGCTTTGGGTGTTTGCTGGAGCAAAAGGGTTTTCATTCTAGACAGCCCTATCGCTAGCGAGTAGTGGGTCATCATGAGGTCCTCCATTTCCTAGTCACGGTCATGGGCGTGAATGCAACCTTTTAATTTTTCTTGGGTGTGCCCTGTGCTGTCCCAAAAAGAATGCAATCTAGTTTGTCCTTAGTCAAACAATCTAATTTGACCAAGTTTATAGAAAATAGTATCAATATCTATGGATCGAATTGTATAATATTTAAATATGTTTCGTTATGGAGTATATCCAATGGTACTTATTTGGCATCATAAATTTGATACTTTTTTGTATCAATTTGGTCAAACATAAATTGTTTGACTTAAGACAAACCCAGAATTGCATTCTTTCTGGGACAGTGGTTTTATAATGATTCGCTTCTCCTTCATATCTGCGAAAAAATGGTCCTTTCACGAACAGTTAATGCAACACCTTTTCATATTTTTTGCATGATGCAATCTCATTTTGAAAACTGCTTATCTTCATTGTGTACCAAATGCATCATCTTTATGTTCGGAATATTGCAGGATGCCGATTATTGATAAATATAAGGATATGGGCACTGTTGTAATGGGTAAAATAGAGTCTGGCACTATCAGAGAGGGTGACAGTTTGATGGTCATGCCAAACAAGGTATTGTTTTCCCATTCCTTCGCTTTCTGCTGTAACATACTTGGCATACTTATCTCCTTGAGCCAATTCGGTTTTACAATACTCTTGCTTTTACAGTCACATGTGAAAGTCATTGGGTTAAGCTTGGATGAGGGCAAAGTACGTCGTGCTGGACCTGCTGAAAATGTTCGTGTCAAATTGTCTGGAGTTGAAGAAGAGGATGTAATGGCCGGTTTTGTACTATCCAGTACTGGTAAGTTAATATTCAGGACAAAATTAGTAATATTCGCAGTGTTCACCTAAACGCTAAGCATTTGATCGCCTATCGTTCTGTATTTTTCGGAGATAAACAGTTATTTCAACAAGCTAAACAGTCCATTAAGCCGGATAAACAGCTGTTTAAATCAGGGTTCAAGAAAGCGTGATTAAGCGTGCGATTAGGTGCTGAAACGCTGAGCGTAGGTTCAGCGCTTCGCTTAACCCCTAAGCGTCCAATTAAGCGCTGGGCATGCTTAATCGTACACTTAACCACACTTAGCTGCCTAAGTGCAGTGCGTTCGCTGAATTGTGTGCTTCTGCATCGCGGGCGAGCAGGTGATCCACTGTCGCCTTGCCATAACCGTATCAGTGGAGGGAGGGAGGGAGAGGAAGAGGAGCGGCGTCGATCCAGTGGTTGGGCAGGAGATCAGTGAAAGAGGCGGAGAGGCTTCGGGAGGAAGAGAGTGCGTGCATGCAGAGGGGAAGGGACCGGACGGTGAGGCTTCGGGAGGGAGGGCGCACGCGGGCAGAGGGGAAGGAACCACTGGCGGCGGCTCTGGAGGGATGTCGAAGGGGTAGATGTAGGTCATGGGGGTGGGGTGTTGGGCTGGAGGGCTGGGCCTCCTGGCGATTGGGGCAAGTTATGTGCATGTGAGCTTTGTCGGCTGCAGAAATCCTGAGGAGAGAGTGAGTTGGCTGCTACATGCAGCCCAATATCATGTCTTTTCTTTTCTTTTTCTCTTTTTAGCAAAAAACGCTTAAGCACGCTTAAGCTTTTTCACCGGTCGAGCATGTATAGCTATTAAACGGTTGTTTAGGCGAACAATGAACACATCTGGTCACCATGTATAGCGATTAAATGGTGTTTAAACGACTGTTTAGGCGGACAATGAATTTTCTCTAACTGAACACGTCAATGCATTAGTTTCTGTTTTTGCTTTGCTTCTAAGGGCTGTCCAGTTCCTTTTCCAGCCTTCCAGCCAAACTACAAATAGGTTGTCAGCATACAAAATAACATGCTAATCTGGACTGAAAGGATCGAAAATGGGTTGGGGTATGAACTTGCAATACAGGATAGGTTGTGATCCAATACTAGGCCTTAGGGTTGTGTGGCAGGTCAGAATTGCGTTAGTTCAAAGACCTTTTCTTTCTTATGTTCTGAAATACTCCCTCCATCCCATAAAACAAGGCATATAAATATGTTTTATGGGATGGAGGGAGTATTTGTGATGCTTCATAATTGAGTTCTGTATGATGCACAGCCTGCGGAGCAACAAATATATTCGATTTGTTTAGCTTTGGATCATTTTATAGCTTGCCTTGCCATGTTCTCATTTAATGATGTCTATCCATGCAGCTAATCCTGTTGGCACTGTTACTGAATTCAACGCTCAGTTAAAGATTCTAGAGTTGCTTGACAATGTGAGTAATCATGCTTCTTGAATAATATTATTAAAGAGCAAGAATGCACCTGTCATGTTCAGTTTCTTCGTTGAAATGTAGTACTCCCTTTGATTGTAATTATTTGACGTTTCAGACAGCTAATTAGTACTATGTGCAAGTCATTTTGGTTATTGCAAACGTCAAACATTTCCATCTTGAGGTAGTAGGTGTTTTGTATTCTATTTCTGCTCAATTTCAATTTGCTGAGTGATGTTTGAAATGTATTGGGATAAAGGCACACAACGGGATGTCATATCATGATTTTGGCATTTCTTTTGTTTTACTTTAGTTAAACTGATATTGGTCTATTGGAGTTTCTCTCTGTAAAATTTGTGTATTATATCATTATATGTGCTGGATATGAAATGCAGAATTGTTATTTCCTGTTATACCTTTGTGTAATCATGTTTGATATGCCAGTTAGTTTAAAATTTGAGGCATACTAGAACACTTTAATTAGCTAAAAATTGGGTAGTAAGTCAAACCGTTAGCAGCTTGTAACAGGTGGAATTGGAATTTTTTTGGGTTTGGGGCTGTCATTCTGGCCATTGGGTGTTTGGAACTGTTTTTCACCACATCATGCTATGATTGAGGATAGCGTATTTTTTTCAATGATGGTTGATCAAAATCTTGTTGCCCATGATGGTTTGTTAATGTGTTAGGCTATTTTCACTGCTGGCTACAAAGCTGTGTTGCATATCCACTCTGTTGTCGAAGAGTGTGAGATAGTTGAGCTCATAGAGGAAATCGACATGAAGAAAAAGAAAGCAGATCCAAAGAAGAAGTCAAAGAGGAAGCCTCTTTTTGTGAAGAATGGTGCAGTTGTTGTTTGCCGCATTCAGGTGTTTTCAGTTTCTTATAGATTTTCTGAGCAGCATCATATTTTGAGTTTTAATTCTGATTCAAATTTGTTTTATAATTAGGTCAATAACTTGATATGCGTAGAGAACTTCTCTGATTTCCCTCAGCTTGGAAGGTTTACACTTCGAACTGAAGGTAAGCTTCATGCTTGGAAGCATGTATTAATTAATTCAACGTTGGAACAGTATATAAAGATCATCTGTGACGCAACATATATTGCCACTCCCCTTTTCCCCCTATTTTTATAGCCATGGGAAATTCGCTTCTAATCTGTACTTGTTTTTGGCACTGCTTTAATTAGGATCAGGGAACTTCTATTATATCCATTGAATCATTGGTGAGGTCTTTTTTTGTGTTAACTAACTTACCATTTTATTTTTATCTTATGGTTACAGGAAAGACTGTAGCTGTAGGGAAAGTTGTTGAAGTTCCGCCTGCTGGCAGCCCAACATTCTGAGGTTAAGCCAATTTTGAACAGGATGGTAAGCAACGTGAAAAGCAGTTATATTTAATTATCATCCTGCGAGGAGTTTTACAGAGTAGAGATTTCACCTTTCTTGGCAGGATAATCATGAAGCAGCGCGTTCCCTTATAGTACCTTTTTGGGAGAAGCGATATTGGTTGTTGAGAATAGATCCCCCCCTCCCCCCCCCCCCCCCCCCCGGCCTGGCTTGAAATGTTCTATGATTTAGGCTAGTATAAGTCAATATTCAGACGGGTTACATAATTTTGCATATCTGGTTAAATGTGAGGCGTTGTAAAATCAGTACGGATGAGTGCACCAGGCTTCTAATTTTAGTGCTGCCAAATTCTGGTGGTACCTGTGCGTAAAATGTTGCAAATACCCATTCAGTATGGATGCGCCTAGGTGAGCAGATTGCGCAAAATCTAAATTGGACGTATCACCACGTGCATGCGAATTAGACTTCAGTTAGGTGGTGTTTTGTTGCACAGAATGTAACGCAGACACAGGGAATGGATCCAGATTAGCTTGACACAGGAATGGATTGTTCAATTGCACTCAACCATGTCTGGACTGCTTGGACCAACGATCCATGGATGATGGATCTGAACATCCATTGCCTTAAGATCCAATAATAAACACTTGCCAATCCCAGAAATCACTTGCTCCCTGTCTCTGCGCTGAACCGTGAACGGCCACTCCTTTCATCTATGCGACCCCAAATCTTTTTTTTTTTTTGGTAGCTATCATGAATATTAGACAATCCAAATTCCACGAGTTAGATGTAACAACAATTTTATACCAAACGTAAATAACAGTTGAATACATGGAATCAGCGTTTGCCAAACTATTCATTTCTTTAATCTTTAGCAGCATCGATGAAAGGAGTGAGAACACTGCAGGCATCAAAGGTCAAGGTAATTCCACTTCTAGGAAAACACGTGTTCATCAACACATTGAGCTTGTGAACACACCTGTCATAATGAGTAGACAACAATGTCTTAAATGGATAGAAAATTAGTTATCCAAAAAGCAGAGAAAAAATTATATCAATTCAAGGTAAACTACTTCATTTCTCTTTAAAGTTTAGAACATGCATTTTGAAAGTATCGGAATCTAAATGAAACCTCATGACAAGTTTAAAAATAGCAGTGAAATTCTCCTCCACTTCGGCGTTGCTCACCAGCACGCCCAAACACCTCACCTCCGCTCAAACACTATTTGCTATTGTAGCGCACCGTAGACAGAGAGGAGGTAGATGGAATAGTGGATGAGTAAAGTTAGATTGGCTCACCGGTGAACGTAGCCTTATACTTCGTTTGGAAGACAGATTCCGTGGGTGGATCTCTGCATTTTCCCTGCGCAGCAAGTCCACAGGGCTCCTTTCGAGATTCGGCGATAGTGAATCAATTGAACGTGCTTTGAAGATTTGTTCCACATTTGGAAGACCTTGCAGTTATATCACTAGATCTCGATTTTTCATATATAAACGTAACTAACCTATCTCCTTTGTAAAGGATTTTTCCATAATGACCATGAACAGTTGCTCCTATAGTGGCCAAATAAGGCTTAGCTGCTCTTAGAACAAAAGCTTTTCTGCGCCGAACTGCCCGTGCATTTGAGTGCCAATGGCATGCTGATTTCCCACCCCTTTCCCTTTCGTTTTCCACAGGAGGCAAAACCACACCGCAGCAGTTCGGGCAACATGTCCCCGTCAATTCGTTTGTGAGCGTTGTGATACCACCTTTTTTCTCTCGCGCGCGCGACTACCTCCTCCGTGGCTCTGTTACCTCATCTCTCTCCTCGCCAAACAGCCACAGGGGAGAGCGAATTACTGCCCAGGGTTTGCTTTTCTCCAGAGGGACCAGGGACATGCATGCCACTATCCCATATTTTCAAACATCCGTGGTGCGACCTCCTAACGATTGCCTTACTAAACAATTTCATCTTATTGCTGTTATGCTGTGTCCTTGCTGGCCCAAGAACGTAGGGACTCGTTCCGTGCTGAAGTTCCTACGTCCAATGGTCATCCTTTGCCTTGAAGCTTCAGCAACCTTTACAACCATGTCTGATGTCTCTCCAGAGCAGCGTCTTGCTTATGGCATTCGTATCCATGTTGCTAAGTCGACGGCGAGGTGAAAATTTGGAGGGATTTTGAAGATTTTCCACAACCAGGTGGGTGTTATCTGTTCTTTTTGTTTATTCCCGCCGTGGTTTCTGCACTGGCATTTGGTTGTGGACTTGTGGCCACGTTCGGAATCAGAAGAACACTACCCCGGCCCTTCGACAAGCTTTGACCTGTATCGCAGATCACACGCCTACAGTTGTCCTCCATGTAATGCTGTTTTTTTTAACTTTTATAAATATATATCAGTAGGGGGAAACCCCTCCTGTTGCTTCAAAAAAAAAAAAAAACAGTTGTCCTCCATTGGACGTTTCGCTGATTGTTCGGAAATGTTTAGCTTAAATCATAGCGCGTTTCGTAATTATCGATCAATTCGCAGTGTGCTGCTTATGAACTCTGATGTACCCAGACATTCTGAACGCCTCCGAAGTCTGAGCCACCCCCCCACGAGCCTTGCTTGACCAATCCCCTCACGGGAAGGGAAAACCGCGACGATGGCGGAGTCGGGAGAGATCAAAATGCGGTTCGGCCGGTGCCCATACTGCCGCACCATGATCTACCAGAACCCCGATGCGGTCATCTTCTTCTGCAGCAAATGCCGCACTCCGATCAGAGGTGCCGCTGCCGCGTACTTTGTAATCCCTTCCCAGCAGCACTGGGATTTTTTTTTCTTATCGTTTCGTGCGCTTGATGTGTGCTTTGTTGCTTTGCTTCTCTGCATCTGCAGGCAAGAACCCTGTGCCGACGGAAGATATCGACCAGGCGCTGAGCAGGCTGGAGATCCTCTCGGTGGACGCGGCGTCGGTGTTCTCCGACGAGCCCGATGCGTGTCACAACAAGCTGGCTCTTGGCGTCGACATCGACGGCGACCAGCCTCCGTTTTTCCAGCAGGACGTTGCACCTGCACCTTCCTCCTCGCCGGCGCCACCGGGAGGATTCAGCTCGGCTCGGCGGGGTCATTTTCTGAACAATGGCGCCTTTAAGAGTTCTCTATGTGAAGATGGCTTCGTCGACTCAAACGATCAAGAGAAGCTCCGGCCGTCGTCTCGACGGACGAGGCGCCCCTCGAGCTCTGATTCGAACGTCCTGCGTTACGGCGTGTTGATGCCAATGGATTCGGAGGCGGAGGAACTGCTCTCTTCGCCAAGGAACGCGTCCGAGCGGCGGCGGCGCCGGAGATCGCTCCGGGGCTCGCAGGAGTTCGACACATCGATTGGCTTGCTGTCCAGGCAAGGCGCCGCGCCGTCGCCGCTGAGGGACCCGGCGTTCAACGTGGAGCTGCTCCACGCGCTGGACAGCCTCCGCGGCCTGATCGCGGCCATGGAGCCGACTTCGTCGGGCAGCGGGGGAGCAGGTGCGCGGCGTGACGCGCACTTGTTCCGGCGGCTGGAGTCGAGGCTCGCGCGGGCGTTGCGCACCGAGGTGCGCGGAGGCCACCACCGGACGTGCGCGAGCAGCATTGGCTCCTCGCCGTCGTCGTCCTGCGGCTACAACCGCGGCGAGCGGCAGAAGAGCCACTGTCGCCCGGTCCTGGGCGCCGCGCCCTTCCTGGTCTGCGGCGGCTGCTCCGAGCTGCTGCAGGCACCGGCGACAACGGCGCTGTCGTGCGGAAAGGTCGCCAGGCTGCGGTGCGGTGGGTGTGAGGAGGTGCTCCGGCTGACGGTTCCCGCGGGTGCCCGTGGCTCGGCGCCGCACAAGACGACTCGGGCGGTGTCCCCGCCGCCGCGGTCGGACCCAGCTAGTAGCAACAGCAGCGGGTGTGGGGACTCTGCGCAGCCGCTGCACCGTGCACTAGGATACAGTTCGCCGAGCCCGCTTCTCCAGAGCCGGCGATACTGACCAATTTGGAGGGTCTCTCCTTTTCTCGATATTATACACAAAAATTCCTCATTCTTTTGCTTTTTCAACGTATGCGGTAGCATACGAACCTTATTGTACCCAGAGACGTTCACAAGACCGTACAAATACACAAATACAGGTACAAACTAGACCGATGCACAAGGGATGGTCGTGCAAACCGTTTTGCACAAAAGACCCTAAAGAAAAAGCAAAATACAAAGTTCCACTGGCCGACACCAACAAAGCTTTCAAACAAGCCAGAAAAAAAGATTCAGTGGGGAACCATGTTTCCCTACCTTAGGCAGAAAAAAAGATTTAGTGGGGAACCATGTTCCTCTACCCTAGGCGTGTAGCTGTGCGTGACGCCATCCGCGAGCAGCAAGAGAGAAGCACGGATCCATCCACCTCCCGTCTACCAACCCATCAGCCATCGCCCTGCATCACTACTTCACAGACGCTTGCAATATACCTTGTCAAAACGTCAAGAATCGGAAGCAACCTCGCGTCAGCAAGGCACCTAACTCCATCGGACCTCACCCTCACAGGCCCCTCGACGATGCCGGAGGGAGCGCCGCTGAGATGGTGGAGTCGGAGGGACATATTCCACTTCACCGCCGTCGTCATCGCCTCACCGATGCCGCTTGGAAACATAAACCTAGGTGAACTATGACCTACTCTACACCGCCGAGCAAGGAGACGTGGATCTCCAATGCATCCGAGGCCTAGAAGAAGGCCACATCCTTGTTCAGAGAAAATGTAGACTCACATGAATTGAGCTTACTGTTTTTCTCATGAACAGTTGAGCTATGAGTTGGGCTTTCCGCTGAACTAGGGCACAAGCCAATTCGTGTTTTTTTCCCTCAGCCTAGGAACTCTAAATTTGCCCTAGATGGCCTAGCTCTGTATAAGCCTATAAGGTTGATGCGCTCATCCTCGTCTTCTCCCACAGGCCACCGCCAGCCTCTATTTGCAGCTCGCATGGGAAGGCAAGGAGAGCTCCTTGGCATTTCAATAATAAAAAAAATTGTATGCAGATATAGTAGATGTGGAGGCATTATAAGATTATTTCCATACTAATTACCTAATTAGTCAGCATATAATTGTTACTCTAATGCGCGTACATGTTTATCTTTTGTCACTTGTTGTATGGTAAATGCAACTAATGATTATTGAACAAAGTTGATAAAATGGAAATTATGTGGATCTTATTTATGTAGATATAATGTGAGTTATTAGAAAAAGAAATGACTAAAACCTAGGTATCGAGTCAGTGCTATTGGAGTTTTAAGAGTTTTTGAGATTTTTTTTCTATTGACATTGTAAAGTCATTCATTATAGTTTTGTTCTTGCTAAGTTTACATTAAGGATTGGTATTTTATTACTTAACTTACGATCTTCATAAAATAAAAGGTATTTTGTCGTGTTAAGCGATAAAGATACTATGTCTATATTTCACCGTCAAGTCTCTTAACCATCCATGTGAAAATATACCCACTGCTATATTTTCTTATCATGTTTAAAATTTAAAATAATGTTAAAAAATGATCGGTACATGGAGGATAGAATTATAGAAATGAAGTGCTTACGATAATGTAGTGGCTGCGGTGGGATAAAATGGCGAAACAACAATAAAGATGGAAGATGAGGGAGGGAGGCTGTGTGTTGACTATCGGCCACTGAATGCAGTGACCGTCAAAAACAAATACCCACTGCCACACATCGATATTCTATTTGATCAGTTAGCTGGGGCTAAGGTCTTTTCTAAAATTGACCTAAGGTCTGGCTACTATCAGATAAAGATTAGAGAAGAGGATATACCCAAGACAACATTCTCTACCAGGTACGGCTTGTATGAGTACTTGGTCATGTCATTTGGGCTAACCAACGCACCGGCTTTCTTCATGTATATGATGAACTCGGTGTTCATGAATGAACTCGATAAGTTCGTGGTGGTATTCATAGATGACATACTGATCTACTCCAGAAATGAAAAAGAACATGAAGAGCACTTAAGGATCGTACTTACTCGGCTTAGAGAGCATAAGCTTTATGCCAAGTTTAGTAAGTGTGCGTTCTGGCTGAAAGAAGTGAGTTTCTTGGGTCACATACTATCTGAAAAAGGAGTCGCAGTTGACCCTAACAAAGTAGAAGATGTGCTAAATTGGAAGCAACCAGAGACCGTGACTGAAATCCGGAGTTTTCTTGGTTTAGCGGGCTACTACCGCCGCTTTATCAAAGATTTCTCCAAAATTGCAAAACCCATGACCTCATTGACCAAGAAAAATGCCAAGTTCATTTGGAATCCGAATTGTGAAGAAGCTTTCCAAACCTTGAAGAAATTGTTAACCTCAGCACCAGTGCTAGCTCAACCAGATATTACCAAGCCATTTGAGGTGTACTGTGATGCCTCCGGTAATGGACTTGGCTGTGTCTTGATGCAAGAAGGAAGAGTAATTGCTTATGCCTCCCGTCAATTGAGGAAACATGAAGCCAACTATCCAACACATGACCTTGAGTTAGCCGCAGTCGTTCATGCATTAAAAATGTGGAGACACTATTTATTAGGCAACACGTGTCACATCTACACTGATCACAAGAGTCTCAAATATATTTTCACTCAACTTGAAATCAATATGAGGCAGCGACGATGGTTAGAATTGATAAAAGACTATGATCTGGAGATACACTACCATCCGGGTAAGGCCAATGTAGTGGCCGATGCCTTAAGCCGCAAAGTCCATTGCAATATGATAGAAGCCCGACCTACAGCAAGAGTGATCTGCTGTGAGATGAATGACATTGAAACACCTCCGGAACAGCATGCAGAGCTTTATAATATCATTATTGAGCCCACAATCAAAGCACAAATCATAGAAGCTCAAAAGCAAGATAAAAGTATGGCATATATTCGTGAGGGTATTAGTGAAGAGAAGAAGGCGTGTTTCACGCTTGATGACCAAGGCGTTCTGTGGTTCAGGAATCGTCTAGTGGTACCTAAGGACATGGAATTAAAGAAGAAAATACTAGAAGAAGCGCACACTTCAATGTTCACAATACATCCAGGCAGCAATAAGATGTACCAAGACTTGAAGCAAAAGTTTTGGTGGACCCGCATGAAACGAGAGATCGCCAAGTACGTGTCTGAGTGCGACGTGTGTAAGAAAGTAAAAGCTGATCACTTAAAGCCCGTTGGAATGCTTCAACCACTGGATGTTCCAGCGTGGAAATGGGAGGATATACACATGGATTTCATTGTGGGGTTGCCTCGAGCTCAAAAGGGGTATGATTCGGTATGGGTAATAATAGACAGATTTACAAAGTCAGCCCATTTCCTTCCGGTAAAAACGATATACCATGCCAAGACCTATGCTGAGATTTATTTAGCTCGTATCCTTCCTTTGCATGGAGTCCCAAAGACCATCACTTCGGATCGAGGGCCACAATTTGTCTCCCGTTTCTGGGAGCAATTGCATACCGCTTTAGGGACCACTTTGATTCACAGTTCGGCATACCACCCTCAAACCAGTGGTCAAGTAGAAAGAATAAATCAGATCTTAGAAGATATGTTAAGGGCCTGTGCACTAACTTACTCCACCAAATGGGATGAGTGTCTACCCTGGGCAGAGTTTGCTTATAACAATAGCTACCAGAAGAGCTTGGAAATGGCTCCGTTCGAAGCTCTCTATGGTAGAAGGTGCAGAACACCACTAAACTGGTCCGAACTAGGAGAGCGTGTTACCTTTGGCCCTGATTTAGTGACCAAAGCTGAAGAACAAGTGAAACTCATACACCATCATCTCAAAAGAGCACAGTCCAGACAGAAAAGTTACTCGGATAAAAGGAGGAGGCCCCTAGTCTTTGATGAAGGGGATCATGTGTATCTTAAAGTATCTTCGACGAAAGGGGTACAACGATTTGGGATGAAAGGGAAGTTAGCACCAAGATATGTCGGTCCGTTCAAAATTATTAGAAAATACGGAGCCGTCGCTTACAAGTTAGAGCTACCCCCACATCTGGCTGCGGTTCACGACGTGTTTCACGTCTCACAACTAAAGAAGTGCTTAAAAGTGCCGGAGAATGTGGTAGATACTTCGCAAATTCGGATTGAACCAGATCTCACATACGAAGAACATCCTATAAAAATCCTCGATCAAAAGCAAAGATCAACCCGTCGAAAAACAATCAACTTTTACAAAGTTCAATGGAGTAATCACTCCGAAGAAGAAGCCACGTGGGAGCAAGAAGAATACCTACACACTAAGTATCCTGGTTTTCTACCGTCCACTTCAACTCGGTATGTTACAACAGCTTAGCTTCAGGATCTAAACTCAATACATGCACACAACACTAACTACAACCAACTTAACCACTCACGTCACATCAAAAATCTCGGGACGAGATTTCTTTAAGGGGGGTGGGTTGTGATGCCCTAGGCATCTCAAGTGCATTAAACTTATATCATTAGCATAATGACATCTTCCCAAAGGCATTTTATCTTGAGAGCATGCCTAAGTTAAGTCAATTGAGCAACTAAACTCAGTTTACAGAAAAGCTGTGTTTGTATTGCGGTTATAACTTTAATACAGTTGTGAATTTTATAAAACTTTACATACCAAACTTGTAGGCAATTCCATAAGGAATGACTTTGATATTTTGTGTCATGGCATGCATGGATGTTGAAACCTAGTTTTGGGTCATTTTATGTGAAAATATGATTTCTACCAAATTCAGTCCTGTTTGGTAAATTCAAAATTTTGTGAAACAAATTCAAAATCTTGCCATGACATGAATACCAAAGTTGTAGTTCATGAGATTCTATGCAACATTGGTATATTTCACCTTTCATGAAAGTGCACCTAAAATGGACTTTTATAATTTCCAAGTTGGGGGTTTCAAATGGTCAAACAGGAGTCAGCAAGTTAATTACAAATTTAAATCACTTTATACTTGGAATCTGGTATAGGTCCTTTTGGAAAAGTTGTAGATTTCAAAAGGTACAACATTTCATTCAATTGGGTCTTTTTCAAATTCGGCTCCTAAATTGGTCAAATTGGCAAACTTCAGAAACCTGATCAGCTGGTCAAAGGGGTTTTCCTTTTTCCGATTTTCTTTTCTTTTTCCGTCTCTATGCCAAGTGGGACCCACCCGTCAGGCCGCCCGCGCCAGCGCGCGGGTGGATTCCACCGGCTCCCTTGCTCCGTGCACCCGGTCCATGCGTTTTGTTATTCATTTCCGGCCTTGGCCCCACCTGTCAGAATCACCGGTCCATGGACCCAGTTCACCCGCGCGCCACCCGCTTCACTCGCCGCCCGGGTGCGCCCACGCGGCGCTGGCCGCTGAGCGCCGTGGCCACGCGCCGGCCTTCCCGGCCGCCGCGGCCACGCGCCGCTGCGCGCGCGTGGACAGCACGCTCGGCGCGCTTTCAAGGACGGGACGAGGTCCCGACCCCCTTCACCGAAGCCCCACTCTCGCGCTCGGCCTCCCCGTTCCCTCTGCTCATCCTCGCGCCATCCGCCATTGACGGAGCTCACCCGAGCTCATTCCCCAGCCCCTTCCGGCCGCTCCCGAGCTCAACCATCACCACGCCGAGTTTCACCGTCCTCGACTCCACCCTCCCGCACCGGCCTAGGCCACTGGTTCCACCTCGACGCCGCCCACCGCGCCGCCGGAGCTCGTCACCCTCTGCTCATCGTCGTCACACCTCCTCGCGCCCTCTTCCGTCGATTAAAGTAGGGGGTAAGATTCCCCATACTCCCCTCTCTCTCCCCGGCACCTCGCGGCGAGCTCCCGTGCCCCGTAGGACCGGATTGGCCGCGCGCCACCGGAGCTCCTCCTCCTGTCGCGAGGAGGAAGACGACGGGAGGAGGAAGATGGACTTTTTGCGCTGTCGCCCTTCCATTTTAACAGTTTTACGTTTCCATACAAAGCGCTGTACGCTGAGTCTTGTAAATCTTGCATGTTAGCCCTCAGAAGCTACGGATATTTATGTTTAGGTCCTGAATCTGTATAGTTTCGATTTAAAATGCTTTTAAAAAGGCTGAGACTTTGGAAAAATCGTAGTAAAGTGAATAAAAATCCAAAAATAGCAAACTTTGTTGCTTTGAACTCCCCTTAAGTAGATCTACAGAATGGATATGATGGTTGAGTAGGAAAAGACAGTTTTGCCCCTGATTTTATGCAAGCATGAAAAACCCTAATAAATAGGAAATAAGGACTAAATGGTTTCCAAAAATAGCCAAATTTGAACAGCAGTGTTGTTAGGGTATGTAAACTCACTATGATTTTTAGTAGCTCGAATGTCCACTGTTTAATTACCTTTTTGCCCCTACATGTGATTTTTTAGCATAGAAATAAATGAGGAAATGATATTTATACAGAAATTATGCTCTAAATAGTTTTATATATTTTGTTGGTGCTCCCTGTAGTATAAAGAACTCACTGTTGAAATGGGGCTCTATACATGTCAAGAATAGTTAGTGTTTTGAAATTAATAAGTTCATGCATGTTAAATTAATAAATAGGAAATGTGGGTTAAATGTGGGTCAAAAACTTCGGAATTTGGGCAGCAATATTGCTAGTATACCTAAACTTAGTATAAGAATTTGATAGCTTAAATGCTTGCTGCATATTTACTATTTTACCCTTGCCTAGTAAACAAGCATTTTTTTTAACAAAGGAAAAGGATTCTAGATAAAAGTAAGCTTCGGTCACTTCACACTAAGCGATACTACCTCGCCACGCGCACCCACGTTGTTTTATGTGACAAGCCAAGCTATTGTAGGTGATGACTTGTACGATTTCTTAATGCTAAACAAGTCTCATCACAAAAATGCATAATGTTATTCCATAAACCCTAGTTTATTGCATTGCACTCGCATCATGTAGCAAGCGTTGCACTAATACATGCTCCAATTGCATCATGTCATGCATATAGATTCCGCGAACGAAGAACCACCGCCGAACCAACCCGTCGCGGAGGAGCCCGAGGAGGAGCTGCACCCAGAGCCAGAGGACCAACAACAAGAACCCGACTACGCTCCGGAAGAAGCTACTGACCCTAGTGAGGAAGGTAGGCAGGACCATACTCTACCCAGCAAACAAATTATATTTGATGATTACGCATTTGCATTAGGAGTTGCTTGGAACCAATTGCATTAGACTCCCTGGCCGCCCTGGCCCTAGCACCTATACATAGAGTTCGTAGGACGAGTATGCCTAGAAAATTGCTAGGTACGAGTAGACACGAGTGTGTGGACTCGTCACGTAGGTGTTTTCAAAGTTACAAAAGCTTACAGTCATATCATTTATTATTGTTGCTCATGATTTAAATGGAGACTGGGCAGAGATTTATTTCAGTATATGCGTTCCATGAGGTTGCACTTTGAACTCCGCCCGAGTCGTATAAGGCCCGTTCGCTGTTCACCTATTGGTCGGCATAACATTGCTAGAGTGCTTAACCGGAAAATGGGACCGGTGAAGTCTTACCTGGGTTTGTCCGAAGTTTTCGAGGCTCCGCCCATCCACTTGCTGGAGGCCGATGGGCCCGGGGGCGCTTGTACTCGAGGGAGGGCTGACCCGGTGTGGCCGTGGTATCGCTCCTAAGGGAGGGCTGACCCGGTACGGCCGTGGTATCGCTCCTGAGGGGGCACAACCCGGGGGTTAGGTGGGGGCGCTTTGAATCTTGGGACAAGACAGGTGGAGATGGGGGCTATATATGGGAACGCGATGGCTAGTAAGCATATACCCCTGGCATGATAGTTATTCCCGAGAATTAAAAATCGATTCGAATCGCTGATGCCTACCAGGTGTGGGAATGCCAATGCCTTTGACGTTCAACGTAGTAATTACTTAAACTCTCGGTGTTTAATACTCATGGTTTTTGGAATACCACATGATTGAATTGAATTGTTTACATTACTGCAAGTTACAGTTGTGTTGAAGGTTCTATAAATGATGAAAACTTACTTTTTATGTTACACATGTTACTGCTTAAAACTAAAGGCTAAGGATCCACTTGCTACTAAGCCGTTTCGCGTCAGCCGTAAGCCAAGTTCCATTAAGACCTACTGAGTAATTAGTACTCAGGGTTTGCCCCCACATTTTGAGCGCAGGAATGGAATACATGGTCTGCACTTGCGTTGGAGGCGGAGCATGCCCTCATTTAGGATGAGATGACATGAGTGGCACGAGGGCAACATCGGTGGGCTCGATGTTGTACCTCTAATGCAAATCTTTTGGTGATAGCATGGGGACCTACAAACTTATATTTCCGCTGCGAGAAACTTTCGAACTTGCTACCCTATAACTTTATGTTGGACTTGTATTTTATGTAAAAACTGGTTTGTAACTAAGTCTAATTTTATACTACTCAACTGCCTGTGATGATGTATCTGTTGTGGCTCCATCGTGGGTCAGATGTGTATGATGTCGGTTCCTCTGGGAAAAGGTAATATCGGGAGTCGAATGACTCTTGACGGACGACCGGGTTTAATTCGGTCTAATCGCACTGTAAGCCAGAGGTGGCAGGTGTGCTTAGCCCGGATTAAATCGGCGGTTCCGCCACATCCACTGCTCCACAAAAATATCTTCTTCAAAACACCAACATGCAACCGTCACCTTTTCGGCGTTGTCGACCCCGCATCTCGCGTCCACTACCCCTAACTTGACGTCTCCGTAACTGACGTTACAGAACCAGTCAGCTCACCTGAAAACTCGCTGCACCCCAACCACTTGCAGTAATACCACCAGTAAGAACTCAGCAGACTCTCATCTCCGCAATCCAAGCTCTACACCACCAAACCCATTAAGCTCGTATTATGTTTCGATTTGTGTGTTTTTCTTGTTTGTGCACCAGGCCTTACCGGAAAGTCCGTTCGGCCTACCCCTCGCGGTATGCTACACGATGGTCTGCGCCCAATACGTCCGGCAACTGTTATATCAACCGCCTCAACAAAGTGAAAGTCAAGCCCACTGGAATCCCTACTTGATGCATAAATTTCTTATGTTTTGCAAACACAACCCTTGGCCTGATAATCACATAAAAACTTGCATGTTTTGCTTGCTAAAGTGACCCAGCAAAATATACAGCCATCTGAGCATATTTTAGAAATAGTGCGTATATGTGGGATTGTTCATTTAAGTATCTATCATAATCTTGATGCTAATAATGTGGAATGTGAAGGGTATGGAAAAGTGGACGTGTGCGTGGTTTTGAAATAAAATGGGGAAGAACCCCGGCAACCGACCTCGTCGGAATACGGCTACGCGCCGAAACAGCCATAAGGGCAGGGTATGAACGGGTAACTTAGCTACCTGCGGTTACCCCTTGTCCCGGGATTCGTGGAGAATACCGGGTAGGTGGATTGCTCGCGCTGTCGAGCATTGAAAAGTTGGATGGTTCTACCTGAGCTCTCCGTAAGGACCGTTATGATTTTCATCTTGCCTAACTCATTTAGTACAACCACTCGCTTTGTATGAGGCATTGGCTAGGCCCGAGCCGGAGTGGATAGCCTAGTAGCTTCTGTGCTGGCGCACAAGGGGCTAGGGGATGGGTGGTGTGCCAATGGGAGTACCGCGGGGTACTGCAGTGGCTCGGATGCCCGAATCCCTAAAGTTCTGCTAGGTGATGAACCAAAGGCAACGGCTTGGTTTGGAATTCGGGCAGTTAGGATGGTAACGTGCCGCTGAGTCCAACTTGTGGAAATTAGTACAACCTCTGATCAGAGTAAAACATATTCGAATAGTCCGTGTCCACTGGTATGGATGAGTTACGACTTGGTTCTTCAGTTAGCAGTTTTCATAAAATAAAATAAAATTGGTTTGGGATTAGATAAAAATAGTTTTTATTCAGCAGTGGATACTGAATGTATGGAAAATGTGTTGGCTGGAAAGCCATGTGCCACTTTGGACCGAAAAGTCCAGCGGCAAAGCTCTTTGGAAAAAAACTCAGTTTTCAAAAAGATTAAAACTTGACAACTATCTCAAACCTTGCATAAAAATATTTTTCTGCAAAACTATCTTAAGCTGCAGATATATCCTTGCATATAATGTTAGCCTTCTCAAATTCCTTTGATGAAAGGTGTGCTGCTAAGTACGTATGTAATCACCCTTACTCTTACTTTGTTGTTGTTTTTTTCAGTGCTATGGGCATATATTGGTCAGAGAACGAGTAAGGGTTACGTCCTGCCGTTGACGGCACTTAAGCATGCCAAACCTTATACTGCAAGCGACAGTATCGGTGTAGCCTTTACCTTAGGATGAGTATATAAGGTTTTGTCAATCCGTGAAAAACTAGATTTAAACTACTATTAATCAAGGATTAATCAATTACTAACTAGCTCTAACAGATCTAAACAAGCTTAAAAGAGGATTAAAACTACTCTAATTACACTCTAATCTATACTCTAATAAAGGTCTAATTACGATCTAAAAGGGATCTAAACTAGCCATAAAAGAGAGTCTAATTACTGATTAATCTATATCTAATCTAAATCTAAACAAAAGAAGAATAACGATAATCTAACTATAAACTAGATATGAGACTAAATATAACAAAAACTGGATATAAAACTAGACTATGGCATATATCAAATCATGAACAAGAGCTTGATAGGATCAAATCAAGATCGATAAAGATGCTAATACGGCTAAGGGATTAGCAAGAGATATGAGACAAACTTTTTATAAATTATGAACTATCCTGAGCATGGATCTAACATGAAACATAGAATAAACATGATCATGAATGTCATAGACTTGCTCGAACCTTTCCCCGGACTCTACTGTCACTAGTAACCAGGTAATCGACGAACTAGCAAACCCAAACCATCTCTAAGCATGAGTAGATTCAATCAACTAATTAAAGTAAAAAGATCTACTAAAAGACACGTGGATAAATCAACCCTAGCTAGGTCACATGTAGAGATGAAGCACTGCAAAGATATGGATCATAGATAATGTATAAACAAAGAACTAATAGTAAATAGACTATTTCATTGATCGAACTCAAGGTTTAACATAGTAAAATAAGAAGAACAGAGAGTTACTCGAGATACATTATGAACTTGAAGCCCATAGTTGTCGAGACGGACTCGACGAAGAACATATCGAAAGATGAACTCGAATCTCCCCGAGAATAGGTGAGGTCGGCCGACTCGGCCGACCCCCTCTATTCCTGCCTCCTCTCGCCGCCCCCTTTCGCCGAGATCTCCTCCTCGTCGAGTTACTTTATCGTGGACCCTAAACCCTAACATTGGAGCGCTGGCTTACAATGAAATCGATGTCTCTCCCTCTAGGGAGGCCATATATTTATACTCCGGAGAGTCCCCTATACATGGAATCTAATATGTCGGTTATGAGAGTCCTAATAGACCTATTCCTATGTATATACTAGAGTCTTGAAGGTTCTTGGGCGTCCATGAAGCTTCCTTGCTTGGAGAAGAAGTCCTCGTCTTAGTCCTTCCCGAAATCAGCTTTCCATATTCTGCAACCTTTAGTATTTTGTCCATAACTCCCTCATCCTAAGTCCTAATAATGCAAACTCGGACTCTAAATTGTAGAGATCGAAGAGATCTACAACTTTGGTATTCAAACTTTTTTTATTTGACGTCGTTAAGGTCTCTGAATTTGGCCCGCAAGGTGCTACTGGCCTGGAATCCGAAAATATCTCGAGATTTAATTGGAGTTGGGATTGGACTCTTGATAAATCTTCCTTATCTTCATATTCTTCATACTCAAGCAATCCTTAGCCACCGGGACTTTCTCCATAATGGGTTTGGGCCATCTTTTGGGCTTTAATTATCCTTCTTTTATTAATTGTCTCTCCTCCTTGGACTAGTAGCATTAATTCATCAATGAGAAGGCTTCTCAATTATTGCAATTATTCACCAGTTATTTGCCATTTTTCTGCAATATTTAATAATGTGCAAAAACAAAGAGCATTCTCGAAAACGAGGTTATTTGTTAGCAAAACAAAACTAAATCATAAGATTAACCTCTGAAAAAGCATAAAATCATGTAAAAATAGAGCATAAATTTAGTTCATATTTTGCGTCAACACCTGCTTTCCAACTGAGGCGTGAGGAAGATGGGCCTACGTTTTATATTCCGCTGCTTAGATTTTTAGGGTTGCGCCCCTTTATGATCCGATCTGTTAGGGCGGATCTGTATCACTCTGATGTAAGAACGTGATTACCAAATCCTGGGACGATAATAAAGCACGTTTTAGTTCCATTATGGAAACTGGGACGCTTCATTATGCTAACCGTTGACATGTGCATGGTTGTGTAATAGATCAAATTTCTTCTCTAAAAAATCACTCAAATTTAAATGTTGATTTCCAAAACTATTTTTTCAAAACTTATTTCAAAATACATGACATTTCTTCTTAAACTTATCAAAAATCCCAATAGACCTCCTTTTCTTTCCCCCGTTTCCAGCCCAGCCAGCCCACAGCTCCCCCGGCCTGCTCTCCTTCCCTCCCTCTTTCCGCGTCGGCCTGTAACCTCGGCCCACTTCCTCAGTCCTCACCCCGCGGGAGAGCCGCCCCAGCCCCACAACCTCGGCTCCCTCACCTCGCGACAGAAGCGCTGCCCCCGTCCCTGCCCCGGCCGCCGCGAATTCCCTTGCATCTACGCGAATCCGCGGCCAGCGGCCGTCCACCTGGTGCGCTGTCCCCTGGTGCTGACTCGACGGGGAGCCAAGGACATCGGTGAGCAATGCAGACTTCCTCCCCGAATCTCTGCTCTCTCATCTGACCGGCTCGGCTTCTAAGGAAGGCTCAAATAATTGGGTATTACTGGAAATAGGCAGGAATCACTATAGCTCCGCCCCTGCTTCACGATTTCCCCCTTTTTGCTTCTATACTAGGCACGTTTCTGGTTCCGGAGTTCCCAGTTCTCACGTGAGGTGCTCGACCAAAGCAGAACATCATGCAGGTTGGTAATCCCTGGCATATCTCTCTCGATTCGGTTGTCTGTCTGCACGGGGCTTATTAAGGCAGGAGTTTGGTAGAGGGTAGGAAACCTTACAACAACAAACGAGGGGGATCTGTTTTGCCATGCTTTCCCTGACCTGTTTTGAAATTACGAAACTCTTGGATGGAGGCATCAAATACAGTGAACTCAATCCCTTTTTGCCTGATAAATTTAGCGTAGGATGGATTGGACGTGCGGTTCAGTGTTTGGTGGTGGAATTGCTATTCTTTTTAAGCAGAACCAAAGCACTGGGCATGTTCTGCGTGCTGCCTATTGTTTTAGTGAAGTTACAGTTGTGTTTTGAGGCTGTCAATTTCGTATAAGATATATACTCGTATTGGAGTGCATATATTTTTACCCCAATTAGTGCTGGGGAGGACTGTAGGTATATGGGTTATTTCACATAACCACTGGTGTAATGGGGACCGATATACCTTCTGAAAGATCAAGAATTCGGTTTCTTTGTCTACTAGTTATGGACCTAAAATTCACCTGCGATTGCACACTTTCAGTTTTAAATATTGTGGTTCATTTCCTCGGCCGGTTTTAAGAAACTGTAGTGGGTATTGCCTTGTCTTATAGGGGCTTTACTCCCTCCGTTCCAAATTGTAAGGGGCTCTAGAGTCTAGACTTTGAATAGATTCATGTAATGTTCCATGTATGTGTTTGGATTCATCAGTATTCATATGAAAATGAGCGGAGAAAATGGGGGCCAACCCTCCCTTAAAATTTTGGGCGGAGGGAGTAATGTTTTGTTTCCCTTTCCTCTTTAAGCGCACTTTGGGTCAACTGGATCTTAGTCTTCAGAGTGCTACCTCAATAGCTAGGGTTTCTTTGACATTTGTACTACACTATTTCTAACACAATTTGCCATTTCAAAGGCTAGCGATAGATTCAACATAAACTCTCAGCTTGAACATCTTCAAGCCAAATATGTTGGTACAGGACATGCTGACTTGACCAGATTGTAAGTACTATGTTGTTTGTAACAAAATGTGCTACTTAACTTCTAAGTCATTGCCACTTAATGTTTCCTTTACTTACAGTGAATGGGCTGTGAACATCCAGAGAGACAGCTATGCCTCTTATATTGGCCACTATCCAATGTTGGCATATTTTGCCATTGCTGAGAATGAATCTATCGGAAGAGAACGTTACAATTTCATGCAGGTATGTAAGGCAGCTTGCCTCCACTTTTTGGCTAAGCTATTGCTGAATTTTTCTGTTTTTTAATCATTTGCTGTTTTTTTCATTATAGTCATATGTGAGTATCTAAATGCAGTCACCGTGTTGCGTCTGCAATTTCTTAAGTGCCACAAGTTCTAAGATGGGTTAACAATTCTATTCTGTTTAAGGTTTCTATAAAATATAAATCTATATGCTAAAGAATCAATATAGCCCCATCAGAAACTCGGGAGCTACTCAAAGAATTAGGAGCTTCCTTTCTTCCTGCTAAAGAGTTAAGACGATTGGGTAGAAACTAGAAAGCAGAATAGCTAAATGCCTAGTGCTCTGCGGTTTCCTTTTTCTTCAGACAGGGGGTCTTTCTACCTCCTAGGTGCTTGTATAGCTTTTTCTTCTTAATGAAATGACACGCAGCTCTTCTGCGTTGTTCGGGAAAAAAAAAAGATTCACAGTACATACAATGCAGAATGAATCACTAGCTATAACTATTATTATTAACTGCTCCCTCTATCCAAAAGTATAAGCAATTTTTGTTTGGTGACAAGGCTTTGACTAATAATTACTCAATTAATATGCCATTTTTGAGGTGCAAAATCATAATCACAAACTTTTGAATACGAATGTAATAACATCAATTTTGTGTCACAAAAATTATGTACTTATTAGAATAACTTTTGGTCACAGCGTTGTCCTTTTAATGAAATAAAATGCGTTATATGTTTTGAATTGGACAAAGGGACTATTAACTTGGCCATCTACATATATTTCCATTAGCCTGTAGCAATATGATCGTCTATATATTGAAATCCATATGAACTGTCTTCATAAAATAGAATTAAATTGCAGTTCAGCTGTCTTTCCTTATGCCAATCATTTACCTGTGGTGGGAAAGGTGAAAGTAATTATGCAGCTGGCGCATATAATTAGTAAATTGACAAATTTTACAATTGAATAGTGTATTAATTTTTCGATCAAATAATCATGCAAATGGTATATAATTAGTGGCAACCTACTGCGCTATCAAAATAGACATTTTGAATCACTTTGTTGAAGGGATGGGTGGATACTTAATGCATGTCAAGGGACCCTAGTAAATAAAACAAACATCTATAGGTTATATAGTTGCCTGTTATCTAAATAGTACATACAACTGAATATATGCACGGAAGTAGTTAATTATTCGTTTTTTTCGTAAGATAGGCAAGAAACTGCATATGCACTTTAATGTGTACTGTAGCTTGGAGATGATCTGATAATAGCTAATTCCGCAGACCTCAATACTAGACGATAGTTTTAAGTACCTAGGACCAGCCTTGGCCAATCAACTGCTGAAGCCAGCTCCATTAGTGATTATACCCACGGTATATCCATCAAAGGCTCAAAGCAGATGAGTGAGTGGACAACCATTTTGTTCAATGATTATCTCTATTTGTATTTGGATTGAATGTATTAACAAAATAAATGGAGACATAGCTAGTGTGGTCCGGAAGTGTGAAATCAACTCTGGCATTTAAAATTGTACATATATGAAGAACAGAAGCAGAACTGGAGTACACATAGTTTGATAATTAACCCCATACATTAGTGTGAGCTTGGCATCTGACCTTCCATCAGGAATGATTGGATTGTTGTGCAATTTTCGAAGCCAACAGTGTTAGCAGGATATTAGGATTGTCACTTGTATACCAGAAGTTTGCTGATGTTTATCCACGCCATATTTCATGGGCACCATTTTCATGTTTGACCGTTTCCTAACATTTGCAGTCAGATATTGCAATATAAATTTATTGATACTCTGTTTCTGTATACAGAAAATGCTGCTTCCGTGTGGCCTCCCTCCGGAGAGAGACGAAGATTGATGAGCTGGTGGATGTTTCCAAGGGTCTATGCTTTTGAAGTACCCGACTAGATTAGTTGTTACTATTTGCGACTCATGTTAAAGCGTGTATGCTTTCAACTTGTCTTCCATCGGCCTCTACTTATGATACATAAATGTTCGGAACTTGTATGCATTGTGAAGAAATGTTGGTGCTGTCTGTGTGTAGTATTTTTGTGGTGCGTTCTATCAACGTGAAAGAAATGTACTGGAAAGGTTGATGCCTCAGCCTGCAGTGCCTACGCCAATTTGTTCATCTGCAAACTAGCGGCACGTGTATCAAGTATTTGAATTTTGGAGTGACGTTCTTATGTCTAGAGAAGGCTGCCAGTCTCGAATTGGCAGTTTCTGGCATCAGGGTGGCAGGTTGGGTTCTTTTGATCACTTTATCAGTATCATTACTACTGATATGTGAGTTTATGAGATAGAACTTCATGCTTCACAGTAAAAAAAACTGAAAATTTAGTAGTATATCATTGTATGTTTACTGACGATTTACAGTTAATTTGCCTTGCATATGTGATTTACGAATAACGGTTTCTTGTGCTCTGGCCGATTTGGTGGGTTTCTCCTTTCTCAACATTGTTGGTTGCAGGACTCCTACGGAGGGCACACGCTGCGACACGCACCCCAGTCCCCCAGTAGCTATCGCTTTTGACCGCGTTGCGCACTTGCCAGATACAGAACCAGCTGAACAATAATTGGGTGTTGGGTAAGATTTACAATTTCAGAATAAAAAATCCATCCCCTGTGAAAATTCGGAATAAACTTAAATATATTAAACCTTTAAAAAAAATTTCTTTTCCCATTATAGAACTATTAGAAAAACCTTGGAATTTCGGATTTTTGTTTTATTTTGGCACCCACTGAAAAACTTGAAATTTCTGAAATTTCGGTCCAAAATTGTAACCCCTGGTGTTGGGTGGGGCACTAGGCTAAAACATTCTTGAACAACACAAATTGCACGTTGTATTCCTTTTTCCCCTACAAAAATTCACATTTTTGCATCCTTGTTCTTGTTCAGAGAGAAAATATAGACTCCTTTCATCAAAAAAGAAAATTTTCACTGTTTTTTTCCCTCAATGGCCCTGGACGGCCTGGAGGGGACGGTTCCACCAAAAGTACAGGCCCAAATGCCCAATGGACAACGAGTTGGGCTTTCTGGTGAACGTAGGGCCCCATGCCAACTCGTGCCTTTCTGCCCAGCCCAGGAACTAGCACTAAATTTGCCCTAGATAGCCCAGCTCTATTTTTTCTATATAAAAGGACCGATGCTTCGTCCTCGTCCTCTCCCACAGGCCGCCGCCAGCCTCTATCCGACGCCGCAGCTCGCATGGAAGGGGAGGAGAGCTGCAGCTAGGCTCTGTTCCTGCGAGCTCTCATCACAGGATACTGCAACCTTTTGTCCGCTGCGTCGCTCTTTGCACCTCTTGCGTTCTTATTCGTGATTCGTCTGGCCCGTGCTCTCTCCAATCGCTGCTGCACCCTCTTCTGTGTTCTTCGGCTCTTGGTTTTATTTCGATGGTAATGGATGTTTCTGGAAAGCGACGGGTGGCTCTGTGACACTTTGATCACATTGCGACCCCCGCAGCGCTCGAGCTCTTTCCTACAGCGAAGGGAAAACGCAGGATTTAATGCTGGCTGGCCGATGCTAATGGCCCTCCAGTTTGGCTTTTCTGTGACATTTTCTTTTGTTTTTGTCAAGGAACTTTTCTTTGAAGGACCTTGAAGAAATTTTCAATTCACTGATTCTGATCTGCCCTCGCGAAGAGCTGGAGCAAGTACGAGAATACGAACTGCTCCAGTAGCTCCATATTAAGTTTCGAATTTGGTAGGACCGTAGGAAGCATTCGACTATTTAGTATCTGTGTCTATTTTTGCATAACCAACAACTAAAATGGCATAAATGACGTATTCTTATTGCACTTATTAATTATAAGTCATCCTCCAAATTAACACGGGATATTATTTACCATTACCCGATACTTGTTTTAAGACGGGAAAGCCCGATAGAAGTGGGCTACTGAGCATGTGGACTTATCTTAGCAGCAACACAGTTTTCTCCGGCCCAACAATTTTCATGGGCCGAGAAAACTTGTCTTCCGCCCATGTTAAGTGTTAGCAACGAGGATTTTTTATTATTATGTTTTCACAAAAATAATCGCCGTACTCAAAAGGTTGCAAAAATATACCACTGTTGCCAATTCAAATGGAGTATTTAAATTCTGCGGAGTGAAGGTGAATAATCGTTTTCATCTGATTTGCCACTTATTCGTTTTAATATGCCATTTAAATGACTGTTTAGTTAAAAAGGTTAACGTTTAGGTGAACACTAAGACACAACTTGATGCCGAAATAATCAATAAAATGTTTATATATCATGTGAAAAGGCTATATTTCTATCTTTTATTTGCATATGATATCATGTGAAAAGTTATAATTTCTCTTAAAACTTTTGAAGACACGCTACATACGGGAGCAAATATATATCGCTAGCATAATATATTTAAAGAATCTTAACCTTTGTATATGGACCATTATATATGGGCTCGGATGAAGATAAAAATTACATAGCCCAATGAAATCTATATGGTAAAGCTCATAACCTTTTTGTTTAAAGCCACTTTGATGTTTGTTAATAATAAATGATGCAATAGACTTGGATCGTATATATATTTTCGAACCACGTTACAACGCAGGTGCTCATATTGTCATATACTCATCTCTGAGAATGCACACACCCGGTCCACGCATGTTTTTCATGTTTCCCTTCGTAGAGAATCGGGTGACGCGGATCGGAGGCTGCCAGCTCCTTCCGGAGAACGGCACGCTGTCTCATCCATTTATATATCCAAACGATATTTTATGGAGAGTAAATCAAAGAAATTACAGTTGATTCGTCTCTGCGCACTAGGATCGAAAGCTAACTGCAGGTGAAAAAAATTACAAAGCGTCCAAGCAGGGCCTAACCTATCTTATCTCTTCCCGTCCCCACTTAGCTTGGTCTAACGCAAGCAGCTGGAGGCCAGCTGACATCGATTAATCAAACCAACCAAACGCATGTGCACACTGCTGGGGTAGTTCACACTTCACACCAGCTGCAAGCTGGGCTGTGTTCGTAGTATTCCCACTCAAAGCTGGAGTTCTTTAGTCTACATGTCACTCCACATCCATCATTATCCATGGATCATGAGGGTCGTTTCAGAATAGGTCACTGGTCACCATCAGCCGATCTAACCCCGCGCAATTTGCAGGGGGTCACATCAGCAGGCCCTCTTCTGTTTCGTTCTCAACAGTGGAGGGAGAGTTGACATTGCATGAAACTGGGAAGTGTCACTGTCACCTCCCCCAAGTCCTCCCGGATCTCATCCATCATGCAATCTAGGCGGAGTAGATTAGATCCCGGCCTGGCCGCCGGCCGCGTCCCTTCATCTCTCACTAATCTACAAGCTTTTACTGTAGTATTAATTAATTAGGGGACGTGTTAAAAGCACATGATGAATTGCGAATGCTGCCGCATGGGCTCTTAATTTGCTCGAGCGCGTAATTTGTCGTCTACCTACTCTGATGGATGGATGTATGCCCCCTTCCTTCAGATTCGGCAACTAACCTTGAGGCTTTGACTTCTAGGCTAGCTGCTAGTATAAGCTCAGTATACTAGTGGTGGCTCTCTATAAAAGGTCCGGGGGCTCTCCTTTTCCCAGGACTCCAAGCCCAAATTTGGCAACAACGAAAACACAAAGAAATAAGGGCGCATCAGCATCAGGCACGGTCAGAGACGCCAAGGGGATATGGCAGCAATGGCAGCAGCAGGTACGCCGGCTTGTTCGGCATCTGAGCTCGTCGCCAGGGGGAGGGAGTCTGCTGCCGTGCTGCAGGCCATGCTCGGCCAGCAGCCGGCGGCCGGCGCAGGCGCAGCGCCCCACGGTCTGCGGGATCTGGCCGAGCAGATCCTCCGCTGCTGCGATCGGGCTCTCGCGTCGCTGCTCAGCGCCCACGCGGAGACGGAGGAGGCTACCAGCAGGAAGCGCAAGCCGGACGGCGAGCGCGGCGGCTCTGCTGTTCCTCCCGCTGGGATGAGATCCTCCAAAAGGATGAGGTTCGTTAATTATTTTTTGAGATCATTACCATTATCTTATGATGAAGCTGTAGTAACTACTAGAGTAATTAATAACCTCCTAATTAATCTGCAGGATGAGCCGTGGAGAGAGGGGGACACGAGTTGAGAAGAAAGGGACAATGGAGGATGGCTTCATCTGGAGGAAGTACGGCCAAAAGGACATCCACGGCAGCAACTACCCCAGGTTCGTTCCAAAGATTCCAACTTTATATATATAATTTCCAACTTTATATATATAATTCAAACCCCTCTAAATGCAATCGTCATGTATCAAAGGACAATCAGCGTGCTAATCAAACCACCACTAGTACTAATCCTGTGGTACGTACGGTTGATCAGGCTCTACTTCCGCTGCACCTACAAGGACGATCACGGCTGCATGGCCAGGCGGCAGGTGCAGCAGTCGGACGCCGACCCCTCCGTCTACCTCATCACCTACTTCGGCGAGCACACCTGCTGCCGCGACGGCGCCATCGAGCCGCCTCCAGCGCCATTCGTCATCAACTTCGGTTGTTCCAGCGGCAGCGGCTCGCCCTGGCCTCCTTCCTGTGACGACGACGACTGCATGGTGTCCGCGGAAACGACATCATCAGCTTTGTGCAATTCGCCGGAGGGGGAGGAGCTGCGAGCTGGCACGGGCGACGACGAGGCTGATGAGTTCATTGTCAAGCAGTCAACGCCAGTGCACGAGCCGATGGGCATACTCGGCTCGCCGGAGTGGGATGCTGTGGGCGGATGCTTGGACTGGGAGCTCGGCTACGACGAGATGAGCTCCTTCGACATTGACGGATTCTTCAGATACGACATCGATTACCTTGGCCTGCTGTAATAGAATTCTAGAAAGAATGCATGATCTGTGTTCAGAGTTCATGACAGATCATCGGTGTTGGTCAGGCCAAACGGAATATATATGTGGCTTAATTTGTGCAGTGTGCATGTGCTACTATGGGGTAGTACTATACTAAATGCAGATGAGTTTCTCTGTTGTTTTGTAGTTAAATTGAAGAGGTAAATTATGGCGTGAAAGATATAATAAATGGCGCGCGATCTCTGCGTGTTTTTCATATAGGAGTTACTGCTGTATGACACATGTATTTTGATATCGAAGTGTGTGTCTTTGCTTAAAAGTCGACACTTCACGTACAATATGATTCAGGGGTCGACAAAATTCTGTAACGATTGCTTCCCTGACGCGAGTCAGACAAGATTATTTTGAGTGTAAATATAATTGACCCTCATGGGATTGTTTTGGTTAATCAACAAAATGCCTAAAGGACCAATGGGATTTTAAGAATATTTATATAGAAAGTATTATACTCCTGCTCCTTCCGGTCATTAATATATGCCTTTTGTAATGTAATTTTTACTAAAAAATGTTATATATTAATGACCGGAAGGAGTACATAGCAAGAGACACAAAGAGACCAAGGGCATGTTTGGTTGCTGCCCTGGAGAAAAATTGCCTGGCCTGACACCTTCCTGAGATCTGCCTGTAGTGTGTTTGGTTGGAGCCCTCACTGGTGCAAAAGTTTCCTGGCCCAGGCGTACAAAATCGAGTGCCTGGGTGCTAGAGCAGCTGCCTAGAGAGATTCACATGTAATTAATGTGCTTGTCTGGGAAGCTTCAACCAAACAGTCCACCGTTGGCTAGACAGACAAAATGGAGTAGACTCACAGGCATGTTACAGGCAGCATTTTTTCTCAGGCAAGACGTCTGCCTCGAGTTTGTCTTGGAGGATATATATCATATATAAATTGTTGGAGTTCATTGGGCCTAGGCTCTTTTGCTTTGCAATAAAATTATAATAAATCTCAAAAGCACATCCATGCATGAGGGATGTGGTAGTCCCACATGGAAAGTAGAGACAGAAGGAAGCAACTTAAATAGAATGCCTCTTGCTCTTCCTTGGACGAGAGAATGAGAAAGTAGCTAGAGTTGTGTGCACCCGTGTATTTTTTTTGTGTGACTTGTGATATTTTCATCTTTATTTAGTTGCCAATTCCTACATTTAAATTCAGCCATATCTTGCTCAATAAGTACGGAACTGAATCGACCATATCATCGGTGAATTTATTTTCTTCCTTTTTATGCAACCAAGCACATTCATCTATAGATAAGAATGTGCGTTCTCTCCCTTCTACACACGCAAAAAGTCCAATCTGCGAGGGAGAATTTTATAAAAAAAGTTGGATATGTGAAATAACCTCAGGTATGGTATCTTATTTGTTAGCTATGACGTACGAGCTAATCAAAGTTGATAAAATAGGCCTTGCACGGATAATCCGTGAGCTAGAATTAATATTTTTTTAGATGCTAGAATAACATTGTTTATTTGGACAGGGACACTCCCATAAATAACGTTATTAAAAAAACTATTGTGGTTCAATCAAGTGAACAGAAATCGAAGACTGCAACAACCAAACTAGTGGGTGTTTTCCTAGAGCTTATAAAAGAGGGATGTGAAACTGAGCTTTGGAGCCAAAATAGTGTTCCTGATATGTTATAGTATTTATTAGTCACTGCAAGTCTGCAATAGACGGTACAACATTGCTATACAACTATGACCCCGTTTGGATAAGTGGAGATTCTCAAAATCTGATGCATATTGCCTCTTTTGCTTCCAAACACCACAAGATAATGTCCTAGATAGTGTAAAATCTCTACTATCTAGCCCTACCTTGATAATGGGAGATAATAGGCACACTATCCCATGAAAGAATCTCCTGGTTACCAAACAGGGCCAGGCAAATGAAGTCCTCAAGTTGAGATTGGGTCCAACCAGTGAATTTGTCCATATCAACCTGAAACACAAACAAGAATATAATCTCTAGTGAGAAAGCAGTACTTCAGCTAAACTCCATAACGTTCTAGCTATGACATCAACGAATGAAAGAACTCTACATCTATCTAAGAGGTCAATCACACTTGCTTTAATACATGTTATAATCTTACGAGCCACAACTTATGTTTTCTGATCGCTCAGCTCTTAGAGCTTTATTGTTCATTATTATACACATTTTCCCGTGCATGTTTAATGGCCATTTTCCCTTCGCATTGCATCTTCATATATTTTCAAAATGTGCTTCGTTGAAATTAATTAATATTACTAGTCCATCAACATGTGTTCTCGCACAGTGGCACAGGTTAGAGTTCTAGGAGATATAGATTTAATTCTTAGTAATATTAGAGGTGATGATTTTAACTCATATTTCGTAATGGCATTGTGGGTAATTTATATGCAAAGAAATATTTTATTTTATCTTTCATGATGATGCATTGGGTAATTTATATGCATATTTAAAGCTTAATTTAATTCATCTTTTATAATAGCATGGTGAGTAATTTGTATGTAAATTTAGGGGTTATTCAATTTATATTTTACAGTGTCAAGGTGGGTAATTTTATGCAAATTTAGGGGGTTATTTAATTCCTATTTTATAATGGTATGGTGGGTATTTTTTCTATACATTTAGGGATTATCTTATTTTATCTTTCATAATAGAAAGGTGGATGTTTTTTTAGAAAATACAATAGATCTGATGGCTACAATTATTAGAGATACGTGATGGACGGCCGGATATTTCTGATTTTTGTGAGAATTTTTAAGATTTATCTTTTTGAACCCGTCAAGTGATAATTAATATGATGGCTTTAAAAAGAGTCTCTAATTAGTAATAGTAAGATTTAGGCATGTTATAATTAATATTTTGCTTGGTTTACAGTTAAATTATCTAGTAGGCATTGTATTTTGCAGTTCTCATTTCTCATATTCTGCACACCCTCTCTAATATGCATGCATGTGCTCTATCGGCCGGAGTATTTAATTGATCGTTCTAAATTCACACATACATATCTGTGCCCGCTCAACTGTACTCTCTAATATGTATACACACTTAGATGCATGTTCTTAGAACGCTATCCCACGCAACACGGCGTGACACCACGTGATCGATGGTAATCCAATATGTATCGATCCAAAATTACGTTGCTTGCTTCACGTCACAAGGCTAAGATCACCATGGTGACGCACAGGGCCTGATGTCGCATGTGCCATGACCGGAGCATCAGACACGGACACAGGCACCTGGAGCTGGTGCCGATCGTGCCTAGTGGATGAGAGAACGTGGGCAGCAAATTAGTGGCATCTTGATTGGTGCGACACCAACACCATCGACTAATCCTCCTCTTCTTCTGGCTTGACTATTAATTTAATTACTATATTAGTATATATTATGTTGCAGCTTAGCTGTCATATATATATGTATCGATCCGCTTGCTTAAACATTATATTGGGCCAGAAATAGTCTGTTCACCTGTGCTTGTTTTCGCATGTGCAGCTCCATCACTACAGTATACTTTTTGAGATGGTGAACATTAGCAGGCTCGTACAGCCCAAGCATCAAAAGCCAACTATGTGTTTGTAGCCAAAGGCGTAATAGTTGGCCAGGTCCAACATACTCCATAATTCTCCCAATCCAACTTCCAAGAGAGGACACACGCAAGAACAAAAAAACCGACAGGGAATAACCACATGAGACACGAATGGGCCTTTAATTTACCATTTTTTTCCCTGTAAGAAAAACAGCGAATAGTCATTTGGAGATACTTACCGCTGATGCTACCCTTGCTGACGCAACAACGGGGAACCGGAAGCATCGTCACTAGCGCATAAATATTGCTGACGCACTAACAAATTGGCTTAGTGCTAAGTGTCACACATGGCTCCATAACTGATAGCTGGGCATCCTTACACGTTTGCAAAAGGCGACATACAGAAATACAAGTTCCCACTCACCAGAGGCCAGTTGACTTGGAGTTTTCACACCTAGCAGAGCTGCAAGCTAGAGTATAGTGTATCCAAAACTCCACGCGTTATGGAAGTTTCAAGTCACTCCAGATCTACCGATCACGTTTAATTGGGCCTTGGTCGATTAGCTGCTATATGATCCTATTTTTGTAAGGTCAGCAGGGCATCTTCTGCTTCGTTCGTCAGGGGACACAAGTAGTTGACTATATGCAACAACCGCATTATTGTTATCTACCGCATCAAAAAAATACATTGTGATATCATGGGTACATATTATTGTTCTTTGCTATAATTCAATCAATCTATGAATAACTAAACTTTGCAAAAAACACACATGACACATTCTCCGATCCCCTTCCGTTTTAGGACAGACGGTAACACGCGCGTGTGCCGGGCCGATTCCACGCCGCTTCTCTCCTCCAACTGCTCCGGGTTGGAAGCACCTGCAGCGCTGATACAATTCAGCTCTGACTGGCGGTTGAGAACGTGGGCAGCAAGAGGCATCTTGATTAATTGGCATCTCGTGCACACACAGGCTACAACCACCTTATTACCGCGGCATTGACTAATTAATCCTCCTACACTAGTATTTTATTAGCATGCATTGATTATTAGTTACCGCACTGGGACAAAAGGAACTGATCAGCGTAAAAAGTACAAAATGGTGACGTAAATTGTTGTAATTAATTGTCTGCTATCCCAGACAGTGTGTGTGTGTGTGAAGGTGTGTGAAACCATGTGGCGGACTGATCGATATGATGGTGGCATGCTGGCACGTCCACCGTCCAACGGGTTTGCTGCAAATCATATCACAGCAGATTAAACATATCGCCGAGACGCCGACATGGCTTCTTCATTCACCTGAGGCCTGTAGATATATACACGGCGAGGCCGGGACACGGGGAGATGGGATTCCACATTTTTTTTTAAAAAGCAACGCATACGCATCAACACGCTTGAGGTGATGTACGTCATGCTGCTGACGTAACCCAGGTGACGCAACGAAAAGTAGCTAATTAACTCCGTACATCATTAAGAAATACCATCCACGGATTAAGAAACGCAATTATTAGAGACAGTGCATACTGCTGGTAGCTACTACTTTCGGGTTTCGAAGTAGTAAATTAAAAGATTCCCATTGTTAAATATGGAGTCTGCCTGCTTCTGTATTGAAATACGAGCCCTAATTAAAAATCTAAGGTTTGCCATGAGTTTATAGAACAGCAAATCACGTGAAGCCCATATACGTATACACCATGCATTGAGAGCTTAAATCCACCTGCTAGGTACGATCCAGCTAGATCTGCAAGTGATTTTACCATCCTGGCTTAGCTTGTTAGCAGCATCAAGTCAACAGCGTGTCCATTAAACGGTGTAGGAAACCTGCAGTGAAAAGTTTTTTCTTTATTTCTGAAACAGTGAAACACCCATTCGATCTACGGAATTACTGGTGTTGACAGAAGACAAATTATGATGGAGGGGCATTCATGCACTGTTCAAGTTGCTCTACCAAATTAAAGCATCACAATCATCAGAGTGTCTTCTCCCCGGACCGCGTCGCAATAATTACTAATAGCATTTATCTCTAGTGAGAGGGACTATAGTCTTCAATATCGTGGTCAAACTAGCTAGCACCGTCCAAGTTGTTTATTCAAACCATATACTATATATGATCGTTTTATCAGGACAAAACATGGACGAGTTAAAGTAGGGAGAGAAAATTTAGGTGAAGATGGTGCCATCAGATAGTCCAAAATTAAAAGGTGCACCCTATGAAAATATGTTGTGCTCCATTAGTTGATGTAAGATGCATGGTGATGGTAGATTGATAGCTTTTCAAAAAAAAATCCATTATGACAGTTCGATGTGATAGATATACGTTTATATGCATATCTAATCTAGAGAGATGTCCTAAATCAACTTCTGTTTTACAAAATCATCTTTCCTATTACTACTTAATAGCATATTTTCTATTTTTCCCCAAAGGGCTCAATTTTTTTGTTTTGAAGGATATAAGATATTTTGAAAAGGAAACAAAAAAAGGCTAGGGGATGCAAAACGCCACGAGTCCATGGGTCTTATTGGTATTAGGACATCTTGGGGGATCTCTTATAAAATCGATCACACACCTACCTTCAATTTAAGATTTCTTCTTCTTCCGAAAATCCAATTTCTTTTGTTCTTTGTGAAACCCGCAAAATAAATGATGAAATCTTGATCCCTTTGAGAATATCTTTTGGGAATATAATCACGATAGATATTTGTGGAGCTATGGCTATTTTTTTGTTATTAATTGGATATCATGGTTGTATGGAGCTATGTTTAAAATTATGCAAAATTTAGAGATCATTTGATTGATTTTTAAGGTCTTCACATAAATATGTAAATATGGTGAATTATGTGAAGCATCAAGGTTATCGTAGACAAGAATTCAGCATACAGGTTGCCATACCATATCTATATCTAGTCTAGTTGTCCTGAGGAGACCGTTCTGTTTGGACCATCTCCTAGGAGACGTAGACACCAGGATCACCCGTCGGCTATCATATAGGCTTGTTTAGATCAACCATTTCCGATTGGATTTGAAGTGAAATGGAGGGGATTGAGAGAAAATTTAGTTCATTTCTCCCTCAATTCTCTCCAATAATCCCCTTCAATTCCAAAGGAGAATGAGTTTTGCCAAAGGAGCCCCTAGTGATTTTTGACTTATTTGGTTTTCTCCTGTTTGTTTTTATGCATGTTTTCTCATTACCTTAAGGTATGTTTGGGAACCTCGATTTCATTAGGGAAAGAAGGGGATTGAGGGTGGAAATAAACTTTTTTTCTCAATCCCCTCCGTCCCCCAATCCCCGTGGAAAATGAAGTATCCAAACTAGTCCTAAGAGTTTTTTAGTACCATTCCTATGCTTATTAGATCTGTTGTGACTACTGTATGAGTTTGGCGATTGAGTGGGTTTGATAGTTTATAAAAGAGAGGTTCTTGGATTAAATTTCGGTTAGATGCTAGGCGGCTTTGCTCAACTGCTGAGAATTTTTAGTCTTCCATTGGTACTTTGTATTTTTCATATATATCTAGTACTCTTTAATCGACAGACGATTAGTTTAAATCATTTGCCAGCATAAAAATATATACCAGGTTCCCTACATGCCCTTACCTCTCTGTGGTCAATGGTTGAGCGCTTTCTTACACAGACACAAGCTCCTATCCAAACCCCAGACGGCCAGACCCATGCTCCCAGCCAGCCCAGCTAGCTTCCATATTTTTGCTTCCTCGAGGATCCCCTTTGTCGACGCGGCCCAGCTCCGCGACGGATGTTGCCGCCGCCGCCGTCCTCCTCCACCTCCAGCCGGAGAGACGCGGCGATCCAGGACCTCAGGAGGGGCAGCCAGCTTGCGGAACTACTCAGGCAGCAGGTAGAACTCATCCCGGAGCCTAACCGCCGTGAGGCTGCAGTGGCCAACGTGGGCGAGATATCCATGGCCCTGGAGTCGTCGCTCTCCATTCTCCAGTCTGGGATGGTGTCCGAGGTTGGGGAGGTGGGCATGGCTGCTGCGCCCGCTGGCGCTGCCTACTCCTCTGACGGAGGCACCGGGGTAAAAAATGGTGGTGCCATTGTCTCCCGTACCAGAAGGGTGAGGCATCGACGAGGAAGGCATGGAGCTGAACTCCCAATGTGAGTCCGATCGCACACACACCTCCAACCTGTGGTTTTTATTGTGTTTACTCATGCTACAGTAAGTGGTGTTGAAACATATATCCTTCATGTAACTTTTGGGAATCTGCATATGAGAAAGCTTCTTACTAGTTTAGTTTACAGATCTATGATTTGGGTTTAAGGGAACTAATTAATTGATGCCATAATTACTGCTTTATACTTTAATTAGCTTACTTTTGAGAGCGCACGAAGAGAAAAAGAACGTTAGTTTATGCCTTGAGATTTCCAGATCTACACATCACGGAAGAAAGGGAAACTGAAGAAGACCAGGTGTTTCTAGATCTTGTTTTTTTCTCCAAGTTCATTTGAGAAGGCACAGGATCCACATGTGCTTCTCACATATATAGGCGTGTGACGTATTGCCGTATTGAGATCTATATTTCATGGTTGATTGGGTAGGAAAGATTGTATAGTTGTTTGTACAAGGTTGTATAGTGCAGTGAAATTATATTCCATTTCTCCTTCATCTTGTTATTCAGTAAGGAGATATTGACTGAGGCACCGGAAAACGATTGTTTCCACTGGAGAAAATATGGTGAGAAGAAAATCCTCAATGATGAACACCCAAGGTATGTATCTTTGGTGGAGTTTCATGGTGGATCATCCACGTACTCCTTTAATAAGTTACTTTAATTTCTGTCAAGATTTTGCCACCAGCCATAGATCATGAATAATGTTCCTCCGATTCCTCCCGTCAATCAATAGGGTGAATAATGCCTCTGTGTCAAAAAGTACACCTTTACAGAATATTCTCGCCTCGTCGTTTAATATGGTATTTACAATTTATTGTGGTAGATTTGGAGATCATATTAGCTTGATTTGCTTCTTCAGCAGCTTCCTCCTGCTTACACCATAGCTTTTTGGGGACGCTTTTGCTTACAGCATCAAAAACAACTTTTCAGAGAGACCTCTGATATCGGCGTTTATTAATGTGTACTCTCTATTAATTAGGTTCTAGTTATTGCAAATTTTAAGGTGGTTGGAAAAAATAAGAACTGTTCATCAGAAAAGATCTAACGGTTTACAAATAGGCGGTACCATGGTATGCCAAATAGATGAGTCCGTACTAAAAATGATAAGACCGGTACCTATATTTTTTATTTTTTTAATTCTACAACATGTATGAAGGTCTTTATAAATTAAAAAATAGTAGTATTGTGTGGTACCGATGTGTACTTTTCCAATCACCGTAAAATTTCTCTCTAGTTATTATGTATTCTTTTGCTTCACTAAAATTCAACAGCTACCTACTAAATAAGGGGAGTTAGCTTCCTGCTCCTTCCTCGAGGATATAACCCATATTGTGGAGTAGTTGGAGCTTAGGACCCCAAAAACTCGTTTTAGGCTGAAGCTAAAGTAAGGCCTCCTTTGTTTCAGCTTGAAATTGCAAACTGCAGCTTGCAGACTGTAAAACACCTTGGAGCTAGGGCCCATAAGATCGTAATGCTAGGGTGCTCGTTAATTATTTTTCTTTTTACCGAAGGGTCTCCTCCCACTCCACTTTTTTTATTACTTCCTTTTTTATTTTGGAAAATATATGTTTGCAAGATATTATAGTATATAATAAGTTTTGTCTGCAAAAAGTTGCACATATTTTTTATGCATATGTTTATGTAAACTAGTTTTCTAAAAGTTGAAAAGTTACAATAATAAATTTCCATAATAATTATTGGCCAGAAAAAGTTGCCCGCATAAGTTAAATATGATTGTAAATTTTCAAAAATGGAAATTTTGTAGAATCATTTTCTTAAAAAATACTCTAAATAAATTCTCATAGTAATATAGTATGATTGTAATCAGTAGAAAATGGGAGATAATGTCTAAATATTTATTAGATAGACATGTTCAACTGGAACTTTCACTGATTAGTTGTGCACTTGTGCGCCCCTAAGATTCATCAAGTATTGCAATATATAATGTTATTTTAAGTTGCCTGTACTCTGGTAGTCGGTCATGCATGCTTGATTCCTCAATGTATAATTATTAGTGTTATATCCTGATTAAAAATGTTAGAAATGAAATGAATGTGTTCATTCTTAAAATTTTTGATATAAATTTATCTGTATAAACTTGAACTTATGGGTTGAGCTATCCTATTATTTGATTTAATACTCTTCAAGATGGATTACCATTGAAGAAGCAAAAGTTAGCCACTGAATAGGTCGTCCGTTGAGAGATATCCTCTTGAGAAAGCAGACTCTATGTTATCCTTAAGGAAGCAGGACTTTAGAGCATGGCAATATGAAGATTTGGGTCGAGGCGCACATGCTCTCCACTATCCATGCATGTAAAATTTGTTTCAAACTCTTGAACACTTAATACAAAAATATGTAACTCTCCTACATGGCTACATATTTGGGGGAATGGATTTAGGCCCAAGTTCAAACATGATTTATTTTGTGTTTTGCACCTCATCTGAAAAATACATGTTTCAGATGCAACAAACGCAAACTAAATCTCTCTGTTTCTCACACACACATAAACAAGCGTTCACCATCCGCAGGTACATGAAATATCGTTTTCAGCCTGCCAATGGTTTACTTCTTGCTTATTATAGTAAAATTTTGCTTTGCAGACTCTAGTTTTATCAATTGCAAAAAGGCGATGATTGTTTCAAGATTTATGTTCACATGTTTGGCTATTAATTTGCAGGTTATACTACAAATGTGGTTACAGTGATGACCACAAATGCCCAGCAAAGAAATATGTGCAGCAGCAAAGCAACAACGACCCTCCACTTTTCATGGTCACTCTAATTAACGAGCATACATGCGACACTTTGTTCCAAGATGAACCCAATTCAAGCAGCAGTGCTTCGCAAGTTCTGGACTTCACAAAAGCACCACTTTCTCGCCCATTGATAGCCGCTACCCCACGGTTGAAGAAAGAAGAAGACAGCACATCTGTGTCTATGCAGAGATATTCGTATGATGAGCACTTGTCTTCTCCATTAACGATGATGCCGCCAGATGGGGACCAGGGCGATTTTTCTACAGAACCCAGGTGGCAATAGTCTGAGTGAGCGTGTGATAAACTCACCAATTTATCTCGTGTTCTAATTCCATGCAGCTAGTCAAACCATAATATTCCAGTGACTCAATGGCAACGTGATATTAAGCTTATTATTTGCACCAACTATGCATATTTGATATATGGGCGGTGTTCGTTACGTACATTTTTTTGCTGCGAAAAAAGGTTGATTTTTGGATGGATATATATGGTTTCTCTTTGAACATATCTCAGATCTCTTTATGTTACACATTGTTCCATCCGTAACTACGGTATCTGTATGAGTCAATTTCCTCGGTGCCATATACACAATAGGACTCTTTGTGTGCCATCGAAAACTGCATGCATTCCTTCTACCACTAGTTCAAATTTTGATCTTTACCATTTCTATCAAATTCTCGTTATTATTGAACTGAAGCTTGTCAAAGTTTTTATTTCCACGATTGACCAAATTTCCATCAACCTTCCTCCTATCTTCTCCAGCCAATGGTAGCTCGAAGCCTCGAACTAGCCTATACCATCATTAAACCTCTGGCAACCACGCATTGATCTTGCGGCTCTTAGCTCCTATCCCTCTGCATCTTTAGTGCTATGCGTGGTTGTGTCATCTCTGACACAAATTAAAGGATCGTTGCTCCTTAGGCCCTGCGAGAGTTCACGCTGGCGTGGCATTTCATTTAATGAGATTGAAACTCAAATGAAACTCTCATCGAGAACAACCTTATGAGGAATGCACACACCATCCTATTGTTCCCGCTAAAGTTCACGCTGATGCTGGGGAGAAGGGATATGAGATGATGTATGGGTTCCTGCCATGCACCGGCCCTGTCGCAGTATGTTGCAGTACTGGTGCGTAGCTAGGAACTTATTGCAGCACCAAATGGATCCGGCCTCCTCTTTCGTGGCACAACCATTGGCCCCAATTTAATCAATAATGCGATACTTGCTCAGCGGAATGCCACCACTGACTAAGTCGTCACCCTCAAGTTCCTCGGGCATGATTCATTGCTAAAATTTTGGCACTCCTAAGTTTTGGCAGGCTAAAAGTTTTCGCTATTTCTTAGTCTACTACCAAACGATTCCATCGTCTCACATTTCATGTATAGAGTTTTGGCACCTATTTCTGCCTAAGTTTTGTCATGCTAAAATGTGGGTATGACAAAAAAAAGTGTTAAACCAAGCAAGCTTGTCATGCCTCCAGCCTCACCATGTCCATGTGGCTCTACCCTAACCTAGCCAATTTCCACCAGCATCTGTTCCTTACATCCTCGCCACTGCACCTGATGTTGTGCAAGTTCCTTCCTACCACTGACATGTAGACCCAATTTGGCAATGAGAGAGAGAGGCCGATGTTTAGAGGGGGAAAAAAGGCATGGCCATAGTGGTTATTTCGTGTCTTAGAAGGTAGGACTTTTAAGAGGGTGGCACATGAGGCATCAAGATTTGAATCAGTGACACAAGGTGGGATAATGTGAATGTTTTAAGTGGAACAAAAGAGAGCAACAACTTCTAATGACATTGGCAAAATTGACTCTAGAGGTATCCATGTATACAACACGTACGTAAGGGAAGAGTTTTATGTAATATGTAGTCCACTCCCTTGGCTGCAGGTTTCTTTTGCCGCCATTAGTTTTTTTTTTTTCCTTTAGGAACCGACAATGATAAGATTATCACTGCTTGATTGGAAACCGGCGATGATAACCGAAGCCAATTACTACCATTTGTCCACTGCCAACTAATAAAATCGGTTCCTAGGGGGGGGGGGGGTCATGAACCGACGAAGGTTACTAGCATGTTTTATTTGGAATAGTGATTTTATTCTTCGTGTGACATCGGTAATATGTCTGGGTTTTTTTGGATGAAAGGAGGGCAGGTTTGGATGGAACCCTGGGGCTGTTGTCTGGCAAAATCACCTGCCTAGAAGTTGCCTGCTAATGTGCTGCATTTTGCCTGCTAAGCCAATGATGGCATGTGCTGTTTGGTTGAGGACTTGCAGGAATCAAAGAGGATTCTTCACCAGGCAGCGTTGCCGGGAGCCAGGCGATCGATTTTGGGCTCCTGGGTGAGGAGCCGTTGCCTAGACCAAGCAAGGAACCAGGGTCGCAACCAAATGTAGTCCAGGCAGGTTCCAGGAGCGTGGCAGGCGAGTCAAACTTTCTCCAGGGTTGTATCCAAACAAGTCCTAACTTATTGATGATATCGTAACGGTGGAGTAGTCTGAAAATCCACACACACCACAACAGACATGGATGGCATGACCTCCATATCATACCACACAGGCCAGTGCTGGCCGGTTCCTAAAGCAAGAGAGGATCGAGTGATCTAGCTGGAACCTATGCACTGTACATGTTCATTTGTATCGTCACGTCCACTTGTCAGGTTTCGTTTGAAAAAAAAAAATCCCCTTCGGGAGTACTCCCGATTTGACGCCACTGATTGATAGCACTTGAATCTGCATGGAACGAACCAGTTGTGTCAGGATAAAGCTTTGGATCCTTTATTTGAGGCCGCGATATTGTATATATCCTCCCTCACTCGCCGGAGTTTTATATCTAGAGTGGCAGCATCAATCAACAAACCCGGAGAGTTTCGCGTCAGGATGCATGAATCACTACGTTAAATAGTGCTCACACAACCTTGTTTTGGCTGGCATCGATGGAGCACCGTACCACTAGTACGTAGTATCAAAATAGCAACATGGTATTAACATAAGCTGCAGGTCAAAAAAAAAGCACATAGTTGTTTGCGCCCGTGTAGATCGAGCAGGTGGCAGGGCGGCCGCCGTAGGTTTCTCTATTTCTGTCCACGTTGAACACAACGGGAGCAGGAGTAGAAAACAGCAATAACTGACCGCCCTGCCTGATCTGACCCCGCGGCAGCGGCGCCGCACATGCACTGCACTTCGCCTCCCCTCTCTGCCCTCGTCGCATGAGTCCGCGCGCTCGACGCCGCGGCACCCGCCCCCAGGCCGGCTCACGTTCGACGGGAGGCTGCACCCGGCGCCGGGAACTGACGATGCTATCTGTCCGTTATGCCGACGAAAGAACTGGACACCGGAACGTGGGAAGCAAAAGATCAGCTCGATCCATCGGTGCTCTCTGGTTCGCGGTCCGTTTCCCAATCCAGCGTGGCGTGGCGACGTGCACACTGTCCCATTGACTCGATCTGATTCGCTGAAGAGAAGCAGTACCTATAAGGTCACACAGCGGAGCGACACTACTGTACGTATACGTAGTAACCAGCTCTAGTGGGCAAAATTCACGGTGCCACGGCGATGGCTGCTGTCGGAACTTCTGCCGCGTGCAAGGCCATGGCTGAGGCGCGGGAGGCGGCCGTCCGTCTCTTGGCCCTCCTCCAGGCCACGGGCGCGGATCCTGGCAGGCAAGAGCTCGCCAGGCAGATCATCTGCTGCATCGACCGCGCACTGACCGCCGCGCGCGGCGCCGGCGGTGACGGTGAGGGCAGGTCGTCGGAGCAAGGGTTGGCTGCTCGGCCTCCGGCCGGGTCCAGGAGAAGGTACGTAAGCGCGCACGTACAACTCCGTGTACATCTTCCTAACAATTAAAAAGCTACAGTGTACTACTACTCTGATCAGACATCAGAGTGTATGGCGTGTATACGGATTTGAATCTTGTACTGACGTGCTGCTCTAACAATTTCCAGGCCGAGGGGAGGCGCAGAAGCGCGGGCAAGCATCGTAAGGCCGACAATGGACGACGGCTTCGCGTGGAGGAAGTACGGGGAGAAGAGCATCCACCAGCAAAGCAGCCCGAGGCTCTACTTCCGGTGCGCCTACAAGGACGACCACCGCTGCGGCGCGAGGAAGCAGGTCGAGCGACAGGAGGAAGACCCGTCCCTGTTCCGAATCACCTACTTCGGCGACCACACGCCGGCGTGCCCCAGGGACACGGCGCGTGTGGCCGAGGCGGACGGCGGCGGCCACTTCGTGCTGCAGCCTTCCTTGTGCAGCTTCGGGCCGTGCCTGCAGGCGGAAGCAGGCAACGAGCGGCCAGCGGAAATGGTTGAGTTCGTCGCAGACGACTGCTGGGACTGGCCAGTGAAGGATCAGCTGGAGGACTTGGCTTCGTTGGGTGTTTCGTTGTCGTCCTCAGGAGGGCTGGATTCTCTGGGTACCAATCACCTGGAGGAACTCCTCAACTACAATGTTGATGCGTTCTTTAGGGTAGAGGAATGATTTAGGGTTGATGAGTTCTTTGCTCCTAGTAGCCTTTCATTGTGCTATGGATTTGAAGTAGGATAACACCATGCTTCATCACTGGTTGCAGGAAGTAGGTAGCACCAGCGAGACTTTTTTGGAAGTTCGTAGCACCATGCACCAGTGTGACCTTTTAAAATGTGATAAATAATTTGGAGTGCCATGATCAACATTTGACTTTAGGGCGTTATTTACCATCTTAATGTGAACTGTATAAGTGGATATTTGGACTTTGTCGGTTTCCATATCAATTCGGACTATTTAAGTGGAGTTTACGACTGCATAGATTGAAATTTGCCTCAACTGGATGTAAGTTATGAACATGATATTCTGCTAGCGGAGCTCATTTGCGGTAGCTGCTCATTTGTTTCTTATATTCTAATTATGTTAGGAATGGAAAAAAATGATATCTTAGTGCAAATCGAATTAGGAAAGTTGAAAAGTAATCTATTTCCGAAATTTCAATCGATTTTCATAGAAAAATTTTGGATTTTTCCGGCCATATTTCTTACAGCGTTTGGATTTTTACCCAGTTTAGTCCGCTCTGTTTTCCCTAAAGGAATTCCGAAATTCACCAAAATTCTCGAATTTCGGTCCAACCGTTTAGGGCTGAGTTTGTTATGAAAACGAAAGCTTCAACTTTGTAGCGCCCTCCTTATCTTCTTCCACGAGAAAGAACCCTCGTTGCTACCTCCCTTCCCCGTCAATGCCTCCCCGGCGCCACGACCTCGTGCCCCTCTTCCGCTGCCACCACCTACATCCACCGGCTCCAAACCCCTCGCCACTCCACCCCGTGCTATGCGCCGCTGCGCCGATGCCGCCCACTGCCAACCAAGCCTTCGCTCTTCCTCGTCGTTGGCTCTTCCCAACCGCCATCCATGCCGCCCTACCAGCGGCGCCTTGGTCGCTGGTCTCAGCTGCCACCTCACCCTGCCGCCCATGGCCATCCCTCTATGGCGACGGGTGATGACGGCTATAGCGGCGCTCGAGCCCAGTGGATACTAGAGGAGGCGAGAAGAGCAAGATGGGCCGGTTGGGTTCTCTTGGGCCAAATTGAGGAAGCGAGTGTGTGAATGTGGAATCCGGTCCTAGTGGATGGGAAGATCCTGTCGATAGGATACTTACCTTGTAACCATGCTCCCCGCAGACCACTTGTGCCTCGTAAACTGTCACCAAACCCGTGGCCGCCGGCGAGATCAACCGGGACGTGAGTAAGATAGATGGATCTCGTAGGAACGGGAGGAAGCAGGAAGCCCCCTTTACCCGAGTCTGTGTTTGTTCTTTTCGATCGATAGGTTCCAGTTTGTTACACGCCGGGTATCATAACCATGGCAACCTGACCACGCAGGGTCGTCCACCCGGAAACGTAAAGTTTAAACTCGCTAGACTACGTTTTCCCTCTTACAACGTGTACACAACCAACATGTCACCTACAGACTATATCTTGGTGACATCACCCCCGCCTTGAGAAGAAGCTTGTCCCCAAGCTCTAGCTGCAGGAAAACGTGTGCGAAGCACTGTATAATCCTCCCATGTGGCTGCATCTTCTGGCAGATGTGCCCACTTGATCAACACTTGTGCTATTGCTGCATTCCCCTTCTTCACCAATCGTCGTTGCAGAATCTTCTCAGGTTCCAGGTTGTCAACCTCCAATTGAATGGGCTTTGGAAGTTTTGCAAAAACTGGTGCATGGTTTGGAGTAAATGGTTTCAACTGAGAAACATAGAAAACAGGGTGAATTTGAGATCCTTCCGGCAACTGCAAATGATAAGCTGCCTTGCCAATCTTAGCCAACACAGTGAATGGTCCATAATGCTTCAAAGCCAATTTTGGACAAGGACGGTTCACCACTGAGTGCTGGGCATATGGTTGGAGTTTTAGAAGCACTTGTTCGCCTTCTTGGAACTGCCTGTCAGATCGATTCTTGTCAGCCTGATGCTTGATACGGTTTTGAGCTGTCTGAAGATGTTGCTTCAGCAGAGTAGTGAACTGCTCTCTTTCCTGAATGAATTCAGCAACTTGGGTACTAGAAGTAGCAGTCTCAGTAGGAGCTTGTGTGAGATTTGGTTCATAGCCATATAGAGCCTTGAATAGAGAACATCCCAGAGAGGAATGAAAGGAAGAATTATACCAGAACTCAGCTAAAGATAGCCAAGCCTTCCATCTGGTTGGTGTTTCATGGACAACACACCTCAGATAATACTCTAGGCATTGATTAACTCTTTCACTTTGACCATCTGTTTGTGGGTGGTAGGCTGAAGTATAAATCAATTTGGAATTCATCAATCTGAATAATTCCTTCCAAATGTGACTGACAAAGATTTTATCTCGATCGGTAACTATAGATTGCGGCAAGCCATGTAACTTCACCACATTGTCCAAGACTACTTTAGCCACTTGAAGAACAGTGAAGGGATGCTTCAATGCAACAAAATGTGCATATTTTGTGAATCTATCCACAATAACTAATATAGTGTCATAAGTTTCAGATTTTGGAAGACCCTCAATGAAATCCGTGGTCAAATGCTGCCAAGCCCCTTCAGGACCTGGAAGTGGCTGGAGGAGTCCTGGAGGCTTGATTTTCTCATGTTTGGACTGTTGACACAGGGTGCATTGTTTCACATAATTTTCCACATCATTCCACATGCCCTTCCAATAACATCCCCTCTTCAGTTTGATGTAAGTCACTTGGATTCCAGAATGGCCGCCCATAGGACTGTCATGAAAAGCACTGATCAGCTTGGTTCTTAGAGCCGAGTTGTCAGCTACCCAAATCTGCTGACCCTTTTTTATGACCCCTTGGTGCAATGTTAAACCAGCATCATTAGGACTATGAACTAATAACTGTTGTAATAGATCCAGTGCTTTAGTGTTGGTCTGATAAGAGTTAACAATCTCCTACAGCCACAAAGGTTGGAGCACAGAAACTACTTGAATATTCATGAGGTAGCCAACTCTAGATAAGGCATCAGCAGCAAGATTTTCTGTCCCCTTTTTATAAGTAATCCGAAATTGTAACCCCATCAATTTGGCCATAGCTTTCTTTTGCATTTCAGAATGCAAATGCTGATTTTCCAGATAACAAAGGCTTTTGTGATCAGTTCTAATAGTAAATTATTGCATCTGTAGATAGGATCTCCACTTATCTACTGCTAGAATCAGTGCCATGAATTCTTTCTCATAGATAGAAAGCTTTTGATGCTGTGAAGCTAAAGCCTTACTGAGATAAGAAATCGGTTGGCCCTATTGCATCAAAACTGCTCCGATTCCTGTGTCACAGGCATCTGTTTCCACTTCAAAAGGTGCATCAAAGTTTGGTAAGGCTAAAATAGGTGTGGATGTCATTATGTGCTTGAGCTGCTTGAATGCAGAATCTGCCTCGACAGACCACTGAAAATTCTTTTTCTTAAGAAGTGTTGTCTAAGGCTTAGCCACAATGCCATAATTGCGAACAAAACGTCTATAATATCCAGTGAGTCCAAGGAAACCCCTCAACTCTGTCTGATTAGTTGGTGTAGGCCACTTTAACATGGCAGCAGTCTTCTCTGGATCTGTGGCTACCCCTGCCTGAGAAATGATATGTCCTAAATACTCTAGGCGACTTTGAACAAATGAGCATTTAGAAGGTTTAAGAGAGAACTGGTGGTCTCTCAGTGTCTGAAACACTTGTTGCAGATGTTCAATGTGAGAGGACAGTGAAGGACTGTAGATTAGGATGTCATCTAGGAAAACCATGACAAATTTCCTCAAGAATGGACTGAGTATAGAATTCATAGTACACTGAAAAGTGGCAGGGGCATTTGTTAACCCAAATGGCATGACTTTGAATTGATAATGGCCATGGTGTGTCTTGAATGCCGTCTTGTGCTCATCTTCGGGCTGCATTCTAATTTGGTGGTACCCAGCTCTCATGTCAAGCTTGCTGAAATACTTGGTGCCATGCAATTCTTCTAGAATTTCTTCAATTACTGGCATAGGGAACCGATTCTTAATTGTAATCTCATTTAGTTTCCTATAATCCACACACAACCTCCAAGTGGCATCTTTCTTCTGGACCAAAAGCACCGGGGAAGCAAAAGGGCTACAACTATGTGTAATCAGTCCAGCCTCAAGAAGTTCCTTGACCTGTTTCTCAATCTCAGTTTTATATAAAGGAGAATATCTGTAAGGCCTAGAATTTACTGGTGTGTGCTGAGGTTTCAATGGAATTGCATGATCATACACCCTTGATGGCGGTAATTGTTGAGGTTCCCCAAAAATGTCCTTGTATTGTAGCAGGAGAGGCTGCAATTCTGCTGGTACCTCTGTCACAGTATTGTCAGCAATAGGTGCCACCACTGCCAGTGACCAAATTTCATTTCCCTTGTGCCACTTATGCACCTGTTCAGGAGATAGATGAGGTAATTCCAATTGCTGCACTGGTAGTACCCCCTGAAGCTTGACAGTCACATTTTTCTCTGAAACTCCATTGTTTTATTTTCCCAATGGGATGCCATGGGACTTCGAGGTTCCAACCAGTCATAACCACAAATTGCATCATATGCTCCCAAATCCAGTACTCTCATAGGAGTTACAAATGTATGCCCTTGAATCCACCATTCCACCTGAGGAACTTGGTGTGTACTCAGTAACAGATCTCCATTTGCCACCTTGACTTGGACCGGAGATGTGGGTACTGGACACAGTCCCAACCTCCGTACCATAGCAGTATCAATGAAACTACTCGAACTTCCAGAGTCAACCAACATTAACATGACCTTGTTTTTAACTAGACTCGAAGTCTTATACTGTGCTCACTTATAGTACCAGCAATAGCATGAACAGAGAGGGTGCATAACTCCTCTGGAGAAGAATCTTCCTCTTCAAGGTGTCGGATATTATCTTCAGTGAGAGGCATGTTTAAGTCTTCCACTGTAAAAGTGTGCAACTGAGGCTTGGCCCTTTTTGTACATTTTTCCAAATGTGATGTGTTAAACACTTCGCCACAGTAGTAACAAAGCCTGTTGGCTCTCCTATAATCTCTGATTTGGCGTTCTCTAGAGTAATCCACAACATTGTGCTGGCTCTTGGTTTCATGTAGAAATTGTGCTTTGCTAGTGGCTGCAAACTGTTTGGTAGCCCTTGAATTTAGATGTCTCCAGCACATCCTGCTGAATTTTGGCCAAGAGCACTGCCCTATCTACTGTATCTGACACCTGGGACTTTACTGCAGCTCTAATCTCTGGTTTAAGACCCTGCACATAATGAGTTACAAAGAACATCTCATCTAGTTCAGGATTGTACGTGGATGCCTGATACCTGGCTTTTTAATAGGAATTGGTATATTCATCAACAGAGGTGGATTGCTTCAGTTCCATTAGTGCTGCCATAGATTTCCTGTAATCAAAGGTGCCAAACTTCTCCTCTATTGCATCCATAAACGTGGACCATGACCCCAAACCATGTTGCAACTTGAAAACATGTAGCCACTTAGCTGCTTTACCTTCCATATGCAATGATGCTGCAGCCACCCACATGGTCTCACTAATGTTAAAAATCTGAAAGTACTGCTGGCATTTGTCCTTCTAGATTCTTGGATTTGATCCATCAAACTTAGGAAAAGACATTTTGGGCATAGCTGGATTATGATTCCGGTGATGGGAACGATTGAAAAGGTTCTCTCTGTGATGATGTCTCGCTGGAATCTGATGAGGTGCTGTATGAGGTCTCCTTGAAGTTTGATGTTTCTGCTTGAAAAAAATCAGGATCTAACCGTTGATCCATCAGAGACACCTGCTCACTATCAGGATCATCATCATACACCGGCTTTTGATTTTGCTCCAACGTGAATTGGGCTACCACTCTTCCAGTTTCCGCGAGCTGCCTACTCATAATCACCTGATCTTTAACTGCTTGATCCAATACCTGAGTGTTCAACTCCAAATGGGCCTGAAACTGACATTGATTGGTGTCCTTGGTACTCAGCTTCGCAAAAATCAAATCAATCTGGTCCTTCGTGTCTACCCATTGTTCGTCCTGCTGCGCCTGCCGTGATTCCATGGCAGCCAAGACTAACAATGTCTGTGGGGATGGTTTGGGAGGTGCCGTGATGACAGTAATGATCAAAATCGCGATCTGGATTGCTGACCCCCAGAGAAAGCCGAACACAACAGGCAGAATTTACCTTGCCCCGCGATGATGTGCAACGCGGATCTGCCGCTGCCGAACCCCACCGATGCCTTGAGAAGCTGCGTCCCCGCCGCCAACTCGACGCTGGAAATCCGCGGAGAAGACGAAACCCACGCCGAGAATCACTGAATCTGAAACCAAATTGTCACCAAACCCATGGCCGCCGGCGAGATCAACCGGGACGTGAGTAAGATAGACGGACCTCGTAGGAACAGGAGGAAGCAGGAAGCCCCCTTTACCCGAGTCTGTGTTTGTTCTTTTCGATGGATAGATTCCAGTTTGTTACACGCCGGGTATCATAACCATGGCAACCTAACCACGCAGGGTCGTCCACCCAGAAACGTAAAGTTTAAACTCGCTAGACTACGTTTTCCCTCTTACAACGTGTACACAACCAACATGTCACCTACAGACTGTCTTGGTGACATCGACTCGTCGTCCTCGCCGATGTAGAGGTTGAAGACGCTCATAGGGTCGCCGGCGGTGTGGTCGTGGAGATGGGCGGCGGGGATAACGTACGTCTCGGCTCGGCGGCCGACAGGGCGAGAGCCTGCACGAGGCTTTTCGATCTGCCAGCAGTGGCTGGGAGTGAAGGACGTTCCCGATCCGCGCGCTGTGGTGACGGACCCGCGGGCTCGGAGGAATCCCACGCTAACGACATCGCAGGAGAGGCGAGCGACACGCGGAGACGGCGGCGCGAACTCCCACTCGAGAGGCGCGGGACGGATGACCCCTTCGATGGCACGTTGGTTTGTGGAGACGACGTCGTTCGCTACCGGCGTCGACGTCTCGGGGGAGCGGAGAGGGCTAAAGCCTGGAGACGCCCGCTTGAAGACGCGAGCTCCGAACCCCACGGACGCGCGGCCACTGTGGGTATGAGATGGCGAGAATCGGAGCCGTTGCCACGCAATCCGCAGAGCCCCGTGCCGGCGTCGGGGACGTGGTGGCGAGCGGAGGCCGGAGGAGCAGGGAACCGACCCACCAGAACAACGGTGGTCGACGGTGAAGCGATAGGGCAGCCCACGACCGGATGGGCTGGGCGGGTGGGCTGACCGACCGGAAGCACTAGTCCCCGACACCCGGGTAGCCCACGACCACAACTCCACAAGGCCCGCGAAGCTTTTCTTGCCATCAAGTTTCCATTTTTCATTTTTTTTCCCCTTCGTTTTCCTGTTCCGCACGTAGTTTAGTAGTAGGCCCACTAAACAGGATTTTTCATTTCTACTCTCATGCGCAGCTAAATAGGAGTCCTCTGTCGTTTCGTGACTCCGCTAAACTGCCACCGTGTTTTCGTGGCAGTGAGCACATTGATGATTCCCGCTCAACTGGTGTATCATGTGATCCCACCACCTACTTCTATAGTTCTATGTTCCACTTAAAATGCATCATCTACACATCCATATCTTTGTTGAATTTTCAATTTTTCATGTGCATATTATGTGTTTTTAAGTGGGAGTAGTGAGCATCTGGGGTGTGACTTGTGAGCACGGCATCGGTCCGTGGGGCAATATACCATGTGATGAACTTCTGCTGCAGCATACTGCTGCTGGTGTTATCACAATGATTATTTGAACCATTAACCATACGACATAACTGGCATTTGAACTATACGACACACCAGGCATTTGAAATATAAGACATGCCTGGAACAGTGGAACATCACATACCAGGCTGAGATGTGAAGTTCCAGAAATGATGAACTTTTTGAAGGAGTATAGCATAGTTTCAGTATCAGCCTAACTACCCAATAACAGCATTAACGAAGTGACAAGTCTACCTAGTCTCAATGAACAGCCTTTTTTGGACGCATGACAAGTTGTAGCACACTCACACGAGCCACGATCTTAAGTGCAAAGGGTCCCTCCAATAATGTAGAGAAGCAATAGCTTTACATCCCTAAATAAACAAGCTAAACTCACTAGCCCAAGTCCTAACATACTTTCTGACCGCACTTTCCCCCTCTCCCCATGTATCTACCCAAAAATGAACGGCAAAGGAAGGAGAAAAGAGAAAACTCTTAAATGGATCTCAGACCAGATCATCCTCTGGGGTACCCTGATGACTCCTCACCATCTCAAGCATACTGACCACCTCAGCCATGTCTGGCCGTTGGGAGGGCACCTGCGACATGCAAACCAGCGCCAGCTTTGTGATCAGTGTGGCCTCGTCCATTGAGAATTCACCTGATAGCCGTGGATCCATGCACTCCTCCAGCCTGTCTTCATCAAGCACACCCCTGACCAGATCAGAAAGCACAATGACATCATCTTCCAAGTACTCAACGGGCCTCCTGCCTGTCAAAATCTCAAGGACCAGCACACCAAAACTGTATATGTCACACTTCTCTGTGATCTTGACCGTTCTGCAAGTGAACTCAGGTGCCATGTAACCCAGCGCGCTCTGGATCTTGCTGCTTAGCACATAGCGGTCCAGCATTGGTAGCAAGTTCACGAGGCCATAGTCACCAACCCTGGGCTCACCATTTGTATCCAGCAAGACATTGCTGGACTTCAGATTGTAGTGGATTATACCAAGGCGGTGCAAGTGCACAAGTGCACGAGCCACACCAATGATTATGTCAAACCTCTCCATCCATGAAAGCGAGCTCTCTTCTGAGCACTCGTGCAAGTGCTGATGCAAGCTCCCAGCAGGCATGAATTCATATATAAGGAGTTGCAGTGAGGAAGTCCAGTAGAAGCCTCTAAGGGTAACAATGTTGTGGTGACGCACCTTACCTAGAAGCTTGACGTGCTGCTTGAACTCATCCTCTGACTTTACCAAACTTGAAACTGTCAGCTTCTTGATGGCCACTGGCTGGCCATCTCTGAGCACTGACTTGTAAACAGTACCAAAGCCTCCACGCCCAAGCTCACAATCCTTATTCAGCAATGCATGCCCATCAGTACTGAAATCTGAGCTGCCTCGGCCAAACATGACAAGCTTCCCAGATTTGGCCTCATTTTCTGGAGATTCAGCTGACTGGCTATGATAATCATCTGACAATGCAGTAGGAAGCGCAGAACGGGACGTTGCACGGGTACGGAGGTTGAGCACGGTTATGGTGATCACGCCGATAACAATGACTGCCCCACCCACAATGGCGATGAGTGTAGAGATGCTCAATATCATTTTCTTCTGGTGCTTGTTGCTTGAGGAACTTGGGCCAACATCTGACAAGGGGTCTGATGAGGAGTTAGGGTTGAAAACAATTGGCTTTGGCATGACGCCATTGCAGGAACTGTTCTTCTGTGAACTACAAAGGCCAGCATTGTCAGAGATGAAAGAATAAGGGATGCTGTCAAAAAAGCGACTATTGGGGAGGCTCCCTGATAGCAAATTGTGAGAGACATTGAAGAACCGGAGGCTGTCAAGGTTAGAGAGCTCCATCGGCAAGGTCCCATTCAGCAAGTTATCCGAGAGATCAACTGTTTGAAGACCAGTAAGTTTACCCATGGACATAGGAATTGGTCCTGCAAATTTGTTATGTGACAGATCCCTGCAAAGAATGAAAGAATTACATTCCCAGAACCTGCATTAGCGTCTAGTAATCGAGAGAAGCAATCCCACATGCTCTGTCTTGTTTGCTGTAATGCAATTTTTTAATCAGCAATGAAATTCGTGCAGAATTTGACTCATGTTTTTTTAGTGTGTCCAAGAGAGACATGAACCCTGACAGTGGGATACGAGCAAAGCAGCAAGATAAAGATGTCCCCCATGTTTTCGGTTTGGTGCTTCCAAACAACAAATAAGACATATCTATCGCTTTCTAAATGACATCTGCGACCTAGGAAGTAGAGAATTAGCAAAAAGCTAACACCGAGAAATAACAAACTAAAGCTAGCAGTCATCTAGTCAACCACTAACATGCATGCACATGCACTAGTAACTAATGCAGGCGAAAAAGATCACTTACAAAGCAATCAGAGAACTGCAAGTGCCAATCTGCATCGGAATGCCTCCAGAAAGTGAATTCCTCCCCATCAGCAGCTGCTTCAGAGCCACCGCACCTCCAATCTCTGGTGGTACATCCCCCTCCAACTTGTTTGCACTCACATCCAACGCCTCAAGCAGCAGCATCCGTCCAATGCTTGCAGGAAGCTGCCCCGTACAAGGAATTCGATGACAGATTCAGGTACTGCAACCTCGCGAAGTTTGCAATCTCAGGCGGGATCACACCGGTGAAAGCATTGCCAGACAGGTCCAGTGCTTCCACGGTCGCAGCAGCATCACCGGGAACCTTGACCCACCCTGAGAGTGCGTTGCCGGAGATCGAGACGCGCTGCAGAGCTAGCCCGAAGACCCACCATGGGAGCTCCCCGGTGAAGCGCGTTCAGGCTGAGGTCGACCTCGACCAGGTTCTTGCAGCCCGAAATGGCGTCGGGGATAGCGCCGACGAAGTGGTTGCCCGACAAATCCAGCCTCTCTAGCGCTGCCATCTCCCCAATCCACGCCGGGAGCTCCCCTGATAGGGCATTGCCACCCGCGCCGAGAGAGTTCAGCCCCGACAGCCCACGCAGCGACTCCGGCAGCCCGCCGGTGAAGGAGTTGCGCCCGAGGTCGAGCGACTTAAGCAGCCCGGCTTCACCGATGTCCGCCGGTATGTCCCCTTCGAGGAGGTTGCGGCTCAGGTCCACCACACGCAGCGAGCTGCTCTGCGGGAACCCGCCGGGCAAGGTCCCGGAGAGCAGGTTCCCGGAGAGGTCCACCGACCTGAGCGACGGCAGCGACCAGATGCCGTCAGGGACGGGGCCGGTGAGCTGGTTGCCGGAGAGGTTGAGCGACACGAGCGACTCGCAGGAGGCGAGCGAGGCGGGGATGCCGCCCGAGATCGCGTTGCCCGAGAGGTCGAGCGCGCGGAGGCGCGGGGGCAGCGCGTCGGGGAGCGGGCCGGAGAGGCGGTTCCTCGGGAGCGCGAGCGAGAGGAGCGCGTCGAGGCGGAGAAGCGCGGACCGCGGGAGCCGCCCAGCGAGCGACGCCGCGGGGAGCTCGAGGCCGGAGACGCGGCCAGTCCGCGAGTCGCAGGAGACCCCCGGCCAGACGCAGGCGCGGTCGGCGTCCTCGGACCAGAGCGCGAGGCGGCCCGCCGGGTCGGAGAGGCCCGACTTGAGGACGACCAGCGCGAGCACGTCATCGCTCACGGTGGCGGCCGCGGCCGACCCGAACGCCGCCGCGAGGAGCGCCAGGACGGGGAGGAGGAGGCAGGAAGGAGTCGCCATTGCCGTGGCGGCGGAGGAGGAGGTGGGCGACGAGATCATGGGAGGTGCTCGGCCATTGATGATTGGACCGGAGCGGCGGTTCGCGGCGCAGATGCACTGTTGTCTGCTGTCCTTGCTGCCGGGTTGCTGGCTTCGAGAGCAGAGTAGGAAACCGCTGGCAATTAATGCTCCCCTGTGGACAGGGGTGTTCCGGGCCCACCGCCCACGGCCTCGCTCGAGATTGTTTCACATTCGAAATGTCTATGCATTTTGATTTTTGAGCAAGCCAAAGCATGCATCATCGTTAGGCATCTAGCAATTATTTCAAATAAATGTTCAAAATATTATTCTGACACTATAAATAGAGTAAAATTTGAAATTTGAAAAATTAGATAAAAATAGAGTAGAGCTTGAAATTTGAAAAATTGGATAAGCATGCTAAAAGTGGCCTTAGTAGATGTATTTTTCAAAATTAATTGTACAAGATTTTAACATCCAAGAATTTCACATGATTGGTTTAATTATTTTATAAAAAACATTTCAGTTTTACGTAAAAACATAGAATTTACAAGAGCTTAAAAACAAATCTGCTTAGGTCACAGAATTTTTCCTACTGCCGAGCATGTGTCACCGGAAGTGATAGGTGATTTTTTAGATTCAATGTGCTTTCATTTAATTCCATAGATTATGGAGCAAATTTATTTACAAATACATCAATTTAGGACTAGCATTTTTTTTTACCTGCTCTACTGTGACATTCGGTCTTAGTAGTTTGGATTGGATCCGATCCCACCCGTCAATACTCAATAGCTACAATGTAGGTTGAGAACCCTTAGCGCTAGTGCTAGTTGATTTTTTTTTATTGCTTATATTGCATTGTGTTGCTCTTGCCGTCAGATTTGCTAGTTTTCTTATAGGAGTACAAAACCGCTTGCAACTAAAGTTGGTAGACTGGCACTGGTCCTTCTTGCTTGAGATTTCATATTTTAAGAAAGTGGATATGAAAATCCTTTTCAATTAAGCATGACTTGCGTAGTTCCGTGGTTGGAAAAAAGTGTGGTTGCGTGGTTAATGTTTGTCATAGGAGAGAGGAGGACGGTGAGATCACGATAGATGCTCGTTCATTTATTGGAAGGTGCGATGGTTTGTGTGAAGCCGATGGATGATATAGCACCACGTTTGTGAGATCGTCACTTCTAGTAACGCTCCTCTGAACGATGGCAATGGGGTGTCTTTCTAAAAGTGGTTTCACATTAAGGAAGAGCGTATTCAACATTTCAAAATCAAATTGAATGTGGTGATATCAACAACCAAGCGTGGCTGGCGTGGCTGAAGGAGTAAGGGGAAGGCAAGAGGGTGCCGATATTGCAGTGGTGGTCTGGTGGAGAGGATCAGATGACAGCAGATGCTTGTCCAGGTCCAGGTAGCGGGATGACACTTCAATTAATGCTCACCAAACCGATGGGCGATGGAACGGCTTTCTTCGGATGGTTTTACAATTTAAGCAAACATAAGTGTGCGGATCCTCTTAAAATAAGCAAAGGTTTGGGCATTTAAAAACTAAATCGAATATCGCGAAGTAAGTTTATTTACCACCATTGCTTTGGCTAAGGGATTGGAAATCTATTTATCTAACATATTAGAAATAGGCTCTTCATCTCTAGCCCTGTGATAAACATAAGAGTTCTTTCAAAACATAGGAATTTCAAAATTTAGCGTAGGAATTTCATATGCAATCATTGAATTTCAGAGAAACAATCCCGCGTTCCAGACGGCCTAATCCACCACCCATTGTTTATAAATCTTGTCTATCCATTATTCATTTACTATTCTAACTATTGTTTCTCTCTGTGTACAAGTCACGCTACAGTATCGATTTTTACTGTACACAACCTTTTATCCATTCCTATTGAGGATAGCCGCCTATCCTCAACGGTGAAGTAAAAAAGACCACATATAACACTGTTTGACACGGTAGCAGAGAGAAGACGAGTTATAGTAAATGAACAGGGATATCATTTGCTCCGCCGCGTTGGGATGATCTTAGGCCCGATTTTGAACCTGGGAATCGCGTGAGCGTTGGACTGTTTACTCATGTGGAGTTGTTGGGCTCCAAACAGTTCTCGGCAGCCAAGCTTGTCCTTGCGTGGCAGATTACAAATGTGCAGCGATTGACCGTGTGCGCCCTTCGCGCTTGTACGCCCCCACGCTGCAACTTGTTTACAGTACTGTTTGCGCAAAGGAACGGCAAGGAGCGCACGCAGTACACAGTTGTTGAGCAGTACCCGGTACGGCTTTCAAAATTCAAAGCCCAACCAAGGCTCCGTTCCTGCGGTGCAGCTGCGGCTGGTTTTCAGTGTTCCGGCTGAATGATTGTGAGAGAAAAATACTGTTCTACGGCTTGCTAAATAAAGCTAAAAGTAGTCCAAGCGAACATGGCACAAAAGGGCCACGGAGATTTCCAACGACGATGGCATCAAAGCATCGAATCAAAGTTCCTAAGGTTGTTTGGTTTGTGGTCAAAATTATGGCCCAAGTTTGGCCATGGCCTATCTATCTAGTTCAGGCCATGGCTAAACTTTGGCTACAAATTCGGCCGTCAACCAAACACATTCTAAGATTGTCTCCAGCAGTTCTCGTATCCCTCATCTTTATTTCAAACTTCACTCTGTCTGTTTATGGTGCCAACAGTGTCAGAACAGTATGAAATCATCCAAAATGGAGCAACAGCTAGAGAGAGCCTAAAAAAGGAAAGCGTTGCCGGGCGTGAGAAATCTGGTCCTTTTTAGTAGTGTTCTGGTATTGTAAGGCTATCTCCAGCAGGTTTTTCATCATATTCTTTAAATTCAAACTTCATTCTGTCTACAGTGACAACGGTGGCAAGCAGTGCCAAATTCCTCAAAATGAAGGCAACCATTGGAGTTAGTCTAACATGTTATAGTTTAAATTTGAAAAATAGAATGAATATGCCTAGATATGACCTATCAACTCAATTAGTGACATTTTCCTTACTGAAAGCAGTAAAATACAAACATGGTTAACTCAGCATATATGATAGGAGTATATTGATATTGTAAATAAATTCTTTTGCCGATTCGCTCGTGTCATGCATGCCACAGGCTCAGCGCGGTAGCAGTGAGCAAACAGCAGGGAAAGAGAAGTGCCGTCCATCGAGGCATCCATGCCAGCTCGGTGTTGTTCTCGGCCTGCCACCCGACCGGACCCCGGAGCTTCATTGGCAGTAAAGTTCTCGCAGTTCCAGATTCCTGTTGGTCCCCTCTTGCCTCTGCAAAGTTGCCGTCTGATCGACTGTACTTTCATTATTTTAAATTTTGTGATTTCAAAATCCAGAAATAAACCTCAATAGAACAAATTTTGTGAGGATTAATACTATTAATCTCTGTGCTTTGCAAATCGGTCTTGATCGATCACAACTTCAGTAATTTCTGGCAAAAATTTATGGTTAGGCAAGGACAAGGATTGCAGGCAGGCCCTGATTGCAGGTATGATATCTCCAAAAACAAAACTGCCCCAAAAGAATTTAGCAGGTACAGTAGCAACTCGCAAGGGATCCAAGGCGAAATGATGTCACTTTAGCAGTTTAGCGGATCACTGTGACTTTAGTCGGTACTATGGAAGTGGTCAAATAGAACCATACAGGAAGAACATGATCCCAGAAACCTCAGTATAACAACTTTATGCTTGTCCCAGAAAAAAACGAACCACAAACTTACACACGAACGGCCCCTGAACTAGGCCACGGCATAATAGTATCAATGATAGGCGCAATCAGACACCCTGGACTTTAATATAAGAAAGAATACACTGGTAGCTAGGGACAACTCACAAGACAAGATCATATTGTACTGCCACTAAACTCGACTGTATTCATGGTTATTGGCTCAAACAAAATATTTAGGAGACATTATGTCCAGATGATATGGCCATAGACAACAGCAGCACAAATGTAAACCTTGAGTGACTGCTCAGAATCAATGCTGCATGAATGTCCATACAATAACAAATGGGATTCAGAAAAGGCATCTACCAAATCCTGTCTCTTGCACAGAGGCCGTGTTTGGTTCCCACAAAATTGTAAAATCTAGCTTTTAAAAGCTGGCATTGGATCCAAACAACCACCAGCTTCTAGCAGCTTCTACTCTCCAGCTTTTAACTAGCTAATCAGATTGTAAAAGCAGGCTGCTTCCAAACGCAGCCTTATCCACAGTGTGTCGATATAGCATGAACTGGAAGAAGCAAAGATGCAAGACCATGCGAGCAGGCATAATGCAAAAGGTTAACAAACAAACGAATAAAGCGAAAAGGAGAAGGAATGCATGTGATGGGGTGGCGACCAGTGGAACTGTAGTAAAGGTCCAAAGGCCACCCACTAGCCTCTGTTCCTGCACAGCTCTCAAAGTGACAATGCGTAGGCACTACCACAATTCTGTCACGAGCTGTATCAAACATGTGTGAAGCACATCATGCAGAGCTCGGTGGGGTGTGCTTACAACCAGTCCAAGTGTGCAGCATGAATAATGAAACAGATGATGGTATGGAACTCAGGAGTATGTGCAAGATAAAGAATGATTACCTCCACCAACGAATAACAAAATTGTGTTTTGGTCATATAGTAAGAAACTGTGCCGTAGTGTTACACCCAGAAAGTAAATCAAATTTGTACCGCTAACAGTTGTGTATCAGCTCAGAGACAAAATGTAATTGTGGAATACTATTGTACAAACCGTATGAAGAGAGGCAATACTTCACTCTTCCAGGATATGGGTCACTTTGTAAAGCATGAGTCCCTTCAGCTCCATGTTTAGTTGGATCTTTCTTTCCTGCAAGTTGCTCAAATGGAAGTAACTTCTCTCTCACTTCACAAGTGCATTTAACATTCTGTTCAAGAAGCTTAGTCATCCCAATCAACATCCCAACCATCTTTGCTATTGGTCTGTGATCTCAAAGACAGGCCATTTGCGGGGAGACTGCTAGCAGGCTTTTTATCTGAAGGTCTTGCAGCTGCTTCTTCATCATCCCAGTCATCATCCCAACCGTCTTCCCAGCCATCTGTTGTACTTGTGGTGTTGTCCACCCCTGAAGAGTTCGGTGCCTGAGCTCCCATCTCAAGCTGTTGGTACGGGACTCCATCATTGCCTCTTCTCTTTGCAAACTTACAACAGGCACATACAATGCCCACTAGAACAACAGTGAAAACAAACAAAGAGGCTCCATATATTGGCTTTAAACGCATTGCATAGTTTGCAATCTGCTGAAACTGTTGTTGCCAATCAGAAACCGATTGCCTCTCTACTGACTGCCTGACGCGTATGAAACAGTCCTCTTTTCCATCATTTAAAGTAACATTCTCAACATCCGGACTGGTATCTGTTAGGTTCATCTGGTGATATAAATTGGACAAAAAAAATTAGATGACAAGGAAAAATCTTGGACAAGGAAAATTAGATGACATTAAAATTTCAAACAAAAATCTTGGAATGACATAAAAAGACCATTACTGTATCAAGACAAGTATGCATTTAATCCTCTTAAAACATGATAATACTGTAGCTGCATCAGATATGTACAGAACGAAGACATCAGTAGTGACTACTCCATCCGTCCCAAATTGTAAGAGGTTCCAAGCTTTGAATAGATCCATGCAATATTCCATTAATGTGTTTCATATATGTGTCTAGATTCATCAACATGAACATGGACGGAGAAAATAAGGGTCAAAACCCCTTACAATTTGAGACAAAAGGAGTAGTGTACTAGTTACTTTGGGGAGGCCACATTTAGCTTCTCAATCTCAAACAGAATGCACCGGCAATTTACCAGTCTCACTAACTCAAGGCACATACCCTGCTAGGCTGCTACTGCGGATCTCTGCATGAACAAACTAGGAGAGAACAGCGAAGTATGAAGTATCTTACACCCTGAAGCAAAACCAACTTGAAACACGTACCTCACCATATTGACCCAGAAATGAGTTTGCAAGCAACTAAGTTGGCATCTACTCAAGTAGAATATGTAATACCTCAAGGAAACTTGGTGCAAACGTTGTGACGGACTAAATTGCATACCTGTCCAAATGCACCCTTGGCGAGAGGTAGAGGCTTCTTATCAATATATATATTTGGTGGATCTTTGATATAGACATCAATAACATTCTGTCCTTCATTCTTGACAATAATAAAGGGCCCAACTGAAGCTGCAAGAATAAACAAAAGGCCCATTTTATATACATGACAGTGGTCATGTGTATGTTACATGATCAATGCTATATGATTTCCCTGTCTATTAATATATCTCAAGGCCACAGAAACGAAAACCTAGTTTGTATCAAATAACAACTTTATCATCCCTTTAAAAAAAATCTCATCTTATGTAACAATAGAAGCTTTCAGCATCTGTTGAAACTTTTAGATCTCTGGTTTTAGGGAACAAAAACGAACACATCTGCAACTAGAATCATAAGGTAAATATAACCAGAATTATTTATGCAATAGGCAATATACCAGTAAAATTGTTCTAAACAAAACACATGAAATGAGTCCCGTAGCTATTACCATTTACCCTTGCAGAAAATTGACAGCATATAAAAGGCAGATACACCCAAACCAACTTTATGAGCTACCCATTCAATTTCAAGACAGTTTTGACTCAACCGCCATTGACACAGCAATCACATAGCATGCGGAACTTCAGAAAATGGTGGCTCGATGAATTATACTATTGAATTTCCAACAGAACCCAAGGCATTACCATCACTAGAAACCTGAAGGCAGGCAGAAAATTCCGTTGCCTGACACTTATGCGAGGCATCACACTTCCCCATCGCTTCCTTCAGTCTACCAGTCTCCCCATCGTTCCCCTGACTTCCCGTGTCCTCCCGGTCCGTCCCGGCATTTGGTCCCGGACCTCCCGGAGGAGGACTGGCCTTCGGCTTCTGCGCGGACGGCGGTGGCAGGGGTGCCGAGGCGGCGGAGGACTGCGCCTCGCCCCCGTCCTTTCCCTTCGGCGGAGACGTTGCCGGCTCCAGCGATTTATGATGCCTCGTGCTCTCGGCCCCAGATTCGCCGCCTGCAGGAACGTCGGGTGCAGGAGCGCCCTGGAGAGATCCAAGCAGGTTCTGAGTCCGAATTCCATTTGATTTACTGACGAGAACGCTAATCTAGCGTGCATGGTAACTTTTAGTAGATGGTAGGATTTTTTTTCACCTGGCCGGAGCTGGGCTTGTCGCCTTCGCCCGAAGCAGGGCACGGGAGCAGCGCGGAGGCGAGGAGTAGCACGACGACCGCGGCGAGTCCGCAGGCGCCCATCGGCCCGGGCCAGAGCGGGGAGCGGGAGTCGTTACCGCGTCAGCCGACTCGTCGTCGGCTCCGGCAGCGCGGTAGGGGTGCCGGCCGATCGCATCGGCCGTGGCGCGCCGGCCGCTAGACCTCGACGGTAGATCCGGGATCCCCGGCGAGGGCCCCCCGCGCGCCGCCTGCTCGGGATCTAGAGGAGGGGGAGGAGGTCCGAGCCTGGCTGATCAATTCAACGCGGTTTCTGCCGCCTCGGCTCGAGATTTCGTGGGGGTTTCTATTGGCCCGAATCGATGCAACGGAGGAGGATCTCGGAGGGTGCGCGAAGAAGGACAAGAGGAAGATTTCGCAGAGGCTTTCGCGGCGGCCGGCTTTGGCAAGCGCGGGCCAAGCGCCGCTCGTCGCCTCGCCCAGACTCGGACGACTTGTGCCGACCGTGGACCGCAGCGGTTTGGTTGGTCTCCGCTCGGTGACGGTGAAAAGTTTCGTTCACAACACACAGCTTGTTCGGGCTTTGGACCGAACTTCGTTGAATTTCGTGGTGCGGCCATGGATCGCTGGACATTGACGTGCGTTAAAAAAGCCTGCGAATGCAAATGCAGCGACGTTGCTGCGATCAACTCGGGCGGGTCCATGCATGATCCATCCTGTTGGGCTCCGAACAGTAAACGGACAGAGGAACTAAGACGGACACAAAATAACTTTATAAAAATCACTTTTTATTCATATTGGAACCGTTTTACAGCTAACGGTCGCCCATTTTATAGAAATTCAAACCGAATTAAAGTACAAAGCCCGCTCCTCTTTATCTACTACATTCGAGAAATATTCGAAGGTAAAACTGTCCTTTCATGAATACTCTATAGCTCCGCTTGAACCTTCGGTTCTCTCCTTAGGACCTTCACCCTGGTCTTTGGAGCTTCGTTTGAGTTCTAAACTTTCGTCCATTCTCTAGAGCTTCGCTCAGCCTTTGAACCTTCACTCAGCTTCTCTCGGATCTTTGCTTGACTTCCGAAGCTTCGTTCAGCCTCCGGTCCTTCGCTTGATTTCTGAAAGACAACTCGATGGAATTTGTCAGTGATGCAGAAACCTTCACTCCAGCCATAAGCTTCGCGGGGCTTCAGGGATTGTGCCCCCAACACATCCAATGAACCACGGTAGTGTTAATAGCAAGTGGCGCTATTTCAGGAACGAAAGCGGTGCTCACAAATGATGAGATTGCTTGCAATTGCGGTCTGCAACTTTACATTATGTGCTTTGCAAAAGACGGAATTTTCCCTGCTGGTGCTGGGGAATGAGAGCGGCAGATCTAGAATCTCGAGCAAGCAGTACCTTGATGGTGCAGGCTTTAAGGTAAGGGTGTCTGATCCCTTGCGTATACGTACCTGAATAGCACTGCAGCTGATGATGAGCAAAATCACACCACCTCTCCGATCCGCACAAACCGTTAACCAAACTGCCTTTTGCCATGACACGTCTTTCGTAGCGAGCCGTGCAAAACAAGCGCGCTCGCCAGTGCACTGATCCCTGCCGTCCTTCCCACTTCAAGCGCGCACAAACTTTCGTTTCGCGCTAGCTAGAAAAATGGTGTAGCCGCGCGCCTCGTGGGAGGATCTCGCCGCCGGGCAGTGGCGAGCACGCTTAAATACCACGCGCGGACCTCCGTCGTCGACCGTGGCAGCATCAGCAATTCAGCATCGGTGGATCGGAGCGATCGCCGCTGCCGCATTGCCATGGAGATGGACATTGAGGAGGAGGCGAGCCCAGTCGGCGGCGCCGCTGTCGCCGAGGACGCCATGTCGCGGTTCAGCCTCGACGCGAGCGCGGGGGGCCGCCACAGCACTCTGCTCGACGAGTACGAGCGGCTGGCGTTCGAGGCGCAGCTCAAACGGGCCATCGTCCTGCGCCGCTGCTACTCCGAGCCCAGCCCCGCCCGGCTCGTGCTCGTGCACCACCACCAGCAGCCAGGTGGTGGCGGTGGTGCCGCGGCCGCTGCTGCTGCGCACGCGACGCCGGCGCCTCGCGGGTGGCACGACGACGGCGGCGGGGGCGGGAGGTTCTGGCGCCTCCACGAGGTGGTGGCCCGGTGGCTCGACGCGTTGAGGCCGGTGTTCCGCTGGCTGAGGACCGCGTGGGAGCGACGGAGGCGGAGGAGGGAAGAGCGGGAGGACACGGCTCGGCGTCCGCCGCCGGTGGTGCCGCGGGTGCAGTTACAGGACTACCTCCGCTAGTTGTCCCAGCTCCACCATGTCGAGATTGTCTGTTGTGTGAAGACGGTGGTCGATCATCGATAGAGTCTGCGTGTATATCGATATATCGGATAATTGTCATGCAAAGGCAGGGATTGCTGGCCTAATTCACTCGTGACTTTGACTCAAACTGGCATTACATTTGATGAATGGCCACCTCTAAGATTTCGTTTTCCGCTCGCCATCGCTCGCCGCTTTTGAAGTCATGGGCATATGCACTTGTCATTACTCGATATTTCATTTTACTCAATATGGCATATTTCATTTTACTCAATATAGCATGTTTACATGTGATGAATGGCGCCCCAGCTCGATTGGAACTTGGAAGCAACACGTTTCATTGGGGGTCCAGCGCAACCTGTCATGATGTCATCTACATCAAGGGATGCCCACACCACAAAGTCAGTTACAAGATTCTTGGCTACTCACTCTGTCTATGATGCGTGTGCAGTGTTCGTACGCTCTAGTAACGTTAGTTTGACACTCACCGTGCAAAATTGTACACCTCATTTAGTCATTCTACACTAGTTATCACACAAAATGAGCATCTATTCTTTATGCATAAAAACTCTTGGAAATTATGAATATGGTAATGGCTTACGAGAGAACATGCTTAGCTGGGCCAAAAAAGGGACCAAGTTACATTTGGCCTTGCTCATTTTTGCATCGGAACTGTTATATTTGGAAAGTGACTTGATATATAAGTTTAATGTTGACTATTGAAATGTTTTTGAAAGTTACTTTCATAATCCATCTTGATAAATTCGACACACGAAAGGCCCAATCAAATTGACATTCTAGAAGACCCTTGACACTCAAGGCTCATATACGGCCTCTAGACATCATGTGAGGGACTCCAACATTGACATATCAAAATAAATGACACTGAGAGGTTGTACCACCATAAGGGGCCTTGCCATATTGGGGTTAGTCGAACATACCTTTTCTGTGTGATATAATAACACGTTGTTTTTACCATATGATATAGTAATTATTTTACCCACATAAGTCAGAGGACACATGGATGGTCCTGACTTGATTTTGTCTATGTGGATTGTTTAACTAAGACAGAAGCTCATCACACTGCCCCAAGAAAGATTGAAGTGGTGTTTGGATGTTTGATGGGGGGGGGGGTAGGGAGATGGAAATGAGAAGGGCTAGCCGGGCATGGGTTTGGGAAAAGGATACCATAACCAATACCATTCCCATCTTTGTACACCTATTCCCCATCCACAACCCAGCTCTTCCAATGGGATAAAATCGGTGGGATGAGACTTCAGAGGTCCACATGTCCTATTTGAAAACCTCCTTCATTTCCCTTACCTTAGCCAAACATTGGATTCAACTTATTTCACCAGCTATTTCCATGCCCCTCTCTCCTCATTTCCTAGAATCCAAACAATACCTAAAGGCTCGGCTGCATAATTTTTCCCTCGCTAGACTAAAAATTATTAATTGCCGAAATCCTTGACACGAAAACGAAGCGCGAATACGATAGTCACATTTGAGTTCATTGTATTTTTCTTTTATAACTAGTTAAAAGTTAGGTCCCAGCCTATGTAGTTTTAGGGTTTTTTTTTGGAAAGAGGATTCATGGGTGATGTTTTTGTGTTTTTTTTTGTGTGCAAAAAACGTATATGAGAGGCTCCACAGTTAGATATTTAATTCAACACCTATGCTTGTTAGTAACAGATGTATGTTCCATATGATTTGAAAAAATCGTTAACAAAAAAAATAAGAGTATGTGTTGCGTTGGAGACTCAAGCCTGATGGAGAGGTTCAGCCACATCACGAATTTTATTTTATAGATTTTTTTTCCTCTGCGGCCCTTGGAACAAAGTATTGTGCATCCTGAAAGCCTACAAATTTTCTACGAAATAGCAAAATACATAAGAACTTTATAGGATACTTGGCATGAGGTACAAGTTCTGAATCGAATACTTTACTTGTGTTTACATCTCTCTTTTTAAGGCCCATTTGGAGCAATAGGAAAACATAGGAGAATTGGAGAATTCCAGACATAAAGGGAAACTACTATATATATCCTATTTGGAATGAAGGAATGTTAAAAATCCTTTGGTAATCGTCCTACGAGATTGCTGGATCCATAAAACTTTCACGTGTTCTGAATACATGAAGTATACTAGCTGACAAGCAACTCTAATAGTGCGGTTTTACTATTTGTATATTTTAAGAATCCTATGTCCCGAAGAGGCCCTAAGGCGTTGTGTAAGCATGGTTACCAGAGAGCCCAATTTTGGTGAGTATAGACTAATATTTTGATCGAAAATATAACAAAATAGTAATATCTGAACATTTTATTCATGATTTCATTTCTGAAGTGATACGTCAACACCTGAGATATCTTAGACCAGACTATCAGATATTGAGAACTAACCGATATTTCACTCACGCTGCATGAGAGAGAAGATGAGGACGAAGTGAAAACGAGTGAGCACATGTCGTCCTCTTCTTTCCCGAGAAGGAATTTAGCACCTTTTTCAACTGCGGTAATGCACGCGCTACGAAAGCGATTTGAATGGAACAGCCTTATTACGTCCCCGTCCCATTCCCACCTGTGGTTCAGCTTCACCCAGCTGCTCTGCTCCCCAGGACAGGACTCGATCGGTTTCTCCATGCGTGTCGCGTGCATCGGGTGACGACGACGGGACACGCGCCGGGCAGCTACCCGTGGCCATCGGGTTTGGCGCGACGTAGTGGTCTCAGCGGATGCGGTTGCGGCAACGCGCTTCGGCGTCGCTTCAGGCTAACAAAAGGCATGCCGTTGCCACGCAGCAAAAATGAATTTTGCACAATTGCACTTGGTGGTTGCGCGGTTTGCATGCCGGCCGGCCTGGCCAGCACATGGTCACCGTACCGCACTGCTTCCACGCGTGCGGCAGGCAGCCGAAACCCGGCGGCGGCGATGAACGCACGGCCGGGAACACGTGCCGGTGCACATGGCCGGCCGGGCGTATTTGGCGGCGTGCCTGTTCTGCTGTTCATATGCAACAACGCCTTGTACTCTTGTACTAGCACGGCGACGGCGCCATGGAGCACGGACGGTGAACATCTGGGCAGCTACCCATTCGTCTGAACACTGGAGTCGCTACTAGCTAGGAGGAGTACATCACACTCCAAGTAGCGACACCTGACGTGCAAGCGCAAAGTGAAAGTCGGGGCAGCCGTCGCGCTCGCCGGATAATATCGGACGATGCGGCTACTACTACTAGAGTATAGATATTTTTACATGAGCTTTGCTTATCCACGGGGACACAGCAGAACAGAACAGAGCTATGCTACCTTGCTTCGTTGCGTGTGCGCCTACCACTAGGCCGGCTGCTCCGAATCCGATCGCTCGGCCAGCTCCCCTCCGCCCCTCACCTCACGCGATGACCACGGCGATGGCGTCGCTATCCGGCCGCCGGCGGCTTTGTCCGCCGCCAGCCTTGGCGGCCGGCGGCTTGCCGTCCACGACGGGGCGGCGGCACGTCGGGCAGGAGGCGCGGGACAGCAGCCACGCGTCGACGCAGGGGACGTGGAAGCCGTGGCCGCACCGCGGCAGCACGCGCACCTTGTCGCCGTCCGCGAACTCGCCGAGGCAGATGGCGCACACGTCCTCCTCCTCCTCCTCCTCCGCCGCCGCCGCCCCGCCCCCGGCGCCGTGCCCGTACACCTCCACGGGGATGCTCCTCAGCGCGCGCCTCTTGATCCCGCCGCCGACGCCGACGACGCTCGACGACGACGCCGGCCCCTCGACCCCGCGGCCGCCTGCGGCGCCGCCGCGGCCCCCGCACCGCAGCGCGCAGCGCGCCAGCGAGTTGAGCCCGACGGCGAACAGCAGCGCGAAGAAGAGCGCCGCGAGGATGATCACCATGTTGGCGTCGAAGCTCGCGTCGGGCGCCGCCGCGCCCCCGCCGCCCGTGCCGTCCGTGGCCGCTCTCGGGTCCGGCGACGCCTCGGAATAGCCCCGAGGACGCTCCATGCCACCTGCCGATCGACCGCGCGTGGCGCTCTCGATCCGGCCCGCCCGCCGGCCACACGCGCGCACGAATGGTTCTCCTCCTGCCTCCTGTCGTCCGCGCGCGGCAGCGGCGAGCGAGGAGCGTAGAAGAGGCCGCGACCGATCGCGGTGACAACGTCTCGGGGTCGGGTCGGGGGCGCTGCTGCGCGCGCGAGTGTGGCGCTGGTTGAAGGGAAGGATAGATAGGGACACGGCCGCCCGGCTTTTGGTGGCTAACCTTTGGAGGCAAAGCTAGCTAGGACCGGGCGGGAGCTGAACCTGGGCTTCCTTGCGTGCTAAGGCTGTCTTCAACACTGCAGTGACACTGTTTAACACCATTTAACAATGTTTTATACTGTATCTGATATGGTGTACCGAGCGAAATAAGATTTGAGGAATCGGACGAGAACGCTGCTTGTCACGGTACGCTCCTTCGAGTGTTATTGAGCTCGCTTTGTGCCTTTGGGGTGCTCGTTATTGGAGGCTTTTTTTTTTTTTTCTTTTGAGGGGGTCTGGATGTGACAAACCGTGACAAATAATGCATCATGCATGCAACTGCAAGTGCTAAAGCCTAAAGCGGACAGCACGCGCTTCGCTCCGTCGTGGGATGGTGCACCTTGTTTTGTCCCGACTTTGGCTCGACGGAAGCGGGCGTGGCAATGGCATGAAGATACCGTATCACATTCACGTCCACGAACCAAGCGAGCGACAGCACGGAGGTATGGTAATATGGTATGGAACAGAGCTGGTTAGGTTGTGTACGTGTTACCCTGCAAACGGCACGCTGAGTAAATGCAAGTGCGCTATGACATGATCCGACACACTAAAATGTGTCTGGCTAGCTACTCTCCTCAAGGATATCTGTCAGCTTCGAATTGGATGGGAGTGTCGAGACAAGTGACATCAGCTGCAAAATGCCCATGCGTTGCATTGAGTGATACTCTCGTGAGACTTTAAAAGAGTATAAAAGAAAACTTACTTGTTGTGAGTTCGTACACCAAGTAAGGTTACTTGACACCATAGAAAAATATCCTCATTCCATCCGGAACCGCGGCGCGGTGGTTGTCGCGCTGCGCAGGCTGTGGGAGCAGAGGATAAGCGAGGCCGTGGCATCCACGCCCGAGGCCGTGGGGAACCTAGTGGTGGTGATGGCCAGAAGAGGAGGAGGAGGAGGAGGGTGACAGGCGGGGCGGCTGAAGGGATAGGGCCGCTGGCGGAGCAGGGAGGCCGAGCCTCCGGTGGAATGATGGCAGGGCTTGTTGACGGAGGGACAGGAGGGGAGAGATGGAGTGTATGACAAGTGGGCCCAATCCACATCAGTGCTTAGGTGGCAAAACCATTGTCCACGTCATCCATAATTGAATACCACTCAAAACCGTCTCAGGTATCAAGTTTAACTGGTTTTTTTAGTTGAAGTATCCAATTTGACCAAATGGAAGTTTGAGACTAAAGTTGGACAAACGGAAAAGTTGAGGGTCAGAATGGACTTATTCCTATACATTACAACCTAAAAGCACATGTGAATTCAAAGTAATTAGGATTCAATCAGGAGGAAAGCCAAAAAAACAGAAAAAAAAAGAACCCAAAAACATGAACAAAATGTTCCGTTAATATTGCAGAAATTGCTCAATAAAAATATCTCTGTTCCATATAAAAACGCCTTTCGAGAAAATTGGTTGTTCGTTAAGCAAAATACAATTAATAGAATAGGTACTCCATCCGTCTAAAAAATCAAATTCTGGTTTTGTTCTAAGCCAAACCATGGTAAGTTGACCCAATTCTACCTTCCTAGATAATGCCCATTTACACATTATTTTGTAAATAATTGGGGATCTTTATTTGACTAGTGAAATGCTAGGGTTCTTTTCTGTACTTCACAATAATGTTATAATTCGATTTTATGCAGTGTTTCTTGTGTTGGGCTTGTAGCAAAATCTGGATGAAAGATGGCTTGAAATGTGTCTGACGTGCAATATGTGATCGGCCGGCAAAAATGTATGCTAACGGTGCCAAGTATCATTCGAACGGCGAACTGAGAGCTCAACTGTTTTTTTTTTCAACTTGTCCACTTATATTTAAATCCTCAACTGCACGTGTTTTCATATTTTTTCTAAATTCATTTTAGGATTTAGCGTCATCGTTTTTCCAATGGCAAAGCTAGGTGAGGTCATCGAATGATGCGTAATAGTATGCTGTATGTGTAGCCAGTCCAACTGCTATAAACATTTCAAGGTCGTTCGTTCAGGGTTCCGATACGTTATCGCAACGCAAACAGACATGCGAAGCTTCTTGCTGCTTTAACCTTTAACCATCTCATCGGACGGTATGGCCGTCAGATTTCCACTGTTGCGTTGCGACGCGTTACTGTGTCGTCCCAAACGAACAGAACTCTCAATGTCTGTATGTTATTGGTGAAGTGGGCTGTAATTGAGATTAAAAGGGCCCGACCTTGGGCTGTTCTCAGCCAGGCCTGTGACCTTGCGATTCGCCCTGCTGCAGGCCTGTATTCAGCTGGTCGTGGGCTCGTGTCCTGGTCTCCGTTCTGAATCGGATTGTGAAGCAGACACACTCTGTTGTTTCTTCATAAAACAGGATGGCATGAACGTTGCATTTCCATAATGATGCCGGAATTAGCATGCATTTCAAGATGAGAAAATCTATCACTGTAAGTAACAGTATCGAATAACTGAATGCTGTCTTTTCCCTTACGCTTAGTTTGGTTACTTTTGAATTAGAATCAGTGTGTTGAAATGTACAGCAGATCAAAATCCCCCGCAAACTCCCTTCCAATCACATTCAATCCAACACTGCCAAACTAAGCCTTAGGATCAACGGAGGTTTCTCCCACCTGTGACCTGTGTGGTTAAATGGCACCGGATGCTGCTCAAAGATTAACAAAATCAAGAGCGGTGTGGGACCGTGGGGGATTGCAAACACTTACGATAAATATAAATAGGGTGTAGCTGTTACATCAACAAAAAATAGGAGTGGCTCAGCTAGTTGCGGAGTACCTACTTAGGGCATGTTCGCTGCGCAGCCGAACGGAGGCTAAAGCAGCCGTGCACAGTAAAAAAGATAAGCAACACGCAGCGCAAGCAGTGCAGCCGAACAGCCTGTTAGCTTCCCGACTTGGTTCGAAAGTTATTCAGTACGGAGTAGTTACTTATACGGTGGAACGTATCTACCTCAGTATGAGTCTCTAGATCATCAAGGGTGTTTGTATTGACGGCTAATTTTCTCAGTGAGCTAATTATTCTTTTGTTGTGAACTAGCAATAATTGTTCTTTCTATATAGTAAAAATATATTCTTACGATGGCTCGCGTCAAACAGTGAGAGAGACTTCATTATTATCGGGCCAAATCTTCGAATATGCTCATATATATGGATAACGTAAATGTCCAGGGGGACAAGGCCCATTTTTTTAAGGAACGACAAGGGACGATGGAAAAGTAAAGGGTGAAAAACTTCACACTGTCCCCTTCAAAAAAAAAAAACAAAAACTTCACACTGTTGTGTCGGACGCAACATTGAGCTGTACACTTTGCTAGCACGTAACGTAAGTTCGTCGTACTTTTTCTGCTAACGAATTTTTTAGATTACGAACAAAGCGGTCCTGCAATTTTTTAAAATAAAAGCTTAAACCGTTAAATTGTGGCCACATACTACTATTTTTGGTTGCAAGGAGCCTATCCAATGTATTCTGTGGGACGTTTTCAGTCAGTTAGTTGGACACTTTAACGAACCCATGTTACCTCACGCACTGGTCCAGCGACGCTGAAAGCAAAAGATAGCAACGCAAACACACACACACAAACAAATAAAAAACAAGAGGGGCATCAAATCACAGACCGAAAGGATCCACAAGAACGTGCCTTTCATCATCGCGCGGGAAAGATCTGAGGTGGATAACGCGAAAGGGAAGCCCGCGCGCGATTATTCCACATCCGCGATCGATTCGATTCGGCTCGCAGATGTTCCAGCCCGGCCGCGCGCGATGATACCCCTCATCACATCCGCATCGGCCGCACGTCAGAAATTTTATAGCGGAGGATCGTGCGTGCGTGCGTGTCCCTTGCATGGAATTCAACCGCCCCTTTATAACATCACCGCGTGCCACTTGCCAGACAGCTTGGCAGCTTGCCGTGGAGACACTCTGCGCTAGTTCGGGGGTCACAGGCAGGGACTCGGCTATCTTGGACAGTTAGTTTCTGGGCGAATCCGATGCTATAGCTGACTACTAGCTGTGACACCGCAGTACGTTTCGGAGGATCGCTTGAGCAGAAGCCCGATCTAGTGTTTGGGGTCATCCAGGCTCAGGAACGAAGAAGTAACATGTATATGTTCGAGCAGATCATATCACCCGTTTAATTTTCTCATGTCCACGCAAAGCACATTCCTAGCAACCATGGACCATCTATCCATCCATCACTCACCGGGTAAGCCAAGGTACGCATGCAAATGTAAACACAGGAACCAGTGAACCACCCTGGAAAGGCTAGCTAACGACCGAGCAGTATTCTCCCAACTGTGTGTATAACGAACTCATGATTGCCTGCCCGATCGACGAGCAACGTAGCAGCAGCAGGGAAGTAAACAAGGCACGCACTACAGGGCCAGAGGGCGTCGGCCGGCCACGAGAGATGCCCTGCTCGTTCGCAACAGCGGGGAGCGGCGGGCGTTCAGACCATGGATTGGATCGGAGGGGACCTGCTGGGAACGGCGGAGGCGGACTTTGGCCGAGAGCACCGCGAGTCGAGTCACGGCGAGATCGTGATCTATTTGGCCTTGGGTGTGCACCCACGCACATGGCCGCTGCCTCGCTGCCCCGGAAGCGTCCCTGTCATATCCGCATGTGGCGTGCGCAGTGCAGCGCCGCGCGCTGCTGCGCTCCTGCTCGCTCGCGTGCAGCGGCTGCCACTGGCATGCAGATGATCGCGAGCCTCATATCCTGATCATCTCGATAAGTCACCTGTGGCTCTACACGATCGAGCCGAAACAAAAATGTTTGTAGAGGCTCACTGAACGTATCGCTGCTGTTCTTTTATCACAGTTTATTACTAAATAAAGGAAGCCGGGGTGTAGTGTATGTATTGTGCGTATCACAGTATCAGTATGGCAACACGGGTGTACGTATTCTGTAGCGGCGGCGCAGTGCAAGTGTGCGGCTCCAACTTGTGGAGTGGGGCAGACGGCCGCAGAGGCGGTGGCAGACGTACAACAATTATATTCAGCTAAAGACGATGCAGGATTCAGCTGGACTGGGACTGTGGGAGCGGAACAGGAGGAATGAGTCCAAAGAGGAGGCCGGGTCGGGCAGTGACAGGGGATTAGCCGTAATGCCCGGGCGGCCATGTGCAATTAACGTGGCATGGGGTCAGCGACGGCGAGCCGGGGGAACTGCTGCTTTCCCCGCTGCTGGAGTATTGAACGGAGGCGGCGGGCCGGCAGAGGCAGATAGGAGTAGTCGACGTCCCGACGCCCGGCCGCCGTGGGCAGGCAATCAGGCATACGTTATCCTCTCCCTTGGGATGGAGCAACATGCATGACCGGCGGAAGGAAATGTCAGTTTCACTACTACGACTCCTGGCAGGCTATATCACAGCGAACGAACGAACGAACGAAAGTGGGCTTGTGTGTAATAAAAAAGATGACGTTTTTAACGTTGTATGAACAGCAGCTAGCTTTGAACCTGAGGCACGCAAGCATAGGCTTGACGGCAGCTTTGTTTGAAGCTGTTGGATCCGAGCGTGTGCATGCATGCACAGCTCGTGTCTCACGCTCACCTACATCAGATGGCTACACAGTCTCGCCATGTTCCGCGCATGTGACGTGTGCGGCCATCAGACCACGTACGGGTACGGGTAGGGTAGCCCCCCCCCTCCTCTCGCAGCGGCCGCACCGCAGGCGCCTGCAGGGAGCCCAGAGGCAGGTTGTGCCCATTCACACACGCGCGCGCACACAGATATCACAACCCCCATCCAGTAGCCAGTAGGCATCTACCTCAAAACGTGCACCGATCATTGGAGCCGGTGTGCCCGGCCGGCGCGTACTCTATCTAAGCTTGTTTAGCCGCTTGATGCGTGGGTGTGGTTCTGGCTCGCCTCCGCGCGCCGTGTGCCCGTGTGTGGGTGGGCTGGCGGGCGTTCTTTCCGCGCTGCTAGCTTTGCTTCATGTGCTGGCTCTGTGGACCGACAAATCGGCGCCTGTTCCATACCCCCAATCGAATCAGTCGGTAGGTGCACACTGCGTTTCCTCAAGTTCGCACTGTCGATCGAATCTGTGGAAAAGGGGTTTTGCACGCTCAGCTCCCTCATCAAAGCTGTCGCCGAACCAACTTTCCAGCTTCGTTTTGTCTCGCCGCTGTAGCATCACCGGGCGGATCGGACGACGGTCGGTCACACATGGTCGGTCATCACACACAAGATCTATCGACGATGGGCCGGGGAGCTGCTTCAATTGGACGCGGGGCCGGCTTGCCGTCGGCGACACTGCAGGCAGGGAACGTGATCGCATCCCCTCCGGGGCAGACCAGGCCACGGGCAATCCCCGTCAGGGAACCGGCCAAGTGCGCCGCTCATCAGGCCCGCCCGCGCTGCCTGCCGCTGCGCGGCCCGTGCGTACGCCATCGCCCCGTCGGAGCCTGCTCTGCTTCGCTCGGCTCGCGCGAGCCATGTGGGGAGTTGGCCTCGCGGACCCCGCGCGCGCGCCACGCCCGCGACGCGAGCAGTCAGTTGGTTGCTGCCCTGTTGCGTGCGCCGTGCGCTCGCGTCGCATGTGCGCCCGATTTGCTCGTATTAACTGCCGGTGGTCTCGCTCGCTGCGGCTGCGTGTGGCCGTGGCCGTCGGGCACGTCACGCGTCAGTCACCCCCAGCTCCGGCCCGGTGTTATTTCGCTTCTGCCTTTATGGCCGCCTTTCGCCGCTCCGAATCGCAGAGAAATTACACGCGCGGGCCGGCGCGGCACGGCCCCGAGTTGGCGAGCTTTGCAACCGCCACCGGCGCTTTCAGTCCTGTCCGGGCTCCGGCTATAAATAGTCGGCCAAAGCTCTTCCTCGCTGCCAACCACCCGAAGCCAGCTGATAGCAGCAAAGCGCTAGCTTTAGATACCTTCTCCCTATCCCCTTCTTCCCTCGTCGGAGAAGTAGCAAGCTAGCTTCGCTTGGACCACGCGCTCGTCAGCCAGCAATGGCCGTCGCCGGCGCTCTTCCTCTTCTCCTCCTGCTCGGCCTCCTGGCCCGGGGCGCGGCGGCCGGCGGCTGGCAGAGCGCGCACGCCACGTTCTACGGCGGCGGGGACGCGTCCGGCACAATGGGTACGTACGGTGCAAAAGTCTCTCTCTCTCTAGGTGGTAGTAGTAGTAGCAGTGGCTAATCTCCACGCACATATGGCATATACAGGCGGCGCCTGCGGCTACGGCAACCTGTACAGCACCGGGTACGGCACCAACACCGCGGCGCTGAGCACGGCGCTGTTCAACGACGGCGCGGCGTGCGGGTCCTGCTACGAGCTCCGCTGCGACAACGACGGGCGGTGGTGCCTGCCGGGCTCCATCACGGTGACGGCCACCAACTTCTGCCCGCCCAACTACGGCCTCCCCAGCGACGACGGCGGCTGGTGCAACCCGCCGCGCCCCCACTTCGACATGGCCGAGCCCGCCTTCCTGCACATCGCGCAGTACCGCGCCGGGATCGTGCCCGTCGCCTTCAGGAGGTACGTACGTGCGCCGGCGCGTATACTGTTCGTGACGCGCGCTAGCTGGACCTCCGGCGGGCACCGCTAGCTCTTGAATTCACACCACACGCCGTGCGTGGCGCTGGCAGTGGCACGACTCGGGTGCGGTAACTGCCGTGGCCTTGGTCAGTGCTTGCTCACGCATGCACACAACGCACGGCCAGGCCGCCCACACGACCAGATCAACCCGACCCGCGTCGGTGAGTTCGAAGGTCGGTGGGCACCACACCCGGTTCGGCCCCCCGCAGATTCGATACGGGGCGGGCGGGGGATGCTCCCAAGTCCTGGGCCCTGGCCTCTGGCGACGCGCATGTGATGTGCCGTGCCTGTGTTACCGCACACACGCTCCTCCTACTCTATTCGAAGCACACGCCCAGCATGTAACGACGTTATAACGACGATCGACTAACGCCTTGATGCATGCACATCTATCGTCGATCTCATCAGGGTGCCGTGCGTGAAGAAGGGCGGCATCCGGTTCACCATCAACGGCCACTCCTACTTCAACCTGGTGCTGGTGACCAACGTGGCGGGCGCCGGCGACGTGCGCTCCGTCTCCATCCGGGGCTCCCGCACGGGGTGGCAGCCCATGTCCCGCAACTGGGGCCAGAACTGGCAGAGCAACTCGCTGCTCGACGGCCAGGCGCTCTCCTTCCAGGTCACCGCCAGCGACGGCCGCCGCGTCACCAGCAACAACGCCGCGCCCGCCGGATGGCAGTTCGGCCAGACCTTCGAGGGCGCCCAGTTCTGATCATCCCTCCATCGTCGATCCATTCATCGATCAAGCTACCGCTGCTATTAATCATCGGGGGATAGCTTGATTAAATTAATCACCGATTTGTTTTGGCTTTCTGTATGTGCGCGTGACGAGTGAGTGTGCGAGGAGAGATAGAAAGACGATCGAATCGATCGAGGCCCTCTTCGTTCGGTTATATTGAAGAGACGGAGAGAGGCCTTTGATTGCGCTATCTATGCTGAGGCTGCTAATCTAGCACCCGCCTAGACGTACGTTTCCTTCTCGATCTGATGCTAGCTCTGGAGTTGGACTGGAGTGAAGAATGAACCAGACATTATATGGACCCCTCCTCCACCTCCTCCTGCTACTATCTTTTAGTAGTGCTCTCATAGTACCTGAATGAAGAAGAAGAAGAAATAATTGTTGTCATCTGTTTTTGAACATTTTCTTCCTGTGTTATTGTTGTACCGCCACCGGCCTTGCGCTGGGATTCAAACTCGCAAGGCCGGCCGGCCGGGCGCAGCTAGCGCCATTGCTCCTCCAGCTATAGCTTCTAGCTGTGTGTACTCTGTGTAGCGTAGGGCGTTGGAATTAAAACTCGCAAGCGTCCATGGTGTCTCTTGGTGTTTGTTGGGGGGGTGTAAAACCCAAGCGCTGTACGTATCTGTATCTTCTCCTCACATGGGCGTGGGGGGCGCGCGCATGTCGTGTTGTGCTGCTGCCTTGGATTTCCGCGGACACGGCCACGAGCGGTGTCGGTTGCGTCGCCGTGCCGTGTGCTCCTCCTCCTCCGATCCTCTCTAGCTATCTGCTGCTCAAATGCACTGCGCTACACACTAGTAGCTCCGTTGATCCGCCGTTTCCATTACCTCCTTGCGCCCTTTCCGGTCTGCATGCCGGCGCCTCTGGACCGGGCCCATCATCATCAAGATACATGCATATAGCAAGCGAAGATGCACCGGTGCGCGTCTACTTTCCAGACCTCGGCGCGTCCCCGTCCTGTGAGAGCGAGGTAGCTACTCGCTGACATGGCAACTTGGCAAGGTACGCGGTCGCTTCAGTGCTTCAGCAGGCAATCGAAACTAGTTTGGAGCCGGCAAGGTATGTTGGGACGTCGAGCACTGTCGGTTGCCAGGCTTAGATTTGCCGTGGGAGGCAGGGAGCGAGACGCGTGGCGACGCGGCTGAGGCTGAGGCTCCCTCGTTTCCAACAAAAACCTACATTTGGTTAAGACCAAATGCAGTAGTCAAATGATGTATATGTGCATTTTAAATAATCTACAAAGTATGAACTCTCTTGTTCTTTATTGTGTAAACCAGTTAATAGAAATAGAAATCTTAAAGTTACTTTGTCCCTACATAGTTGGTCCATAGAATGAACACACAAAAATTTCCTTTGTACATAAAAACAAATATTTCAATAACCAAAATTGAAGTAATACTTTTTCAGTCACATGCGCCCCGCACATGCATTTTTACTAGTATTTATAAAGATTCACTATATTTTTTATTTATTCATGGATATTTATCTCCCGCTTCTTCATGTGCGCTCGCCGACTTTTTTTTGGGAGGTGAGAAAGGGGTTGAAGCACAGAAGCAGACATTTTGAAATGACAGTATCGAAGATACCTATATACACTATGGAATTGTTTGGTTTACGGAATGGAAAGTAAACGCACTGCAGAGAGACTGCGCATAACATATTACATGCGTTTGTTTCGGCTTACTCTCTATTCCATTACCTTGCAATCAAGTACCATCTTATTAACATTTGATTCCGCCTGCCCCTCGTGTAATCAGTTGTCCCATCGTTTTTTTCCTTTGGAAGTCAAAACACACCCGCCCAAGCTCGAATTGCATTACCGTGTTTGACGAACCAAACAAAAGCTGTAATCGTCCATTCCGGTGCTAAATCCTCTGTGATCCGATTATACGCGTGTTTGCGTTACCAAAGCTTGAACCAAACACTAAGGCTTGTTTGGTTCGCCGTCATGTAATGCAATCGCATTACAGCAGTTAATAGATACCGTTACTGATGTTTGTTATGATGTGCTACGGATGCTTCAACACGCAATAAGATACCGGTCAGTTCACAGCCGATTCCCCTCCTCCCAAGCCGGTATCGCATCGATACCGCTGCTCTCCTTTCGCACATGGCGTTCGCTGAACGAGCTTCCATTACCCGCATCCATCCAAACAAAACTCGTAATGATTAGCTTCCGCACCCATACCAGCGTGAATTGATTGCATTGCCGATTGCGTTAAACCATCCTCCGCAGACGACTAAAAGAGACCGTCTATCACTATTTTAACTATTTTTTTCTCTAAATACAATAGCACTAAAATCTTGATTTGTACTATAGATACTCGCTTTACTCCTTCCGTTGCGCATGGCCTTACCGGTGGCCGAAACAAACAACCAAGTGAGAAAAGATCTTCAACGCTTGCCCCATCTGTGTATACTTCCAGACCAGACCAAATGTCCAAACGGGCCAAATGTCCATCCGCAGCATCAGGCAGCGCCTAACACGACTACAGCCCTACAAATCAATCATTCTAGAGAGGGACAGCTTGATGGGGACGAAACGACAGCCCATGATAGCAGTTTGGACTTTGGAGGCCCTAAAATGTTCTTCCCGTGACGACAAGCGCTCCTTTTCCTCTCACGGCCCGTGTGGTCTGCTGCGCACATTTCGCTTATCACTGGCCCATAAGCCCAGAACAATAAACGGCCCAACTACGCCTCCACTACAAACCCTAGTGGAGCTCCAGAACTCGACCTCCTGCGCCGCCGCCATGGTGAGTCCCAAGTCGCAAGCTCGATTCTCCTTCGATTTGCCTGTGCATCTCGCAGCTAACCCTTTTTCCTTGCCTTTTCGCTCTCCACAGACCTTCAAGCGCCGCAACGGCGGCCGCAACAAGCATGGCCGCGGCCATGTCAAGTACATCCGCTGCTCCAACTGCGCCAAGTGCTGCCCCAAGGTGCGTAAAAAGTCCTCCGCAGCCACCTCGCTTCCTCTTCTCTCTACCTTCCGTGCTGAAATATGTTTCTGATTCGTTCGTGGTTCGTGCTTTCCTCTTCGATCCTCGTTTCAGGACAAGGCCATCAAGAGGTTCCAGGTGAGGAACATCGTGGAGCAGGCGGCCATCAGGGACGTCCAGGAGGCCTGCGTCCATGACGGTAAGTCTATCTCGTCGTCCAGATCTGTTTCGTTTATGAGACCTTTCTTGATTTTTTTTTGGTTGGCTTGGTGAGAGTAACATGTCTTCGTGGTTTCAGGGTATGTCCTCCCTAAGCTGTACGCCAAGGTGCACCACTGCGTCTCGTGCGCGATCCACGCTCACATCGTCCGCGTCCGATCCCGCGAGAAGCGCAGGGACCGCAAGCCTCCGGAACGCTTCAGGCGCAGGGTATGACTTCGACCTTCTATCTCGTTGACTGATTTCACCATCACAATGGAAGTTTTGTGAGTTTATCAATAATAAATCTGTCAATGCAATTCTGCGAATTAGTCCTGATTATCTTGTTTGCCTAATAGTTACACTATATGTAGCTACCTGATTGTGTTCTGATTAGTGCCTATATGATATGATGGACTCGTCTGGGCGTGTCCTGATAGCTGCAGAAATGATCCTATTCGATTTGTCCTGACTACTGCAGTATGCTGTCCTATTTGATTATGTCCTGATTACTGTCTGATTTGAATGCGTACCTGGTATTTAGTTATGTTTTGATACTATGCTTTTAGTTGTCCGCTATGATTGGCAGTATTTTGTGAATTGAATCAGCTGTCCTTGTTGATCTGATCAGTTTGTATACAGAGGTATGCAAAGACAACAGTATAGGTGTTTCCCCCATTTCTGGATTAACTAGTTAGTAGTTTTAGGTATAGTGTAGGGTTTATGTTTGGGACTTTATGTCTGCCCCGATGGCAATTACATAGTGCCATAGGGATGAACAGGTCCGGAGGTCCCTGACATGCTGTACCATTAAATTTACTTTGTCAGCTGATCTTATGTGTACAGCTGATCATTATGGATGGGAAATTTTCATACATTAGTTCCATCTCTGCTTGTTTATCAACCACAGCTTTGTGTCACTTATGTTGGAAAACGTACTACATGCTAGTTAATCACTTCACTTCTGTTTCCTAATTGAGTTATGACTTTGCGTTTCTACCTGACATGTCTTATGCTTGGGACTTTTACGTTGCCCCTATGGCTTCTATGCTGTGCCTGTGGGATGAACAGGTCCCAACATTTACCGCCATTTTTTTCACTTTGTCAGCTAACGGTCTTACATTTTAGCTGATCATTAAGAATGGGAAATTTTAAAGTAACTTTCCATACTATGTTATTTATATGTTTTTCTTGCCTTATTGAACACAACTTGTTTGAATTATCATGTCTTTGGGACTAATACGTTGCCCCGATGGCAATAACAGTGCCTGTGGGATGAACAGGTCCCTATATTAACACCATTTTAATCACTTTGTCAGCTATAATCACACATTATTAGCTGATCATTTAAGAATGGGAAATGTTACTTGAATATTAACCTGCCCATCAATTTACAATTTGTAGACTGCGTGCTTGTCATGTGCATTATGTTCTTTTGGTGCCTTTTTTTCCAAATTCCCTTTCCTTGAATGTTTGGCGGCTGATTAGTTGCACTGTGTTTCTTTCAGGAGGATAGGCCAGCTGGTGGACAAGGAGGCCCCCGCCCTGGTCCTGGTCCTGCTGGTGCTGCTCCGGCTCCAGCGCCAAATGTGGCTCGCCCATAGTTTTAGCCAGCCGCGTGTGATGTCTGGCCTATTCAGTACCAAAGAGCCGCACTTGGGGTGTGAAGTTGCTATGTTAGTGCTTTTGAAAATCAGAACCTTTGCTAAGAGTGTTGTCATTTGAACTTCTCTGCTCAGCTATAATCTCAATTGAACGTCAGTTGGATGTTTCTTCGGTACCTTTTCAGTTTCGTGGCTTATGGTTGGCTTTGCTTTTGTTCTTTATTATTTTGGTATTTACGATTTGCGTATTATAGCTTGATGTGTGGATTGATTTGTTCATTTGTTGCTACCTTAGCCGATCAATCAATTTTATGGATCGATACGTTTGTGCGAAATCTGGCTCTACCAGGGCTTTTTTATGGACTGTAGATGGAGTTCGTTTGAGCTGTGAGGTCAGCAGGTCAGTCTCAAGACTGACCCGTTGAATTGGTGGCCCTTCGCCGGTTCGTTTTTCCCCGGTTTCACTGCTGCGGATCCTAGACCCTTGACTGCATGGGCGTTAACCGAAGTATCAGCTGCAGTGCGCACTGCATCCTCTAGAACGAACGGTCTAATGGTGTTGGTTTCCTGTATAGATGTTTATACTTTATAGCCGTACAAGGTACATGTTTTTTTTTTGCGAAATACATAGAAATACGTTTGTTCACCAGATTAGGGCTTCAAAGTGTCTTAGTCTTATAGCTCAACTATGCGGACCTGACATCAAAACCGAAGCCCAATGATAGAGTTTCATCGACCAGGGCAGGCCCAGTGAAATCATAAAATCCGTAGGCTGATAGGCCTCACGTCTCAGCTACATCCGGGCCGTCGAAACAACTTATGGGTTGTCAACATGTCATCCTTCAAAGAGGAGTGGCAACAAATTTGACGACGTCGATTCAGGAAAAAAACTAAATTTACTACGGGCCTGATCGGAAAATTTGACAACACATGTTACCACTTACCACGAGAGATCGAGATGAATGAAAGAGTGGTTAATGGCCAGCGCCATTTCTATGACAATATTAAACAGCCTATGCTTTCAATTCGATTTCTACAATTAGGCGCATGTGAGAACATGTCAGTAACACCTGAACGAGGGCATCATCTAAAGAAACTGAAATAAACGATTGAACATTGCGCGGGCGCCTCATGTCCGCACAAGACGCAAATATTCATGTGCTGTGTTTTCTTTATTTTGTTTAGTTTTTATTCAAGCTTGCATTTTGCATATACGTGGTCACACGGAGCTCAAATTTTGCATACCACAAAGATGCATCCTCTGCCCATTCATATTTTTGTTGCATTTTCTCATGTAACTATCGAGGTGCTGCCATGTTTGGTACAACATAGTAATATCATATACGTTCTCGGTTTCATCGGCGGTGCACTCCGTGGAAGTGGATCAGTAGATGTGCATGGACATAGTAGATTTCTCGCTCATATGCGGTGCCGCCGAGCACAACATGCGCCTAAAGGGCACATCTAGTGTTTTCACTTACCATTGATTGGGGTACATGTTACTAAACACGGTACCACTTGAATGATTGCTCGGAAGAAAACCCAATAAAGAAAGAGTCATATCTTTTTTGGGTGCTCCGTAAAGGGCTGTATATCTCATCTTATTATTATTTTATTTTATACCTAATAAAAGACGGAGATTCCAAGGTCCAATCGCACGTACCTTACGCGTGAGCCTCCGCCTGACTGAAATTTAATTTATACACGAGCCAGATTCAGACTACAAGAGGAGTCCACGCGAAAATGGACGCACAAGTCCCATACAGACTCCGGACGTTCCATATATTCATGGAAAGATAAAATGATAAACTTTCCAACCTGATTGACACCACCCTAATATTCGTTCACAGTCAACGGGATCATTGAAAAAAATATGACGCGTAATTTATTCACAAGTCTGATTCGAACTGCAGTAGCAGTCCACGCGAAAATGGACGCCTAGGTCATATACGGAGTTACGGACTCCGTTTTCGACGTTCTATATATCACGAGAAACTTAAAAAGATAATCTTTTTAATGCAACTGATACCACCCTAAATTTTGTCCGCAATCAGTAGAAAAATTCGAAACAATATAATGTGGAATTTATTCACTGAGCCTATTCTTATATGTATTGATCTAGATATGCTTAAGGATTTTTTTTTCTCCCGTTATAATGCATGGCATTTTGCTACTACCGCGTAACAAGAGAAACAGAACACCAGAATAACCTGTGTGTCCGAGGAGGGGAAAAAAAGGAAATTGCAGGGAGCGTGATCCGAACACAACGGTGGGCAGTAATGGTGGCCGCGCCGGACTCTTAACTGTTACGGTAAAGCTGCAGTGCAGGCAGGCAGGCATCAGCAGCATGCAGCCGCGGCGTCCATGTAGCTCTTGTAGCCTTGTACCGTTGCGCCGCCTTGCACTGTGTCACCGGCCGCCACCGTCCGACTCCGAGCCCTCTCAGCCTAGCTGCTAGGGCTTACCAACCACTAGCGGCCGACGCCGCGAGCGTTGCAAAGACGACGACGACGACGACACACAGTGCGGCTAGGGACGAGCGGAGCGTTAGCCTCAAGCTGGGGCCAGAGAAGAGCGAGCGAGAGCAAAAGGGCCGCGCGGGCGGGGGTGGGGCGCGGCGCTCGCTCGCCGGCTCGTCGCGGCATGCAGCTAGCGAACGCGACGCAAGCGAACGCGGCTGGGACCGGTGGTCCTCCGGGCGCCAAAGGCCGCAGGAGAACCTGATGCCGGCCGGCCGGCGTCGTTGCCACCTGGGCGCGGCGCGGCCGGACGCTGCGCTGCTGCGTCGGGTCCCCGCCCGCCCCTCGTGTGCCGGTGCTGATCGTACGTCGCTGTATTGCAATCATTCGCCCGCCCCATCTTTCTCATCTGTTCTTTGTCCGTTTCCTTTCTCCGCTGTGCAAGCAAGGAATTGGAGTAATTGACCCAGGTTGGTGGTGGTCGCTACGAGCCCTTTCCACAGCGCGCTCGATTGAGTTCACACACAGCTGAGCTGAGCCCCATCCATCCATCGGCCATTATCGCCAAGTGTTACACGCTGTTCCTCAGGGTGCCGCCGCCGACCAACTTAACGCATCGCCGTGCACCGAGCGGTCGCTGCGCCGCGCGGGAAGCCTGCGAGAGGGGGGAAAGGGAGGGAGCGCGCGCGGTGAAAGCAGCCCGAATCCGCGGTACGAGTCGGGGTCCCTTTCGCGAGGGTCGCGGCCCGTGCGCTGGTGTCCGTATCCACAGTCCCACGCGCGCGCGCGCACGGGCGCCAGCTAGCCTCCACGCCCAGCCACCACGGCACCACTTCGATCGACGCCACGGAGCCGAGTGACATACTGACATGTCACCTACCGGCTGGCTGCAACTGCAAGTGGCCACGCCATGTCACCGCGCGCCGCCGTATCCTTGTCCGTGATCGCTTCGCAGTTTGACCGTCGCCTTTGGAGTCTGCGCTGCGCCGCACTCGGCGCGCGATGGCTGGCCGGCCGGCCGGCTGCCTGGTTCGTCAGAGAGACACGACGACGCTGGCGGCGCTCCCAAGTCCCCGCATGCGTTCCCGAGCTTCCGTTGCCTGCTTGGCCGCGAGCCGCTGCACATGGTCACCCGCGATTCTTTGGCCTCTGACCGCTGGCTCGACGGAAGCTTCGGCCCGGCCGTGGCCTGCGCACACAGTGCCTGCTCTGCTCAGATTCACAGGGCGCTCTGTCTGGAGCTGTGGCTGGGTTTCTCGCTGCCCCGCCGCCTGCGCGTGTGCACGTGCGTGTTGACTCCGGCAGGCAGCCCCCGGCCAAACGCACGGGAGGGACGACAAGGCTGGAGATCGAGGAGAGTGTTCATGTACGGACTCGATGTCGTCGCAGGAGCCACGAGGGGAAACCCCGTACAGCTAGCCATTCTCGGTGGTCGCTGGTCGGGCTGCCGAGTATGTCTTTCCGATTGGTGCTGGGTCTTTCCCTGTGGAGGAGAGCTTTACCGTCGCTCATTTCTCCGTTATTGGCACAAGCTGTTGCGTTTCTTCTCCGACAGGGCCCTACCTAGGCAGCTGTGTACCCAGCCCACACAGCCTGTGGCCGGACTTGCAAGGATCAGGAAGATCCCGGTGATAGATGATCGCCAGCATCTCAAGATTTGAACCAACATAACCAGGACATATGATGGCCTGTAGCTGTAGCACTGTGCAGTATCTGCGGTATTTTACCATAGGAGCGTGGCGGCGCTTCTATATATTCTACGTACGAACTGCAGGTCCGAATTAATTGTTGTTTTGATCATTTAACGGCAACTGATTCAGACTTAGAGGAAGCAAGCAAAACAAAGACCACGTCAACGTACAGACTATTGTTGTCCAGTGCACCACCAATGCTTCCAGTGTGCGTGTCCTGCATACAATACTTGCCTCCGGGTCCACAGGTACGAAGCGCGAGACATTGATATATCTTCTAGGGGTGCACCAACATTCACTCGCAGATCTACAGCACTGCACTGGCGGTATCTGTGCCACTCCACAGTCGACGGGCAGTCGGCACAACACACTGTACAGTACGGCGACAGCGAAGCCGCTACTACAAAGGCTAGAGAAGAAATTGCTGGGTCGGCAGATCGAGCGCAGCCTCCGCACTCAAGTCAATGCACTCTGAATCTCTTCAGTCAGTGGGCGGTTCTTGCTGGATCGGACGTTGCTATAGTACATGTCTCACCTGGATTTATTTAATTCTGCTTCAGCAGAGATCGTCCATCCTGATTAGTAACTGTAATGACAGTGCAGAGTGCAGATTAAAGCTGTCGTGTCCAGTGGCTGCTGCTCACGCCAGTAGTAACGCTCAGGAAAGCAGCTCACACCACGCACGCCACGCAGATCAAGCACCCCAGGGAGAAGAATCACGCGGTCACCGAGCAAGCAAAGAACCAAACCTTTCGCGGACCCAGCCTAGATTTCTTTCCCTTTTTATTTCTCGAGTTTTTTTTCTTGTGGGGGGATTGCAACCATCGACGACAAGCAGTCAAGAACTAAAGCTAGTTATTTTAATCCGCAGCTGGACATGGATGTGCTATGATATGATCGAGCTAGCATGCAACGGGAGGCCGCCGCGGATCGGAGCACGTCGCTCTCTGGTCATGGCCTCATGGGCCGTTGGCGCCCGCGAGGCTCGCCCAAATCTGCTCGAACACCTCGACGATGAGGTCGTGGTGCTCGGCGGCGTTGAGCGCGAGGTAGCACGCCAGGAGGTCCTCCAGGTCGGCGGCGCCGCGGATGCCCTTCTCCGCGATCATCTCCTCCATCGACTCGCGGAAGTCCCGCCTCGGGTCGGCCGACGCCTTCACCACCGCGAAGCTCTCGGCGAGAGGCGGCGCGAGCGGAGTCTTCCGCGGCGACGCGGCCGGGGTCGTCGGCTTGCTCTTCCTCCGGGACCTGCTGGTGGAGGACGCCAGCCGCGGGCTGTTGGCGCGCGTCCTCAGGCGGCGCCCCGCAGACACGGACGAGCGCCGCGGGTGGTGCTGGCCCTTGCCGCCCTGCTCCGACGCGGAGCTGGCCCTAGGCGTCGTGTCGGCGAGGTCGACGTACACGTACCTGTCCTCCTCCGGCTCGTACCCGTAACGGATCGCCTCCTCCTTCCTCGCCGGCCTGGTCGCGATCGGGCGGAGCACCCGCTCGGCGGTGCCCTCGGCGCGGAGGTCGATGACGATGTCCGTTTCCGACGCGATCAACTTGCCGCCCAGGGCGTCCTCCGACGGCCCAGTCACCGCCGCCGCCCTCCGGACCTCCTCGACGGCTTCCTCCTCGCCGCCGCCGCCGCGCCCGACGTACATGTCCCGGCGGCGGCGCCCGTGCGGCTCGGCCACAGCCTCCGGCCCGCGCCCAGCCCTGACGGACCGCCTCCTGGAGGAGCACGTCGGAGGAAGAGATTCCGGCTGGGGGAGGAGCTCGCGATCCTCCTCCGTGGCGGCCGCGGGCCTTGGCTGCGGAGCCGGTTGGAGCTCCCGGTCCCGGGTGGGGTAGTAGTACGACGTCCTGTGCGGGAGCGATGCGGACGCGCGCCTCGGCGACGCGGTCCTCGCTGCGGGCCTTGTCCCCCGCGGCGGCGGCGGCGACGACGAAGAGGGCAGCATTGCGCTCGCGGCCCCGCCGCCGCTAGCGACGACAGGAGGGTGGCCCCTTGCGCGGCGCATGTCGCGGAGCTTGTAGAACCAGGTGTTGGGCATCATGTCGCCGAGCCGGAACCTGCGGCGGCCCATGGCCCCGCTGCGCTGCCGTGGAAGGATCGCTGCGCTGTACGAGGAGGAGCGCTGCAGGAGAGGTGGAGCAGGGGAGGTGGTCTGGTGGCCGGGACCAGAGCGAGGGCCGAGGCAGGCTGCTCTGCGTGGGAGAGCCCGGGATAAGTAGCGCGCGGAAGCGAGTGAGCGCGGGGTGGGAAGCGTGGGACGTGAGGCTCCCTTTGTCCTTTTCTCTTCTCTCTGAGCGGTAGGCCCCCACCCCCGCTGGGGCCCATTTCCGGCATGGAGACACCTAGGAGTAGTGTTACTCAGACGTAGTTAGACGGCTACCTTCACGACTAGCGGTTAATCCCAACTAATCACCATCTAATCGAATGTTCATATCGTTTAGACTCTTCACGACTAGCGGTTAATCCTAACTAATCACCATCTAATCGAATGTTCATATCGTTTAGATGCTAGACTTAGGCCTCCGACTAGCATCTAGGCCCATTTAGGCGAACAATGCCTAGGAGGAGGTCCTTTTTCCCTTTTTGCACATAAAAGACTCAATGTTTGTTGATACACGCAAGGGGATGAAAATTATGCAGTTGCTAGTATATAAAGTAATTTTTATTGTGAAAGGATAAAGTAAATTTTAGCCTGGTGACTTTGTCTTAAAAATTGAACCCCTAACTTAGAAGGCATTCAACATATAGGAGTCCATCATAAATGCCCATCCTTAGTATCAGATAATCTTAAAAAGACTTGCAATAGTTCGAGATGGTTCCTAGTGTTTTTTATTGTTGTGACATATATGTGGTATGGGTTTGACGAGTAAGAGTCCACGGCAGTCTAAAACTTATATTGCCCATCTCTTTCTTTGTGCAAGCTACGTCGCCTTCACTCTCCACTCCCTAATTTTCTACCACACCGGCTGTCGCCTCTAGTTTTGCTACCTTTCCACTTCCTACAACATGCCATGACTTCTTATACACCACGCCGCTACCTCTCCTTATGTAGCAGTGTCGTAGCAAAACTAGAGGTGGATGAGTGTGGCCATGTCAGGAGCTAGTCCATGTGTCAGAAGGTCCAACATATGTCCATTCCCCACACATCAACGATTTGCCTCCCTTGCACTCGGGCTAGAGTCTAAGCCCAACGATGAAATGGTGGTTTTGTGACCCTAGTGGTCTCACACCCATGGTCGCCCTCTAGGGGCTTCTACCCCATCAACCTCGTCCTCTCGAGTTTTCCCTATAGAGTTCTATTCCATCCGGGCATGATGGATTATAAAGCTTTCCCCCAATTGATTCAGTGCTAGATATGCCTCTAAATGGAATGTAGAATATCGATCACATTATCTATGCGTGGTATGCCAACTCTATTGAACTCTTTCTGCTCTTTTTTCTCCAAGGCGTCACAAATGTTCTCTTAAAGTGGCACATTTTTCAGTGAGATAAGGGAAAGACTGAGCTTTTTTAATGACCTAATAAACTCTTTTTGTTTGAAGTTTTGCCGAGCACTTTTGCAGTGTTTGATGGAAGTTCTTTTTTTTTGTATTTTTTTTATTTTGCTTCGTCGTAGAGAATGAAAATGCACGGCCGGGATCAACTATGCACAGGCATGGCACTAATAGGATGACAATGCATGGAGCTGTGCAGTGCCGCACTACAACACGTTGTGGTCAAATGCAGGGTTACAATTTACACGCACATGCAGGCCAGATTTATCCAAGCCACCAATCGGGTCAGGTGTCGGTGTCGCCCCCCATACCAGAAGAAACCGCACGAGTCAGCTCGCGGCCGCGCGCTCAAGCCGTGCCCACGGGCGGATGCACCAACGTTGTCCGGTGCGCCGCCGCCTCCGTTTCCGTGCATCGGACTCGACGGCTCGCCGCTCACGAGCCAGCATGACAAATCAGTGCCGGCCGGCCGGGCCGGCCGTCTCGAGGCGGTGGTGTGTTGTACAGGTGGCGCGAGCGTGGGTGATGGGTCCGGACCGGTCGTGTTACGTCGGAGAGGACGGCGCGAGCGCCGGGGTGGGGCTGGGGCGATGACCGCCGGCGCCCGGCCGCGGCGCCCACGCACGGCAGTACGCCAGAGCCAGACCCGCATGGTTGTCCGTGCCAGCTCCAGCCTCCAGGCCGAGCAGCTAGCCGATCCCGTGAGATCCCCGCGGACGGATGGGAGGCTGACTCTTCTGGCCGCCGCGCCGATCGGCGGAGGCAGGCAGCGCGCATCGAATCGCCCAACGGCCCCCAAGTCCGCCACCGTGTGCTCGCGCTCACGCGGCCGCCGCGCGCGTGTCGATCGATCCGTGCCGAGCCATGTTCCCCGTTGCTTGTGCCGTCGCCGCGCGACGTGGTCTGCTTGCGCCGCTAGCGTGCGTACGTGCCGCCGATTCGCGGTGCCAGTCGAGTGACGCGGGCGGCGTTTCCATACGTAGCAGGAGCAGCGGGTCGCGCGGTGCGTGCGTGAGGAGAGGACCAGCGTTCCAGCAAGAGGTCCACGGCTGGGACCTGGCCGGACGTCAGTCTAATTTGGTCAAGCAAGGCATGGCGACATTTGCTAAAGAATTCTGCATATACTTCTACGCGTGTGTTTCCAGAAATTCTTACAGTGCGCAATAACTTTCTTTAGAGTAACGACTGGCCAGCAAGTAGTTGGCCAGCGCCTAGTAGCAGAGCCGTCAGTTGACCGTGTGTCCGGACAACATGTTTATTTCGGTGACAAGGATTTATTTTGCGCACAGTTCCCCCCACTGGAATAATCCTATCTGAACTGCTCCGAGCTTCTCCGTTTCTCCAATAATGAACTCTGTAAGGTCCAGCACGCTGCTGCTCTATTAATTCACAAACTGATCGAGAACCAACCCGCTCGGTCCTCTCTTGTGTCATTGTTCGTTTGACGAGATTTTTTTTCCCGAATACGCAGGAGAACAGCATATCTTTGTATTAAGAAGAAAACTTGACAGATACAACTACACACTCCCGCGGAGACATATAAGACGCGTATGGGATTACTCACGCACAAGACAACCAAAGTCCACAGCCCCCACACGGACCCAAAGCCTGGCTACCTCCAATGCGGAGCTAAGGAAAGAAGAAAGATCCGCACACGAGCCCCTAAAACATCGCTCGTTCCTCTCCTTCCAAATCTGCCACGTGACGAGAAGAAAGAGCGTGTCAAGGCCCTTTCTGAGGTCCTTCGGCCAACTGCGTCTTGCTCGGCTCCAAAATTCCACAATGAAGCATGCATCCTGGTTCACTGGAACATGCAACCGTAGAGCTGAAGCAACCGTCGTCCAGATGTTGCACGTGAAGCTGCACTCAACGAGCAGGTGTAAGCGGGATTCCGGCTCCGCATCGCAAAGGAAGCAGAGGTCTCTGGCCTCTGGCCCATGACGCCTTCTCCTGTCAGCTGTCCATAGTCGCCTGCGGCAAGCCAACCATAAGAAGATCTTGGCTCTAGGAGCCCAAGACTTCCAAATGAGACGGTAGCCCGGAAACTCCATGGAACCAGCATGTAGGATCTTGTATGCCGGTTTGGCACTGTAGCGCTCGTCCGGCGTCCACCTCCAAATGGTCCTGTCCTCAGACTTGTGCAACTGCACATCTCCAATCGCATCCTAGAGGCGGAGGTAGTCAGCGATGGCAGCCACTGTGAGCCCACCCTCGATGTCACCCTCGATGTCAGCGATCACCGCCGTACGCAACCCAGTCTTCCGTGCCCCTGCTCACCACGGCAGTGGAAGATCCGCCACGTCGCCCTTGGTCGTAGCGCCCCACGGCATGTGCCGCCCGGTGGTTCGCCCTGCCCGTCCTCGGAGGGGCTTGCGGCTCTGAGCCTCGCGCGGCAGGGGCACATGATCGACCGTGGACCCTGTTCACCCCGTCGGCGGAGCGCTTGGCCGCGGAGGTGGTGGGCACGGACGGCGCCTCCTTCGAGAGCCGAGGAGCTGCTATCGAACATCCATTGGTGCCCCCTCTGCAATTGATGCCGTGTCGCGCTCCTATTCGCTGATGGAGGAGCTGGAGGGCGCCCTGAGGGCAGCGCCGCCTGGGAGGCCGAGTGTGCCTAGAAGGATAAAGGCGCTGCTCCACAAAGACGGTCGTCCCCCTTCCTCCATCGAGCCTCGCTTCAGGTGCGCTCTTCACCTATTCCTTCCTCGCCCCTCCCCCCGCCCTAGGACCGACCGCCGCCGCCGCCGCCGGTTTACCAGAGGCGGGCTACACCGCGCTTCGCCGGATCCGTGCGCGAGCCGCCGCCGGGTGCCCAGGCCGGTCAGGCCACGCTGCGCCGGATCCGTGTAGCGCTAGCCGCGGTTGGGTGCCCTCCCCTGGCGCCTTGTCGCTCCTCCGCGTGGGCGCACGCCGGGCCAGCGGCGTCTGCGACCCTCCCGCTCGTCAGCCGTGATTTTGCTGTGTGCCTAACCGCGAAGACAGTATGATCCATCGGAGCAGGTCGGGCCGGGATCTAGCGGTCCTAGGCTAGGGTTCTTCTTCCTTGGTTCTTGGCCTTCCACTTCTTCATCCTTCATTCTTGGTCTTCGCACAGCTAACTGATGATCCTTTGGTTGCAGGAAGAATTCGAGTGCAAGAAGTAAGACAGAGTGCACCATCGACACAGGGGCTCGGTGAGTGGTTTCTTGCTAATTGTCTTACTTGCACGATTCATTTATGGAAAGGCAATAGTGGCAGAGTTTACTCTATTCTCCTCGCAAAAAAAAGAGTTTACTCTATTCTAGGGTAATTGGTTTGTTTATTGCTCATGTTGTGGTGTCTTTGTAGTAATGTCTTGTTGGTGCACCGTATTGCTACCTTGTACGGTTTAGGGAATGCCTGCTATGGAAAAGATTTACACTTCCTGTTCCTTCTTGTGAAACAAATTGACCTGCAATGTTGGCTGCACACCAAGTGCTTGAGATAATGCCTTGAATGCATGAGTTTCAGAGCTCAGCAGATTCAGATTCTGATGTAGGTTCCACCAGTTAATCTTATTTGCCGTGGTATCTAGATTTGTTTTCGTTATGACAGTGTTTCCTTTTAATAGAATGAAATGAGATGAGATGATGAACTTTTCCTTCATACTATGGCTCTATAAAAGAAGTTTTAAAGAAAACAAATAACCACTTTAAGCATTGTGTCTGGGAGCATCGGCTTTGGAGGAGCATTTCTTACAACATTTGGAGTATCATGTTTGTTTATTGTTGATTCCTTGAACTTATTGCACATGAGCTTCTTTGTTCTAGAAAATTGCTTCTTTGTTTGTTCATTGTACTGCGAACGTCCTTATTTTTGCATGGCTGATAGGTGGATGATCTAGGGTGGCTGCGTTTTGCTTTGGTTCCAGGTGAAATCAGCCAATCAGGAGGGCCCAGGGAGGAGAGAGGGACCAACATGTTGAAAGGGATGTGGGCATTCTTCTTACTTCTTACTTCTTCCTTGTTTGATTCTTGCTTGCATGCCTGCAAGGGATGAGAATAATATAGATAATAATTGGTCCAGGTGTGGTACATTTCCAGTCTGTAGATTTCCTTGGAGTTTTTGGGTGGGATAAGGTTCAGAGTGTTATTTGGTTGAGTCAAAGTAAATCATATTTATTGTTCCTTTTCTTTCTAATATCAAATTCCAACTATCATTTGTTCTTATGACTATATGTTCAGGGCATCATTCTAATATGTGAACCATATGGTGTCTCTATTTGACAATTTGATCCCTTTATTTGGCTCTTCTGACTAGATAGTATATATATAATTTTAAAAGATAAATATATGTTAAAATTGATGAGAGTAAATGATGACATGGGGCGATGGGCAATGCTGATGCTGCTTTCTCCTTCTCATCTGTAGTATGCACCCTCCAATCGGCAGCACCCTTCCCTTTACATCACCCTCATCCTTTTGTGGTTGTGTGCTGCTTCAGCTAAGGTTTTACTTCTCTCCATTTCTCCTTTGCACGTGGATTGCCTTATGGGTGTAGATTACCAAGTGAATTGTGATATGTTATGGCTGGTGCAATGAATCATGTGCAATTTTGTTTGTGCCTATTCATTTTCCCCCGTTAGGACAATCACCTTAGATGATGGTGGTTGGCCGACAAGGGGTGCCTAGCTTCAGCCATTCAGATTAGCCCTTGAATGGTGGGGTGCATTGTAGGGAAATTTTGAGATAACTACCATTGTGCCTTTTTTTTTGTTTTATGTAGCCCCTAAATGATGTTGTGCATTTTATGGTTCATGATCCCTTATTTCTTGGTTTTATTTTGTGCTACTCTGAATGGCTGCGATGATTCACTCTTTTTTTTTAAAGGTAAGCCTTCTCGCAGTTCCTAATGAGGTACCTTGGTTATTTGTATGAGCACAAACAGTCAGGATAGGCAAAATATGCCACCCATTTATACCATCATACATAAAAAAATTGCGGTGTGGCCCTGCTGGAAGGCCATTACGGTGCACGTCTCTCTTGTCTGTTGCTTTTGGCTGCTGAGCTTGGATGGCTTGTGCCTTAGCAACCAACCAGTTCTGTGGTTATTTTGTTTCCGCTATAGATTGTTGTGGCTATGCTGATAATTGATAAATCTGAGCCATTTAGATTAGCTATATTTTTATGTTGAATAGGTCCCTGTCGGAGCGGACGTGCTCCTGGTCAGGTGGCGGAGTGCACCTGGCCAAGATCCTAAGTACTGAGAGTAGTTAGGGGGAGCAATCGTTGTTAGCTAAGTTGGTGGTGGCACGATGGTGGCGAGAGGATTTAGAGTGGTTCGGGCCGCCGGAGCGTAATACCCTACGTCCACTGTGGGTGTGTTCTTGTATTTCGTGGGCCTTCAGAGGAGTCTCTGAGCCTGTCTGGGTCTGTCCGGGGTTTTTCCTTCTGTGTTGCGTATGCCTCCCCTTTTATAGCCCAAGGGGGGCATGTACATGGTGGCCGGGCCCCGACAAGTGGTCCCGGCCCATTTCCTCTATGCTACAGTTCTATCTTGTGCCTGATGTCCAACGCTCCCATGCTTCGCGCCTGTACCGCCGTCGTGGCCTGGAGATCCGCCATATCGTCCTTCCTTACGCCGCCCTGTCCCATCGGCTGCTAAACCCGCTGATGGGTTTCAGAGGCCGAGGGGCAGGCGATGCGCACGCGTGACAGGACGGGACGCTCGTAGTAGCGTTGCGGCGCCGCTACCTAGTATTAGGCTGAGCGCGGCCGCCGCGCGTGGCGCGGCTCATGATGTGTACAGCGTATTTGTTTACTCAATATAGACCCCAGTGTAGCTGGGGAAATCAACTGTAGTGCCCTGTTATCGCCGCCGCGCCTTGGTAAGGCGCGCCCCTTTGCCTCGCCGCCGCCGCCTGCCAGCGGCGGTGCCAGCGGCGATGGGGGCACGCCCGTCTGACAGCGGCGGCGTCGGCGGGCAACGGGGGCACGCCCGTCTGACACTCGTGGTGTCAGCAGCATCGGGGCGTGCCAGCCTGACAGCGGCGGTGTCAGCGGCATCGGGCACGCCCGCCTGTCCGCAATAAATGCGGCAGGTGGGCGAGGCGCCCGGTTGAAGGCCCCGCCACGCGCCCTGTGGGCACGTGGCAACGCGAGACCTTCCCGTGCCCTGTGGTCACGTGGCGGCCCTGGACCACCGAAGGTGCTGGCTCAGGACCTCCACGTGCTCTGCGGGCACGTGGCGCCCCCGGACCACCGAGGGCGCTGGCTCCGGACCTCCACGCACTTCTGCACGTGGCGGCCCCGGACCACCGAGGGCGCCGGCTCCGGACCTCCCCGTGCTCTGTGGGCACGAGGCGGCCCCGGACCACCGAAGGTACGGGCTGCGGCCCGAGAGGTCCGGACCTCTCCTCGCGTGGCTGGGGGAGGCTCGGTCCTCGAAGGAGGTCCGGGGCCTCCCCTGTGGGCCGGGTGCGTGGCCCTAGCTTTCCCAAGGAGTGGGCCGGGCCCATCTGTATGCGGCCTTAGGCCCTCCTTGTACTGCAGTAGTTACCTCCCTTAGTGATCTTCGTCTAGTGTAAGCGGGTACCCGGTTAGCTGGGTACCGACAGTCCCTTACTGTAGAACAATCTATCATCGCTTTTGCTTAAATATATTCTCTGCATCTTGTGTATATGTAACTTTTCATTATCGGAATATTGGTAGAGGATCAACCTTAACAAGTCCGATGTTTTATGATAGATGCATCAATTACTCTCTGTGGTAGTCAAATCAGTTTAACCTTGCTTTGTAATATTATGCCATGTAGGCGTATTACATGCCAGGTTGCAATGGAGATGGTTCTGGTACAAAATATGAGAAGCTAGGGTGGGAGCTGTGATGCCCCCGGCATCTCAAAAGCCTTGACACGCAATTATATTAGTGTTAATTGTGGATTTAGACTTAATCGTGCTTAAAAAAGAACAACAACTAGGCCAGTAAACCATTAAGTCAAAAAAATTTCCAAGTTGAATATACAAAACTTTGCGTTGCTTGGTTGAGCAGTTAAACATTTATACAATTTCATGCTATGCATCAAATACAAAAGTTTTAGTTCAAGATGTTGCCTTCAAATATGCAATTTTACTATTTTCAAAGTCAGGTGTCGAGGGGCCCAAAAGTTCAACCAAACCCAGATAGCCAACACTCAGGAAATGTTGCTAAGTTTAGGGTCGACACTCCTTTCCAAATTTCATTCTGAAATTACTTTCGATTTGACTATACAACTTCAAAACCTTCCTTTCTATGAAATGAAATTAAACTTATCAGCTTTCAAATGCATCTGACTTTAAAATGATTGAACTTTATTTGATACCTCAAAAGTTAGAAACAAGAAATACTATACATGGAGTAAACCTGTATTTTGACCAAACCTCCGAACACATCTGTGTTTGTATGTAAAAATCTATTGTGATTTAAGCTAAACTTTAAATATCAAACTTGTAAACAATTTCATGAATGAACAACTTTGATAATTGGTGCTTTGACATGCAGTGACGTTTGCATAGAGTTTGGGGGATTTTTCTGTCGACATGTGAATTCTGTCCAAACTTAACTCGTTAAGTAAATTCAAATTTCACTAAGCAACAGCCTTCATCATGCAAAACTTCATACAATAAAGTTGTATATCATGAAATTCTGAACAACATTGGTATAAAACACATTGTATAAAAGTGACCCTAAAATAGATTTTTGGAATTTCTAAACTGAAAGGGTCTGTTGGTCAAACTGGAGTCAGCAGGTTAAATTCAAATTTAAATCATATTTAAACTTGGAATCTAGTATTAGTCCTTTTGACAAAGTTGTGTATCTCAAAAGGTACAACATTTCATTCAATTGGGTCCTTTTCAAATTCGGCTCCTACGTTGGTCAAATTGGCAAAATTCAGAAACCTAGTTAGTTGGTCAAACAGCCCTTTTCCCATTTTCGAAATTCATTTCGTCTTTTGTCTCAATGACGCGTGGGTCCCACCTGTCGGGTCCCTTGGATCCCCGCCGGACGACAGCGCTGCGGGCCCCACCAGCTCCAATGCTCCGCGCACCCGATCCATTGGACTTTGCCTCCCCACTCTCTACTGGTCCCACCCGTCAGCGAGATCTGGTCCATGGACTCAGTCCACCCGCACGCCCTCTCTCTTCTTCCCCGCTCGACCGCGCCCACGCGGCGGACAGCGCCTGCTCGCGCTGCACGTCGGCCAACCAGCCAAGGCCACCGGCGCCTCCCGGCTCCCCGACCGGTGCCTCGGCCTTAAAGCGGAGAAGCGCCTCCTCCCCTCTGCTTCCTCCGCCCTCACGCCCTCTCACCCGAGCTCCTCTCCTTTCCCCAAGCAGCAGAGCCGCCGCCGCCATTGGAGCTCCTCGTGAGCTCGCGCCCCGCCGTCCTCTGTCCTCCTCCCGCCCCGCTATCTTGCGCAACGGGTTCGCCTCGTCCCAAGATGCAAATCCCCTAGGCCTAGGTGAGCGTCTGTCCCTCACTGCGCCGCTCCACGCCGCGGGAGCTCGGAGCTCCTTCACCGCAGTCGCCGGCCTCCTTCGCGGGTTCCCTGCCGCTATAGGTAGGGGGTAAGTGTTCCCCGGTGCCCCTTCCTCTCCCTGGGTACCTCTAGCACGCCAGAGCGCCTCGCAGTGCCGGAATCGCCGCGCGCCACCGGAGCCCCTCCTCCGGTCGCGAGGAAGAAGACGACTGGAGGAGGAAGACGGAGTTTTTGCACTTTTGCTCTCCTGTTTTAGCGGTTTTACATTTTCATACAGAGCACTGTACATAGTCTTGAATACCTTGCAAGTTAGCCCTCGAAGTCTGTGAATAATTGTGTTTAGATCCCTGAATCTACGATTTTTCCCTTTTTCTCTTTAATATTCGGCAGAAACTTTGAAAAATCGTAAAAAATCAAATAAAAATCCTAAAAATATAAAACCAGTTGCATTGTACTCCTCTTGTGTAGATCTATCTGCTGGGTATGATGGTTGAACATGAAAGTACATATTTGCCCTTGGATCTTGCATGTATTCTAAAAGAAGAAAAATGGGAAATGTGACTCATATGAGCTTTAAAAATAGTGAAACTCGGATAGTAGCTTTGTTAGGATGTGCATGCTTGCTGTGATTTTTGGTAGCTCTGGCATTGAATGTTTGATTACTGTTTTGCCCTTAGATACGTTTTTAGGTATAATTTTTAACATGGGAAATAGTTGCTATATGAAACATGCTTTAAATGACTTCCTGTATTTTATACAAGCTCTCTAGGTAGTATATAGCTCGCTGGTTTAATTTGAGGCTCTGCATGTCAAGTTTTAATGGTAGTTTGAAAATGACAACTTAATGCATGTTTAACTAAATAATAAGAAAAAGGGACTCTAGTTTGTTTAATAAATTCTAAGAAAAATCATGGTGTACCATAGTCGTGTTCAGGTTCCAGAAAGTATTTTTGGGGAATTTATAGTAGCTTTTTGCTATGTGATGTGAAAATGATAATTACTATGCTAATATGTAATTAATGAATAGAAAAGTTCCATTTAATATGCTTCAAAAATCCCACCAAAATTCAGGTAGCAATGTTAATGTGCAAGCATGCTTGTGTGACTTATTCAAGTACTTTAGTTGCTGTTTCATGAAGGATCCACTAATAGTCACTTTAATAAGCTTAAATTGAAGAAATTAGAAAAGAAAAAGGCAGTGGGCATGCATGGTGTTAATTTGTGATTCCTCTTACCAAGTATAACTAATAGATGCAAACTTGTGTAGGGATGATTCCTTATATTCCACATGCATGTTATGTTCTCATATAACTTACTGCAAATCCTTAATCATAGAGTATGGAGTTATTTAAATACAGATAAAAAATAACTCAAAACAAGTCAAATTATATTTAACGTGTCCACTTATATGCTTGCTTGACGCTTTCCTTGCATGTGGTATGATAAAGGACAATGAAAGTTGAAGCTTGATCATATGATGAATCCATATGTTGCTTTATGAGCATACGAATGTATGGTTGTGTGTTTACTCCCTTCACATATGAGTACCCCATACTACGTAGTTTTTCGATCGCCTTTCTGTCCATCCAAGAAATGATTGTTTATATGTGTGCTTAGTACCTGTACATCTCATTCACTGCACCTTGTATATCATTCATATAGTGACGCTCGTTGCAGATACGTGATCAAGAAGCAAGTGCGTGGAGCTACTTCAACCAACGGTGGCCCAGAAGATCAACTAAGCCCCAAACACGACCCGGAGAGCCCATCAGTTGTGTTTGGAAGAAAAAGTTGTCCAATTGATCAAGGGGTTGCCTGGGGCAAAGGCTCACAACCCGGCAAACTAACCTAGTTTAGTTTGTTGGTTTCGATAAAAAAATAAACAAAGGTAGGCAGGACCATGAAATTCCCAGCTAATGTTATCTTACTTGATGATTACGCATCCGCATTAGGAGTGATTGAAAACAATTGCATTAGATCTCTTGGCCGCCCTGGCCCTAGCACCTATATATAGAGTTCGTAGGACGAGTTGCCTAGGCTCTGCTAGGTACGAGTAGATACGAGTGAATGGAGTCACTCGTCGCGTAGGTGATTTAAAAAAAAATTCAGAAATCTTACTGTTATGAAAGTTATTATTATGCTCATGATTTAAAAGGAGACCGGGCGGAGAATAATCTTATTTTGTGGTGTGCGTTGTTGTATCATTTGGCTCCGCCGGAGTCGCTTAAGGCCCGTCCGCTGTTCGCCTGCTGTTCGGCATAACATTGCTAGAGTGCTTAACCGGGAAATGGGACCGGTGAAGTCTTGCCTGGGTTTGTCCGGAGTTTTCGAAGCTCCGCCCATCCACTTGCTGGAGGCCGATGGGCCCGGGGGCGCTTGTACTCGAGGGAGGGCTGACCCAGGGCACTGTGGTATCGCTCCTGAGGGGGCACAACCCGGGGGTTAGGTGGGGGCGCTTTGAATCTTGGGACAAGACAGATGGAGATCGGGGCTATATGTGAAAACGCGATGGCTAGTAAGCATATACCCCTGGCATGATAGTTATTCCCGGGAATTAAAAATCGATTCGAATCGCTGATGCCCACCAGGTGTGGGAATGCCAATAACACTGTCGGGCAACGTAGTAACTGCTTGAATATATTATATCTGTTACTCATGTTTTCAAATACTACATGTTTATATTGTATTGCTTACATTTCTGCAAGTTATTATTATGGAGTTATATGCAGAAGATGAATCTTGATACTCTATGTTGATATACCACTGTTTAAAATCAATGGCTAATGATCCACATGCTAGTAAGCAAGCTTTGCGTCAGCCGTAAGCCAATCCATTAAGTCCTACTGAGTAATTAGTACTCAGGTTTTGCCTCCACCTTTTGAGAAAGGTACCGGCGACATCTGGACAAGTGCTTGGAGGAGGGTAGTACCGGTGGGCTCGGTGTTGCTCGCCTCGATCATCGTTGCTTGAAGACTACTAAAGTATTTTGTTTCCGCGGTGAGATGTTTTCGAATTCGCTTCCGCTATCTGATTCAAACCTGCCTATTGTATGGCATTATGTTGAAACCTATATCTTTATTTCGAACTGGTTTGTAAAATAAGTTTATATATGCTATATTCAACTGCCTGAGATGATGTAACTGTTTTGTCTCCATCGTGGGCTGGATGTGTATGATGTCGGTTCCTCTGGGAAAAGGTAATATCGGGAGCCGAATGACCCTCGACGGACGACCGGGTTTAGTTCGGTCTAATTGCACTGCAAGCTAGAAGTGGTAGGTGTGCTTAGTCCGGATTAAATCGGCAGTTCCGCCACAGGAGCATGAGAGAATGATCCATCTCGGAACATTGGAGTTGCCTTAGTAGCTGCGGGTCGTGATCATTCAGAAGATACGGCTGATGACACTGATGAGATGACAACAAATTGTTACTGCATGAGCTTGGCATCGGCAGCAATGTCTGACCCTGCAAGGTATCTGATTCTACTTTCAAATCCAAAAATATTTTATAGCTTTAAGTTTAAGATTTGGAGTCAATGTCTCGGTGTCTCTTTATTTATCAAAGGCAGCTTAAAGTTTCTGCTAAAAATTCTGTATATGAATTGGTGGTTCTTACTAAAAAAAGGATAGACCGTGGAATGTAATAAAGAAGGAAAATTAGAGAGATCTATTTGGAGGACATTAGTTGGTTACGTTTCTTAAAAATCAGAGTAATGAGTAAATCTCATCCCATTGATAATATTATGCAGGCCTACTCTGAGTTGTTCAGCGTGCTCCTATTGCAACAGTGTAGAAACCAACCAAGATGTATTTACTCCTTTACAATCTTCAATTTTTCACACATAGCAAACTTTGAGAGAGAACGCCAGTTGAATCTTATTAAAACAAATTAGATCTAAATATCCCCAGCAGAGCAGCAGCTCTTGATCTGATCTAGGAGGACCTTCGACCAAGCATCATTCAATGGTAAACTCTATAACCTGTTGAGTCCCTTCTTTTATGCCTATGCTTGTCACTACTATTTTCATGTTTTGTTGTATTTTGTAATAATCCCTCAATGCTTCTCTATCATTTTTTGGAAGGAATCACTGTGGGTGACTCCCTCACAGTTTTGCTTCCAGAAAGAGTTGGCATACTTTCATATTCGGTTTCTGCCTTTTTTTTTTCTTCGTTTACTATTCTCACTCTGTTCCTGCTTAAATATTATTTACTTCCTCCAATTTAGCTTTTAGCTTTTTGCTACCAATTGCCATAGAATGTTATATAGGTAGCCTCGATCCATGCGTGCAGAATTACAAAGGAAAGAATGAATGAAGATGATTAAATTAATTCCACCCAGATGGCTGTTTGGTTTTTTATTTGTAACATCCTTGTTAGCTATGACAATACTTCGATAAAAAGACTCCTAAGATATGGTGAATAACAGATATAGCGATAAATAATGACAACTCTTGGTCAAAATTTGTTCATACATGATAATGATTGTAGAGCTGTTGTGTTTTCCAAGATGAAAAGCTAGGCTGCATATTTAAGTGTCAGCGAAGAAATGTTAAGACTCGCCAATTAAAATTACCCGTATTGTACATGTTGTCCCTTATTCTTCTGTCTAGGATGCAGTAGACTTGACATTATGCAGGTAAAAACTTGCTCTGTATTTTCGTGATATAAATTCGTCATCCATGGTCCCAAGCGTTTATTTACAAATTGAGTACCATCCTTAGGAAGTGCGATTATAGTTACAGACACCCAAAGAGAATAAAGTAAAAGACGTTGGCGTGGACATACGTATTTGCCATTCACGATTGCATGTTCTGTCACTATCGAACTCTGCATGGTTATTCAGTGCCATTCTGTAATGCTGATTTGCTACATGTTTTCTATGTAAATATATATAAACATATATACACATGCATGTATACATTCTATGAATAATTTTAGCTTCCTATGGTTCTCATACAGGATATTCTGGTGGCTTGAACTTTGAGGATATGAGGATCTACGCAGGGATCTTTTTTTACACAGAAAAACATCTTTCAACCTATACAACTATGTTCTCGTGAGCTTTGTTCCATCATGTTGTTCTATAAAAAAACATTTGGTGGATCATTATGTTGTACTATTGTTTTGTAAACATCAGTAACCATAATATCTTTGTATTACATGTATACTAGTATTATCGCTGTTTATATCATCGATGATAACTGTAAGAAGCATCGCTGGCACTGCATGCGCATGGGCGCACATCAATCACTAGTTGTATAGACTATAGACCGGTGAAGCGAGTGTAGCTCAGCTGTTTAGGTTTTTTGTGGTGGAACCTGTCTACCCGAGTTTAAGTCTTCGACTTAGTATGGGTGTTTGCACGATTTAACGGCTTTGTTCTTTCAGCGGTAGGCGATATCCCCATCGACATCGAGACGCATGCGGTGACTTCGTGAATTTGAGATATGGGTGCATGGAAGTGCTCATGGGGTAGAGCGTGAACTATAAACCGAACCGATCGGATCGGATGGAGCAAGGAAACTGATATTAAACCAACCACAACCAGGTGACCTCATACTGACGGCTCTGTGAACAGATTGCCGGCTCTGCTACTAGGCGCTGGCCAACTACTTGCTGGCCAGTCGTTACTCTAAAGAAGGTTATTGCGCACTGTAAAAATTTATGGAAACACACGCGTAGAAGTATATGTACTGGGGGGTACTCCTACATCAGATCCTCAGATGACCGTGTGTCCGGACAACATGTGTTATTTCGGTGACAAGGATTTATGTTGTGCACAGTTCCTCTCACTGGAATTATCCTACTTGAACTGCTCCGAGCTTCTCCGTTTTTCCAATAATGAACTCGTAAGGTCCAGCACGTTGCTGCTCTATTAATTCACAAACTGATTAGGAACCAACCCGCTCGGTCCTCTCTTGTCGTGTCATTGTTCGTGCGACGAGATGGACGTGCCCAACCTATACCTATCGAATCTACTCAGCAATAGCTGAAGCCTGTGGTCTGATGCACAGTGCCACGTCCATTCATCAACTAGGTGTGGATCTAGGCCTGGCGTATCCGATCCACAAAAGGTAGACTAGTGCAGGACGTAGCAGTGGGTGTTTGGATACCCCTCTCTCCCGATGATGGGACAATGAAGTATCTAAACACCCACATAGTAGTAGAGTATTGTGTTATGTATAGTATGTGTTTATTGGAATTCACAAGTCTAGTTATTTGATTGTGATGATGTATCCATCGCAATCATTGACTAATCGCCCTGGAGGAACAAAATGTTACACAATTACATGGGAGATCCTAGTCATATCACAACGCGATGCAAGCGACACTCCAATTCCTGCATACCATATGCTTCACCAATGTTACTGTAAATCGTATGAATAAACCAGGGAAAGAACAAGATCGAGTCATCGAGCAGGTTAGGTCCATTCACGCGTGCATGCGCTACCGTGCGACTACCGACTAGTTGCATCTGTTATCCACCAATAAGCGCACACGCGCACTTGCGACTTTGCGAGCAAAGCCTGAGAAAAGGGCCATTGTTGCCTCCCAAGAAAAGGGATGGTTAGGTTACACCTCGATGGACGACGACATGCAGGGGGCTCGTCTCTGTTTCGGCAATCGGCACCAAACCCTTTCCATGAGAGGCCGACCCATTTCCGGGCTCTGGACACACACACACACACAGAGGACCGTAGCTCTAGCTAGCCTAGTAGGTTAGGCAACTACTACAAGGTTAGCCAGCCCTGTTCTTCTGATGCGTCGATCGTAGGTCGGTGTAGCCGACGACCTGATATGTGTTGGTGCTTTTCAGTGCATGGTGCCATGGTAACGACCTCTCCCTGCGATACTGGTGCCTGAAATGGACCGAACACATGCATGTGGAGTCCTCGGTGCCGGTTCCATGCGAGCAAGTCAGCACTCAGCAGTGCGGTTAGTTGATCCCGGCGCTGACGGCTACAAGATTCCAGAGGCAATTTATACTGATGACAGCACACGTTTGGTTGCCAAGAAACAAATATAATGCAGCAACCAAGAAAAAAGAAATATCATAAGAAAGCATGTTGTTTTTCCTTTTTCTGAACCGTGCGTTCACATTACTGGATGTACATGTACTAGAATTTATTTTTCTTCTTCTTTTTTTCTGAGAGTGCTAATGCAGCCTCTTCTTCTTTGGTTAGGCCTCTAAGCTGGCGTTAACGTTTATGCGCAAACCAGGGAATGGAACACCATAAAACTTGTAAAGTTTGCACGAATTCATTCTCTGATCTCTGCTGGGTACCAGAGTGCTTCGCGTGCTCTTGGTCTTGGTCTTAGTAAACTTCCAAGCTATTAGAGGGCGAATTGAATGGGTTGGCCCAAAAGTTTGTTAGCAACCAGAATGATCAAAAGGAACAAACTGAAGATGACACAAGAACTGAAGAAGTTAGCGAACGGCCCAAGAGAAGCATCCGTGCCAGACGTCCTAATACTTTGGTGACTGGGCCGCAGTGGCCGTGTCAGTGCTTGCAGGCACGAAAGCGGGGCATAGCCCATGTAAGGAAGGTATTAATCTACTCTGTGAGAGGGTGAGAATCATCATGTAAGATATAACCAAATACTCCACATCTAAAATCCAGTTCATCAGTCCCCATCCTCCTCTTCTTCTTCCTCAAGTCTTAGCGTTCTCCCTCTCACTCCCGAATTCCCACTCGCTGCTAACAAAGTTCAGCCCACTTAATCGGTGTACGGCTCAAACTCAAAGTCAGCAATATATGGGTTGGGCTCAAAAGTCCCTGTCTACATAGGCCTCCAAGTACAGTTCACCTAAAAGGCCATCCAAGTGCCCGTCCGTTTTTTCCCTCCCTTCTTAGACGAACAATTGCCTGATATCCTGATGCCCTCGCCGAGAGCATGTCAGCCCACCTGTGGCGTTGTAACATCCATTTGCGTTTGCATGATGTTTTAGGGCATGGCATCAGTTCAAAAATGGTCTAATCTTATTATTCTAAACATCAAACACAAAATGATAGAGGTAGTGGTATAATTTTGACGTGAGAGGTACTAGTATAATATAGCGAATGGTAAGATGTTGACCATGCAGAGTGGTAAGGAAAAAGCTAAACGTCACGCCTTCTAGCTGCCAATACGCCCAATCCAACCAACGATTAATGGAACTGTGGCTTCTCTGTTGCGGAAACCATCAATTGGCATTTGAGCATTTCTGTGGCGATCTCTCCCATTCCGGAGAAAAGAAAACAACCCTCTTTCCTCATTTGGCAGCATCATTCACCAGTTACATTTTTTCTCCAAAAATGGCCGACCTTATTTGCATGTCCTAATGCCCTATGGCGACCTTTACCTAATACTGACGCGCGTTAAGCATCCCCGCTCGAGACCCTAGAACTGAAGAACAATGTGCCGTGGAGCATCCGAGCATGTAGCCCGCTTGCCAAACTTTCACCTTTTGCTCAGTTTTACCACGAGCCCACAAGGCACGAGCGCGTGATAACTAAAATTAAAGATCGATGCAGCCACGCCGGCGTGCAGTGCTGGCCTTTTGTACAGGTTGACATTCTTGGCGGCGTCTCTCCGTAACCAGATTTACAGAAGAAGCAAAACTAGCCACGGACAATTCCCCAATAATAAGCATAGTGTAGAAGTAGAAAGAACTCAACCCTGCTTCCTTTTTTATTCCTAAAAAAAAGAGAGGAAGAACTCCACGAGTCCAGGGACGCCATGTGAGCATCAGGTCAGACCGTCAGAGCTTGCGTAGAAACGCAAGCCACCACCGCCAGTTCCACGCGTACGTACGTACGCGCCACCGGTTACGTAGCAAGCCATCGACGCATGTTCTAATAACTCGTGAACGCGTCAGGCACACGGGCAGCGCTTCCATCGAAGGGAACCCAACCCAGACGCATGCAGCGGCAATATCCAATTCGGCATCGCCTCCCAATCAGTCAACCTGGGTTCACGCATCATCCAGCGCAGAGCAGCGGCAGCCGGCAGCCCCATTTCCGTTGCCACACACGTCGTCAACCACACAGGACGGGGGAGTATCTTTTGCTTTCCCAAAGGAGAACGAAGAGCAAAAGGATGGCGTAATTCGAGCACCGCGACGCGCCAAAGACCACATATGATCAGCATGAATGAATGAATGAATGGAGATGCGCACTGGCTGGCAGCGAGGCAAAAGCAAAGCGATCTGCGGCCTTTCTGCTCAAAAGCCGGCCGGCGAATGCAAAGCTGGGTCTGCGGTCGGCCGTAGCCTCCACTCCACCGCCAAGCATTTCCAGCACAGCCGCAGATTCCTCTTCGTCCGCGTCGTTCCTTTTTGAGTTTGTCACCCACGAACACGGACGCAAGGCTGGCAACGTGGTCCTCGGCACCGGCACCGGCAACGACAACCTGGCTGCACTCATGATTCATCATCATCGACCATGCAATGATTGGTGGAAACTGAGCTCCATAGGAAGAAGCGATCGGAACAAGAACAACAGAACTGAACGGGGGAGCTTTAAGCCACTGAACGGAGTGATTTGTATTTTCTGGAAACAAAATACAACAATGTTTGCTAAAAAAAAAGAAAACGGGAGCAAGCAAAGCCTGTACTGCTGTAGTATACGTATTTACAGTTGATCAATTACTCGCAGTCCGATATACGGACCAAAGAATCGTGAAGGCCTCCATGCCCAAGAACAAATTTGAATTTTGTACAACAATCTTGGTGAAAAAAAAAGAGAATCCGCACGACGAATCATATGCAGTAGATAGATCGCCTTCTTCAGGACGCCGGCGCGGCCCCGTCGGCGGTGGGGCACTCGGCGCCCTGCTCCGCGGCGTTGGCGGCCACGGCCCACCGCCGGCACGCCCTGCCGAGCGACGCGGCCTTGCGGCGCGCGCGCTCCGTGCCGGTGCCCAGCAGCTCCCAGATGGCCCACTCCACGCCGGGCACGGCCGTCACCTGCGCGGCAGCGGCGGCGCCCGCGCGGCGGCACAGCAGCACCAGCGCGGCGGCCGCGGACTCCCGCGACCACTCCGTGCCGAGCCGCATCTCGCCCACCAGCCGCGCCACGGCGCCGTCCAGCGCCACGATGGCCTCCGCGCCGCCGCGCTTCGCCAGCGACGCCAGCACGGCCGCGGCGTGCTCCGCGTCGCCCACCGCCGACAGCGCGGCCTCCGCGGCGCCGGCCTCCACGAGCCTCCCCACGTTCTCCCGCTCGCCGGACAGGCACAGCAGCGCCGCCAGCGCGTCCTTCTTGGTGCTCGGGGGCCCCGCGCGCGCCAGCCGCACCACGGCCTCCACCACTCGCGGGTTGCGCCCCAGCCGGCGCCGGTACGCGTGCGCGGCCGCCAGGCTCAGCACCGTGGCCGCCGCGTTCTCCTTGGCGCGCCACGTCGCGCCGGGGCCGGAGCCCGCCATCACGTGGCACAGCGCGTCCACGGCGCCCTCCGCGTGCATGATGCGCTTCTTGTTGGCGTCGAGGATGGAGAGGTTGAGCAGCGCCGTGACGGCGTCCAGCCGCAGCGCCGGGTCCTCGGACCGGAGCAGCGGCACCAGGAGCGGCGCGGCGCCGGCCTCGCCGAGGAAGGCGCGGTTGTCGGACCCGGTCCTGGCCAGCTGCCGGATCTCGTGCACCACGCGCCGGGTCGCCTCGGGGGAGAAGGACGCCGACAGCTTCTTGACGAGGAACGACGCGGTCATGCGCGCCGCCTCCAGCGCCGCCTTGTTCGCGGCCACCGCCGGCGCGGGCTCCGCCTTCCCGGGCTCGCCGCCCTCCACGGGGACGCCGTTCTCCCGGCACCACCGCGCGATCAGGTTCTTGAGCGCCTTGTTGGGCACGAGCTCCAGGCTCGGCAGCACCTGCCCGGTCTTGGGGCACGTGGGCTTGCCGGACCCGAACCACCTCGTGATGGACTCGCGGTCGTAGGTCTGGCCGCTGGACGCCACCACGGGGTCCCGCATGAGGTCCAGCGAGATGGGGCACCGGAAGTCCATCGGCGGCGACGGCGGCTCCTCCGCGGAGTCGTCGGGATCCGCGTCCGCCTCGGACGACGCGCCAGTCCACCTTGGTGTCCGCCGCGCGCGGCGTGGCGGCGCTGAAGAGCACGCACTTGGCGTAGCGCAGCAGGCCGACGAGCGCGATCATGGCCGGCGTCCACCTCTCGGCGGCGCGGTCCCCGATCTCCCGCTCCAGGGTCTCGATCTCGTCGCTGCAGCTGGCGGGGTCGTTGATGCCCACCTCCTCCAGCACGCCCTCCAGGCGCTCCCGCGCCGGCACGATCTCCCGCTCCACGTCGTGGATGAGCGCGAGCACGCCCGCCTTGAGCGGCAGCTCGGGGTCGGCCGCGGCGCGGCGGCACTGGCGTGACGCGAGAGCCAGCAGGTCCGCGACGTCGTCGGCCACGCCGAGGTCGGGCAAGGGAAGCAGGTCCAGCAGCGTGGCCAGGTCGTGCTGCAGCTCCCGCGCGCGCGCGGCCACCTCGTCCGACTGCAGCAGCAGCCGCGTGCGGCTGCGCGCCGCGCAGTCCGCCACCAGCGCCTTGAAGCGCTGCAGCACGAGGAGGAGCTCACGGAGGCACAGCGACGCGGAGCGCGGCAGCAGCAGGCGGAGCAGCAGCAGGTCGTCGAAGACGGCCGCCAGGAGCCGCGCGCGCCTGGCCACCGCCGCGAACACCGGGCGCAGGAACGGCGCCGGCGCCTCCGCCGCCGACAGGTCGCGCGCCAGGCGGTGCAGCGAGCGCAGCACCTCCCCGTCGGGCGCCGACGAGGAGTAGGGGGACGACGGCCAAGCGTCGCTCAGCGCGCTGCTGTCCATCGCGCTGCTTGCGCTTCTTCTTCTGCTGCTGCTGCTGCTTTGAACTGTGAGCCTGTGACGACGTCGCGCGATCCAATTCCAATTCCAATTCCAATTCCAATCCCGAAAGAAGAGAAGGCGGTGAAGAAAAACGGTTGCTTGGACGACGAGGGAGGGAGAAGAGACGAAGAGAAGAGAAGAGAAGCAAGGACACGGAGTGGGAGGTGGCGCGCGTGCGGCATATATACGGGGCGGGCGGCGTGGGGGGCCGGCCGCGGGCGGTAGCCGGTAGGCGCGTTGAGTTGTACGCGACTGGGGTTGAAGAGGCTTGGAAATCGGCCGGAACCCTCCCGACTTTTCTCTGTGGCCCGTGGTGATCGTGATGCTGATGGACGGTTACCCATGCCATGGCATGTGCTGCTTTCCCTTGGCGCTATATTATTATAATTATTATCTCTTGAGGCGAAATGGTTTGAACTCTCTCCGATGAAGGAGATGCTGTCAACTGCTGACCGCCGCTCCGCCCTCGCCCTCGCCCCCCAAAAGAAGAATCGGTGGACGGCCGGCCGGGTTGGCGGGGTGACTCGGCTTCTCTTCGGGAGAGGAAGGAGGGGTTGGTGATGCTGAGCAGTAATGAGTAAACCGGTTTGAGCGGATCGCGTCCATGGCAGCGGGGCGCCGGCGCCGGGAGAAGGAACGGAAACCTTCCAAGCTTGTGCTGCTTCACCCTTCACGGTGAGTGTAGGAAGGACAGGGTCCATGCCCTCCCCTCGGACTCGGATTGGGGATCATCATCAGACACGAATGGGTGGAGACACAGCCAAAGTCTGCAGGTTCTTCGTCAGCGGCGTACCCAGTCCTTGTGCTTTGCTCATCTCCCCGTTTGGAAGCCGGCCGACAATGCCGGGACCGGCTCCTGCAGGGGTTGACGCACATGTTCTTTCCTCCTTGGGAGTAGTTAGTACTCATCATCAATTAGGTACGGATCGTGCTGTAAATGGATAAGGTAAAGTTACTCCTTTTTTTTCATCTCGTGGCGGAATTAGTTTTACGCACGAAGAGCACGTTGCGTGAATCCATACGCTATCCTCCGGTTGGGTGCCAGTGACGGAGAACGAACAACCAGCAACTAGTGCATGTGCCAGCAGCGCAGAAACGAATGCCGAACCTATCCGCTACTCGGTAGACGAGTCGCAGCATAAACGCCGCAAATCCTGGTTGGCTATCGCTCGCTCAGCTCGAGCGAGCGATGCCTCCCCTCCCGCACGCCGGTGGATTTTTTTTCCTTTTTATTTCTTTTTTATTTTCTATATATTTTTTCATATTTCTATAGTATACATTATCTTATTTTCAGGAATAATTTTATGAAAGCATAATTTATCATGATAATTTTACGGGAGTATAATTTATCAAAATAACTTTACGTAAACATAATTTCATAGAAACATAAAATATTTCTGAATAATTTTATGTAAACATAATTTATGCAACTTATCAGAATAATTTTACGTAAACATAATTTTATGTAAACATAACTTATCACAATATTTCAGGATAATTTTATGCAATCATATCTTATCACGATATTTCATGTAAACGTAACTTTATCAGAATAACTTTATAGAAACATAACTTATCAGGATAGCTTTATACAACCATAACTTATCACGATATTTTATGAAAACATAAATTTATCATAATAGCTTTATAGAAACGTAACTTATCAGGATATCTTTATACAACCATAATTTATCATGATAACTTTATACAATCATAACTTTATGTTAACATAATTTATCATAATTGTATGACATAAAATTATAGACTAACATAATTTATAAATAAAAATAAAAAATAAGAAAAAATAAAAAAATAAAACATAGGCGCCGCGAGCTCGCTCCGCTCGGGGGGACCAGCATCGCTCGCTCGATCCCACCCGAGCGAGCGCTCGTGAAATACGCAGGCCCCATAAACTCCACGTCCACTAAGAAATGACTCGCCGCGCCGGCTCGCTTACATCCCAACGTACCGTGCGCATGGCATGGCATTCAGCGTCATGATCGGCTACCAAAACTAAGAGCTGACCGCGTGCGTCGCAAGTTACGGGGCCGGGCTGGTCCGGTCCTGCTACACACGCAACAGAATAGTGGTAGTTTAGCCCTTCCTTAAGATTAAAAAAATGCGCAATTAGCCACACGTCCTGGCCGACAAACAATCCCACGGTGCCTTGACGTTGGAGCGTTTGACCCGATCCGGTTAGACGCGATCTGAGGCGTAGCAGGACGCCATGTGGCGCCCAGCCGGGAACTTTGACGACGTTCAATCCGTCGGCCTGGCCGGCCGGCCGGTGAGCGGTCGATCGATCGAGTCAGTGACTGAGTGCGTGGTACGTGGTGGCCGGCAGATCTCCAGATAGCTTATCTAGCGCGAGCTCGCGTGGGCGGCCGGGGCAGCTGAGGACAGCGGGAACGCAGCCGGCCGGGCGCACGACGACAGGCGCGTCGACGTGGAGCCGACGCCGCCGCCCACAGCCACCTGGGAGCTGGGACGCGGCAAAAGCTAGCGACGGCCGCGTACGTCTCCGATCCCCCCGCGCGTGCCCCGGGTGCGGGCGGCGGCCTTGCTGCGTCGGCAACGCCGCCAGGCCCGTGCGTGCGTGACCGAGGGACGCCGAGCCGTGACGGCGCGGCGCCGCAATCGCGACAGTTTCTATTAGCGGAGGGACGGGTGGCGCGCGCGCGTGTTACGTGACGCGCAGGCCAGTTCGTCGCTACCTCGTTTCAGCGCCTCGTTTTCTTCTAGAGAGGAGGCCTAGCTCTCCCTTCTACAGTACGGAGTACGAAGTATACTAGTGAAGAGCGAGCGAGCGACTTGTCGTCGCGCGGTGTGCTGGGATGTAGTCGCTGGCCCGCCGCAGCCTGCAGTGCAGGACGAGAACGACGGCTCCTCGGCGCGGGGGCGGCGACGGGCGCGGAGGCGCTGGTGGCCGCCCCGCCGCAAGCTGCGTGTGCGGAGCGAGGGCGAAGCGTCGGAGAACGCGGGGGAGGGGACGGCGACGGCGACGGCGACGGGGGGCTTCGCCTTCGCGTCCACGCGCGCCCGCGGACGGCTGTGAGTTGTAACACGGAGGCGTGTGGTGTGGCGATGATTTGAGGGATCTGGCTGTCATGCTAGCAATAATGGTGGAGCCCGTGGACCCGTGTTGCGTTTGTGACATGCGATCGCGAGAGCGACATGTCCGTGCAGGCCGTTCGAGCTTTAGATGCGCTGGGCTGCCCTTCTCAGTGCGCTGAGGCAAGTGTGTGACACTGACGTCCATGTGTGGTCCATTTGCAGCTACAATTGTGCCTTATGTCCAATGGAATGGGGGGCTTCGCTTCATCCAAGTCCACCGACTATCGTGGCGCTTCCATGTACAGATGTACTGTCCAGATCTTGGGCTGTTCGCAACCATCGACCACATATTTTCTCTTTTACAGTGCTATGCTATTACATCAGTCATGTGTTTCTGCACGATTCAGTATTGTTAGCAAACTAATCGCACGTCGTAAACAACTATATTGGTAAAGCGAGGGACATTTTGTTTATTTCAATAGAGGTGGGTAATTGCCATGCAAAAATAAAAGGCAGCATAGATTAACTACTATAGCATCAATATGTGTAATAACTGGATTTAAATTTGAATGGTTAATTAAAATCAAATGTTCTATAATGGTGTAATGGAGAATTGGTATGCAAATGCTATCTTTCATAATATCATAGTAGATATTTATAGGTGTTGCTTTAAAGCACCTTTCGTAATGCCATGGTAGATGTTTATATGAAAATGTATGGAGTTGATTTAAATCATATCTTATAATGGTATAGTGCGTAATTTATATAAAAGTTAGAGGGTTAATTTAGATTATGTTTCATAATCTTGTAGTGGACAAACTTGAGAAAAAAATAGAAAAGATGTAGTGTCTATTGTTATTATACTCCGTAGGCTACTTGATGGATTGCTAAATAATTCTTTTCTTTCTTGAGAATTTGTTTGAATTTATATTTAGCATGCCTCGTAACTGATGCATACTTTGAAGGTTTTCGATTAGTAATAATAAGATAAGATGGGTTGCATGAAAATATATGTTTCTTAAGTGACTAGAGGTGATTAATTCCCAAACGGTGTTTCTCGCAAGGGATAGCTTTTTCTTTACGTAAATTGTTTTCCACTTTCTCTTGTTCAGTGGGATAATTAATATTTTTCTCAATTAGAAACAACTAATGTTTAGCATTTGGAAGAAACTATTGTATGAGGAGTAAAAATTCCCCCACAGTAGAAAAAGGAAATGTTCGGGATCGCCTACAAATCTGCTTACACCGTACTTACTACGTTTCTGTAGCACATACCACAGAGAGCATGTGAGATTCCGTAGAAGGAAGGAGGACGCCACTAGATCGCATCATACCCTGGCTTCTTCGCCATCTATCATATCACCCTTGGAATATAGATCCCAGCACCTGGGCACAGCCGATGTCTCGCTCTCACCTAATCCATCACTAGCTAGCATCACACATAAGCCAAGCTCGTGATCATACGCCAACTGGTGCACGCACACACAGTAGTGAACAGCCTTCTATTATTGATGTCCCACATCATCCAGATAACCACCTCCAAACTAGTATAATCCAAACACAAGGATTTTCAGCTAACGCTGCCTCAGCAGTTCCAGATCAAAAGGAGCTTTGGGTCCTCGAGGCCTGACGAAGTGCACGCACTGGCAGCACAAGCCACAAACGCAAGCAGATGGCAGTAGTGCCCACCGCAACGCTGAATGAAACCCACGACTGCGTGTGGAACAAACAAAAAATCATCAGATTCTCCACGGTGGCAAACTGGCGACGGTAGTTGATAGGATTCCTGAGTCGACAGTGGTGGCGCTTCTGCTATTGTTTATTTTCCTAATTACATCTGCCATTAATGAGTCTGGATAACCATTGCTTTATTTGTCTACGGGACTTTTTCCCTCCACAACAAGTATTCAGTTGGTTCACCCCCAATAATAATCATTTCATTACAGGGTAAAGGGTAATATAAATTGAGTGGGTTGCTGCCATGCTGGCTTGCTGCGACTGCGAGCCAGCCCTACTGCGCCCTTGCACCGGCACCGGCACGGAGGTTGCAACTGCAATCAAGCGTGGTCCCAGCGGCCGGCTTAGCTGTTCGTGATGACCGTGTCTGGCCGCTCCTTCCGGCACGTTGCCCTCTCGGCACCGCTGACACGGAGGGAGCGCACTGCCACAACACACCTGGGCTGCCGCGCAGTATAATCCCGGCCTGCCGTGTCAACTCCTTCAGAAGTCAGAACCAAACCAAGATTGTCAATGTCAGCTCCGCCACCTTTAATACTAACGGTTAACCTCTTCTTTGATTTGGTTGGGAAAGCAAAGCGGTGGACTGTGTGCTTTTTCAGAGCGGTGCCTGCGTCATCCACGACACAGCCACACAGAGGGGTGCACATGCACGCACGCGCAGCCGACAGTGGGAACGTCGACACTGGAAAGCTGTGAAGCGCAAAGGCAAAACACACACACACACACACACAAAACCTCGAATGGGCTTCAATAAGCGTCCTATTCAAATCGAGTGGGCCGGCCTGCTGTAAAAGAAGCCTGGGCCTGAACAGGCCTCGTTGTTCTATGTAGGACCTGAAGCGATTTGAGGCCCAAACCAAGCAGACATCTGTGCCTTCTTCTCCTTGCATCGGGAGCGAAGGGCATCTTGGTGGACCATTCCGGTTGGCGTCTCGCGCTTGAAGTGGCAGGAGACACAAGCAAAGCTCCAAACCATTTCTCTGAATCTCTGATCATCATATCTGTAACAGGATTAATGAGCAGGAGGGGCCATGAACTGATGAAGGAACCCTGACATTAACACGCTACTACTGTATTTTATACTCCGTATGCAGCAGTTTAGGCCACATGATTTTTCTCCAGATGAGACGAGACGAGCATACCAAAGCTCTCTGGTCCTGACGGCCAGACAAAAACCTCGCGATTGCATTTGCTCGCGCACAGTACCAAGTAAATACCACTGTGACACTGATGCGATGGGTAAGAAGTACACTCCTAGCTCGGCAGGACGCCCGGGCCGGCGGAGAGCCGGAGACCTTCCGGCTGCGTTATTGTGTTGTGACCTCTCGTCCGCTTCGTCGCTATACCATCAGTACCAGCCAAGAGCCAGGGCCACTACCCAGTACCCATCAGTAGTTCGATCGCTGATCCCTGTGACGCTGTTGTGCTTGTACATGCTACAGTAGGAGCCATCAAATGGCTCCTTCGCACCACCGTGTTTTTATCTACCGCCCTGTTGTCCGCTCTCCCCAGCCTTTCAAAGAGAGAACAAAATACAGTGTGTTTTCTGACCATTCCACCGCTATCATCTATTCATCTGTTATATCTTAATAGATAAAAGGGACCTCACATTCGCTACGAGAGTCTAGAGATCACCGCATCAGACAGGAAAGGAATAAACTAACAATTTTGGTTTATATGGTCATGTAATGGCCAAGAATAAACCAAAATCAAGCTAGATTGCCCTAAATAGTGCGTGCTAAATCTTATCTTAGAAAAAAAAGGATTGTAGAAATTCTCAAGGAACAAAACAGACACGTCTGGTCGCCATCAGCTAGCCTCTAATAACAATAGTCATCGCATCTATTTTTCTGTTTTTTATTTGCACACTCTGCCATTGTACGTGATAGATGATTGAAAGTACCCCTAAAGTTGCATTTAAATCACACACTCACCCATAATGGAAAGATGATTTAAAGTAACTCCCAAAATTATATTTAATTTGCGCACTTTGCCATTTATGAAAGGTGACTTAAAAGTAACTTCTAAATTTAAATTTAAGTTACTCACATATGGCATTATGAAAGATGTAAAGTTTGGCCATATTATATAGAATTATAGATTAAGGAAAGTAGTAGAGGTCTAGTATACCTTTCATTAAATTGTCTCTGCATGCATGGTCTATGTATGAAATAATGTTATCTTGCATATCACCATGTTTGATAAAGCGAAGCGTATATTTTTATTTATTCACCCATTCAATCAAGCTTGGAAGCTCGAATTTTATCTACATTTTTTTGACAAATTTTGAACTCTCAACGTAGCTATATTCTAGGGCTGATGGAGTAACTTCGTGAAGTTGTGTTTAAATTAACCATCCTATCATTATGAAAGATAATTCAAATTAATCTCTACATTTGAATTTAAATTATCCACTATGTCATTATGAAAGGTAAGTAGTTAAAGCAAACACCTAAATTTGTATTTAAAATCACCAGCAACATCTAAATTTGTATTTAAATTACAAACCTATGCCATTTCTAAATGACAAAAAACTCACTTGAACGTCAGTAATCCCTAATAAGTGCCGGTCTAACTTTTAATGGTTCGAGCATGGCATCTAACATTACAGCTGAGGCTAGCACGCTCGTGTTCCCAAAAAATGCGGTGCGCACGATAGCTCACGACAAGGGTAGATTGGAGCCAGCACCGGAGAGAGAGGGGGTGAGACGAGTTATTAGATCAAGGTGAAATCGTACGCACTAGGCTTGCCCAAAACTCTCACGCTCTCTTTGGAACACGAAAAAAAATTTGAATCTTGTGTTTTCCCTGTGTTTCTAAACTGTTTCTGTAAAATTCATATGAAAATTCCGCATTCCAAATGAGCCTAAAAGATTTTAGACTTTCACCCATAGGCCAGGGTGTCTGGATCCAAGGAGCATGAACTAAAATGACTAGCAGTAGATTAAGAGCACAAGAGCTTAGGCTCTTTTTGGAATGGAAGATATTTCTGTCTTTCACTCATGCATTCCAAATTGGCCTTAACTCACGCCACACAAGAATTATAGACGAGCGCGAAGAAATTAATAGTTGTCTAACTGCACTATTTGCTTAGTCGTACATTAGTACTGTGCCGGTAGTGCTGCCTGCATGCACCTGAGACTGTAGATGAATTACTCAGCTGTTCAGGAAGAGGAAGAGAGGATGCACGCGTCGCTCATCAGATCACGCGATACCGTGACGTTAAAAATACCCTAGCTACCAGAGGCGATTCTAGGGAGGGAAGAGTGGGGCAATGTCCCCTAATACTCTTGATTTTCTAAAAGATCGTATAATAATTTTGCTAACTTAAATGTTAATTTAGTTTATATTTAGTGTATCTGTCCTTCGTATACTTGTATCCTAGCCACTGACGCTCTATGGGCAGGGGAACTGTCCGAGGACAGCTGAATTGGTCTCACACTGCATTCTCTCCGGTCAACAGTCGCCGTGCAGCGCAGATGTGTTGGTGAGCCCGCAGACGTGTATACACACACATATGCAGCAGACGTGCGGAGGAAAAGCTGCTGAAGAATTAGGGAGGATAAGCAGTGGTCACGGGCCCCAGCCCCTGCGCCCCTTGGAAAATCTGTCTGCTTGAACACTGCAACGTGTGTGTGGGGCGATGATAAGCCGATGGCACGAGACATCGACATCACTTTCTCTACGTCGATCTGGCTCTGTAGCACTCGACACACACGGACCGCGCGTAGTGCGGACACTGTGCCCGCGCAGGGGACGAACAGTGCGTACAGTAGAGTGAGCGGCATGCATGCAAATGCTCTCCAGCTGCACAGTATCCAGGCGGTCGATCGGTCCGGCCGTATAGAATTCAGACCAGATGGGGGGATCTCATCTCATCTCACAGGACTTGCTGCGAGAGGATGGATGGAACCCAACAGAAATTTTACCCCCTCCTCTCGACTCAGATTCACCCCATCCAAAATCCAACTCTTGCCTCTGATACCGATAGGTATATGGCCATGTGTCTCGCTCCCGGAATATCAGTGCCTTTTCCAGTGCTGCTTACAGTGCCAGTGGTAGTGCCAGTAGTGGCTATAGCCAAGACAGCAGCTAGCGGAGCGAGCGCTACTGGTACTGGTAGTACATTACTAGCAAACATAGGAACACTGAGCCGGCCGGCACGAGCAGTGTGTGTACCACTCTCGCTCAGTCTGCCTACTGCCACAGCATGACACCAAACGCACCGCCGTTGCGTGGCATCGGATGGGAAGAGCCGAAGAGGAACAGCAAACATGTGCCACTGTTGCAGCACATGACCCCGGCCTGGCCGGCACCGATGCGGCCGCGGAGCAGCAGCGGCGGCAGCTGGAAAGAGACGGATAGACGGGCGGCCAGGGACAGATGCCCTCGCAGTTTCCGATCTCCATCTCCTCACCTCTCGCTCGTCTGAACGCCGCGCCGGACGGTCGATCGATGTGACCCAACTAGCCTGCACCTGCGTGGCGGAAAACCCTAGCCGGCCTTTGCTTTTTCACTGCTGGCCGCCGGCCGCGATTTTACTGGGGACGACGGGACGACGAGCCGGGCCGGCCGGCCGGCCGGACGGGATGGGGAGGGACGGGACGTACAAGGCTGCGACTGCGAGCGTCGTACGGCCGGCCACACGCCGTGGACGGGTGACGCGCGAGGTCGCCCTCGGATGGTATGATGCCCGACAGGCGCGGCGAGGACGATATGCCTACGATCGAGTCTGTCGCCGCTGCTTGCTGCCACCCGCGGCCCGGCCGGCGGCCCTAGGACGTCGTAGGTAGCGTGCATGGGGATGGGGCTAGCGCGCCCGGCCTATTCGACCCGATGGACGTAACTACGTGACCGGTGCAGTCACTCGCCGAAGCATTCTGCATTCATGCTTTACTTCTCACAGTCACAGCAGGGATCGGAGTTGAGTTGGTTGCTGCGGAAAGGGTGGCGGAGTGGGATGGGAGCTCGGAGACGAAGAGGGCCAGTGCGCGCGCAGGCAGGGGCAGGAGCAGCGCAGGGCATGGCCGATGAAGGGACGGGCGGACGGACAGGACGGCACGCATCCAGGGCTCCAGCCTCCAGGCGCTTCCGCTTTCGCGTCCCTCTTCTTCTTCCAGCTGGACTGGACTGGCCAATGGAGTATACGTACGCTGCTTGGTCATGCATGCATTCACGGCGGCTCTGGTCAGACCGTCAGAGTCAGATCGTCGATGGTCGGTTGGAAAACTTGAGCCATGGGGGAGTAGTGGTATGCCTGAGCGGCGGTTGTTAGCCGATGAAATGGCAGATCGCGTGACGCGATCGGCGCGACGCTTTGCCGGCATCCTACGGTCGCCAGGCGTCTGATTGGGCGCCTCAGATTCAGAATCTTCCCGGCCGGCCGCTCATCATGGCCGTCCGTCGTCCCCAATATATTCATGGCGCGTTCCCCTCCTCCTCGTACCAAACCACAGCTGCTGGGAGGAGGAATGGCATCTCTAACTCGGCTCGATCAAGGATCGATTCATCAGAGTTTGATTTTATCCCTTCAATTCGTAGCACTACTCAGTGGAGTACGTAGGTAGTACTGTTTAGCGAACAGATAGATATTCAGCACGGCCCCATCCGTCGCCATCCCTGCTGCGCCACGTAGGAGCGGGAAGCATCCACCCGAACAGGGCCCTGCATGACAACGAGAATCCATGAGCGACGAGCTCGCCCAGGCCACCATTAGCAGCGCGAGGAAAGTGACAGAGGACCTACTGCTGAATCCATTGCTCGAATTACGTGCTCGCAGAGACGGTATTCATTGGAGCGCGCCACAGATATCAGGGGGCGCAGGAATTAAAACCCGCCCAACCACCCCATTTCGTCATCGATCAGTATGGACTGACTGAAGATGAACTCGATCGACCATATATGGCGCGGTAGCCATGCAGGGGGGCGCGCAATTGAATCCGCGCCTTGCCGTCCCGTTCCACGTCGCTCGCCCGAGTCCCGGTCCCCAATCTCTGTCGAATCCAACAGCTGCGGAACAATCGGCAGTCGCCCCCAGGACGACGACGACGACCGGGCCATTGCCTTGTCGCGGTCGGCTGCCACTCTCGCGCGGCCTCGCCGTGGACCACCTGCGGGCAGAGGCACAGGCAGCCGGCCATTAACATGCGTGGCGCAAGCCTGGTAAGTACCACAGTGTCCCTGCGCACACATGCAACCGGGGTGGTCCATGGCCATGCCCCTGTTTAATACCCCCGTGCAAGGACCAAAAAGATCGCCCTCGCTCTGAATTCTCAAGCGCGCCCCTCTTCTCTGTGTCCTCTGGACCGTGGGAAGGAAAGATAGACGCACCGGACAGCACAGGAATTTACCCTGTTGTATTACAGGTGAGTTGTGATCCCTGAACCTGAAGTGAGTAGGTAGTGCTTATTACAGGTGCATTACGGGTAGGTAGCGTAGCGGCAGTGCGTCCCCGTTCGAGTCGGGGGAAGAAGAGAGAGAAAAGAAACCGCGCGCGGACGCGGATCAACAAGTCCACGTTCTACGGAGAGCACGCAAAGCGGGTCGTCGTACAAGCGGTTTAGGTGGGCAGGCCGCCCGCACTCGAGAGCGCACACAACGCGACACACGTCCTGGCCGGCCCCTGCGCTCGAGCGCGTCACGTACCCGTACGTACGCGCTGCCCCCCTGCCCTGCTTGCTTTGCGTGCGCCGACGCCTCCGTAATTAAAATTTCACCGTGCGCGCCGGAAGCCCGTCTGCCCCCCCTGCTGGCTGCCGCTATATCAGGTGCCCCGGGGGAGCTGGAGTGCAAGGCCGGTGGGTGATGCGGCTACAGTGCGGGCGACACCGGCCGGGGCACCCCCCATCATCAGCAGCAGCATCGTCCTCTTCCCTTCGCCAGCCACCACTCGAGCGAGCTCAGATCACGATAGCGCAAAGCTAGCCTGATCCCAGCGTCCCAGGCGGACCCGACCGGCCGCCGTCTTCTTCTTCCGGCCGGGCAGCGCGCGGGAGGTGGGTGCTGCCAGTGCCATTGCTCATCATGGGCAGGCCGAGGACGTGGCGCGGGAGCGGGAGCGGGAGCTCCGCGAGGACGCTCGGCGTCGCGGCGGCGGCGGCTGCCCTCGTCGTCGTGTCCCTCTCCCTCTGCTTGCTCGTGGGCAGCCGCCGCACGGCCACGGGGCCGGGGACTGTGGCCGCCGCCGGCGCGCTCGCTTCGGGTAAGCTCACTCTTCTCTCTGCGCAAAGGTAGCTTCGCTCTGCTCGTCTTCCGTATCGTACCGCCGCCAAAGAAATGTTAGTATATGCTCTCAGAACAATTTCAAAAAAAAAAAGGGCTCATCCATCTCGTGCTGGAACGCAAGTACGGTGCAGAGATTCTTGTTGCGTTTCATTTGCACTTCTGCGGCTCTGCCAGCAGAGCTGCCTGCGTGTGCACAATGATTCAGTTTTGCGGTTCGCTGCTTGAGAGAAGAAGATACGAATACGATAGGTGTAGAGACGCATACAGGTCGCAATGCATGGTCTGCTTCAGTTTCCCTTTTCTAGCGCAATAATAATGCTGTACTTGGCGCTCCTCACTCGCTCCGGCTCCTTCTCGGTGAACAGATTTGGTGGGGCGGAGGACGGTGGCGGCGGCGGCGGCGGGAGCCCATCCCGGTGATCAGGCGTTGACTGAGACGGCCGAGGTGCGTGCAGCGTTCCCCCGTCTCGTTCCATTCACGCAGCGCAAGGTAACGCACGCCTGTGTTTGTGGGTGGCTCCGTGCAAGCGCTCCGTAGCTGGAGGACGCGCACCGTTTTCACTCGCGCGTGCGCGCGCCACGGCGTCGTGCGTGCGTCCGAGCGTCTCGGCATCTAGCTCCTTGGTCCTTGCGCATGGCCGCTTCCCGCTTGGCTCGGCAGGTGGTGACATGTCGAAATCGCACCTACGGTCCCGAGCAGCTGCGCATGTGAGCCAGCCGCAGACGATCGACACCCGTCGATCTCCATTCCATGCAGGGGTCATGATCGGTGGTACGCCGGCGCCCGGCGGTCTCGATCACCGGCTGCCGCCGCCCCTGGTAGCCTCGCGACGGCGTGCGTCCCCTCCCGGCAGGCCTTCCACGGCGGCAGGGGTCCGGTGGCCCACCGCCGAGTGGCCAGTCCACGCGTCCCTGCCCCGTGCAATCAGCGCCACCACCGTAGGGCTGAGCCGCCAGGGACCACCGCTTGCTCTCGATTGGAACTGATGCTCACTTTGAGTTCGCGCGCGCGTGTGTGGATGCAGATGCAGATGATGCAGGGGCCAGTGGGCTACGTTGTCTACGCCGGCCGGCGGCGGCTGCTGTCGGGTGGCCCGGGGTCGCACCCGCCGCGGTGCACGTCCAAGTGCGGCAGCTGCAGCCCCTGCTACCCGGTGCACGTGTCCGTGCCGCCGGGGGTGCTGGTCACCACCGAGTACTACCCGGAGGCGTGGCGCTGCAAGTGCCGGGACCAGCTCTACATGCCGTGATGGGCGCGCCCGCGTCGTCACGTACCACCCGTTCGGCGCGGGAACAGCCCCGGCCCAGGCGCGCGGGAGACGTCGAGAGGCGGCGGCGAGGCGAGCCAGCCAGCCTCGCCTGCCCGGCGGTCCGCGTCGCGACGCCGGCGCTCGTGCTGCTGACCAGCGCTGCGCGCGCCCGTCCGTGCGCGTGGGCCTCGCGGTGGCACGGGTGCGCGCGCGCCCTTGGACCGGCGCGGCGGTGCGCGCGAGGCCTGGCCTACCGCGGCCTGCTGGCGCTGGCGGGGCCGGGGGGGACGGCCTGCGCGTGTCTGCGAGCCGAGCCGCGCGCCGTGTGCGCAGCGCTTTGCGCCGCCTGGCCCCTCGCGCATCGGCGCGTCGCTGAGGATCGGGCAGTGCAGTACGCCGCGGCCCTACCACGAGGCGCGCGCGGCAGGCAGGCAGGCAGAGAGGCTGGGCGCCGTGGTGAAGAGAGATGCGGCTGCTTGCCCCGGCGTACTGTCCATATTGTTCGTATGATTCGGTCCATGCCATTCTTGGCCACTCGAGCTCAGAAACTCACTCTCTCGGATAGATGGACCTTTTTTTTCTTGGCGGTGCTTTGAGAGCTGTTTATAAACAGTGTTGATCGTTGATGCTGTTGCGTTCGTACATTTATTAGCATCAGGCAACAGCCTGCGTGATGTGGTGGTGTGTATCATGTACGTATCTGGTGTACAAAGTATGTTAGTACGGGAGAAAGCCGGCACTGGCACTGGCTGTGCCGGGACACGAGCCGCAGCCGTGCATGCATGGCGCATCTGAGCAGGGCAGCCGCGCGTGCAGGGCTGCCACTCGGCGGCGTACGCTGGTCGCTGCTGGACGCCGCGTGCACGGCATGGCGAGCGGCGACGGGAAGAGGCCGAGAGGCACACAGACACAGCTTGCAGGTGGTGTACAATGCGTGTGGAGGCCCGGTGTCAGTAGCTGGTCCCGGCCCACGCTCGCAGGCGGCAGACTGCCCTCTGAATTTATGTTGTTGGAGGAGCCGCATGGGATGAGGAGGTGGTGGTAAATCTTGAGAATGTCACGGCCGGTTGCAGATGTGAGCAGGGCTCGTCGGCCGTTCATGAAATGAACAGACACCCTTCACTCCAGTGGCCAGTGGGCGGGGGCTGCTGAGCCGTCCACCATCGATCGACAGTTCGCGTGTTTTCTGCAGGCTGAAGCTGATCTATACACTACGGTCGGTGTGTAGTGTTGTCTGTGGGGAAGACGACACGCATCATCATGGCTTGAAGCCCCGATGTCGCTGGAGGGTGTATATGGTTATACGGATATGCAAAATATTGTTTGCACATTATAGACAAATACAAAAGGTGAAATGGAGTGAATCCAACGAGGAATCTCGATGAGAATAAGGCCCTCCTCGTCAAGGTCTCTGGTTTTGGTTCAATTGCCTTAGATGAGTCAAAGAGACAAGATGGCCTGCTACACACCGCACGTGTGTTGCACCTCAAGCCCTCAGCACTCAGCACGTGGTACCCCGGCTTATGTTGCACCTCAAGTGCTCAGCAGGGAAGGGTACAGTGGCTGCCGCAAAGACAGATCACAGATGTCAGGTTCGTTTGATGAGAAATTTGGCCAAAGGGAGGCACGGCTTTACTTCCAAGCAAGCAGCCAGCAGCAGCTGTCTTTTGCAAAGCGGAATGAACTGGCCAAATATTGGAAGCTCAAAGTTAGTACACAGATCACAGAAAAGATGATGGGTGGGTTCAAATTGGCCACAACCAAGGAAAGAAGAACTCAAGAAAAGGATATTCTTGAGCTTGACGCTGATGTATTGAAGACTGCTCCTTTCCTCTTAGTCGAGTTGAAGAAGACCAATGGCAACTGTGACACATTGGAGAACCAGAAGCTGATGAAAGATGGCATTAGGCCATCACTTCTAAACATATTGTAAGAACTGATGCCTGGTTCAAATATGATCGCTATGAAAGAAAAGAATAAAACGCTTTATCCTTTTCATTTTTATAAGAATCAGTGGCTGATTATCATAACTGGGAATTCAGTCACCGCTCAGTACTCGTTACACAGTCCATGTCTGTAATGCAGCAAAAACTAGCAGCTACCTCAGTGAAAACAGTAAATGAATAAGATCAGGGTAGATATGATAGCGACCTAATGGCCTTTCATCGAGAATGGAATTTAAGAATCGACACCAGATTCATTAGATCAGGGTTCCCCCCTTTTTTGTTATCCATTAGATCAGAGTACTGCCATTCACATTTTACAATCGAATGTAGCCTCAAATTTCCAACCCGGTACAGAACCAGTGAAAATTCCGGCCATTCCATGCGGCATTGCTTAACCCACAAAGCCTACGGTGTGGCAGCTCAGCACATTTGAATTTTACTTGTGAAATGCAGCTAAAATAAGTTGCAAGGAAACCCAAACACAACCAGACATGACTGGGCACTAAATGTCACTAGGTCAGATAATGGTACATTACATGGAACTAAAAGTACCAAACGATCATCTCAATCCTTGGTGATAAATTAAAAAAAACTTCAACAGATAAGTTGGTTACAGATTTGAAGCTACAGCTTGACTCACACGAGCCACCATGACACAGCACGATCGGCCAATTCACTGTTAAACAGTCCTGGTAGTTATGTAGTTATATGATTCGAACAACACCGTCTCGTATCATTATCCTGTTTGCATCTTGCATCCTCTGAAAGCAGGAGAAAAAAATTAATGCAACTGGCATTCTTAGCTATAGATGTTACAAGCTCTAATGAAAAAGTTTTTTTTCATACCTCCAAAATAAACTCTACTTGGCCTCTAGTGTAAGGTGCGGCTGACTCCCTATTTACTGTCTGCTCGATTTCATCAATGGACATTTGATCTACATGATTTGCCAGAACGTGCTGACCCAGAATTGCCTCAAATGCTTCAATTCTGTGGGTTACGCAAAAACAAGGGCAACAAAGGATCAGGCGTAAAGACACCAAAAATAACTAAAGCTGAATGTTCAAATTTGCAGTTTATGGAGTAACCTCTCTGCAGGAACATCCTGATCATTTGCTGTGTTTACTACATCCACGTCCATTGGATCGTTTCCAGAGCTGTGAAAGCACAGATATTTTTGGATGAAATTGAGAATTCTATAGGAACATGAACTAAGATACTGTAAAAACTACGAGAAACAAAATGCATAGATTGGACAAGAAATACACTTTAGACAATGGATAGAGTTGTAAGATCACCTTCTGTGCCCATCCACAGCTTCACCATTTGCACCTGCGTCATGATCAGCTTGCTGCTTCATCTCCATTTCTCTCTGTTCACGCTCTTCCATCTCAGTTAACTCTTTATGATATATTGCAAAATTTAGAACTTGCAATGCAGCCTCAACATCAGACTTCAGAACCTGCAACAAGACATGGTTGCCATGATCAGATCTTCTCAAGGACAAATGGCTCAGCTATCCTTCTAAAAAATCAAACTGTAAATGGAGAAATTGCTTGACTTCATGGTGAAATTTCAGGAAAGTCACGGGCAAATAAACAGGAAATGTGGTTCATCCAGAGAGCTCTTTATGTGGTTATGTTGCTTGTGGAATAAACAAAATACCTCATGTCTCAATTTCATCTTGGCATGAGCAGTAGACAGACGAATTATTGTTTCCAATGTCCTTGCTGTAATTGGAAGTGTACCTCCACCCGACTGTAAAACACACAGATGAACAAATGAGAACCATAAACATATAGCATCAACAGGATAGCAGACAGCCGTGATTGAGTCAGACCTTTGCATTTGCAGTACCATCCCTGAGCTCAGCATATGACGTTGCAATATGATCAGATGCCTGTAGTAGCAGAATTTCAATCATATATCTGAAGGGAGAGCTTTCTATTATGTAAGAAAGATATTCCCTTTCTTGAAAAGAGAAAACAAACAATGAAGCATTGGAATACAGGGAGTGCATTGAAGAGGAATAAAAGGTAGCAAACCCACAAGGCCACATTGTAATGGAAACGGCCTGTTTGGCAGAGCTCTAGCTAGCTGGTCATTACTAGCTCCAGATATTTCTAGAGATGGAGCTGTTGGCAAGGGTATTTAGTATTATACAAACTCCAAATCCTACAAAGATTCCAGACCTGGAGCTCTGCAAGCGCTTACTGATAATACTTTTCTCACCCCAAAGGTGAGGGGCACATGTGCAGAATCATTTTAAGTGTAGATGTGCACTGAGATCCATGTTGTACATAAGAGTGTTGTCTCTCATGTGGAGTATGAATTTCAGTGTATATATATCCAACTCGGAGCCTTGGGATGACAAAAGCATGGATGTTATGTTAATGCACACCCATGTGATACTCTACTCATTTGAGGCAATTGTCTATGAAATCAATAACTCCACAAACTTTGTATGGCTCTGTATCCAGGATTGGAAAAGGTTACCTCATCAGTGAGCTTCGGTTGAATAAGGTTTTTTGCATAGTGGATATATTTCTTCAGAAATTTGACAGTTAGCCTGTCCTGCTTGGCTTTCTTGCCTCTTCTTCTGTCCTGCCCATGGAGCATTCTATCATATTTAACAAAAATGGCTGCATTAGCATCGCCATCATCTTCTTCAGCATATCCTGCTTTATCAAGAGACCTTGCTCCTGCAGTTTACAAGGTTGTCTTTTATATTAACCAACTGGAAAGAATGGAAGAATTGAGAAACAAACCTAATCAACTGTAAGACATGAAAGCTACCTCCATCATCAGTGCAATATCTATGCATCCGCGCAACATGTTCTGAAATTTGTCTATCAATCTCTGGGTCCATTTGATCGAGAACAATAAAAAGCAAATCAAAACGGGAGAGCAGTGAATCTGGAAGCCCAATGTTCTTTGTTGGCGTCAATGAACGATCATACTGTTATGCAGCCAGAAATTATGGTCAGAAACATAAAAAGAACAAGTGGAACATGTTTATGGAACAAGGGCAAGAGATGCTAAGAGCTTACAGTTCCATATATTGGATTTGCTGCAGCAATTACACTACACCTCGCATTTAGGGAGGCATGTATTCCTGCCTTTGCAATGGTTACAGTTTGTTGTTCCATAACTTCATGAATAGCAACTCGGTCTTGATCATTCATTTTATCAAATTCATCAATGCAGACAACACCACGATCAGCAAGAACCATGGCACCTGCCTCAAGCCTTCTTTCCCCTGAACAGAAATTTGTTACATGGCTTTTACAGGAATAAGAAGACAAATGTACTAAGTACAGTTGCATAATTTACCAGTCTCTTGATCAGAAGTCACAGCAGCAGTCAAACCAACACCAGATGAACCCCTTCCAGTTGTTGAAATAGCCAAAGGGGCAATGTTCATGACAGCTCTTAGGAGCTGAGACTTGGCAACTGAAGGATCTCCCACCATCATCATGTTTATATCTCTGCATGCCAAAAAATACAGATATAAATGAATAAAGTGCACTCAACAAAATCATGCATCCGTAGTTATCTGAAATATCACTTACCCTCTCAAGTGAGTTCCATTTTTTAGATTCTTCTCAACACCACCAAGCATCAATAGTACCACTGCCTTCTTTATCCACAGATGACCGTAAATGGATGGAGCAAGTGAGTTTCCCAGCAAATCGAAGGTGTCATTTCTCCTTGATATTTCTTTCATCCGCTTTAGATCTTCCCGGGTATAGACAGGTGCATTTGCCTCTTTGTTAAGGAGTGATACATTGTTTGCGATAAGTACAGTTCTACAGGCATATTATACAAGACCACGTCAATACTTCAGAAATAGGTAAGTTGAAGCTAGCTTTGGTGACCGTTATAGCTGAACTAACCTGAACACACCACTAACGCTTCCCTTGCTTTTCCCTGGAAGAGCCTTGTATACACCAACAATCGAGACGCGATCACCTGGTTTGCAACAATCTACAAGATCATCTTCTACAATAACATCAACAGTTCTTGGGAGTTGTCCAGGTGCAGAATTTTCAGGCACTTCTTGCATGGACAATGTCTGGTGATCCTTATATTCACACATTCCATACTCGGTGACCAACAAGTTACCATTGTCATCCTAGGCATTCAAGATTTAGCAGCATTACAACCGCATTACCAAAGGGGTTCAATGAATGGAATTGTTGCAAAGAGCAAACGGTAAGAGCATACCCTTGTTGGATAAACAGACCCAGTAGGCAAGCCTACAAAAGAAGTGATGTCCCTGTATTCACGTGAGAGAAAGGCCCCAGTTACAGGGCAGAAGTGAACACTCTTAACAACTTTTGGCCTCACCAATGAACCTGTTTTCAGGAGAGAGAAAAACAATATGAGCACAGTGTAGTGGTACTTCAGTAGAAATCTCGTGTATCTATCGATGCTTATGTATTAGCAAATTGCTGGCACAGAATAACGATTCGATAGACCAAGTAGTTAACATCAAATTAGTACATTATATGCACATCATAAGTGATCGACAAAAGCAAGTCGATACTAAAGTTCAAATACAAATTCAAGTATCTACATTCTGATATTGTGTTTCAATTTCAGCTTTTAGAATAATAGGTTCCAAATTCAGCTTTTACCGGGACAAAGTTAATAAGGACAAATTTACCCATTCTGTTTTGTAGTTATCACAAAGGTACAATATGGACAAACACATAATTTCTCTCCACCAGCTACAATAATGCTAGGGTTCAATTGGAATTGAGCTTGTTCAAAAGAGCATGATCGAATCAGAGCCATAATAAAGATGACGCAGTCATTTTGCCGAAAGGGACAGAGGGAGAGTCAAATCATTACATTTAGTGACGATGCCCTCCACGCAGACCATGGTCCCTATGAAGGAAGACATGAGATCCCTGGGCGTGACCCTGTGGAAGCCGAACGGCCCCGAGAAGCCGACCATCACGCGCTCCCCTTCCTTCAAGAACTTGGGATCCAGATTCCTGGCCACCTCCGACACCGCGTCCGACGCCGGCTGCATGTACTCCCCGGGGGTCCGGATCACCCTATCCACACGCAAAGGGGAAACCGCATCAGCCATGAACTAGCCCAGCAGAGTATCAGAAACGCACGGAGAAGGCGGCGGCGTCGCACCTGCGGGCGAGGTCGAGGTTGTGGTTGCGGAGGTCGTCCATGCCGATGATGAGGCGGTGGCGCTTGTTCTGGACCATGTCGCGGACGGCCTGCATGTACACGCCCTTCCCGACCTGGGGAGGCAAGCGAGAACATCAGCCGAGAACCCGGCGAACCGGCGGCGGCTTTAGAGACGGCGAGGGGACTTACGTCTTGGTCGAGGAAGTCGAGGAAGGCGCGCTTGTGCGCCGCCATGGCCTCCTCGTTGACGTCCATGGCTGCCTGCGGCTTCGGAGACGGAGCGCGAGGCCGGAAGAGAGCGAGCGAGGCTGCGAGAGGAAGGGTCGGCCGGTCGGGGGCGCGGGAATGGCCGAATGGGAGAGGCGGCGTGGCGGCTGGGTTTGGATTTGGGGGGAAATGCTGGGGGCGACGGGGAGCGTTTTGGCGGGAGTTGGCGCGCGGTGTAGCGGGAACAAGGGTTGGTTTTCGCGCGCTCCGGTACGCGCCTAGGACGCGGGTAGCGGGCTCGTTGGGCTCCTGGATGACGCGTGGGCCAAACAAAAGTAGGTAAATGGGCTCATCAGCGAAGTGCCCGTTCCATGGGCCTAGGATGAAAATGTGAGGAAAAGATTCGTTTTGTCTCCTTAAACTACCGTCTGGGATTTGCATTTCCTCTCTGAACTATGGTTGTTAAAATCTCGATTTTGTTGTTTCACAACTTCATGACCACATATAGGGGATGATTCTATGATCGTAGTCAGCAGAATCTTAGGTTTTCTATGATTTTTATGTTTACTTTTCTATGATTCCAATCTTACCTAATGACTCCTTATTCAGCTTATAATCTATGATTCTGACAATCTCGCTATAGACAGCAAAACAAAGCACTTAGAAAAACTAAACTACTAAAATAGCCCATCCTAGTGCTGTCCTACATGACAATCCAACATGGCATAATCCAACATGGCATGTGCCTACATGTTAGACATACTGATTGTTTCGGGTCATCAATCCAAACTAGCAATTGTGTTGTGGGGAACACATATATGCCCGACTGCCTCTCTTACCCTCTTCCCTCTATCATTCACTATTCCATGTGAGCTTCACTTGCAATCTTTTCCTATATGTCCTTCATTCTATCTAACATCACAAAGCATCAACTAGGTCTCTTTAGAACACAAAGAATGTGAGCGCTAGCAAAGGCTTGGGTGGAAATGGGATTGCATAGACCAACTCATGAGTAGACGTGATAGCGCACAATGGCACCGTGATTCAGGCTTTGTATTAACACCATGATAAATAATTTTAAGAAGTGACTAATCAGATTAAATTCCTAATCAATTATAGCCATGACATGTTTAGCCAAGAAAAATAAATTGTTGAAGAAAAAGCCAAATGATATTGGTTATTTTCTTCACTTTCTTCACTATTTTTCGACTTTGTTCAAATTTTAATTCATAATTTTTTACACGTTTTGATAGTGTTTGTTTTTTATCAATTTGTTACTTGTTTCTAACCAAAATTCTTTCGATGTGTCTCTATTGCGTTTTCTGTTGAAAACGGTAGTTGTATCATTCAGTTATTTTCCTAAACATATGGTATGAAAATACTTTATTGGCCTAGAAAGTGAATGAATATTAGCGTCAAGATCATCCACATTTCCTTCCCTAGACTAGACATGCACAACATGAGAGAAAGAGGGTGAGGCTGTACCTCGGGGCCAGACGATGCGCGAGCCAATTGGTGAGTACTTTGGCCCAGTGGCGGAGAGAGGGGGGTATGGGGGGCCAAGCACCCCCTAAGACTCCCAAAATTATACAGTATGTACTTCATTTTTTCTACAAATGATAACTTCTGGGTCTAATTTTTTTACTAACCGTGATTTTTAGGTGCATTTTTCTACTGATATTTGTAGTAATCAGCGGTTATTTATCTATATTAGTATAATTGAATGATGTAATGTTTGTTATATTGATGAAAATAGTCTTTCTTTCTATTTTTTTTTTACTCGCTGGCATTGGTTCCCCCTAAGTTCAATTCTTGACTCGGGACCTCCTATACACCTTCTGCAGAAAAATTGCTTATGTACCTAAAAAGCCCAGGACGGCCCACGGACACACCAGAAGTCATGAGGCCTAGCGGTCTGCTGTCTGCATAGTCTGACATGTAGGTTCGTTCGTTTGTTTGTAGTACTATTCTGACTAATTATCATTCATTAACCGCCTGCATAGATGATCGTGTGTCATTTCAAAATATTGATAATCAAAATCTATTTGATTCAACCATTAAAATTAGTCTGGAAGTTTAACATAGCATATTTGATATATGTTTTTTTTAAACACTATTACATGCATTCAACATTCAAAAAAATATTGCACAACAATTTGAGATAACTAGTTCAATATTTTGCAAAACCTAGTTCAACATTTTTATGTGAAGATGTTGAAATGATCAAAGTGTTGAAACTCTAAATCCAAAATGTTTAAATACTTTTTTTCGAAATGTTAAATATTTTTAAAAGAAAAAATAGAAAAAATAAACACATATCGGACCATAATCCTGTTGTGTTAATTGTGCACTATAACACAGTCCAAACGGTTTGGTAAAAGGACAAATGTTTAAGAAATACTAGTAAATGATTTTAATCAAGCCTTCCAATTCGGACTAATTAACTCTGCTTATTCCTTATCAAATAAAAAAACTCTGCTTATCATACCCGATGAAGGATGCCAAGTTGCCACCTGCCTGGCACAAGCATACGTTGACAGTGACGTGTTGAAGTCCGCTGCAGTCCTGGCTGCCCAGTTCAGCTGCGCGCGTCAGCCCGTCCGCATGTGCTCATCATATGAGCCGTTCAAAAGCGTTGCACGAATCGTATACATTGGAAGTTAGATAGATTAATTTTTTTCCGGAAGATAGATAGGAATTGCGCCTGACTCCACCCCTGCTTTGGCCCAACTACAGCCTGGTTGCAGCGGGTCCATCTCCCGCCGCGGCGGACCGCGGACAGCCACCGAGGCGAGCCACTTATATCTGGGAGTTCGTATGGCGAAGCGCGGAACACCGAACCCGCGGTGATGGTGAACGCCTGAACGGACGATCGGTATCGTGCGCGCTCGGTTTTGCAGATGCTGAACGCCCATCATTGGCAACCTGGCATGGATGACGGGAGGCATGAGAATTCAGAAAGAGCCATGCTGAGCGCTGTGGCATGACCCCGACGACGGACCCGAAATCATCCAATACTAACCATGCTTCGACGGTCGACGGACACCATCATACTCGCTACCGATCAGGGCCCCGTCTCGCGGTGTAGGCCAAGGCGCAGCAGGCCCTGGTCTTCCACAGTCCACACCGACAGATCATACTACACCACAGGTATGCAATATACATGTGCTAAACCTTATACGTGGCGATGACCTTCAACATCAAAGTTATGGCAGGAACAGAGAGAGAGAGAGAGGAGTTGCTAAAAGTTGCAATATTGTTCATATATAGATCTAACTAGTATTTACACAGGTAACAATTATTCTGATCTCTTAATAATAGAGTACTCCGTATATAAAAGACTAGTACAGCTGAGAACCAAGACTAACTAGTAGCTGAACCCGCCATGAGCCCATGAGTGTAGGAGGCAGTATGCCTCTTCCTATGCCTCTGCCTTGCGAGCAGCAGCGCATACACAACGAACCCCATCTTCTTCTTCCTCCTCGGCTGGAACTGCTTGCGAGAAGCTGCGTCGTGGTCTATCCTCAACGGAGAGAACACCTCGTACTTCTGGCTCAGGATCTGCCCGAGCGAGACCTTCTTCTTAGTGTTCATGGTCTTTGCGGTTTCAAGCTCACGGTCCAGCTTCATGCTCAGGATCTCTCCGATGGACACCGTCTTCACGTTCTTGGGCCCCGTGGTCACCAGGCTCAGGCCGTTCACGTCGTAGATCCCAGAGCCTGCTCTCCGGTGTGTCACCGTCGCGTTTTTGAATTTCACAGAGTCGCCGTTGATCGGGCGCCAGTTCTGGATGATTTGGTCCGACCGCAGTTTCCGGAGCGCCTCTTCAGCTGCTACCTTTGCTCTGTTCGCAGATTCTTCCCTCTTCTGGGCCTCCTCCAGAGCCTTCCTGCTCGTCTCAACAGCTGCCGTTGCTTCCTCTACTCTTTCCAAGAGTTCCAGCTTGCACTGGTTCGCTTGATCTAGCTCTTGCATTGCTGCATCGAGTTTCTTCCTGGAGGCACCGTCTGCTTCTTGTGCTTTGAGCACAAACACAGAGTGCTCCTCAGCTGAGAGCGTGACATTGGAAGTAGTAGCGTTCAGGTCCTGCCCGTTGCTCAGTTTTTTCATCTCTGCAAGCGCAACAGCTTCTCCACGTTGCGAAGCTTCCTTCAGTTTCTCGGCCATGACAATTCTGAACTGCAGGGTCTTCGTCTTGGACCTCGCGTGCTCGATTGCAGCTGTTAATTCACCAATCTCGTTCTTCAAATCCTCCGAAACCTTCTTGTGCTTCGCTTTCTCGGCATTCAAGTGCTTCATCTGCAACCAGATTTCAGAAGGCTCAAGGACAGGTTGTTGAGCTTTTACTGCTTGCAGCTGTGCAACAGCTTTGGTCAAATCTGCTTCTAATGATGAAGCCTTCTCTAGGTTCAATTGTAAGCTTTCACGGGTCTTCTCAAGTGATCCTTTCTCCTTCTCTATCTGGCTCTTTAATGTGTTGACAGTATCAGTGCTAAGGAACGCTTTTGCCTGGTTCAGCTTGATCAATGTGGTTAATGGGGACTGTGCACCCTTTGTGCTCTGGATTGGCACCTCTGCATGGCTACTGGATTTTTGTTCCATAGCAGGAAGTGGATGTACCTTCCCCATATCAGCATGAGCTTTTGCAGCATTTGTGCCCTCTGTTGTTGCCTTCTCTATTTGTACTTTCAAGCCATCAATAACCTGCTTTGTTTCATGTAGTTCTTTCAAGACCTTGAATGTTTCTTTTTCCTTGACAAATAGTTCCATCTCTAGCTTCACCGTTTGTTCCTCAACTTTCATAAGTTCTTCTTCCTGTCCATGAACAGAGCAAGAATATAAATTTACATAGAGCACTTCCTTTGAAGAAATATGTTCAAAAATCTAAAAGTCGGGCATCTGATGCGAAGGCGAAGAATAAAATGCTTCTTGAGATCTCCTTAGTATTATGAAGGATGTGGCAATCAATAGCTAACCAAATAGCAAAGGGGCAACATAAAAGAAATTGCAACAATGACAACAAGTAACTCCAATTTAAATTTCAAGGCTACTCCGTGCTCGTCTGCCCTCACAGTGTGATTCATAAGAAAGTATACCCAGGATAAAAGTTGAAAAGTATTGACAATACACGCACTGAAAGATCTTAAAACCCACTTAAAGAGGACTATTTAATTGCCTTCTGATTTTTTTTAGAGAATGTGCCATGCACGCATCTAGAGAGGCCGGCTAGTAAAATGCACCAGTGTTCCCCACGTCCTATCTAAGACTACCCTTGGATTCCTCACATGATCAGCTAATAGCAAATTGTTGTCGGCACCGCCTTCAGTACTGTGGTGGTAGTGTGGTTTAAGCACTTCCACAATAGCACCTGTATTAGATGGCACATTAACAGTAGTCTTCATACATCTTGAATATAATGCCCAATAGTTTGCTAGGTACTTCCTCAGAACAGAGGGAGCTGTTCAACTAAGGAATCATTCAAGTAACAAATCAAATACATGTCGGAACATCATGTAGTATCGGCGGAGGGAGTAGTTTTTTCTCCCTAGACTCAAAAGGCACGACTTCCTCCCAGTTGTGCCAAAACAGGGTCAGGGCAAGTGTATTGGGGGAAAGGGTCCATAAAACATGCCCATCCTTTTCCCGGTTATGTGCAACAATAACTTAGTAAGCACCAGCAGCGGCAGGTTAGAGACATCGGTCAAATTATTTCAACCCACCCAAATGATGAACTGTAGTAATTCATCTCCACTAGCCAGGTCTACATCTGCATCCTGTTCTGCTCAACGAACCTCCACCATACATGCAAGGCGAGAGGCCGATAATCGCGGACTGACTGCTCATAATTCATGGCGCAACAACGTCAAAGATCTAAATAGTGGAGCTTTATTCCATCCAATGTCGGGCCGAAGAGGCCGCCAAGCCGGGGAGTAAATGCCATGATGCATTTGGTTCCTTTCGGCTCCAGATTGATACCAGGCGCCCACACCGCCATGTCACCGTCGCCCGGAGGACAATGGCACCACCAACCAACTTCGCCGCCGACAAGGATCCTCGTGCTCGGGACGGATGGCGTAAGCCCTGCCCTCTCTTCAAATTAAAAGCAGAGACCTACTGCTAACATCATCAGACAGCAGGGAGACGACACCGGAACAGCACTGAAAACTGGGAGGAACCCCCTCGCGATACGAACGACGAGTCCCATACGAATCGATTCGCACTTGGAATCCGCAGGGGCACGGCCGGTCTCGAACGAAACCGACGGGGAAATGCGAAAGCGCTTTCGAAAAAGGACGGGGGTGAGGCTGGGAGAAAGCAGCGCGGCGGCGGCGGCGGCGTGCCACCACAAGCCACCACCTTTGGCCGCGCTTTTGCATAAACAAAACCCGCAACAAGCAAAAGGTAACGGGACGGGCAGCGGGGTCGGGACTGGAGGACTGACCTCTGGGCGGAGCTGGACGGGCGGCGGCGCCTGCGGGTGCCTCCACTGGGAGGAGGCGGCGGCGGCCCCGCCGCCGAACAGGTCGACGGCCTGCCGCACGGACTGGAACGGCGACGACGTGTCGACCTCGCCGCGCCCCCGCATTGCCGCCGTAAGGCCGCCCTCCTCGCCGCCCCCCGCCACGGCGACGGCGCGCTGCGCCACCACGCCCGCCATCGCGGCCGCCCGAGGACGCGTTCAGGACGGGGAGTGAATGAGTGATCCGTGAAGTGGAGCAGAGGGGCGGGGCGGCGCGGGGTGTCCTGTCCTGTCTCGGCGTCCGCGGGTAGGCGCGCCCGTGACCGATGCGGGGGCTTTCGGCTCTGGGTTGTCCGTAGCGGCAGCGCGCGGGCGCGGCGTGGGGAGGCGTAAACAAAGTACTCGCCGACGGACCGCGGACGCCGTCTCGGTGCTGCCGAGTGGAGCCGGGAGGAGGGGGGGTGGGACGGTGGGTGCAGTGGTGTGGTGTGGAAACAACGGCCGACGTTTCTCCCGCGATCCCGCAGAGCCTGCGACGTAGCGGAAGCTCACGCTGACGAGGTGGGTCATGGGTGGCTGCCATGCCGGTCCTGTAAGTAGCCTGTAGCTGGGGGACCTGGCCCGGGCTGATAGGCCAGAGCTACGGCCTAGTAGTCACTGTTCAATTCGACCGGCAGTTTTTTTTTTCCGGTTAGTTATTTAGCTCACGTCACATCGGATGATTAGAGGCTATTTAGAAATATTAAATTTAATTTAATTAGAAAACTAAATACACGGTCAAGGAATAAACGACGAGACAAATTTATTAAGCCTAACTAATCTGTGATTAACGAATGGTTACTGTAGCATCACATTTGCTAATCTTAGATTAATTAGGCTTAATAAATTTGTCTCACTGTTTACTTTTTATTTGTGTAATTAGTTTTATAATTAGACTATATTTAATACTTCTAGATAGTGTCCAAGCATCTGATGTGACGGGGGCTAAATTTTAGCCCGATGATCCAAACACTCCTTTATCAAGTCCCCTAAAAATGGCAAACTGATCCAGTCTTGCTTTCAGAGACAACATTTATCTCCATAGTAGGTACTAAACAGCACAAGCACGTCGGCTATAGTCCATCGGCAGAGAGGAGAGCAGGTGTTAATATTTCTAAGCCCAGTGACAAAGAGATAATGGAGCAGTAGGGCCCTCTTTGTGTTTGAGGTGGATAATGGTAATCTAGGGCCTGATTGGTTTCAGGTCAAAGTTGACCATGCCAAAATTTGACCATATTTATCCATTTTAACCAATGCAAACATTTTGTAAATCCTGCAATCCCTTCATAGTGAGACATAATGGGCGGTGACATATTGTACAGTGTAAAAAATCTAGGGACCCGAACACTAAAAACTTAGCAGTACAATCTGGGTTCCTAAAATCTCTAGGTTACCGAACACAGCCTAGGTTTCTTGATCCTGGCTTCATTGCATGTGTGCCGGTATGCCTAGCTCTTGGCTTCCGTGTAGCAGAAGCACAGTGTTTGCTGAATCGTTGCTTCCTTGCGCCTGAAGCCCAGAACACACGGTGGGTTCCTGTGTTTCCACAATTGCCAACAACATATATAGTAAAGGCAAACAAAACAATCAACTCACTCCATTGAAGTTAAATGAAATTGTTTGAAATCCCTACTAGTTTGACAAACCAAATCTTGTCCTTCATTATGAAATATAGGAGGGGCGGCTGGGGTGCCCCTACTGGATATAATATTAACAAGGGCTAAATAATAAAGGTCACATTTCACCAAGTTTTCTATCCGTGTTACAGTAAAAGGGAAAGTAAGAAACCTTGTCTTATGGATATCCAGACAATTGTTCCCTTCATAGCTGAGCAAATGGACAAGAGATGAACAGATGTCGAACAGTTTCCTTTGTAGGAGTACTAGTTAGGAATAATTATATTCACAAGCTGACGATTACAATGCATAGTCCTTCCCTGAAGAATATTTCAAGTGCTTAATCTATCTTCCGGTACCTTTCCATAGCCATTTGAATGGTACGTGAATTACGTGGCCCTTTAGATGTCGACAGGCCTTTTTGCAGAGAGAGAGAGAGGGGGGGGGGGGTCCTGATGAAAATTACACTCTTGCAGCTGGGTGTGTTAAAGACTTCAAGGAGTGGGACTTAATGCTCCAAAATGATTGAGGGCAAATGAAAGATAGATGCCATATCTTGTAATGCATGCGTGCCCTTTGTAAAGTGGTATGTATGACTGATCTTTGCAAATGAAAATAGTTCTGGATAGGCTGATTTTTGGACTGTGCAGCCGCACAACAAATCATCCCAAAGGAGAACAGTATCCAGGATTTACTGATGCATGCATAGTCATCCCCTGGTCCCGGTAGTAGTTCTTCAGTGAAATCTCCTGGTCCTGGACAGTAAGTGTTCCAAATTCATCTATGCACTTAGATAATTTTTGCTAGCATTTTAAATATGCAGATCGGACGATCTGCCGTACGGAGCGGCGGTCCAAAAGGCTGATCGCAGGGGTCCACGGGCATTGTAGATTGTCTCCCTCCTCCCACTCCCAGCCCCAGCACCAGCAGAGACACCACTGCTGCATGATGCCACGATTGATTGGTTCTTCCTACTGTGTCACCTCGTGTGCCATGAAATGTTCCCCCGAGATCAGAGCCTCCGACGACGACAGACCGAGTTTTTTTTTTATAATTTCGATTTCCAAAAGATTCATGGTGCTGCCTGCAGGCTGCAAGAGCTGAATCTGAATCCCTTCCCGTCTGTGTGCACGCGAGCTCTCGTGGCCGTGACGTGTCCGTCTCGACCTCGCACGTCCTCGTGTGCAGTGTGCTACGCGTGCCTACACTAGCCTAACCCAGAAGTGACACTGCGCAGCGGGCCCAAGGTGCCCCAAATAAACTCGCCGGCCCGACCTGACAGCAGGCCAGCCAGAGTCACGGGACAGGAGGGCGCCATGCATGCATTGATGCGGAATTGCTGATACTGCATACGTAGATGCCGGTGGCCGGATGCTCGTACACCGACACACGGTGATTCATGATTTCATGAACCATCGAGGCAGCATATTGCATTAGTTTATAGAAGAATTCAAAAATAAATAACTGCATTAGTTTCTAAGTGCATTTTCTGGATAACTCACGAGTTTCCGCTTACACAATTTTAAAAATTTTAACAGAAAAAGGTGCAATTCGGCTTGTGGCAGATCACGTCCACGAGCCCCTGTGTCTTACCGTGGGACTGTCTCCAATAAAACGTGTAAATGCATTGTTTAAAATACAAATTGACACTGTAGCGTTACTGTAAACAGAAAAAATAATAATTAAAATAGTAGATAAATAATCCTTTTACTGACGGTCCGTAAAGTCCAGGGAACATCTTCGTCAGTGTGCTTCGGCGCCTCGGCGGCACCTCCGCGGGTAGACATGTCATGGTGTGTCTCGCTAGCCGGTGACGGTGCGGATCGATGCCGGTGGCTCTGGCGCCTGCAGGCTGCAGCCCTGCTGCTTTGCCCGCGGCCGACGGCGACGACGTACGCGTGACCACAGAAACGTACGGAGGGCTGGGACCGGACCATGGGAGAGAAGATAACGTAGGATCCGTCGTGGTATTCCGCGGCTGCAGCGTACGCGTATACGGACTATAAAATCTAGGAATACGCCGTGTGCTGCGCAGTATAGTACAGGCTAGAGGGTCGTGACTGGTATCATGGCGACGCATGCAGAGAGCGGCAGATCTACGTGCCGGCTAGATGCACGTACGTGCAATCATAAATGCTCCGGCTCTACAGCGCACTCATGCTGTCTCTCTTCTTTTGTTCTCACGCTCTTGTGCTGGTGCATGTAATGACGACGTTCCTCTGCGACTGCGACCTGTTCCTCCGTTCACGAGGATGGTCACGCACTCGGCGCTCCTAACGCCGTGAGTTTCTTCTGCGCGGCAGCGGGAAGCCTGGACGGACCAGGCTGCGGGGATCGTACAAGGCCGCCCGTGCTTGGAGATGGGCTGGGCCTAGATTTTGCGGTTGTCGGACCACCGTGGATGCCCACATTCTTCTTCAGTGGCGAGAACCCGAGGCCCAGACGCCCACCAACCCGAGGCCCAGCAGCCCACGTTCTTCCTTCTTCGAGCCATCTGCCTGCGCTGGGCTGATTGGGCGATGCGCCAAAACCATCAGCCTAAAGATGGAAGGGTTTTGATATGGGCCTTTTCTGGCTCATATTTTCTCTCACTTGTCAAAGTGGCCCTTGTCAAAATTCCACGGCCTATATTATCTCGCAAGCTTACTAATTTTTTTTTATAATAATGCAAGCTTGCTAGTTGAGTTGTGCTTATGGCATAGATGCACGTTTTTGTCAACTGGCCTATCTGTCTATGCGGGAGCCTGGCTGTCTCACATGCGATATCTGGCCGAAAACGCATCCAATTCCGCTTCGAGAATTGAAAATGGTTGGACGATTTAAAGTAAGTATATAGGCTGTGCTGCCTTTCAAAATTCTAAACGTGGCTTGCATGCGCGATTATCTGTCTAAAGAATAGTTCAGCAGCAGATCAGCCTGCCTTGTCGAGAACGGAATATAGACATAACTTTGTTGAGCTCGATCCTCTGTTGTTTAGCATTCAACGTGCGCCCGGGCATCTGTAGTTTTGTTTGAAGAAAAAAGTAGGGCATGCGGGATGAGATGATGTTGTAATGTTGTTGTTGATGTTAGTTTGTTTTCATCAGTACTGCGCAAAGCTACAGTCGGGACGAGCAGGGCCAGGACTTGTCCCTCCACTTCCGTGTCCGCCGCACGTGCCGACGCGCGCCGTAGCTGCCCATGCATCAGCGCATCACAATTCACACATCTTGCTCGAGACGACCTCATGAAAGGTGCGGTGCTGTATCGTAGATAAGCCGCAAGTGACCCACGGAGCGGCACGATATCGCGTCCCTGCCCGCGTATAAATAAAACCGCTCCCGCCATCGGATCGCTCACCAGTGAGAGTTCTTCTTGGATCGTGAACTCGATTGCGCCGCACATCCCCACGCCGCGGCGACGTCGACGACGACTACCACCCATGACCCACCCCCCCGTACTTCCACTGGCTAGCTGACCCAGTGCGATCGCCGATCGGGACCGAGCGAACGAGCCAGCGAGAGAGAGAAGGCGCGGACGGAAGGAGATGCCGCCCGCTCCCAGCCCCGGCACAGCTGCTGCCCGCGGCGGCGCGGTGACGCCGCCCAGCAAGCCGCAGAGCCCGCTGCGCATCACGCACGAGGGCGAGTTCTACGCCCGCCTGCTCACCAGGGACAGCTCGCACGGGAACCCGTCCTTCCGCTACTACGGCGCGGGCACCGGCGCCGTGCCGTTCATGTGGGAGTCCCAGCCGGGGACGCCCAAGGACGCCTACTCCTCCTCCTCCTCCTCGTCCCGGATGCTGGCCGCCGCCGCCGCCGCGCCGGCCGCCATCACCCCGCCTCCCTCCTACCACCTCCGCGGAGCGCAGCTCGGCCACAGCGCCAGGCGCCACGGCAAGGCTGGAGGCAGCAAGTACTGCTGCGGGTACAAGCTCAAGTGGGTCAAGGTCAGCTTCATCGCCACCGTCTTCCGCCGCCTCGCCTTCGGCAATAGTAAGTCCAGGTCCACGTCGTCCTCGGTCAAGTCCTCCTCGTCCACCCGCTGGCTCTTCTCCGGCTCCAACGCCGCGGCCGTCGACGTCGACGAAGCCCCCGACCAGCTGGAGTACTGCGGCTACGACGAGCCTGCGCGTGCGCGTGCGCCGCCGACGAAGGGCCGGGTGATCTGCCTCGGCATCCGGCCGGGCCCGTGGATGCTGCAGTTCTGCAGCGGCGGCCAGCGGGAGCGGCCGGCCGGGTGGGTCTACGGCTGGCGCCCGTAGCTAGTCTCTGCCGCCCGGCTGCCGGTCGCTGTCGAGCGAAGCATATGTGATATGTGCACCGTCCGGCCGTGTCCGTGCATGCAGCGGTGATTGTTGGCCGGGCCGCCCTACCCCTAATTAAAGCGACCTGTGGGAGCTGTAATTGTTCGTGCATATAGCGTCCGTCACTGTGATAGAAAGATAATGCTGTTCGTTTCGGTCGTTTAGTGGCGTCGTGTTGCCAATTGCCATGCCAGGATATATATGTGTACATGCATATCTTCCAGCACCTCTGAAACCGTTCTTCTTGTTGTCTAGCTAGTGGTGCGTATATGCAAATGCATAGTATTATTGTTATCGATCACGACTAGACCGGCCGGACGCTTCACGTGTCCCGCCACTCTCCGTGTCTGATGGGGGTTCTTCCGTTCGTTCGTCTGCGTTTGAGATTGACCGCTCCTCGGTAGCTGCATGCAGTGTCGAGACTGATTGGGCCAACCGGATCATCTTTCCTACAGTACCATTTTTCCTACAAGATAGTATTAATTATCAGATCGATTAACCATGCGTTGCAAGAATTGCACAGCATCGAACTTGCAGTCGATCGATCAATTTATACTAGTCATGCCTACATATATAGCAATAGCAATTAGTTTCTTCGTTTAAAATCAGTGTGCGTAGTTCGTTTCAACACACAAGTATTCGGTCAGAATTTTTTTAAAAACAATATTCATGTTCGTTTATAGTACGAACATGACAACTATAATGTAGGCTAAGTGAAGTTTAAAAGTAGACGATTTGCTGGACTTCAGAGGCATTGCGCATGCATTAACCAAAAGCAAACAAGCGCCCGAATCAAAGTAATTTCTATCGAACAGATGTACTAGCTAATTTCTTCACATTCATGTGTTCTATTATCCCGACCCCTCACCATCCGATCCTCCACTGCTTTAATTTTGGCAGCGCCTTCGGCCATGCATGCTAGCCTGATTGTGATGAGCACCGGCTTTGCGTCGGTGTTCTCATAGTCTCCACTACTCCACTACAGGAAAACGATGCTCCTCCTCGCGTCAAAATAAGTAAAACAAGTAACACGAAATCGTCGAGAAACATAAACCAGTGATTTCTAGCTGAAAATTCATTAGCCACATGGATCGGCCAACAAGTTTATAAAAAGTTGATCGGCGGCGTGTCGTCGTCGTCGTCGTGCCGCGCCTCCACATGCCACCGCTACCAAATCTTTTCGATGCACCTCCCCTGACGGTACACCGTACGTACGTCCCGGACCACGCACAGACACCACACCACGCTGCTGGAGCGCTCCCGGGGGCCACGTTGCCAAATTTACCTATGTGAGACTGTGAGCAGTGAGCACCTTGCAGCCAATGCGTGCGGTATGTGTGTGTGTGTGTGTGTGTGTGTGTGTGTGTGTGTGTGTGTGTGTGTGTGTGTATTGGATCGGGCAGAGAAGACAGAGCAGCCGCTCACGGTCGCGGTCGCCCGGCCGCGAATGCATCGCATATTCGCATGTGGCACGTCGGCGCAGAGCCCATCGCGGTCGCGTGGACTTCGCGCGCGTCCGGTGCACCGTACCAATGCATCGCTCGCGGCACCGGAGGAGGTCGGGAGCCAGCCAACCGGCGGCCGGGGGCGCGCGCGCGACCACTGTCCACGTTGACGTTTCGCCACCGCGAGGCCGCGACCTAGTACCCACGTACTGCATGCGTGATGGTCCAGCGGCTACTATTTGCTCGGCGACCCAGCAGCGGCATCCCACCCGCAGGACACACCGGACGAGCCAGCGGTTGGCGCCGGCCGGTGCACCGGCGGACATACACAGGCCGGAGTGCGTTGGCCATTTACTCGCCGCCGCTTCTTTAATTTGAGCTAGGGCATGCACGGTGGTCAGTCTCTTGGCAGGTACGCAAAGCAAGCGCTAACAAGCGTAGTCTCTGGCTGCGCGGTTCCCGATGCGGTGGGCACACTGGATCTATCGATCGGATCCAGCGAGCCGATCGCCTCGATCGAGCAGGGTTTTGCATCGATCACCGTTCGCCGATTGGTGTAGTAGCACCTAGTAGGCGTAGCGAGAGCTAGCTGCAGTTAATAAAGAGGACCCCGCGCGACTTTGAGCACATGCATGCTCTCCGATGCGACTCGACTTTACACTACAGTGTACAGTGTGCGCTTGTACAGGCACTATACTGTTAATTACCACGGGCAAGTGTGTGCAGCCGGGTCACGATACGTTATACTACTCCGTATTAGGTACGTAACGCAGGAGGGAGGTGGAGTACGTAGTAGCTCTTCTCTGTCGCGCATGCAGGTCTGCAGATGTTTGAAGCTTCAAAGTTTGGTGAGCTACCCAGCAGGATCCGGCATCCGGCAAACACGTATGACGTATCCCATAAAGTATATACCGACATTCTCGGGAGAGCATTCATGTACTACATGCACTACTGCCTCTGTGGCGTTTGCAGTTTTTTCATTAAAAAAAACGCGTCAGGTCGATCGTCTGCAGGTGGATATTTACAGACGACTATGTACAGAGAGCAAAATGTACCCTGCTCACGACATGTACAACATGAACCGCAGCACCCGGAAGTAAGTAAAAGATTGTTGCTTGTTGGATACGAGCGAGGTTCAATTTTCAGCGTACGTCTATATGGTCTGGCTAGTATATTATACTCCAATCATTGTCGCGGTTGATTTTTTTTTCAAAACTTCGATCCTTCGTCTTATTAAAAAAATTGTATAAACATATAAGAAAGCTAGCCATGTTCAAACTGTCTACAATGATAAAACAAATCATAATAAATTAAATTAAAAAAATTATATTTTTTTATTGAAGTTTAAAAAAAATCAACCACGGTTTGTATTTAAATATGGAGCAAGTATCTTGGATCTATCCATGTTGCAAGGGCCGGTAGCAGGTTCGAGTCGACCACGGTAGCTTGGACTACGCTACGCTTACGCTGCGTGCATGCATACGCAGCGATCCTGCATCAGTGCGTCCGCCGCACGTGGTGGGACCACCGAATGCCGGGGCCGGGGCATGGGGCTTGTTGGTAGAGCGACTCGAGCGTCTAGCTTCTTCAAGACACCAATTAATAATAATATCAAGATACACTTATCGCCGTGCAGGTTCTACGCTAGCTGCAAACCCGCGACAGTGATCGTGAATTCGTGGTGCTCCGTATTTCAGCTTATCTACTACTGCAGGCCACTACTGGGACCGGGAGGAGTAGATTACCAGATCGATCCGTTCTGAACAGCAGCTCGACGTACACGTACGGAGTGTGTTCCTGTGACAAAGCGGCAGCAAGGTGAGTCCATTCTGTCTGTGCCATCAAAAATTTTAGTTTTTCTCTCGGCACCATCGAAAATTTTGAGTTTTTTTCTCTGCCAATGCTTGAAATTTCCAATCTTTTCTATGCTATTTCCATTAAATTATGTGATGTTTCGGTCGCTGAGAGCTTAGGCCCACGTTCCTCCTCAGCCGTTAACTTCTCTCTTCTCTTTCCCATCTCATCCTCTACTTTTTCCCGACGGGAGCCAGGCACGGGGACCGCGGCGCATCGGCGGGCGCGGGACAACCGGACAGCGGCGACAACGGCTGCGCCACTCCCGTCGGTGGCCGTGCTTCTCATTCCGCGCCCGCCTGGCGCCTTCGCCTCGTCGGCGCCGCGGGGAAGGGCGTGCGGGGGCGGGGGCAAGCGGCGAGTCGGGATGCTTGCCCTTGCACCCACGCTCGCCCACCCTCCGTTTGCCTCCTGCGAGCAGTGCCTAGAGACGCCGTCCGCTATAGCCGCCATTGGCGAGCTCGCGGCGAGCTCGCGCCGCTGCCTCTCTCGTCCTCCTCTCGCCCCGCTAGCGCGCACACCAGGTTCGTCTTGTCCTGTGCTACAAATCCCCCAAACTCAGGCAGCCGGATTGGCATAGAAGGGATTGAAAATTTCAATGGCGTTGAGAGAACAACTAAAATTTTCGGTGGCATTGAGGGAGTTGACTCTAGTAAGATTAGCGTCACCAGAGAGTGAAAATGGATGTGAAAAACACTGTTTAAGCACTTTTACGCATTGTACACAATACCAATGCACTACCTGGGAGGGGTGCAAATGGTGTGGATAATTATCCGAACCGATCCGAATCCTAATTATAAGGATATGGATGAGTTGTTTTTATATCCATGCGGATATGGATAATCCGAATCCGACTTACGTGCGGATGCGGAGTAGGATATGGTATCACTAAAATCCGACGGATATGGAGTATCCGATATTTGAACACGGATTATCCGATGTTTATAATAGGATAATATCCGATTAGTTTGGCAAGTAAATAAGGGTCAAAGATGATTGGTTTGTGACAAAAATACCGTCACTATTATTTTTATTACCGATATGTAAATTATGATGTGAACAATTATACTTAAGTTTATGAATTATTGATCATCGTAAAAAAGTTACATGTAAGCATGTATTATCCGATGTTCTTCAAATCCGTTTCCGCTCCGACACCGATCTGACTCCGCACCATTTCCGATATCCAAAAAAATCCGTATCCATGTACGTAACCGAATAATATCCGCTCCGCTCCGAATCCGACAAAATAAATAGGATTAGGATATGGAAAAGACATTATCCGCTCTGATCCGATCCGTTTGCATCCCCGCTACCTGGTAACACTAGTGTAATGGGCTTCTTGCGGGGAGGCGTGTCAAAGCAGAGTAAGACGACTGGGCCTTTGGGTTCGATCAGATCTCAGGTCCATGGGCCCTTTTCCAGCGGTGAAACTCTCTAATCCAAGGGGAGGAGGAGCTTGGGTCGCATCTTGAATTTATGTCAGTTTTTTGTTGCAGGCTTGCAGCCCATCTATTGTGATGCATGGGCCTAGAATTTCTCTTTCAAACTTGGATGCTGTTATTAATTATTAAATCCTATTGCTCGTTGTGCTTTTTATTCAAAACTCTCATAATATATTTTGTTAAAAAGTATATATTCTAGGTTTTAAACTACCCTCATAGTTAATAATACAATAAAGTGTTTCTCCACCTTAAACAGTGGGATTCGCGCTACTATGTTTTCTTAATTAAATATACACGAAACTACCACTGTCAATATGTTTCATCAGTTTTTTTAGATTTTAAAATTTGTCCATTACTTTTATTTTTTTTGTATCTTTGGTATTTTATTTTCATATACATGGTCGATGATATATTGCTAGCTTGCTGCCTATCCTTATTTAGGCTGTCTCCAACGGGACGGATAAATGAGCTGCCTATATACTGTAGTGCTACGATAGACAGAGAAAAATAGTTAGAATGGTGAATAGTCAAGATGGATATCTATCCTGTTGGAGAGGGTCTTAGCATCACTTTCTCTTTTTTTTTTTCACTTTGACATGTTTCTCGAGAATAGACGTGACAAAAAATCGCTTCATGCGTCTATCCTATTCTAACCAGGGAAGCCGTCCTGCCTGAATTGCCCACTGCACGCTGCGGTGTCGCATCTTTTCGTGCAGGGTAGGCCTGGCCCCTCTGGTAGGAGCCTAATTATAAGGCGTAGCCACACTGCGCGAAAGGCGAAAATAAGCAACCAAACTACACGGCCGGGTCCCCATGCTCGCTCGATCCCTTCTTGACGTGTCGAAGGATGGACGGCGCATGATGCGCATCCTACACTCCACGTTCGTTGCACACAGCACACCCCGAAATATCTCATGCACCCCCGCCAAGCCGACCGCGTGGCACGCTGCACGAGCTACAAGTTACACACACTCTGCCGTCCCATGCAAAAGCACAAAGCAGCAATGCAATGCTAGGCACAGAGATATGTGCGGGGGAAAAAAAAAATCTTGGCATGCATCAGCGACGACGCGCCACGTAGGACGGTAGGAGCTAGGCACTCGTGCATGTGGCGGTCACCGATTCATGGTGCGCGCAGCGCGCATGGTGCGGTTCTTTTCGTCAGAGTGAAGCCCCGCCCGCAGCTAGCTAGCTCAGCATCGATCTCGTTCGCCGGACTTCGGACTGCAAGACTGTAGGTTGATGGATCTAGTCACATCATCGTCTCATCGATCCATTGCATATATACCCTCTGCCCCCCATCGCCGCAGCAAGCAAGCACTTTTATTGTCAGTTACTAAAGATGGTGCGTTTAATTTCTGTCGCATCCCCAATCCTCGCTGGGCGCGCGCGCGTCCCGAGCGCACGCCGCGCCCTCCCCTCTGAGCCCCGCGTGGGAGGCGCGTGCGCGTCGCCCAGGTATCCATCGATCGCCGATCTCTACTGTGCTTGCCCTTTTACTATTGAGCCATATGCCCATATGGAATAGAAGGACCTATGTGCAGTGTTGACATGACACGCGAGGGGTTGCTGTCAAACCTCTCGCGCAAACCAGGCGCCCAAACATTTAATGCACTGGCCTCTGTGAGATGGCCACAGTGGTACCCTCTTCTCCAACGGGTGGATGGACACCCAGATGCACGCGTTAGTGAGAATAGTCATTAGACATGGGCACACAGCAACGCAGCGCGCATCTAGCTCTCAGGGTTCGATTTTCCGAACGTTTTTTTTTTTGCATTTTCGATTTTTCGCTACTGTACGAAATTGAAGTTTCGGTCCAGAATTTGATATATTTCTTTGGTTTTAAATTCAAAAATACAAAAGTCAAACTTTGGCCAAACAAAAAATTCTAAAAACATAAGGGCATTGAAGAGGATTGAAGAAGTGGATTCAATCCCTTGTTAATCAATTTGAATAAAAAATGATTCAATACACTCCATTCCCTTCTAAAACTCTTACACGCAAATGAGGCCTAACGAAATTGTGAACTCTTTGGTGGACTAGATACAGTGAGGTCACGATAGTCTACCACTCACGTACGAACATAGCTAGCGCTGTACATTCCGTAACTATCCAGGGCGTTAACGTTTTGTTGCGTCGCATGCATCGTCAGGGCCTGCATCAGCGTGATGGACGCACGCACGCACGCTGCTAGCACGCGACGCGAGCCGCCCCGTTCGGGAATATATATAAAAAAAAAGAAAAGCTAAACGTCATTCGGTTGTTTTATCTGTGTCCATCGCACGAATTTTAGTCCGTCTGATCAGTGCGTCGGTTTTGTTTGTGTCTGTCTGATTGGTTATCGCATCCGTTTGATTAGCTAGCCGCCGGATAGCCCAAAGGGGCCGTGAGCCCATGAGTGCCTATCGCCGTCTAGCCCTAGGCGGTCGTGACCGTGAGCCATGAGTACGTCGGTTTCATTTCCATTTTACCGTCCTCGAGCTTAGCGAGGACATTTCGAAAGGTTTCGTTGATTGTTTTATCTGTTTTTTATACATCGGTACCATTCTAATTACCTTGTGTCACCGTAATTACGGTGTAAAGCTACCGTAACTATAGCGTGTTATTATCGTAATTACACTGTAACACTATCCTAATGACAGTGTATCCGATTTTCCTATTTCTAGGTTGCAAACTAGACAACCACGACAAGTATCGTCGATTACTTCTTCTATTTTTTTATACATCGGCATTGTAGTTACAGTGTGTCACCGTAATTACAGTGTAATGTTGCTGTAACTATAGTGTAATGTTGCCATAATTACACTTTAACACTACCGTAATTACAGTGTATCTGGTTTCGTACTTCTATATTGCAAATTACACAACCACAACAAGTATCGTTGACTGCTTCCTCTGTTTGTTATACATCAGTTAGTGTTGTAATTACACTGTAATGGTACTATAATTATAGTGTAACATTGCCGTAATTACGCTGTAACACTACCGTAATTACAACGTATCCAGCTTTATACTTCTCAGTTGCAAATTAGACAACAAAAACAAATAAAGAGTTGTAAAATGGACTCTACTGTAATTGCGTGATTGAATATGTTCATTAGTTTTTTTAGAAAATTACAGCTGCATATACTAGTAAATACACCAGGGGCATTCGCTTTAGTATGCGTATAACGCTAGAAGCTAGGGAATGGAATTCATGTCTAGCTTGACAACCGCCATATTTAAATCGGAGGCTTTAAAAATTCAGGTGTTGGTATTAAAAGAGAACACTCGATTCTGTCCAGGATGCAAATTCGTGTGTTTGATAGCAGCTAAACAACCGGTTGACGAGAAGGTCCTAAACAACCGGATGTTTGATAGACAGACTAAAAAAAAAAAATCAAACACGGTGCGTGTGTGGAGTATCCTTGTACGGTTGTGCCGTTGTACGCACGTATACCTCCAGCGATAGATCTTTGGCGTCAGGGGGGTCGACGCTCTGACGACCGATGCCCGATCGGTCGATTTAGTTCGGTCCCTGTGCTGTCATTTGCACGCGACCGCACGCACGCATGGACCACGGCGGACGTATCCGGCCAGCCAGAATTATTTAAGACGGCATATATGTTTCACTTTCACCAGGGTGCCGGTTCGTTCTTCGCGCGTGGCGTCACGGCCGCGTCACCGTGACGCCGCGAGCGCGGAGCTGGGCGTGGCGTCGTCGAGCTCGAGCACGTCGCCGTCATCCTCCCCTCCGGCAGGCATTCGCCGCCGCTAGCTGTTTAGTAGTGTGCTCACAAGCATCTTTCCCTTCCCTTCCAATAATAATCCCGCATTGCCGGTACGGTGGTGTTAAGCTAAGCAGCAGCACAATGGCCCGTCTCCGTCGCATGCCTTTCGTCCGTTGCGCAGAGCGTGCTGTGCCTGGGCACAGAATCTTTTTCGTGGTCGCTTCGTCAGCAACGCGAGTACACAGAAAGGAAAACGACCTGGATCGCGTACGTACACTAGCAATATCCAGAGCAGAGACCCAGTCCGGCGGGGCCGACGGAGATGAGATTGACCGGCCGCCACATATACACATACACGACAGGAAAACACAAGGAGGCAGCCAGCAACGGCGGATGGGAGCGCCTGTCGTGGCGGCCCCCGCGACACGGGCATGCACGCGTCTCTCCGGCCGCGCGTCCACCACAAGCACAAGTACAGGCTAGGGGTCGTGCCGCGGTAGCTTCGGGCCAGCGCGGGCCTCGCGGCCACAGCGTGCACGCGCGGCTGCGGAGGAGGAGGATGGGGGCGTGCCGCGTGCGGCGCCGGTTCTGCGTCCGCGTCATCTCGCCGAGCCGTGCACGAAGCGCTCGCAGCCGGCCGCGACGTGCGCGGTGCGCCTTCCGGCCGGTTCCGGGCGGGCGCCCCGGCCCGCGCCGCGCTGGTGGTGCGCGCTTTGGCTTTGCGCTTGAATTGGGGGGCCAATAATGCCCTTATCAGCAGGCTTATCCCTTGGCTCCTTTTGATTTTTTTCCTGATGACCCTCGTCAGCGAGCCGAAGGCGTAGTGGCCAATGGACACTGATGCTACTTGCTTTTCCAATCCGTCGTCGTCCTACACATCGCGCGTGCACGCGCTGTTGTAGTGCCCTGTGCGCGCGGCGCCGAAAAGAGCCGGCTGGCCGGCCTGCGCTCCAGTGCTCCGTTCCGAGATCGGCCGTCGCTACCACACGGCGACTGCTCTTCTTCTCCTTGATGAAATACGTGCTCCGCACGTTCTGAAAAAAAATGTATGGATCCTGATGAAATCAACAACATATATAAGTGGAGCGGTGCATGGATGTCTGGATTATCTATGCACGCGGCCGCGTCGTTCTTAGAGTAAAGGGCAAGCCTATAAGTGCACTGTCAACGTACCGGGCGCCTTTTACTTTCCCCTTTCCTTGACCTATTCTTACTGGCACCGCACGCACGCACGCTGCAAAACAGTGGACCATATGGTCTCTCATACGGATGTGATGGACGCATATACACAGTACTAGCTAGAAGCCACTGTACTAGCTGGTGCAGTACCTAGAGAGTGAAAGCCTTCGTTGGAACCGCGATCGAGTCCTCCGTCGAGCGAGGTCGGCACGAAAACGCAAAAATAAGCTAACCGCCTCTTCTCGTCGCCACGCACCAACTCGCGGCCAGTGGCGTCCCCCTCGCCCCCATACCGCCGTCTGCCTTCTTTTTTGGACGTTGATCGGTGTTTATTGCCGCGGCATATCCGGCCCGTCGTCGTCGCCGGCGACGTCGACCACCCTGCGGCTGAAGCTAGCTCCGTCCCACCGCCGCCGCCGCAAGCACCACATGGGCGTGCGATGGCGAGGGCGAAGCGAGGCGAGAACAAAGGACTTTTGGCCGGCCAGGATCTGCATTGGTATGGAGAGGGATCAGGTCGCGGTCTCTCCATCGCTCTCGGCTCGGTTGGACCGGCCATAGACGCTGTGTGCGTGCGTGGCTACTGGCTAGTGTGTGTGGCACTAGGCGTGCCTGGCCAGCCAGGGCAGTGTCGAGGCCCGGCCCTCGTCCGTTTGACGTTTCTCACGCGCGTTTTTCTTCTCGGGATGATGTTGCCATGCGTTCTAACTACGCATACTCCTTGCTCATATCATGCACGCATTGTGTGTGTGTGTGTGTGTGTGAGAGAGAGAGAGAGAGAGAGAGAGAGAGAGAGAGGATTTTCTCGAACGTTGTTATGGGATCAGCAGGCGAGACACAAGCCCATCGATCATATGCCGCGTGCGCATCCACAGATGCACGCTAGTGCAGCAGGAGCCGGCCAGCCAAAACACGCGAAAAAAAAAACTTACAAAACAAGCGGCGTATAAATTGGTGTGGGGTACGGCCATGGTGTTACTCTGTTCGCTGTTAGTCATTGCTAGGTGCACATCACCTGCAGGGATCATGGACGAGACCATCTCCGGTTTAATTTCTTATACGTGGCTCTTTCAAAGGCCACGACAGCCGTCAACTCGTCATCAGGCAACGACGCTGAAGTATGATCACTGACTCACGCTGCATTACAAGCGAGGCCACACACGCCACGGCATGCAACCTGTAGACGGTACCAGAGAAAATCGGTTGCCAAGACATTGGCGTACGTGACCAAACTGACCATGATGCACTTATCAGAAAAACTGACCATGATGCCGATGCACACACTGGAAGAAACGTTGACGGATTGGCTACCGTCAGAAAAGTTTCACGAAAGCTTGACCAGCTTCAATGTATTATGTCGTCGTGTACAGTGTGTACTAAAAGAGTGAAGCTAAGGGACCGGGAGTCTTGGAACGGTTATTAACATATAGTTGCACCATGTGGCGTAAGCGCCGCGGCATATGAACTCGTTGCAACCCTAAACATCTGTTTGGACCGCCACATAATTAGGCCAGTCAAGCTAGGGTGAGGAAATCTTGACACGACGAAGAAAATAGACGTCCTTTGAAAGTTCCTTTTGTAGATGACATTATGTTAGCAAGCTCAAAAATTGAACTAGCTCATTTGTTATCAGAACTATTCGATCAGGCCAGAGGAAGCGCACTTTTTGCTAGGGGATGAACGATTACTTTTTGAGGCAGGAAGTGCTAGGTACTGAGGTCCATTTTCTGCATTGTTCTTTCAATGTTCAAATGCATATATCATTTCAAACATCATAGTCTTGATAACATTGATTTTTGAGGTAGGAAGTGCTAGGCGCTGTCGTACCGGGGTACACTTTCTGTTTTGTTTTTTCAAGGTTCAAATAAATATATCTTTTCAAACATCCTATAGCTAGCTAGTGTGGATAGCACGGTTAGAATAGTCAGGAGTTTTTGCTTTGTGGACTATCCATCGCAGCAGAAAGATAAGCACACAATGCATCGGAGGCAGCACTGGGCGTAGGTTCGGTCAGGCGCCTATACATGAAATGGGGCGGCGGTGTAATACACATTACGGAATGCAAAGTATTTGGTCGATGCACGTGAGTGGAATTGCTTTCCCTAAACTAGCTAGCAACTTTTTTTTTGTCCAGAATATGGTTAGTATATAAAATTGCTACATTCAAGAGCTGCAGTACTGAGACTAACATGCGAAATAATGGTGCCAAACATATTAGAAACCAGTGCCAAAACATAGAAATTTACTGCTGGTACGGCAAAAAGGAAGAACAGTTTCCAGCATCGTTTACATGTACACTCCGTTCCTTTCATACAAAAAGCATACACATGCATGGAGCTTTTCAGAGCCTCCAAGGAAGAGCTGTACATATGTCAACAAACTAATAAAAGAAAAAATTCTCAAAGAGAGAGAGAGAGAGAGAGCGAAACTCTGCATCACCTTCACCTATCATCACTCCCTACCTAGATATTTTATTCTTCTCTTACTACTGTAATAGTTATGTGTGGCACCTAAACACATCTAAACTACTCATCAGAGAAACTTCTGGTCCCTTCTTCTTTCATCGTCATCATGATGAATATCTACGTTAGCCAACCAGCGCCGTACGCATGGCGCTCTAGCCTAGCGTGGTAGCCTCCCGGCGGATCTGCGCGACCGCGCGTACAGCACGGCGCACAGCGCGGTGCCCAGGGCGCAGGTCGCGCCCCAGAGGAGGAAGGTGTCCCGGTAGCAGGCGGTGCCGAGGCAGCGGCTGCCGCCGTGCGCGCCCCGCTGGTACAGGAACGCGGCCAGGTAGCCGAAGCAGAGCGAGCCGAGGGGGATGTTGGCCACCACCACGTTGTGGTTGACGCCGAAGTTCTTGTTGCCGAACAGCTCGTTGGTCGCCGACGCGGCCACCGAGGTGATGGCGCCCGTGCAGGTGCCGACCACGGCCGTGCTGGCGTACAGGAACATGTGCCCCGGGTGCAGCAGCAGGAAGAACGCCCCGGACATGGGGGCCATCAGGCACGCCATCGACGCCGTTCTTGACAGGGAGTAGCCGCTCCTGCTCATAGATCACCACGCGCATTATATTGTGGTCAGGACAAGTACTACTGATAAGAACTAGTAGTACATAACTACATGAGACGTTGCACTTGCATGCGACATGCGAGAGAGTGATTATGAGGACGCCATGGGTGCTTTGCTTACTTGGCAGTGTAGTAGTCGAGGAAGGCGGGAAGGAGACGGCCGAAGAAGCCGAAGGAGGAGGAGAGGGAGACGAGAGTGGACGCGTCGGCGAGTCCTTGGGACTCGGCGATCTGTCCGAGGTTGTTGAGGAAGACCAGGCCCAGGGTGCCGCTGAACATGTAGCTGAAAAAGTAGAGCCAGAAGTCAAGTTTCCTCAGCAGGCGGAGGCCGCCGACCTCCTCTTGACTGGCACTGGCACTGGCACTGGCAGCAGTAGCACTACTCTGTTCGACGACCTCCTGCAGCTGCCCTGCCTGCTGCTCCTGCTTGTCCTCCGCCGCGAGCTCGACAACCGACACCGACACCGGCGTCGTCTCGGGCCCGTCCGAGTCGTGGTCGTGGACGCGGTTCTCCCACTTGGTCTCCCGTATCTTGCTTATGCTCTCCCTGGCTCTGAGCGCCACGGGTATGAGCAGAGGCAGGGCGAGCAGGACGTAGAGGCTGACCATGTGCTCCCTGGACGAGAGCCCGACGGACTTGGCGCCGATGCTGCCGACGACGGCGCAGGCGCCCGTGCCCAGGGTGATGGCGAACATGGCGAGGAACGGCGCCTCGGTCCTCCTGGTGGCGCAGTCCTTGAGCTGCTCGACCACCCGGAGGGACGGAGCCGCCACGAGCGTGACGGCCATGGGGACGACGGCATTGAGGAGGAGGTACACCTTGGTGGTGGAGTACCTGGCCCTCGCCGCCCTCGGGATGGTCTCGGCCATGGTGGTGTAGAGCTTGGCGCTGAGCCCGAGGTAGCTGGTGGCGAGGCTGACGGCGACGCGGCTGTCGGAGCCGAAGTTGTTGATGCACAGGAGGTAGCACACGGTGTTGATCCAGCAGATGCCGTTGCCGGCGAGGGAGGTGAGCGCGAAGAGGTGCCAGTACGCGAGCCCGGCCCGGTCGAGGAACAGGAACTGCACGCCGTACCCGACGAGCCCGAACGCTGCGCCCGTGAGCGCCACCGCCCAGAGCGGGAGGTGCAGCGCGGCCACCCCGGCCACCCAACCGAAGAGCTTGCCGGCGTCGGAGGCGAAGGCGAGGAAGCTGAGCTGCACCTGGGAGATGCCCTTGATCTCCTTGAGCTGCGACGAGTAGACGGGGAAGTCGGCGTTCGGGCCGTTGACGGTCTGGAGCCAGACGCTCCCGACCAGGCTCAGCCAATGGGCCGACGAAGGGGACGACGGCATAGTGAGCGAGCGAGTGGCGGGCGGGAGGATTTTTTTTTTTCCCCTGGTGCGCTAGCTGCTGGTAGCTAATGTAGCTGCCGCTGCTGGCTGGCGCTCGCCTCGCCACACCTTGGTGTGGTACTTGTGCGATCTCAGGATGAATGGCCCGACGGACGGGACGGCGAGCAACGAACCACCAGCGGCGGCGATGGATACCGATGGGCGATGGCGATGGCTGTGGGTTGTGCTCCAATATGGTATATGGCTATGTGGTTCCTTGTTGTCCATTGTGCGCTGCGGCAAGCCGCAGCTTATATAGTGGCGCTCCGCTCTGGGGTCTGGGCATGGGCCAGCAGGAATCAACGACTGGTCTCCAGTGGGCGCGTCGGCATGCACCTGACGTGACGGACAAGGCCGGCAAAGGTTGGCAGATGGCAACGGACGTACGCGAGATGGCAGCAATAACACTAGCATAGCTAGCAGAGTGGCACAAGTCCGTCAGCCGGCCAGGTGCGAGACCACAGTGGGCAGTAGTGCATGGTTCAAACTTCAAACTAACCGTCGGGCCGTGGTCATCAGTTGAGAACTTGAAATCTACCGTGGCCCGTCGTCAACTTTGGAACCGCAAACTTCTGGTGCGAACCGTGAAGCGTGGGCGGGCCGCGCGGTTCACGTACGGCTCGGGGCATGCCGGCCTCGGAGCAGCGGCTTCGTCGGGCGGTCAGCCGCCCGGCCACGACGACGGCAGGGCGCCGCTCCCTGCTGGTAGACCGTCAGCACAGGCGACTAGGTACGTTCCACTACGCGTTCGTCCGAGCAAGGCAGTAACGCCAACGTGTGTGGCCGCGAGGCAGCGAGGCATCATGTCACGCCCTGTCAAACAAGGTGTTTAAGATGGCAGTACAAGAGACGGTGAGGTTCGTAACTGCAGGGCACGTCATGCTCCTAGCCTCCTAGCTAGTACTACAGTAGTAGTATACGTAGCAAGGAAATGGCCCGGTTGCTGGTTGGCTGTTTGAGGTGGCAACCTGTGGCTTACGAGCTCACAGTCACAGCTCCTGAATCTTGGCGTCTGCACTAGCAAGGTTCAAATGCATTCAATTTTCACAGATGGAATCACCAATAGATGCATGTGTTGGATATAGCTTCAGTTTCTTCTTTGAGTACGTAACTTGGATTACTTGTCAAAAATCTAAGCCATCATCCAACATCCATGCAAGGTTCATATATATAATCTGGAGGGCCGGGGTGGTCATATTCAGTCAGTTCAGTCTCAGTCAGAAATTAAGGCTTTGGATTCTTGTACTCAACTGGCGTTTATATGGCTGTTGGTGTTGGATTACTAGCTTAGCGCATGTACTCCTACACAGAGTCATCACTCATCAGTCATACGCAGCATTAGAGAGGCTTGGGCAAGTTTCTGCACAATTGTACGGATCCGTCGGAGACTACCTAGCAGACTACCGCTGATCGAGCAGGGTGGGCGAACCGTAGGAGTAGATTTGGTATTGCAGTTCTTTCATGGTTTTGTTAGCAATACTGTAGTATTTGGCAATACTATGACATTTTAGGCTAAAACCCGTTTGGTTGGTTACTCCAAACAGAGTTTTCAATACCATGGTTTAGCCAATACTGTAGTATTTTTGTGATTTTGGGTACTGCACTCCCAACCAAAGTTTTCTTCTGGTGGGACGTGCAGCTCTCGATCCACCAGACCGTCACGGCCCGCACACACCTTCCTAACACACCCTTCCTCCGTCGCACCATCACCACCTCCTCGACAAGGCCTGCGTGTCCTGCCTTCTCCTCGGTGGGGCGCCGCCCACTTCCTACCCGACGAGGCGCCACCACCCGCTCAGGCCATCTCCTGTACGCCGAGGCGCCGCCACCCGCGCGGTTCTTCTCCTCCATGTCAGTGCGCCACCCCCCGCCCATCCGCGCCACCGCGGTCACCCGTCGTCTCCCGACGCAGCTCGCCTCCCACGGCAACTCGTCGATGCGGAGGGCGGCACCCATATGCACTATCGTGGCCTCCCCAACTGTCGCCGACGTGGGAAATCGGGGAGAGGGCCCTCCCGCTATTGCTCGCTGGCGTGGGGATAGGGGAGGGCCGCTGGGTGCTGGCCACATCCTGGTCCGCGCAGGCGCAGGGATGGGGGCGGGCCGTTGGCTGCTGGCCACACCCTAGTCCTCACAGGCGCGGGGATGGGGGCGATGCCAGGGAGGAAGAGGGCGACAGGGCAGAGGGAGAGGACGGCAGGGTCTTTGATGGATGTGAACTCAAATATTTTGTAACCAAATAGCATGTGGTTTTTAGAAATACTATGGTTTTTTTTGGAGTATAGCAAAACCACAGTATTTGTATCACGTACAGATTCAAACCATAGTATTGAAAATTTTTATTTCCAATCAGGGAAGGGTTTACCGTGGAGAAATAAGTTTGTGAAGGTGGTGTATGCGTATATTGACATGTGAAAAGATAATGGTGTGGTTAATTGTGTGCTCCAGTTGAGGTCACGCCCAGGTAACGCACACATCACGAGGGCAGATGGCAGATCGCACGCCGCAAATATTTGAGCCTATCTGTCTGAAACCGAAAGCCTGAAAACGAAGATGGTCTCTGCTTTTCAGTTTTCTTTCGCTGGCCTCTGCATGGCGCTTCGGGGCGTATCAGTTCTCGCATCGCATCCTCCAACTACTGTCTGCAGATTAGCGAGCTGTTAGCAGAGACGGAGCTATAACCAACTCCAACGCATCGGAAAAAGCGGCAGTGCTGACGCCAGCGGGAGCGGGCCCCAGCAATGATGAGCAGAGTAGGATCTCTCCCCTGCTGCACCAGACCAGTAGGAACGCAGCAGGGGCGACTGCACCATGCTCCATGCATCATGCACCACCGTAGCCCCGCCAAGCCACCAACGATCATCAACACCAACTCCGGCCACTCGCGTTCACCTGACCTGGCTGACCATGCAGGTGAGGTCGTCGTTAGGTGGATTAATTGGAAGATAAACACAGTTTCCACTAGCCACTGGGCCAGCGTTCTCGAAACGGAAAAGGGGAAAATCTATCTACTGGCCAATCAGGCCGCAGCGTGAGACCGAGAGTGCACCGCCCGTACCGCCTGTGGCAAAAGCTCACGGCGCACTGCTCGAGTGCTCATTTGCCAATATCAGCTCGATCGCCTCGTCCGAGCACGTCATGCTCGGATCATGTGCTGTGAGAGCACCAGTGTTCTGGGCTTCGTCTCCGGCATGCCATGTCGGCCCAGATCCTGTCTGTGCATGGGACGGTAGGGCCAGCTACTACTACTACTCTACTAGAAGGCCTTAGGCAGGCAGAGAGACCCAGAGTGCGTGCCTTGTTGCCTTGCCGGTGCGCGCTCGCGTGCCCTTTTCCTGAACCCCGGTCGCCGTCGCTGTCCAGGAGTGAACGCGGCTATTTCGCTTGCCGGAGGTGCACGCCGGTCGCCAGTCGGTGCGTGAGATAACGAGAGCTCCGATTCGTGGGGCGCATGCTCATTGCGCCCGGGGCCGTCGCGGGGGGGGAGGGGGGGGGAATCATTGCGTCCATCATCCGCCCCGCGGGCACGAAAGATATGTGCACCGCCGGCCGACCGACCGGGAGGACGCTTTTCTGACTGGCGCTGGCCGTGGTGCGCGGCGGTGCCGCCCGCCCGCCCCGCCGGCAGCACGACGAGCAGAGGTGGATTTGGATTGGGTTCCTCGGCCCGTCCGTCCAGGGGATAGCAGCTGATGGCGCTGCTGCGGGCCGCGGGCCACATCCTTTTTCCCTGTAGGCCCGAGGAGGCGGGAGGGCTCATGGGCCATGGCCGAGTCGTGCCGCCTGCCGCGCACGAGAGAAGGCCCGGCAAAGGCCCAAGTCACGAGCCTACAAAGGCCGTGGGGGTGGAAACTGGAAACGGATCGAGCCTGACCAATTCACGTTGGGCTCCAAATGAAATGTGGCGATATGGGAGGTCCAGACGTACAGTACAGGACATGACAGCGATGAGCGTAGCACATCCGTCTTATTTTCAGTGTATAAATCAAATTATTTGTTTTAATAAAAGTTTTTTAAAATTTAAATTAGGTTTAAAATACTTGTGACCATAAATAAAATAATAAAAAAAAATATTTTTACAAATCAATCGAATAAAACAAATGATTTATTTAATGCACCGAAAACAAGGCTGACTATTATTTTAGGCCATGTTCACCGAAGTGTCTATTCTAGGAGTCAAAGACTTGAGTCCAGCAGATTCGCCTATCTTACTCTTCTATCCTACTATTCCAACTATCTCGCCCTCTGTGAACAGTGTCGCTACAGTGTCATTTTGTACTATACACGTCCGTTTACACGATCTACTGTATTCAGTCTAATCGGGGGCTAAAGTTTAGCCCACGTCACATCATATGTTTCGATGCTAATTAAAAATATTAAATATGGTTTAATTAAAAAACTAATTACACTGTCGAGGAGCAAACGGCGAGACGAATTTATTAAGCCTAATTAATTCATAATTAATGACTAGTTATTGTAGCATCACATTTGCTAATCATAGATTAATTAGGTTGAATAGATTCGTCTCGCCGTTTACTCTTCATCTGTGTATTTAGTTTTATAGTTAAACTATATTTAATACTTATAATTAGTAGTCCAAACATCTGATGTGATGAGGACTAAATTTTAGCTCGGGGATTCAAACACCTTCTAAAAGACCGTTTTGCAATGTAGACATATAGAGACTTTAAAATATAAACGGTGCTGATGAGTTGTCTGGTGCCCTTAAACGGAAGTTAGTACAAGGAATCGAGTCTCACCGGCGCCCATTGGCAGATTCCTTGCATGAGTCATGCCTGACATCAGGTAATCTAACGGCTTGCGCAAGTCGTCCGACGTATCGACCCATCAGCCACAAGCGCCAAATAGGTGGCTGGCAGGCTGCACGTGTGCGGCCCAAGGCCAAAGGGGTCCATCATCGGTCATGCCATGCCTAGGCTGCCTTGTGTAAGTTGGCCACTTTAAACCCCACTGAAAAAACTGGATTCAATCCAATCTGGTAGACCGAATTAATGCTCTATTCCGATTTTGTGTCAGGAATGGATCCAGTGTGAAGTTTAATTCGAGTTTGTTAAACATGCATTTGTACTTTTTCTCATATGGTCATTTATTACTGTCTTTTATTAATGTATATGATGTTTTTCTAGTTTAACGAGATGTTTCTTTGTTTTCAGAATTTAAGTCCTTATCTGCACTATAAAATAATGAGTTTTCACAATACTATTTTTTACCAAACGAAAGCTTCTTACCCCTCACGTTGGCTCCCACTGTACAAGTAGAAATTGATTCGAAATGGTTAGAAAAGGCCTGAAATTGACAGAAGGAACATGTTTTCACCATTTATCTTTTTATTTTCTTACCTCGTTTTACACTCGTAGTCACCGGATATTTTCTTTGTCTTGGAATAAATGAAAAATAAAGGGCGATGATCAAGTGGATCTCCTTCTTTCTCTTTTGTTTACCTTCTCCTGGCCGGTCATCTTCTTCATTTACCTCGACCCCCTCCACCCTTCACACGATTCATGTAGACCCATAAACAAACTAACTCTATACTGACCGAAACGGAACATATGCTACTCAATAGGCTATAAATCATAGTCGAATAACAAACTAACAAAAAAAACTTTAGCTCATACTATTTAGCGAGAATTATCATAGGTCTTGGTTACAACTTTTATGGTGGTTGGAAAAAATAAGAGTCGTCCATTGGACGGAATCCAATAGTTTAAAAATAGACGGTACCATAGTACTGGTATCGGACTGTACCAAATAGATAGATCCGGTATCAGAAATGGCGGGACCGATACCGATATCCTTTCTTGTTTATTTTAATTATTCAATAATTCAGCTAGAAAAATTAAAACGGTACCATGAGTGGTACCGTCCTGTACCGGTGGTTATCTTTCCCAGATGTATCTCGCTCATAATATCTCTCGGTCCCGATGTACACTGACTAGTCCAAGAAAAGGCTGCTGGTCGATATCCTGAAATGCTCTCTGTCAAGTAGTTCACTTTGCTGCCTCTGATCGTGCGCTGATCACAAATCTTGCATGCCCTGACCCCATGACAATATAATGAGCCCCTACTGAGTCATCGCTTACGTTTCTCGACGCCCAACTTGCATGGCTGTCACTTCCTACCAGGACAAGCAATCCAAACACATCGTCGGCTGTATTGGATCGGGAGCGTGACTCAGCACCACTCTCTAATGCCTGCCCAAAGATATGATATTCTGATTGAAGACACGGTATCCTAGCGTCGTGAGATGTATGTCACTGCTACGCATGTACACTCCATGTCCCAAAAACAAATCGTTGGTCACTGAAGGCTCGCGGCCTCGCGCTGTAGATAAGGGCTGGCCTGACAGCTGAGGGCCTGAGGCTCCGTTCTCTTGCGCGGAGGGAGCAGCTTTTTCCCCGGCCGCGCAGCGCCCAGAGCCCCAGAGAGTCCCATGCTATTCATTCCGTTCCATCAATCAACGACATTGCCGTGTTGCACTACTGCATTGCGGAGCGTATCCACGCCGCCCCCGCCCACAGAAACAGGAGCCACAGGGCGCGAGGTCCGGCGAAGAAACTGAGGAGGATGCAAAACAGGACGGCAAGAGCAAATGAAGTTGAGTTTGGCGAGGATCGCGTCGACATCTGGGCGTCGTAGGAAACTAGAATTCCACGGTGAAATCATCAGCGAAGCAAGTGAGGTAGTATTTAATAAACTTGATGAACATCATGTCACATGGTACACCGCGGGTGATGATCGAAGGTCACAGGTTATCGTTTTGTTGAAAAGCTAGCGGCAACAACCGCAGACAGATGGCAGCTGCACAAATCGCCGGTCCCGGTCCAGGCCGTCGCGGTCAGGTTCGTGCCCACGCGTTAGGTGTCATTGGGGACTGGACATCAACTGGCACATGATAAGCGATTATGATAAGTGACCAATAGATGATTCTAGAAAGGACGAACATCATGGCTGAATGTGCTTTGCCCGTGTTGATGCACCATCTGTCAGCTCTGTAAAATTTAGCACGCTGAAACTCGAGCAGACATCATGGCTGAAGTTCAGAAAAGAAGATTTTGCTGCCTGACCTGTTCCACATTCCTTCCCTCCACCACCAGGAGCACAGCGCCAGGACTACTCCGGCAGTCGGGGAGCAAGGGAACGAATTTTTTTTAGCTACAATGTCTTTTCTGTGCTATACGACGCTTTATACGGTCTTAGCTCGACGCACAGGGTTTGTTTTGGATTGAGACTGACATTGGTCAGGCCAAAATTTGATCATGTTTGACCATATTTGAATTTGAAAAAATATTTATGTAAATAATAAATTTCTTGTTTGTAGGTATCATTTGAGGTCTAAATAAAATCTACAAAAAATATATAATTTGATCAAATATTTCTTCAAATTTAAACATGACCAAAGTTTGACACGTCGGCCTTAATTCAAGCAAACCCACGGTTCTGCGGCCGGTTCAGCAGCTTCCCTCGTCCTGCGCCACGCGCGTAGGCATGTGGTCTGTTCCATCGTGCCGGATCGGACAGTGACCCAAGTTGGCAGTTAGTCAATGGTGAAACGCACCTACTATACCAGCTGCGAGGAGAGCCTTAGGATTAGTTGACCACTGCACCATATAGCTTGATTGCCGGTGTGTGTATAGTGTAGCGTCTCCGAGCTCAACAGCCTACGTGTGGATTAGCGAAGTTGGATAGGGACCGGGACACTAGTACGTATTCTTTTTGGATACGCCCGCCCAATAAGCTTTTGTCAGCATCGTATTGCCTGTTCCGATCGGTTTGGTAACGGTATGTTGCTGGGCCGGCCGGGCAACCATATCAGCCCGCGTTGTTCGATTGTTCCCCTTCTCCTTTCGGTCCTAAAAACTTGTAACTGTGTGAGGTAAACTGTAGTAAACAGCAGTGTGATCTCACATTACTATTTTTGAGTGTCCACGGTCTACCCAAAAAGTAGGCAAGGGGATCCCCACCCCACACACTGTAAAAACAGCTGCTCGTTTAGTCCATGAAAGAATGGATTTTTTTTTTTGTTTTTGTTCAAGTCAAAATATCATAAGTTTGACTAAAGTTTAAATTGATACAGTACAACTTATACTACCAAATTAGTACCATTAGATTTATATAAACTCGCTTAACCTTTCGATGACTTGACTTAGGACAACATTACATCATTCTCCTCTCTCCGCCTTCAGTCCGGTTCTCTCCCTTTTAAAATTTTAAAAAATAAGCGTTGCTTAATATATACTAGGAACATTAATTATTGTTGTGACAAATTCAACAGCTACCTACCACCTAACTCTTACTACATGGGCAAGCTTTGGCTAGTTTGGGTATTCTCAGTCAAAGTGGTTTGAAGTGCTTAATACTAGGAACATTAATACTAATGAAACATATTCGCTTCAGTTGAGGATCTGTTACAAGATCAATTCGGACAGGCTCTTAGCCATTTACAACATGCGGTTCAAAAAACTATCCGTAGAGTATTCATACGTCAATTGAAACCGACTCAACAAACTTTGGTAACTCCAACTTCCACTTCGATTTTATTAACAACTACTTATGAGACCTTTTTTTGGCACATACTCCTTATCTCAAGTTTTTGATGAAACCAATCCATTGACATAAATGGTTCATGGGCGAAAAGTGAGTTGTTTGGGTCTTGGAGGATTGACGGGGAGAACTGCAAGTTTTCTGAGCCGAGATATTCATCTTAGTCACTATGGGCGTATTTGTCCAATTGACACGTCCGAAGGAATCAATGTTGGACTTACCAGATCGTTAGATGTTCATGCGAGATTGATCACTGGTGGGGATTTATAGTGTCTGTTTTATGAAATATCTGAGAAAGCAAAATAAAAAAAGAGAGATCAAAACCTCCTTGGCCTCAACTCTTCTCAATCCACTCCAATTGTTCCCAATCCATGAGTTGCTAAACTAAGCCTAAACACATCTCGTCTTCAAATGGATCCCATGTACTTTGTGGCTAGCTTCTGACATTTGTCTTTGCTAAGTGGAGGGTCCAAGGGTGGTTCATTTGTCGTGGAGTTCATGGCTAATTGTTGTTGTTCAAGATTAAGCTGTATAGTAGCATTCGCTAAGAAATAAAGAGGAGGTAACACTTAGGAACTTTAGTTTGATGGTAATTGTTGGATATTTACTCCTCGACTTCATAAGAGAATTTAAAACCCTAACCTTACTTTGCTGTACCTATCTAGCAATAATCTTGTTTGGAGTTTGAAAAACCTTGTCTCTAGGGTGAAACCCCATTGTCTGCCCTCCCTTAGTTGGCTCACGGAAATAATGATGCACATTTCATTTTTGGAGGCGTTCATGTGTTTCACGGTGATACACAAAACTGAAGCAAAGTCGTGCCATACAGATCTTTGGGACATGATAGACCTTGTCGTGTCTTTCATCTTTGTATTTATAAGTGATGATCTTATCGCAACCGTGTCGTGTAGATGTATTTTACCACCAAAAAACAAAACAACCTCTTTGTAAGAAAAAAAAACTTCTATAAAAAAACAACAGCAAAACAGCCCTCGCCGTCGCCGGGAGCAAGGAAGGGCAAACTGGTAATTCACCCACCGTCGTCCTCTTCCCACGTCCCACCCATCTGGCCATCTATATATAGTCATCGCCATAGCCCAGCCCATAGCCTCCATCCACCAAGCATTAACCAGCAACTCGCCCACCCGCGCCGCTCCGAGAGGCCCCCAGCCCCCCACCTACCCGCGCAGAGAGGAAAGCACCGCACGTCCGCACATGCAGCGCCTCGCCTCCTCCCGGAGGCTCCTCCAGGCCGCGCTCGTCCCCGCGCGGGCCAACTCCAGCCTCTCCGCGGCCGCCGTCGCGGCGCACTGCGCCGGAGAATGGCGCCGCCTTCCCCAAGATGCCGGGCTTCGACTACACGCCGCCGCCGTACGATGGGCCGCGGGCGGAGGAGATCTTCCGGAAGCGGGCTGAGTTCCTCAGCCCATCCCTCTTCCACTTCTACGACCGCCCTGTACGTTTGCCGCTCCCCCATCACCACTCCAGTACTGTCAACTGTGGGAAGGGACCAGATTGATACATGGGAATGAAAAAGGGGCGAATCACTGTGGTTAACCTTGGGTTTCAACCATTTTTGGAGAAACTGCACTGATCGGAGGACATGGCATAAGTAAAGACGAACTATCGAACTGCTAGTAACATTTTTTTGGAACTAAACCATTTTTATGCACTCTTTTACGGGAAATGTTCGTCCTATTCGTATTTTTTTAAGCAAAGTAGTTATTTTCCTCGGTTTATGATGGGTTTGGTGGGAATGCCATACTTGCATACTGCCATTTGCTCCGTCCTTATCCGGAGTAAAGTGAGATCTGATAATTATACATTTATACAACAATACAACCAAGCTCTATTTCGAGGTATCCTTCAGAATCAGAATGTTAAGTGAATCAACAAAAGAAACTTGCAGTACCATGTGCTCTGTCTCTAGGACAGTTTTTTATTTGTCTGTTTACTAGTATATCGTTTCGCCAGTGCAGATGGGTTGAGATTTGAGAAGTGATGGGCAACCTTAATTTGGATATTGCAATTACATAGGATAGGCTTGCTAGTTTGTGGCGATAGAGGCTGCCCAGTTATGCCAGCAAAAGAATTCTTTTCAAAAAATTGTAATGGGCTCTGTTTCTGAAGTGATGTTTTGTGCCCCTGTTTCTTAAAATTTATGGTCGGGCTGGTGTCACCACCATATCCCACCACCTATATTTCAAACTCTCCTGGTACACACCTATTTTGCCCCTCCACTTGCACCTGGCGACAATAGCCTTACTAACAGCACATCATTTAAAACTGCACGCACTGAGTGCAGACAGTAACAAACACTGCACCTAACTTGCTGACTCCGGTCCCCTTGGAGCTCATGCGCAGTCTTTGGGAAGCACGTGTGTCACGCATGCATATCAAATAGTTTTAAAGGGCATACTTATCTAATTTAAGAAAAGTAGGCACAAAGGTAAGAGAAAACAATTAGCTGACACTTTGAGTTCCACTTGCATCTCTGAAAAGATGGAAACAACAAAAGTTAACCACTGCACGTTGTCCTTCTGTTATTATTTAATAGTACGTCACTAAGATCGTCCGAGTGCTTCTTGTTAAATTTGATGTACAAAGCCGATCATGTATTTTAGTTTTTCCAATCAAGCAATACAAGCTAAAGTTGCTGTCAGCGCCACAGCACTATTGCATTCGTTAAAAATTCTTATACTGGCAGATGATCATTTCAGTAACTGTTGCAGTTGAACATAGTCGATGGAAAGATGCAGTACCTATTTGACGAGGATGGCCGCCGTTACCTGGATGCTTTTGGTGGCATCGCAACAGTTTGTTGTGGGCACTGCCATCCTGACGTGGTTGAAGCCATAGTAAACCAGGCAAAGCGGATCCAACACTCAACAGTTCTGTATCTCAATCATACCATAGCTGATTTTGCAGAGGCATTGGCATCCAAAATGCCTGGTGATCTGAAGGTATTCTCTATAAAAAATAAAAATGTTTCTGTATCTGTAGTTACTTCAGGGATGGACACGTTCCTTTGCACCCTATGGAAACAGCTTCTGTTCTTTTCAGGTTGTTTTCTTCACAAATTCAGGCACGGAGGCGAATGAGCTTGCACTGATGATTGCACGGCTTTACACTGGTTGCAATGATATTATTTCACTTAGGAATGGATACCACGGGAATGCTGCTGGAACAATGGGTGCTACAGCTCAATCCAATTGGAAATTCAATGTTGTTCAGGTAGACGCCCCTTCCATATTCAGTACTGCAATTAGGCGAAGCCAACAAGATTTACCTAGGAAGACCATATGCAAACTAATGAAGTTCCATAGCTATACTTGCATCGGTCCCTTGTTCTTTGCACCAAATGTCCAAAAGTCCATTTAGTATTTTGTTTTGTGGCACACTCCATGATGATCGCTAATTCATATCGTGGCCAGACGGGAGTACACCATGTAGTTAACCCAGACCCCTACAGAGGCGCTTTTGGTTCCGATGGGAAGAAATATGCCAGAGATGTTCAGGAAATCATTGAATTTGGAACTTCAGGGCGAGTTGCTGGTTTCATTTCAGAAGCCATACAGGTATTCCAATATAAATGCATCATCTGAGCATCTTCATTCTTTTAGACTCTACAATGAAAAGCTATTTTCTTTCCTGAACACGGTACGTTTCCTCCTGAAGGGGGTTGGCGGAATAGTGGAATTGGCACCAGGATACTTGCCTGCAGCCTACGATATGGTAAGAAAAGCCGGTGGACTCTGCATTGCCGATGAAGTTCAGGCAGGAGTTGCTCGAACTGGAAGCCACTTCTGGGGATTTGAAGGTCATGGTGTCATCCCAGACATAGTAACCATGGCCAAGGTAGGGCTTGGAAACCTTCCTCGATGCGCAATCTCTGACACTCTGTGCATTCCCATGACATCCCATCATGGTCAAGTAATCAGAATGCATCTCCAGTCCTCCAGTACATCAAGCGCCGGCTCACATGTCGTCTTGCTGATTTTCAGGGTATCGGAAACGGCATACCCATAGGAGCTGTCGTAACAACGCCAGAGATTGCTCAGGTGTTGACCCGCAGAAGTTACTTCAACACCTTTGGTGGCAACCCTGTCAGCACTGCAGGTGGGCACGCAGTGCTCAAAGTGTTGGAGAAGGAAAAGCTCCAGGAGAATGCTCATGTTGTGGGCTCCTACCTAAAGGAACGGCTTAACATGCTGAAACGAGAAGCACAACAGTAAGTAGGGCAATAAAAATAACAATAATCAGGCCATTATCAATCGCTACTTAAGTTTTCACCTGTCTGGTATGCAGTCATCGGTGATGTTAGGGGGAAAGGCTTCCTTCTTGGAGTTGAGCTGGTGACAGACCGTGAAAAGAAAACCCCAGCCAAAGCTGAAATCTCACACGTCATGAACCATATGAAAGGTAAGTATGTTGTGCTTTGACAACATCTTCCAGGTTTGCAGCTAGATACAGAACTCTTATATCTGATCCGAGTGCTCTCTTCTTCAACAGATATGGGGGTGTTGGTTGGGAAGGGTGGTTTCTATGGGAACGTGTTCAGGGTAACTCCACCGTTGTGCTTCACCAAAGAGGACGCTGGTAAGACCTGTTTATCTGCTGAAGCAATTCCTCGTTGATCTTAACTTATTATCCGTTATTTTCCGTTGAAATGACGAACAACCTTGTTGCAGATTTCTTTATTGAGGTGATGGACATTGCGCTCTCGAAGCTGTGAGGCAGGAGGCGCGAAGATGACGCCATGTACATCCGCTGATCCGTTGGTATGGGATTATCACCCATAAATATGGGACGATTTGTGAGACAGCACCTCGTTGTCTCGTAATCTGTCTTGCAGACAGATGGGCAATGCTGCTTGTCAGGATTAGCTTCATCCGGTCTGCTGATCGTCCTGATATAGCTTGTCGTTTGAATAGTACTGCTTGTTTATGATGAATGATGAACTCTTTTCAGATGTTTTATTAGTCCTGTATTTCTGCTATCAGAAACAAACCACTATGCCTGTTCAGGACATGCAGAGATATGAATTTATATATGATCTCCTCCCATTAATATATGATAAAAACTTCATATATTAATGGGGGAGTACAAAATACCAGTGAGTTGACAAAAATGAACAAAACGTATGGATTTATATATGATCTCCTCCCATTAATATATAATGTTTTTACCCAACTTTAAACTAAAAAACTTCATATATTAATGGGGGAGTACAAAATACCAGTGAATTGGCAAAAATGAACAAAACGTACAGCCCAAATAAACTTTCCGCTTTTCCAATGAATATATACATACGGTGAGGACCTGGGAATGGAGGGGCGAAGTAGGGAATGGCTATGTTTCTATCAATAAGGCCATCACGAGAATGTCACTGACCATATGCAGCAATGATGCATTAACTGCGATATAAAAAGTAACAGGCATGAACTGACACGATAGCGATAAAGAGCAAACGTACACCAAACCAAACGACATTTAGCAATTAACTAAATATACGCTCATCTCAAATTTGAATTTGGAGGCCTATTTGTTTCTACCAATCATTGGCTGGCCACCACCCTTTGGACTTGGCATGCTAGTCGACCTGTTGATCTTGCTTCCAGAGCCAAAACTCTTCACATCAATCAGATCACCAAACAAGTTGTCTGGCATGTAATATGGTCTGGCTGCTGATGCTGGAGTTTCTTTTGGCCGTTGATTCAAGTTAGTCCGAACATCTGAAGCCATGCTTCGACCATTGTTTGCTTGAGAAATAAAAGAGTTATAACTTTGCATCGGTTTCGGAGATGGAACATGTTGCATTGATGGAGCAGCATATGGCTTTGATGGAGTTGGATAGGGAGCTGTGGGAGCAACAGAAGCAACAGGTGGATTTGGTGTTTGGTACATCGCAGGCTGGAAAGGATTAGTTGAGCTGACACTTGCGGGCATAGCCCAAGGTGGTGCCGGATAGCTAGACACATATTGCTGGGGTTGAGTCGGATATGCTCCAGGCTGTGTGACCGGTCCAGTTTGGGCCCAAGGTGCAACATAGTTGTTGTATGGAGCATATCCCTGGTTTGTTGGATAAGCCTGGTTGTTAGCAGGGTAATTTGCCCCATTAGCCACAGCAGGCTGATAGTTCAGCGGTACTTCTGCTCCATTTGATGGGACACTCTGAGTCCCATTTTGGCTCTGAGTAGAAGAATCTGCAGATGGTTCAGGAGGACTGTACAAGGTGAGGCTGAGAAGGTCAATCATATCCTGCTCCGTCGTCCTGGTACCACTGACAGACGTTGCATCAAGAGGTACTATTGCATTGCTCGCAACTGATGAGGCTTCAGAAAATGCTGGATCAACAGGTACTAGGGCCTGATCACCAGCACTGGATGATGCCTCATCGCTTACCACAGATTTATTTTTCCTGAAAATACATAAAAAAGGGAAATTATTAGCTAATGCCCTCACAAAAAAAATCAATAAGTGTAGATTGCCCGAAGCCTTTTTTAGGCCACTAAGTACCTTCGTGCTATCTGAGCAAACTTCATCATCATCATCTTCATCCTCTTCAACTTGAGCCTTATTATCACGTCCAATTGGTGGTGTAGATGGCCCAGGATTTGGATCCCTCTCTGTGTAGTTCTCCGCTTGGCATTTCAACTGGTAAAGGAGAACCAGAAGCAATAGCATCATGTTTTGCGAGTACACTCTGCAAGCCATCATTTATTTCTAGTCCTTGCTTTAGCAGCTCCTCATCCCTGAAAAACAGGAACCACAAAAATTGCACATGTTATTCTTTATGGTAAGTGTTTCACGTCATAAATTGCAAAAACAGAAATCATGCTTATGCGTAACCTAGTTCATACAGTACATTAAGAGCAAGGATATGTAGCTCTGTATAATACAAGAGTGATAGGTGTACCCTGTGGAACTGACAAATCGCATGAGTTTTTGTTGATTTGAACGAGATTGATTTACAAGCTCTGTAATAATCTCATCTTTAATGGCCATGCGATCAGCAGGGTTCAAAGCATTCACCATATCACACAGCAGTTCCGTTGTGTTTCTAATATGATTCAAGCCCTCGAAGCTGAAAAGAAGAATAGGAAAAAAGGTTATAGCCATTAAAAGTAGTCCAATATATAAAGGAAAAGGTTACACTTAGAAAATTCAAACAAGACAAACGCTACATAAGAATATTACCTCAATGTTTCAGCATCAGAAGCAATTCTCTCATTTAGACTTCCAGATGGATATCTAGGTGAACCATATGCCTGATGTGTCGCAGGAGGGGTAAATATTGGAGGAGCATCTACAGGACGTCGTGGGAACATTACTCCTGACCTCTGTAAAAGATTTCATCACAAGACACATGATAGGTTTTGGTACTATGATTCCCTATAATGTGGGGAGCAAATAATATCACCGGCGCACTTGCGCTTTGAATATCTTCAAAGGCATGTTTTAATTCCAAATTAATTTAGGAGAAGAATACTCTATCAACAAGGCATATAAACTATCTGCAAACAAGACCATGGATGCATACCTTTAGTTCAATGTATGACCAGTAATACTGTGGATATTTGCCACCAGGTCCACCAAATGCCTCTTGCCAAGAATCCAAAAGTATCAATGCCTTATCCCTCACTTGCATATCATGCTGAAATAATTTTAGAAAAAAATATTAGCAGAAATAGGCATTATGTTTCCTAATGTTAGGGGAGAAGAAAATGTAAATGAATATAAATACATCCATCCCAAATTATAAGTCGTCCTTGACTGTTGGATACCATGTTTGACCATTCATATTATTTAAAAAAAGTACAAATACTGAAAAAATATAAGTTGTGCATATAAAATACTTATGATGATAAATCAAACAATAAAAAAATAAATGATGTCTACATAATTTTTTGAATAAGACTGAATGCACAGGATGTCCAATTTTAAGGTCAACTGCGACTTATAATTTGGGCATTGGGCCCAGCAGATAACAACAGATCAGCAAAATATGCTCCTGGAGGGGTCGCTGCTGTACAGTTCACACGTGAGCACCTATGGTATCGCTGGCTCAGCCAAGGCTCTGGCTAGGTTAGGGTTTAGGAAGAGTCTAAAGTCATGGTTACATGTAACTCAAGCCTACTTGTGACTTGTGAGTCGAGTCCTCTTTATTTATAGAAGCCCCCTGTATTGAATTAATGTATAAAAAAATTAGGGGCTTAGTCCCTGTAGTCTCCTTTCACCCTGTGCCCCCTCCACCATAGCTTCCGGCTGACTCCAACAGAATCCTGCTCAATCGTTTGCTCCGCTATGTTAACACACGACGAGAAACACTACCGGCTCCTGGTAGGCTCCAATCAGGTCCACTGTATGCTCCTGCATCTTCCAGGAGGTGGCCACTGTGCGCTATAGGTACAGGATTATTTTGTTATTGGGAAGGGTAAAGCATTAGATGGCTGGGATATGGAGAAGATATAGAAGCACGTTGTTGGAGAGAAAAGGGATGTAAAGGGAATCTGTTGGAGGCTGGCTGAGAATATTCCTTCAGAGGAGGAGGACGTATAGAGATCGCTGTTGGAGACAGCCTCAGTGCCAATGTTATGCTCTGTACAGACACAAAATGCAATTTCTACCAGTTCAAATATTAACAGCCAGAAGGTTACTTGAAAAAACAATTGTGGTTCGACTAAAACACAAATTGAATAATGTGGTAGATGAATGAGTTACTAGTGGAAAGAAAATAAGTACTCATAGTGAACTCATCGGAAATCGAGGAAAAGGTGAATTGAAATGGTCAAACTGATTTTCGTGATGTAAAGACTAATCAAACAAACAATAGGAGCACATCAGTTTCTCCAGTGTTCATTATTCTATCATTACTTCATTATCAAACACGGAAGCAGGGAGTGGCTGTTGGTTAACATTTCAGGCCAATTTGAAAACTGATTTTGTTTAGAGTACAAAACAAAATGCACTCAGTGTTCTTCCATGCTCAAATGAAATTTGCAAAACTATCCAAGCAAACAGGACTGGTACAAATCACAAACACAAACAAAACAGACCACATACAATACAGTTAGCTTGCCTAGTCAATTATTCTTTTAATGCTTGTACCTTCATAAAGTTATAAACATATCCTGAAAAATGCTTATGCATATTACATACTATTGGAAATAATTTTAACTAATTTCGCTGACACTTTTTAGCACTGATAAACACCCTTCAACATCCAACTATTCTTACTTCTCTTAGCAATTTTAGCAACATAATAGCAGTGATACTAAGACGGGATGAGGAAAATACCCTCTTCTGAACAATTTTAACCATCTCTTGCAGAACATGCTGATCAACAACTTCAAAATGGACGTATTCACCACAGTTCTTCATCATTGTCTCCAACAACTGCAAAAATCCAGCAAACGGTATAAACGGTTAAAATTATTTCATGCGCAGCAAATGTTTGTACTCCCACACCAAATATTACGGAAACATTGTTGATCATGGCCCATGAGATCAATTATAGTGCGCACCGTCAAAGTAAAGAATTGGACTTTGGGGTCCTTATGCTGCAATCGCTTCTTCACAGCTTTTATCACATCCTTAGTTTGCCTGGTTCAGAGTGATATAATATATTATTGCTCAGCAAAGAAAATCATAAGCACAATTTATGTATGTTTCCTGAATGTAACCATTAAAAAAAACTATACCTTACAATTCAGATTTTTTAGATTTATGTTAAAACTTGTAATAAAAGATAGATTGTGCTTTGCGCTGAAAACCTCACACAATATATGACTGAAAATAAATACTGTACCTGAGTGCAAAATAGTTTCTAACAAATATCCCAACTGAATAGAACTCCAAATGCATTTACTACCATGAAGAAAACTACGATGAAGTTGGGGTTATGATAAGCATTGTTGCCAACTGCCAAGGTCCCAAAAACAGAGCAGAAGTTTCCAAGGGCGGCATCATTGAGTAAATCTGTAAAAGCCACCATATTTCTAGACCACTAATCAAAACTACCACACTAACAGGCCCTTTATTGTTCTTTCCCAATATTTTTAATCAGCAGGGGTTCGCCGACCTCCTGTTCCTTTTGTGTGTGCCCCATGTAGCTAAGCCCCTCCACGTTTGTTACACAAGTTTGATGATAGATTAGTACCGGTGGACACAGTCAGGACTCCAACTGAGCTCAAGCTGCAGTTTACTCGGCATAAGCTTGAAGCTTTTACAGTATATGCCACCCTATGATAAAGTTGGCGTGGAAAGCTCTCCCCCCTCTGCTTCGGTGCTTAATGCCCTTCCAACTAGCATAGCAACAGCAAAGAAAGCAACCGAAAGCTACAGCCTGGTTACTTCCTAGAAACCATGTTTACTCCTAGCCTGCAGCCAGCAACAATCCCCAAACTGCTCCGATTTTTTTAACCGAAGACTCGCTCAAGCGATCGTGTGGTCAACGGCCCCAACCAAAGACCCAACCAGCGAAAGCTCCACCCACGAGCAGCGCGAGCTACGGAATTCGCTATCTGCAAAGCGCGCCGCTGCCGCTATTACCCTGCACGAAGCAAGGCAGAGCGCCGGCCCCGCTTCGCTATTCCTCCACACGAGCATCGAAGCAGCAAGCAAGCAAGAAGGGGGTTCAGGGTAGGACGGTGGAGGGGCGGCGATCGCTCACCAGCGGTCGGCGTTGAGGGTGTCGCAGATTTCGAGGTTGACGGCCCAGTCGGGGCCCTGCAGCAGGTGGCTCGTGGCCTTGTCCACCCGCGACGCCGCCGGCAGCCGCGACGGCGGGCGGCCCGTCGCCACCGGGTACATCACCCACCTTTTCGTTCCTTCCTTAATCCGCCCTCTCGCGTCGGAGCAAGGCAAGGCAAGGGCTTTCTGCCTCCAAATTCCGGCGGGGCGCGGTGGGGGCTCGGACGGGAGCCGTGCGCCGTACGGCGCTCTATAAATTCGTCGCCGGTCTGGACGCGAAGAGGAACGGAGAACGGGAGCGGGGCCCGGCAGAGAAGGAGAGGAGAGGAGAGCAGGTAGACTTGGGAACCGGAACGGAGGGCACGGAAGCAAAAGAAAGCGACGGCGAGGTTCGTTGTCGACTCTGAAGTCTGGACCCGGCGGCGCTTGTGGATGACGCGTGGGTCCGGGCCCCGCATGGCAGCGAGGAACCCGCGTTGGGTAGGGACGACCGGAGATGATGAGGTCTTCCCTGGTTTGGGTTTAAGCGGTTTTGGTCCAGGGGTTTATGTTTATCCGTTGACGACTGGCCGTTAGTACTTGCATCAACGTTTGTTACAGGGATTTGCCTCTTGCCTCTTGTCATCTCGAGTAACCTGCTTCATGGTTTAACCACACGTCTAGAAATACAGGAGTTTGAGTAGAGCTTGTAAAGAGGATAACAAATCGATTATTGAACGGGCTCGAGTGGCTACCACTCACATCCCTGTCTCAAGGTCTTTTTTTTTCCATATCAAACAATTGGAAAAGATATCACCATACCGATCATGAGAATTTAATTTTCTAGAAGCATAAAGTCTATTTTTCTAAAATAGTCAGCACTAGTTGTTGAACAAGTAGAGATGAACCAAGACTAAATTCACTGGTCTCCTTATACTCCTACCTGTATTTGAACTCCAAATCTACTATAGTGCTATGTACAAGTACACGCACGGTATAATAAACTCACAGCCTAAGGGTTTTTTTCTCTAGCACGTGCTTTCTTACCTAAGACGGATGTCAGTCCAATGCAAAGACGCCTATAGTAAGGATAACGTCGTCAACCCATAGTAAGGCCAGCTCGCCTATGCAATTCGTCTATATTTCAAAGTTCGTTCTGTTCACAATGCGTGTATAGCGTTTTGCGCATCCATTTGCACCTTGTACTGGTAACATCAGCCTAAGTATCGACATTTTCCTTAGGGGGGCAAATCCAACGTGGGGCTAGGGGTTGCTCCAACACCCTCTTACCCCCATGCGGACAATGAGAGGCCTCGTAAGGCCCAACAATACGTATGCATGAAAAAAATAGTAACAATAAATACAAAGAATTAGAAGAGAAAAAAAGAAAAAAATGAGAAAGAAGAAAAAAAAGCACCCTAAATCGTAATCCACAACTATAGATGTCCAAACGGACCGCACGGCACGGCACGGCACAGGATGGGCACGACTTCGGCAAGGCACGGTGACGTCGGGCATGGCACGACACGAAGATGCCGGTGTGTCGTGCCGTGCCTGCACGTCGTGCTGGCTTCTCGGGACGCTCTAATTGTGTCGTGCCGGCACAGGAGGCCGGATGACCCATCGTGTCGTGCCCGCCCGGTGGCACACGCCCCTCGCCACCGTCGCGCGCCGCAGCCCCCTTGCCGACACAGCCTTCCTCTCTGGCTTCTCCCGCGGCGCCCCTTCCTCTCCTCTGGGCTGCGGCTCAAGCACGGCACGGCCACCGTGCCGCGAATGGGCCGGGCCACCGTGCCGTGAATGGGCCGGGCCAAAAGCGAGCCGTGCTCTAGGGCGCTCGGTGGACATGGCCCATGTAGACATCTATATCCGCAACTGGGGCGATAACCTAATTATGTGCCTGGTATGCGATGTCACATGACCCTTCCTCGCGTTCTGCTTCCCACGTTTCAAGCAGGCAGCGCAGCACAGCTACACAATCCACGTACGGCACTACGACGGTCTCCTTCGGCGTCGGTCACGGTGCATGTGGAGCGCCTCCCTACGACCCTACATGGCTACATCAGGCACCTCGATCCTTTTGCGAAGCTCTGCTTGGATGCCAACATACGCTACGCTGTGCTTGCTTACACCGCAAGAGCACTTCCAAAAATATTTGCAAGGTTTCCATCCAGCGCGTCCCACGCAGCCAAGAGATTCCCGAAGTACTACTGTCGCTGGCCCGACCCGCGGCAAAAGCTCCTCCTCCGGTCCGGATAAGCTAGCATCGGTGGCGTCGCAGTCGCACCACCGCCCGCATCCCATCATTCCTTAATCCGTCGGCTAATCGTCTGGGTCCACCCGCCTGAGCTGAGAATGATTGACTAATCAAACAACCCGCAGAGGCGCGTCATCATGTGTTCGTTGCTTGCTGCGGCGGGCAGGCCAGCCACGAGACCACGAGGCGACGTTGACTTGCTTTGCTTGGAGTTGGAGAGGACAGATCGGGAGCAGTGGGAGGAGCATCATGGCGCAATCACACGAGGGGTGGAGGGGTTATGCTATGCAGCGACGGAAACTAATGAAAGCAGGTTGCTTTCGGCCGCCACGAAGGATCCACAGCTCTCGCCGCCAAAGCTGAATGAAATACTCCGTATCCGTCTGCTTCTGCCTTTTGGGTCAGTCGCCGCCAAAGCTGAATGAAATACTCCGTAAGCAGGTTGATGAAGACGTTCCGACCTCCAACTGAACGAATTTTTTTTATTTTTATATTTATTTAATTTATTTTTTCAAAAATAAATTGACGATTCAAAAAATTGCAAATATATACCAATACCGTCGAACCATCATGCGGTATTTAAAAAACGATGCCCTATCCGGCGGTTTAATGACGTGGCATCCTGTCTGTCACCGGATTTGAGCCCCTGTTATCAAACCGCCGGTAGGAGCGGCGAAAAATTAAAAACGCCAGGCCATCCGGCGATATTTAAAAAACGCCGAATGGGCCGACGTTTTTTAATTCTCCATGGCGGTATTTAAATCCTTTTGGCGTTTTTTAAATAATGACTGGCGGTATTTAATCCATCTGGCGTTTTTTAAATAATGCCAGCCCATCCGGCGATTTTTAAATAATGCCGGCCCATCCGGCGATTTTTAAATAATGCCGGCCCATCCGGCTTTATTTTGCTCCATGTGCATTTTTAAAAAACAAGAGCATGGTAATTTGTTAAATAATCAATACGAGTATACGTACAAGCAAAATGGCAATTACAAAACTATTTTAATGTGGGCATGGAAACTATTGTAATTTGTACTGGTAAATTTGTATTTTTTTATTTTATGACATAAAATATTTGTTTTCTTTTTCTTACTATGGACGATAGACAAAAACAAATTATGAGAGTACATGTTACATTAAATTGAAATCCCAGCGTTACATTGAGTACGACATGAACAATTGATGCAGAAGTTAAAACGCAACATAGATTGAACTCGGATACATAATTCTCAATGTTGACAGCGTGGATTAACGACATAAATAAAGTTGGACACACTTGCGATGCCTTGTCGTTGTAGCGCGTAACTCGCGCTACACAATTGACTTGCCTTAGGTAATTTGAAATGCTAGAAATGTAATAATAGTATCAAGTTCGTCTAAGCGAATTGGTTCGGATAGTGCTGCGATGGGCCTCCGAGATCACAGTAGCCATAACCTCCGAATGGTGGAGACTTGGAGGGCATACGCTGCCGCGGGTGGTACGTGCATTTGCAGAAGGGGTCAGGGCACAGGGGATCATCTTCGAGTCCAACCACTATCGCGTTAGCGTCAGCCTCGTTTTCCAAAGAATTGACGCGACACTCAAGGTCGTGGATCTTGGTCTTCAGGTGGTTGATATAGTCTTCGACGTAGGCATGGTGTGGAGGATCTACCCACTTGGTGAAGCGACATGCCGCGTCAGTGGAATACTGCAAGCATATATATATATATATATATATATATATATATATATATATATATATATATATATATATATATATATTTAGAAACAATTTGAGTTATGTCAAAAGAAAGTGTAGAGAGCGAGTTTGAGCACACACATAGCCAAAATGGTATCTGTAGAAGCGACGGCCTCCATCGATGAACTCATCGAACACCTGCACGACACAATACTCACCACAACGGCATTTAGGCCACACCTCCGTGCGATCATCGTAAGGCCTAAGCTTGCGTTCGCCAACAAAGGCGTCTTGTCCCTCTAGCGGAAAGTCCTCCAGTGGATGTGGAAACATGTCTGGGCCTTGAGGACCTCCCAGAGGAAGTGGTGGCTACGACGTCCTCCACCCCTCCCTCCTCGGCCTCGGCCGCGGCCACGACCCCTTCCTCCCGGCTCGGCCATTGTCCTCTCGCTCTGGTAGTGTATTGTGTGTGTTCTTTGAAGGTGTGCCGTGTTTTTAGTCGAAACGGGGGTTGAGTGGTCTTCTGAAAATGAAAAAGTTGTTAGGTCAAACTGGAAATGGTACTGAAAAGGCTACGCATGTGTTGTCACGTCGAACTGTAAAGGCTACACATGTGTTGTCACGTCGAACTGAAAAGTCTACGAATGTACCTGTAACTGAAAAGGCTACGTCTTGCGCTGTCACGTCAAACTGAAAAGGCTACATAGCTGTTGTCACATCGAACTGAAAAGGCTACGCATGTACCTATAACTGAAAAGGCTACGTGATTCGCTGTCACGTCGAACTGAAAAGGCTACGAAGGCATCTGTACTAATTGCCTACGTGTTGTCACGGCCTACTGCAAAGGTGAAAGTCATAAAATACATGCTGACGAAAGTACACTGAACTAATGCAAGTCAACCCTTGAACTATGATTTAGCTACGACCCCTCTTGCTCCTGCGTGCAACTTTCTGGGCAGCCCAAATGTGCCGTGACCCGTGACTAAAGGGGTCGGGTGCCCGTCGAGTACGGCGGCCAGGGACTGCATCGTACGCTGGCGGCTCCTGTGACTGTTGAGTTTCGTGAGGTGGCGCGTCATGTAGCTGTGAGTAACCAAACTCATCATGTGACGGCGGCGACGCGAATAAGGGCTGCGCCATCTGCTCTGCTGCGCCTGGTGGGCTGTCGTCAGGAGTCGTGCCAGGTTCATATCCTGCAATTCAATCGCATTGATTAAAATTGTAAAGTAATATCGTAACAGACATGACTAGTCTGACCGTAACGTATCTCCCATTCACCAAAATATATCTGAAAATATGTTTTCTCTGACATGTCTGACCACAAATGCGACAACCAAGACAATACTTAGTACACATGTGACCACATTTCTACGTAACACTAAATTTTTCATATATCGTAATGATTTAATATTTTATCTAAATCTAAAACTGCTAAATGTGCTAATGTCAACTAAAATAGTATGAGTATTACATAAAACGAGACTAAATGCGCTAATGATAATTCAAACTAGTGCTAATATTATATAAAATACCACCACTGTTACCAAAACTATTAATAATAGTATCTAAACTACTACTAATATCATAGAATACTACTAATGATACCTAAAATGCTAAACAAATACATGTTTCAAAGAAGATTTACCTACAACCTCGGCCTCCTCTACTCTCCCTCTCTCTCCCTCCCTCCTAGCGGCGCCCTCTCCCTCCTGGGCGGCGCGCCGCGCCCCTCTCCTCCTCTCCCCTCTGCTCCCTCTCCCTCTCCTCCTCTCTGGCACGCCGCGTCCCTCTCCTCCTCTCCCCTCTGCTCTGGCGCGCGGCGGCATGAGGCTCCAATGGCGCCGGCCGACGGAAGGCGCTGGGGAAGAAGAAGGAAGAAAGAAAAGGAGAGAGAAGGGGGCGGCGGGGTATATGGGCCTTAAACCGCCGTCCTCGCCGGCGTTTTTTAAAAATCCGCCGATCCCGCCGGCCGATCCGGCGAGTTTTTAAAAAACGCCGCTGGACACGGCGTTTTTTTGTCCGCGGGACTCACCGGTGGCAGCGTTTGCCACACTGCCAACCTATAGCCTCCTGGTCTGGCGGTTTCTAAAAAACGCCAGTTGGTCCGGCGATTTTTAAATACCGCAGAGTGGGCTGGCGGTTTTTATATACCGCCAAGTGGTCCGGTGGTATAGTCTATATTTGCAAATTTTTGAATCGCCCATTTATTTTTGCAAAAACCGATTTATATAAATATAAAAATAAAAAAATTTCCAACTGAACTCCGTTGCTGCTACAAGATCGTGCTGCATTTGTTCCGGGCCAGGCTGAAGGGGCCGAGGCCCATGCATCAACGTTTCCTCGTGGGCCTCTTGAGCGGCAGTCTATGCTGGTTACTGGACGGGATGAATATATGGGCTGGGTGGGCAAGACGTGGACTCGAGTGTCAGGTTCATTTCGACCCGAGGAAACAAGGCAAAGCAAAGAAAGAAACAGTTCTCTCTCTTTTTTTTCTATATATACGAGGAGGAGAAAGAAACACACATGAACGATTCTAGACCTTTTGGGAAGGAGATTTTTATTTATTTATTTATTTCTTTTTTTGCAGAAATAATTTTCGGTCTCAAAAATTTGCAAATCTATACCTACAACGCTATTTCGGACGGCGTTATTTAAAAAACGCCGCAGCATAGGGCGTTTTTTAAAAAACAGCCGGAGCACGTAGCGTTATTTAAAAAAACGCTAGCGGATCGGGCGCTATGCTGGCAGGGGTGGCAGGCCGGGGCAGGCTTTGGGCCAGGCACCCAAAAAACGCCGTCGTTGGAAGCGTCCATTTAAATAACGCTCAGTTGAGGCAGCGTTTTTTGAAAAACGCTATTCGAGGCGGCGTTTTTTGGACATATAGAGCACGGGTCAGTCCTCTTCTCTTTCATTTCTCCTTCCTCCAAGTTACTGCACCGCGCCTCCACCGTGGAGGGCGAGGCTGCCTCGCCGCCCTGCTGCAGAGGAGAGGGAAAGGGAGAGGGAGAGGGAGCGGAAGAGGAGGAGGTGAGGGCGCAGCGCCGTAGAGGGAGAGGAAGCAGGGAGAGGTGAGGGCGCGAGAGAGGGAGAGAAGAGAGGAGAAGAAGAGGAAGAGAAGTACTTTTCCTAAAATTTCAGGTATGTTTTCTCCAAATGTATTAGTTTACATTGTGAGTAGTTTTGGTATTCTTAGTAGTAGTTTACATAGTATTAGTATTAGTTAATAATAGATGTGCCACATAGTGGTAGTATTAGTACTAGTATTAGATAATATTAGTATTAGTTCCTCATAGATCAACATTTCTAGTATTAGTATTAGATAATATTAGTATTAGTTTTGATATAATGGTAACTTATACGCTTATTTACATGCATATTTAGATATCTTTAGTTGAATAATAGCAGGTTTAAATAATATTGTTAATAGTCATACATTTTGAATAGTTTAATGATTATTGGGTGCAGAATAGTTTAATAGTAGTACCATAACCAATTATTTTGAATAGTACTAAATATTGTTTTGGACGTCGCATTTGGTCAGGCATGTCAGATAAAACATATTTTCAGATATTCTATGGTGAAGGGGAGATACGTTATGGTCAGTTTGTTGTAGATGTCACTGGGTTTCCGTCGGTAACAAAAGAGGTTGATAGACCGAGTGAGAGGTCATTCCGTTCATTGTATAATTGGTTGATGAAGTGTTTATTGTTGAATCACGATGAATGAGATTTAACCATCTCAGCGGTAAGCAGTAGAACGGACTCTCCAGTATATTGGGAATTAGTTCCAGTACTACGTACCAGAGTATGTAAGTCATTTGTTGAGATTATCACGCAGCGTGGTTTACCTCTGATTATGTTTGTGCAAGCACAGAGAAAGGTGAATGCTGAAACAGAAAACCCACAGGGCTTGGATGAGGCCACAATTGTTGAAGAAGTTGTGGAAAACAATGGGAATAACGATAACGAAGCCGGCGCAGATATTGATGAGCAAGATGGAAGAAGTGAAGCGGTGCAGGAGCCAAGAGGTGAGGTAGACGAGGGGAAAGAAATTCTAGGTTTGGTTGAACAGATGCAGCGGGAGGATACTGAGGCCGATGTCCCTGTCGACGAAGATTTAGATCACGAAGATGATACATTGAACCAGATTCCAAGTCAATGGGCCAACTATGATCACTCCAACTTGTAGTGAATGAAGGATGAAACGGTGCCATGGGAGTACAGTGAGAATGAAGTATCCGTGGAAGCTATTTACCACAGAAAGATTTAATTGAAAGAGACCATTCAAAGATGGACGGCTATGTGCCTGAAGAAGGAGTATAAGGATTGTGAAGAACAGTACAAAAGTGTATGATGTGAAGTGCATACGAGATGACTTGTCATTTTAGGGTGCATGCATATTTGGGAAAATATGATACTTTCTGTACAGTTTCAAGAATTGATCACCATACATGCATCCTTGAAGAGCTTGAGAGTCACCACCAGTAACTTGACAGCTGATTTTGTGGCTCGGCATATGTACTCGAAGATAGTAAACAATCCTAGGTTTGAGCCGAAGCACATAATCAATAGCATGGAGAATGACTTCCAGTATAAAATAAGTTACAGCAAAGCTTTTAGGAGCAAAACAGAAGGCCTTAGAAATGAGATGGGGAACATATGATGCATTGTACCATAACCTCCCACTGCTGTTGAGCACACTCTGCCGCCGAAACCCAGGCAAGTTACTTTGAGATTAAGCACTACACTTTGCCTCATGACCAAACAAAGCGTGTTCTTCAGCGTGCTTTCTTTGCATTGGGGGCGTGTATCAATGCATTCCAGTTTGGTGTGCTTAACTAGTTTTTGACGTAATGCCCTCCTTTCATAACTTGTGCAGCCTTCTTACGCTCACATCCAGACGAGGAGGTCGTATCCTGACTTCGTAGGATAGTTCGACGTCCTACGTGATGATGAGGTACGTTCGACGCCGTACTCTCCTTTGGCGGCTCGCGCACCCGAGGGGCTCTCAACCTTGTGTGAGCGCGACGCGGCGTATTGGAGGACCCGCAGACCACTAATGTTCGACATCTACGTCGAGGAGCACGTTGTGCACCGCGTGCTTCGTTAGTTTGACTTATACCAGGAGCGTGTGTTGCCTCAGTGCTTGCTGCCGCCGCACGTACACCGGTGAGTCCATAACTTTGTCTTGTACGTCATTGACATGAACATATACCCGAACATCATAGTATGAATAGAACAATATCTTCTTACAGGTTCACTAGACAAGGTCAGACCATTGGCCAAGTTTGGGCACCACGCCTTTAGGAGTTCGTGGCGATGTGGGCCACAGCCTTGGATGACATCGTCATGGAGGGCAGGCTACACGATGATGCGGCCTGGGGTCAGTACCTCCGCCTGGTACCTCCCACGCACACAGGTTCGTGTCTTGTCTACTTACACAGAGTTGCCACGATGCACACCAGCGATCACGGACAGGTACCCTGCTACGAGGGACTAGGGAGCGTCTTTAGCCGTAAGTTTCTAACTTAACTATCGTATACGCATTTGAACTCTTTCAAGATTGTACATTATTGTCATCTAATACAGTATTTTTTTTATTTAGCACGACAGTCGTCAGGCAGATCCACACAGACGTTGTCTCCTACCGCCAGGGTTCGAGTGCCATGACGACACACGAGCGCAACACGGCGTACGACAAGATAGCTGCGCTGTGTACACGGGTGATGAGGTCGCTGTAGTGTCGTAACGACGACGTTGCCCTACCACCACAGCAGCCAAATGCACCACATCAGTCGATGTTCAGTGCACCTGCCCCCACCGCACCTCGACCACGTCCTGTGCCGGTGTATGAACAGACACCGCCGTGCAACTACCAAGGGCTAGGTATACGTCCTCCTTTAAAATTCCCTAAAAACTTGAACGAATGTTTATTAATGTAGGTATGCAGTATGGGATCAATGTTGGGTCATCCTCTCGTACGCCACAGTACTATCAGGACGTCACGGCCCCATCAGGCCACGATAGTCGTTGGGGTAAGTGCCTTTTACCTACCAAATCCTTTACATAATGTTATATTTAAATTCTAATCTGTGCGTTTTCATGCAGGAGTATACTCTACTTGGATCCTGGAAGCTTCAGGCACTCGAGGTTTTGGCGAGGCTCCACATAGTCCTGGAGGCGAAGCAGAGGCGATGGCACACATGTACTTCATGAATAGGTCGATGCCTGATGTGATGGGTTCCTCGCAGCTACCGGACGCGCCACTCAGCCGTCACAGGAGCCGGCAGACAAGCAGACCCTCCCACAGGGACAGACGTCCGATTTGAGCACCTGACCACTTTAGTCATGGGTCTCGACACACTTATGCGGCCACAAGGGCTGCGCGAAGGGGCAAGAGGCGTCATTGATAGCTGGTAGCACTGCTTTTGTGTGACTTTTACCATGCATGTCGTACTATGCCTTCTCTGAGATGCTTTTCTCTGACGCAAATGCTGCATCACTATTGATGGCTCATAGCCTTTTCAGTTCGACGTGAACGCTTAGCTGCCTACTGCCTCATAGCATTTTCAATTCGACATGACCACTCCAATAGACACTAAGTACGTTTCTCAATTCGACGTGATGACACCTTCACAGGATACCTATCCATAACGTGGCTTCGTAGCCTTTTCAGTTCAACGTGACTACACTGCTACAACCTTTTCAGTTCGCCATGACACCAACTTTACATGCTTTTCATTTTTATAAGACCATTCAATTCCTTGACCTCACGGCCACCTACAAATACATAAACTTCACGTCTCTCATTCAACTCACACACACGACACATATCCTCCCACTGAGCAATGGCGGAGCCGGGAGAAAGGGGTCGTGGCCGAGGCCGATCCCGAGGCCGAGGAGGGAGTGGTGGACGCCGTTGTAGCCACGACTTCCTGTGGGGTGGTTCGGAAGGCCCCGACTGGTATGACCATCCACTTGAGGAGTTCCCGCTAGAAGGAATAGACACATTTGTTGGACGACGCAAGCTTAGGCCTCACGACGATCGGACTGAGCCCTGGCCTACGTGCCGATGTGGTGAGTATTGTGTCGTCTAGGTCTTTGATGAGTTCCTCGATGGTGGGTGTCGGTTCTACAGGTGCCCTTTTGGCTATGTGAGTGCTATTGTCCCTCACTCAATTAGTTACTTGAAAATGTCCAACTTTGTTTAAAACTATTTCTACTTGCAGAACTCCCATGACATGAAAAACTGCCGCTTCACCAAGTGGGTGGATCCCCCGAACTACGACCACGTCGATGAGTACATTAACCACCTCAAGAACAAGATCCACGACCTCAAGTGCCAGGTCAAATCTTTGGAGGACGAGGCTGACCAAAACGCACTGGTGGTTGGACTCGAAGATGATCCCAAGTGCCCTGATCCGTTCTGCAAGTGTCCATACCACCTGAGACCAAGTTGGCCTCCCAAGTCCCCGCGCTCTAGAGGTGCATGGTACTACAATATCGGAGGCCCGTCGCAGTACTAATTCCAACCAGTTCGCCTAGATTAGTCGTCTGCGGTTATTAGGTTCCCGGCGTTTTAAATTACCTAAGGCACACCGTTGATGTGCCATCGCATTTGTATCTGAACTTGTTCTTATTGTTTGTTCTTGCATGTAGCATACTTAGTGTTGTATTTAATGTATCTGCCGCCGTGATTCTTATTATCATCTATGTGGTTCGAATATTCTAATTTTCTCTATTTCCTACACTCGTGCATGCTATATTTTCAAATATATTTCACTATATTTCAAATTTAATTATTTCCTACACTCGTGCATGCAAATCTACAAATATAGCAAACTCTACGTGAAAGTTAGAACTACAACCATGTCTTCATTAAAAAATGATCGGTGCTTCTTCAAATACCATTTGATTAAAAAAACAATAAAAAATTCCTAACTCTTCTTAAAAATAGCCATGTAAATTGAAAAAAGCTTCCTCAACGGGCGTTTTTTAAACAACGCTCACTCAATTAGAGTTATTTAAATAACGCTATCTCAACGGGAGTTTTTTAAATTACGCTAACTCAAATGGAGTTATTTAAACAACGCTTTTTCAAAAAGCGTTTTGCTGTCAGCGCCGCAAAGCCGGCCCCGGCTTGCCACCCCTGCTAGCATAGCGCCCGATCCGTTAGCGTTTTTTAAATAACGATACGTGCTCTGGCGTTTGTTAAAAAACACCCTGTGCCGCGGCGTTTTTTAAATAACGCCGTCTGAAATAGCGTTATAGGTATAGATTTGTAAATTTTTGAAACCGAAATTTATTTCTGAAAAAAAAAAATATAAAAATAAAAAAAAATCTGGGAAGGACGAGATGATGGGCCGGAGTTTGCAAAATGGTATGGCCGTTTCCACTAGATGATGGCTGCCGACCATATGAACTCTCGTGTTTAACAACAAACATGCGCAGACTACATGGACATGATTGGCACAAGTTCAATTCGCATGAGCTAATGGAAAGACTGTGTTCACGGCAAGGTACGGAGAAGACGATTTTGCCAAAGAACCCAGAACAGTTTGGGCCCAATAAAAAACAACTTTATGAATATTCCAACAAGTCGCCCTTGAGATGTCTCTGTTGAGCTTGTGGATCATATGAGTGCCTTCCAATCTCATGTAGATATGTGCATCTTCATTGTTGATTATTGGTATATGTGCACTTACAAAACTAGCTGTCTGGTTTCATAGGATCTGTTGTGGATATGAAGGACGTGAATACAATATAACTTCCCATAGTTTGTCTTCCTCATGATGAAACTTGTTTAAAGATCTTTAGCTATTTTGTATGGACTTGTGATTATGGTGACCATGTGCTCTTATGATCTTGAGTTAAGTATGCCTTTGAACCATGTATCGTTCCTTGATTTATTTATATGAATATATATGTCATGTTTTTTAATTAATACCGATGTCGGTTTGTCACATAAGTTGTCTGTGGAATCTTGGCTAATATCTGTAACCACTAAACTATAGCCACTTTCGGCACAAACTGACAATAAAACTGCAACTACCATAGCCAATTTATGGCAAAACTTGATTATGATACACCATGTTCACTACAGGTTTCGTACCCGGTAGTGATATCAATCCCTATCACCTCCGTTTATGTACTACCTAGGCGCAAAACCGGCAATGAAGGAAGCTTCCTAACCCGGCAGTTTTGCAATAGTGAAACATAGTACGCAATAGGATACTTAGAAAGGAAAGATATATGAAATGTGCAACAAATTGGAAAATAGGTAAATGACATTAAAATTTTATGTAAATGTGAAGTATTACTCAAAATACATAAAGCTAAATAAATCAATTGTGAATTAGAAAGCATACAATTATTCAAATTTGAATACTTTGGGTATAACCATTGCCTAGCTAAACTTGCTTCGAACTAAAAAGAAATAATTGTCACTAATAAGTGAGCCAAGTTTCTAAATACGAGTATAAAAAGCTTAACTTTTGTACATATTTAAAATAAAATGTCAAATAGAAGAGAAATATATACTAAAAGTATGTGCAATTTATTTAGTCATGCAAATTTGTGTGGGGGTCACTTGGCTTGTTATAACATATTTCAATGCCATTTGATTTTATTTTAGGAAAAAGTTGTTGCACACATAATTGTTTGTTAAAAAAACAACATTTCAAGAGTTTTGTGTAGAGTGAAATGACTGCTTATGCCAACTACCAAGTTGTATCTAAGAGCGAAGTCTATCTGACCTAAAATTCACTGTTCAAAAAAAAAATGCAAAAGGGCAGTTCATAAAGGGCATAATCGACATTACTGTTTGAACATAATATGTGAATAAATATTACAACAACTAAATGAAAATAAAATAAAATAAAATTCAAGTATTAACAGGTTACGACACATGTAATGAAAAAAGGAGCTAACATATTTGACTTAAGGTTTCAACTAAAGACATATCAAGTAGACACAAAGTTATGATGCATAGGGGGGGAACTATATATATACATATGGTAAAATGTACTCCGTCCATCTTAAAAAATATGTCATTCAGATTTGTTCTAAGTCAAAAATTTAAACTTTGACCAATCCTTTATAAAAAAGTATCAATTTTTATGACAACGAATGAGTATCCTTAGATTCATCGTGATATATATTTTTATTAGATACCTATTTGCGGTCATGAATGTTGATATTTTTTCTCTCTAGCTATAAATTGGTCAAACTATAAAAAGTTTTTCTTAGGACAAAAATAGAATGATTTATTTTTTGGAACAAATGGAGTAATAGTAACTCATTAGTTATCAGTGAAATGCAGAAGTATTTAATTGGTAATATATATTAACAAATGAACACACACAGAAATAAAGCACGCACGAAGATAAATAATTTGATATATGTAGAGAGAGAGAAATAAAAGCACACATGAAGATACATACTTTAATTATTTATGTACACTAAATTTGTGAATAAACTTTTAATACTTATATCTGTTAAAGTTGTAGCCGGGACAGATTGACGGACTCGTGGTATATAGCAAAGATATCTAGATAAACAGAAAACATAGTATTCGATACACTTTATACATGTCATGGTTAAAGTGCCGACTGATGAAGACCTCCTAGACAACGATAAAGCCAGAGTGGAGAGAGTCCTTCTGTCCTTGTAATAAAGTGACTTCGATCTTTCATGTGCACAAGTCATTTTTTAATGATGGTCGAGTGAATGATCTACACTGAACTATCCAAATCAACTTCATCTCTTCTTGATGACTGGTATTATGTTTCTTCGTAAGCCATATTTTGTAGAACAAACAACATATATTTTTAGAACATTTCATTTACATATAGTTTGTTTGTCATAAAACTGGAACAATTCTTAGAGAGAAACTTTTTTTTCATTGTAACGCGGGAACATCATCTATAGGCAACAAACACAGGAGTCCAAAGTAATGACCTTATGACGGTTCAAAAAGGCAACTGACAGGTAATGAGGTAAGCTAGCAACATATATCGATCCCTTGATATTGAGGAGATAGATAAAAAAGAATATATACGATAGAATATAATGTAAATGAAATTTATTAATGCACATTATGTACTTCCAAGAAAAAGAATATGACTGATGGACAGAGAGTGGGCCAAACTTAAATTGGACAAAAAAATCTGGTTGCCATCGGTATGCGACTGGCCGATATTTTTGGTAGGATGATAGGATATCTAACGGTGCAGTGGTGTAATATATGGTCGTGCATGTCGTCGCAGTGTTTAGTTAAGGAGCCTGCATGCATGCAGCTGCCGACACCACCAGACCCAGACCCACACCAAATAATAGACACATTTGTAGTATATATATGGCGCTTCCAAAAAATTGCCTCTCTGTTGTTTTAGTGTAGCTTTCCTAGCTTGGTACTATCTCTGGCTTCTACAACCGCTTCGGCGTTTCTGCAGCTGCAATAGTTCCATCATTCACTCTTCAACAAGGTGAAGACTGAAGAGAGCCTTGAAGCATCTGAAACAAGACTTACTGTTTATAGCTCAAGCATTATTGCATGGTACGGTGCGGTAGGTAATTGGTGAGCCAGCAAAAGAATTTCCTAATTTTCCATGTAATGTGATGAAGAAAGCCTATAGCTAGCTTGCCATATTAACCAATTTAACGAGATGCGCGTGGTGCTAGGGTGCAGAACAGAATCCAATGATGCTAGAATGCCCCCCACAATTAATAAGTGTCACTACTTTTACCATTCTCTTATGTAATCCACTTTTAGTAAACATGCAATCATTTTTCGTACACTTTTTTTTCATAAAATATATGAAACCCGATTAAGCTTTAAACTGTAATTACGGCTCTAAGTACACACTTGATCGTGAAGCAGTCCGTATTTATGCATTTTTTACAAAAAAAATTGGCTGAAAATATATATATTCAAAGATCAACAACCTTTTACACTCGTGCTTACACTTCAAACAAGTGAAACACAGTACTGACTTACCCTAATAATAGGTCTCATACCTCTTTTTGGGCACAAAAGAGGACAGTAACAGATCGAAGGAGCTAGCATACAGAAAATGGAGCACAACAGAATGAGGAACTGCACAATCTGTTATGGCAGAGAACGGTATGCGCGCGTTTAATTACTTTGCCAAGCCTCGCAAGCCAAAGCAAATGAAGCATAGAATCGAATTCCGTCAGACTTAACTAGTCTAAAAGGCATCAAACTTATAATTAGACAAACAAGAGGCTTTATTTAAAAAAGTGTCAGCGAGAATAAAAAACGCACATCTGAATAATGGTCGCAGTGAACAGTGAACCTCCTCCTCCTCCTTTAGTTCTTTGGCTCTGCAGGTACTTGCACTTGTACACCATGAAATCATCAGAACTGGGAATGTTTCGGCAAAATAAAGAGGGCCAACGATATCCACTAATATGGTCTGTCACTCACACGCACGCGCATGCCTTGCGCGCGGCCGCGCGCTTCGATCCGTAAACATGTATGGGATCCATGGTCTCGTGTCTCGTCCGCACCCCGGCCGCCGGCCCGTTGGAAATTGAGAAGATATATAGGAGTAGCAGCTATGTACCTTGCTTACCTGCACATGCACTTGCTCGCGGCAGAAGATGCGCAGGCGAGGCGTGCACGATGGAGAAGAAGGGCACATGCATGCATCGGCCAGCCGGCTCGCTGCAGCTCGCCGCCGCAGGGCCAGCAGACGCGGCTGCGAACGAAACCGGCCGCGCGCGGCGGCGAGGGAAAGAAGAATGCACGTGCCCTGCTTCTCCACCTCGCGCACCTCGCCACCATGCACCCTCCGCGCGCATCGACCTGTCGGATCGGAGCTTGCTAGTGCTAGCCGCGGTGCCGTCGGAGACGACGACGTACGGCCAGTGGTGGAGCGCGCGAGCATGATATGTGTATCATGTATGTGCCGGCCGGCGGCTGGACTCTCCCTCTCTCTCCCCACCTCCACTTGGTCCTCCTCATCCTCCTACCTGTTCGTTTGTTGTTATATAAAGGCCTTGAGGACCAGCAACAGCACCACCACGCATTAGCATAGTATACTCCTATATAGCATAGTGTAGAGCGACTGAGTAAGGTAGTTTACTGCTGGGCGCTACTGACACTCGGCAGAAATACGCATGTCTCTCAACAGTGCGCAGCGACCTCGCTCGGGGCCGGAGCAGCAGCCAGGTACTGCAGGTACAGGTAGGGCCATGGCTCATTCATGCTGATGCTGTGTGTGGAGATATGATTTGGAGTAGAACAAGAGGTTAATAGTCGGCCAACAACCTTGCCCGACCGGCGGTAGGCCGGGTCCTTGGCAGTCGGAACGGGCTGGAAACCCCTCCGGGCTGGGGGGCCGGGAGTTGACAGGCGAGCGGTACGTGCGACGAGTGCGACACGTACGTACGGGGACGATAATCGACGGGCCGGCCGATAATCGACGATCCCTGTCCCTCGCTTCTGATGATTCTCCACCCGCCGGCCGGACAGGACGGGAGCCGGGACCCCCTCTTTTCCCCGTGATTTCTCCCTGATTGCAAGCGGAATAATGGCGACGGGGGAGCCGCAGCTGACATCGGCGCGATACGGTACCTTGGTACGTACAGTGGTAGGTTAGGTACCGCGGCGCCGTGACCAGCTCACGAAGCGCTCAGGCTGGCCGGCATACACTGGGTGCCGGCCGGCCGGCCATGTGTCGTGGGAGCACAGGCGGACGTGCCTCGCGGGAGGAAGCAAAGCAAGCAGCAGCAGCGGGGCACCCAGAGGGAATATCGCGATCGCTTTGGAAAGCAGCACTAGACGGCAGACGCAACATTCACATTCGGCCTTGGGTGCGAGCGAGTGGTTTAATTTGGTGCTGCGACGGCGGTGCGCCCACGAACGTATAGAGTATAGAGTATGTCGTGGCCGCGGATGCGACACGGACGGCGAAGACGGTGCTCCAGCGCGAGAACTCCGACGGTCGTTTCCGGCCGGCCGGGGCACATGGATTCGACACTGGTCGCCACTTGATCGATCGACGAGCCACCGGCCGGTCAAACAATACGTAGAAACACTCGAGCTGAGCACACAAGTTGACGATCGAATCGAGCGAGCGGCTCACGTCCGGTCAAAACCGACTGAACATATTCTTCCTTTGAGGCCACAGCCACACCCACCACGTACTCTGCCTGGCCCGTACTCGTAGTACGTGGGAACGCGCGTATGCGTGACGACGACGACGGCGCTTCATCCCCTGTGCCGGCCTGTGCGGCGAGCGACGGTACAGCAGAGCGTGCGTACGGTCCGCGTTGATGGACGGCAGCAGTACGACGCTGACGAGGCGGCGGCACAGACAGGCAGCCCCGCGGGTACACCGTCGTCGTCAGCGGTAGGTAATACGTGCACAAGTAACCGATACATCGACGACTCCGATCCCGCGGCCCTGGCGGTGTGGTAGCTTTTGCTACAGTCCCCAGATCTAGTAACCTCACTTGCCTACGATCGACGATGCCGAGTGCATGCACGGCCGCCCAGCGCCAGGTGTCGGGCTCGGGCACCTACGCGCAACGGATCTGCAGATTCTGCGCTGCCGTGCCGATCGAGCGCCCGCAGGCCGCAGCAGCAGGGGGCCCCGACGACCGCGGCCTGCCCGGGCGGCCGGCGACACCGATTGCATGCCGCCCGCCCACGGGAGCTGCACGGGCGCGTCCACTGCTCTGCTGTCCAGGCTAGCTAACGCGGCCAGGTACGTACCCGTGCCGGAACCGGAAGGGACGGCGTACGAATCAATGTGCCGGTGTGCTAAAAAAACTGCCTCGCTGGCTATTGGTTCGTTAACCGATCGCGTAGTTATTGCAAGGGCCCGCCCGATCGAGTAGCGGTTAGTTGTACCACGCACCCAGCCCAGTACGTACGACGACTAGCTGGATCTTTATCTGCGCGCGGCGCGGCCGGGTAGCTCGATCGACGACTACCGGTGGTCTCCTCTACCACACCGACAGGCGACGGATGGCCATGCACGTTCGCTTTCCTCCGAGACCCGCAAACTGCCGGCTAGCCTTCCGGATGTGCGTCGCACACCTTTCACGTTAATTCGCGGACGACCGACGAGCGACGACGAGCCCATGCGTGCATGTCTTCTTTATTACCCGGGCGCTTGTTACTACTAGTTCTCGCTACACATGCACAGCCACGTTCGCTCGCTGCCGCCCATACGCGCGCTTTTTCCTCGGCGGTGTACGAGCGGCCTGGCCGAGGACAGAGATGCGCCCCATATATGGCGACGCAGTGGGGGAAAAGGAGCCGGGGAGGATAAAAAGCAAGGGGCGGGTGCATGGAACAGCGGTCATCTCCACATCTATCACTGCACGTACGTCGCACGTACTCCTGCGCTACTGTAGCTAGCTACGAGGCACTCCGCCTTTTCATTCTTTCCCAGAACAATCGAAATGAAATAAAGGCGCTCGTAGCTCCTACCTACACAGTCTTCAACCACAGCAAAATGGATCGGACAACAGCGCGAAAAAGGCGAGGATAGCCAGCCAGTTGGCTCCCAACGTACTCCCTCCTAGTACTACTCTACCAAGCACTGTAGTTGAATGCATGTGCCCGGCAGACGACATAGAACAGGCACAGGCAGGACGGGGCCAAAGGCCGACTCAGATCTGCGGCGGCAGGGCATGCAGTCGTCGTCGGTCGTCGACGGATCATCACCGGCGCGACGCAACAGACTCACCTCCCAACCCATTTATGTGCGCCTCTCCTCCCGCTCCTTTTTATAGCGACCGCGACGCGACGGCCGGGCCGGCAGGGACCACTCCACTCGGCCGGTTGGGTGTCTCGGTTTGGTTCGCCATCGGAGCGCGTGCGAGAGGGGGAGGGTCGCTAGAGAATAAATCGAGGTGAGCTAGGAGTAGAGGGGCCTTCATGACCCCGTGCCTTCAAATCATGCTCGTCACTTCCCTTTCTGGCCTCGGCACGATCGATCATTGAGATAGGAATTGATCAATAGGCGAGCTGAGCTCGATCGCTCGTTCCTTAATTATTAGTTGCACGAGTGGGGATGACAATTGACATGGATCCACTGCATGCGCAGTTGTAACAGCGACCGAGACGCGAGAGCACGGCGTGGGGATTGCTGCGTGTCGCTTGTTTGGACAGGCCGGGAATTGGTTCTGTATCTCGACACGATCGGCGGCCCTGGTAACAGTTCTTTTTGTTCCCGTCATGTGTGTGGCTGTGTGTTATGTACATTATCGCTCCGCTGACATATGTCCCGCTGCTATTGGCCCAATGCCAGGTGGGGCTAGGTCCACCTATCAGTGTCCCACGGCAGCAGAGACTCATCCATATTATAGGATTAAAAAAAATTCCTTAGAATTTATACATAAAAACTACTTTGATCTGAAAACCTTGAGTCGGATGCATGTTAAATTGGTAAAAAAATGAACTAGTATCGGATTATTTCTGAGAGGGAACGAAAATGGTACTGTTTGTTAGTGCTTATTAGGAGTACATACTCTTAGATATTACTTATTCTTTAACTTAAAATATTTGGGTCAATCTAGATCATGGGATGATCACAATTCACAATGATCAACCAATTGTAGTATTTTCTCCATTTTTCAATTATGTTTAACATGAAATAACCTTTGATTTAACGTTGATCATTTTGTATCTATAAAATCCAAGGAGGTAGGGTCGTCTTCTTTATTGTTATCATTGTGGTAACTTCTATACCATCTTGATAAACCAATTGCGTTTTTTTATGATATGGCCGCTTGCTATTGAATTTATTACGGCTCCATAGAGAAACATGTAATTGTGAGTAGTACATTTCTATCGTACTGCTTCGCAAAAAAAAAATTAAGGATGAAGGAATGGATAGTCCTGCTTCGCTGCCCCGAAATAAATACCAGCACATTTCTAGCTATGTCGCTGAAAGGCTGAAATCCTGAATAGAGCAGGTGCGTGCATAACGAGAAATACATTTATTTTAGGATAGTATTAGCATCTTCTTTAGCCAGCGACATATATAAGACGGGACACAAACATGTTGTGGCTGTAGCACCGACCCTGAGGCTCCGTTCGTTTTGGGAGGTGGGGATCGGGGGAGGAGAGCAACGAGACTAGCGGAAGGCTCTGGATGGGCTAGGCGGTCAAAGAAAATTGGGGGAACATCCCTCTCCCCCACCCCAACCCCCTCAAACGAACAGAGCCTGATTGAGGTTCAAAATATACCTTGATAATCGGTGATAATCGCCCGTATCGACGCCTAGCGGTATCAGTTAGCCGACCATACTTTCAGTAAATTTCTTTCAGAATTCAACATAAAAGAAAGTATATATAAAAAGTTTTACTGACGCACTACTAAATATCATTATCATGCCATAAATATTTCTTTTTTTTTAACAAAGGAAGAAGATCCAGCCTCATCACCCAGTACACTTGAGTGAATTTAGCCAACCATGAATATTTCTTTGGCTTACTTCTTTTTTTAAAACAACTATGGCGCGGAGAAGATCATAGGTAACTCCGCTGAATATCGTCGTGCACTGACACGTACGTACATCGCCAGTAAGCCAACAGTAATCGATCTGTTCATGTCTTATATATCGTTATTTTGATGCACCATACTATCTTACAATTTGATTTTCACCGATATCTCCAGTAAACCGTTTGGCATAGGCTGTCAGATTCAGAAGGATCCTACCGTTTGCACCCTGACCCCGACTTGTGAGCGCAAGTAGCTAGAATTCCTCTGTTTTATACTAACTCTATTTTTACAGCCAAAGCTTGCTTGGACAGTATGGTTGGGTTCAAATCCTTTTAAATTGATGCATAAATTAGTTTGTTTTTTCTTCCCAATTTCATGTGAGTGGTACTATTCCTCCACCGTATATGAAGAGACCATAATCTATGGATCCTTTTGACTACAACGTGTGGTTGGTTGTATGTATAATGGTATGTTTGATAAGGAACAGCGGTATGTGCCCACGCTATACCTGCATCCTTGCTTTGTTAAATGATGAGCTGACCTTGACGTGCTATTTACGCATCGCGCGATCAAGAGAGAGAGAGAGAAGGCGGTGACACTTAATAATTGGTACATTGCAGGTGGACACCCCCTAGCTACCTTACCTCTCTACTACCGCGTAGACTTTGCCCTAGTAGTGTCAGGGTCATGATCTAATGCTCTCCAATAGCTGCACACATGCCTGTTTCTGTTCACGCAAGATTTTTGACGGTGTCTCTCGTTTTTCTCCCTGAAAGAAATCCAAGTTTGGCTGATGTCTCGTCAGACATCAATCAAATTAACACGATCGGGCGAGGTGATTTCTCCAGCGAGGCCTAGCTAGCTACTGCGCGAGGCCTGGCTTGTTCGGATGCACGCAGGCAGTTACCCTTGTGGAAGAGTACAAGGCGATAAAAGCAAGTGATGCATCGTCACTGCTGGCTCGATCTAGGCTATGTTTATCCTGACACTGGCGCTGTAGGTAGGGGCCGTGCATGGTTTGGGTGGTGGCTGGGCCCGGCCTGCAGTCAGAGATCGAGTTAGCAAGCTGAATGTTTTTCCTCCATGACAGCGTTAATTAATTGCTCCACGAGAAGGAGGACACGCGTGCAAAGCATGAACAGAGAAATGACGACACTAGCTACTAGACTTGGGAACTATGCTACTGTGCACCATCATTTCCAAAAACAATATGATGTTTGGTAGTGTGGCTGGCCTCCTGGCCAGGCCCCGCAATACAACTTTGGCTGTTGTCTCGCCACTTCCTCCTCCGTCTCCGGCCGCCGTGCGAGCTCTCCTCCACCCCTCGGCCATTAGGCTCCTCATCCTCCCCCATCTTCGAGCCTCGCTGCCTTCATGGATCAGCCAAGCCTCACCACCGCGCAACCCCTCCTACGCCGCTCGGGCGCCAGGCTTCTCCTTCTCCGTCCGCGCGGCCTCTCCCACCCGTCGCAGTCCAGATTCGAGGTTGAAGGGGGCAGGTGGCCTTGCGCGACAAGGGTTCGCGAATTCGCGCCGCCAGCGAAGCTCCAGCTCCTGCTCGCAGTGGGGGGGACCTCCATGCGCGGTGGTGTCGGATCCCTGCCTTAGCACTGTGCCGTGCTCGGAGAAGAATGGGGTGAGGTGGGCGGATGAGTCCCGGTTGACAGTAATGGCCACCATCCTATTTACAACTAACCAAACATGATCATGGGCGGCAAAGCTAAAACTAATAGTGCAACCAAACGCACATGCTTGGACGATTCTGGACTGGGTTAAACTAGCCTAGCTACAAACTGAAGCTAGGCTAGCAATGGTCGACCTACCAAACAGACCCTACATGTTGGACTAGCGCTAGCTAGCATGCTCCTCTATACGTACAAAGTACCTGGGACCAACAATTTGATTTGGTTGGAATCTGTATTCAATTGTGTTAGTGTCTTAATTATAGTGTTTCCCTTCCTTGTCCTCTCGTGGATAGTTGGATTCCGGAGCTCAGTTTTGTGGGAAAGCGGATCAGAAGATCAATTATGCCTTTTTAGTAAATTAAGCAAAGTACAATGCTACAACCTACGAGAGCAACACATGCATCATCCCAATTTCTCTTAGCATTCATACCATCTGTTCTCCAAATGCATGCTTTGACAAAATGATATATTTTTATGAAGTACTAAGACAATAAAATAAACTATATATCCTTGTTCGAATCAAATTGAATGAAAAATACATGATAGAGTTTGAAACAATCAACTTACATAAAAAATGCCATTTAAGGCCATGTTCGGGATGGAGGAAAAATTTCCTATTCCTATATATGTTTTTTACGTGAAATTGAACTATTTCCTGCAAAATTTGTGCATTCCAAACGGGGCTACACTATTCTATCTTCCGCAACTATCTTTACCCCAATATTTAATTTGCATTGATACTGTTAAGCATATGTATTTGGGTCCATATGGACCTGGTTCGGTGCCGCCCTATTGGGCTTGTACGGCCGGCTGATGCAGCCCGGGCCTTCCTAGATTGATTAGGATACGGCCAGCTGGTATAGCCTGCACCTTCCTAGATTGATTAGGATCAGCCGAGGATAGATTAGGACTCTATCTTCTCCTTCCTAGATTAGGACTCTATCCCCTCGGCCGTGTATATACGTACCTTGATCCTTAATCTATCTAACTTTCCAGGCCATATCTTCTTGCATGGTATCACGAGACCGGGATTCTCCCGATTTCCTTCCGCTGCCCTAATGGCCAGAAGTACCATTCCTCCTGCCGGCGACCTCCCTCCCGCGGCGACTCCAGCGCCTCCGCTGCCCCAGAGCGCGAGCGCTTGGACTCGCAGGCCAACGCGGAAGCAGCTGCCGCTGAGTGCGCCTGCATCAAGGAACTCCGCCTCAAGGCTGTTGCTGACGCTGCCCTCGCTGCCCCCGAGGCTGCTCTGGCGCGTGCCCTCCAAGCGAACAAGGAAGCCGCCGCCGCCGCGAAGGATCAGGCCGCCGCTGCCGAGCGCGAGCGTCTCATGCTTGAACGCGTCGCCAGCGAGCGCGCGGCTACCCAAGCCGCTGCCCCCCACGATGACTCCTCCCCCTCCTCCTCTGCCAGCGAGGACGGGGACCGTGCCCACTTCCACGAGGCCGCCGCCATCCTCAATCCTCACGCCCAGGCTGTTGTTGTCTAGAATATCCGGACCCTTGTTCCGATCATCCTAGGCACGGCCTCCGACAAGTACCAGCCATGGGGTGAGCACTTCCTCCTCACTCTGGGGAAGTACTATCTGAGTCCCACATTCTTGCTGCTCCACCGGCTGTCCACTCTCCTGACTGGACTCGCATGGACTGTGTTGTTCGGTCCTGGATCTACGGCACCCTCTCCCAGGAGCTGGTCGATGCCGTCATGGAGCGTGGCGCCACAGCACGCCATACCTGGCCTGCTGTCGAGACCCAGTTCCTCAGCAATCGCGAAACCCGCGCCCTCTGTCTCGACGCTAAGTTCCGCAACTTCGAGCAAGGCGATCTCTCTGTCACCAACTACTGCCGCAAGTTGAAGAGCATGGCTAATGCTCTCTTAGACCTTGGTGAGCACGTCTCAGATCGTACCCTCGTCCTCAACTTGATCCGAGGCCTCAGCGAATGCCTCGACTCCATCGGCCTTCACCTCAAGCGCAGGCACCCCTTTCCCACCTTCATGGAGGCACGCGTTGATCTTCTTCTGGAGGAACTTACGATGGCCAAGCATACTACTTCAGCACCACCGACTGCCTTCGTCTCCGGTGCCGGGACTGCCGCTCCTCCCGGCACCACCAGCACAGCTAAGCCATCATCTTCTGCAAGCACTGCAACACCTCCTGCCAGCGCCCCCAAACCGTCGACCAACACCAGCACCAGCAGCACCAACAACAGAGGTCGTCGCGGCAAGAAGGGCAAGGGCGGTGGTGGTGGCTTTTCTGCTTCCAGGGGCGGCCAGCCCTGGCCATCCGTCTGGAATTCTTAGACTGGCTCCATCCAGATGTGGCCAACACCGCGCCTCCCGCTCGCCCCCATCCCCCGCTCTACTGGTTCCTAGCCACAGCAGCAGCAACAGCATGCCTTGGTGGCTGCCCCTGCTGGTGGACCTTGGGCACCTGGTCCTTGGGCGCCTCCAGGTGCCTTTCACTATGGTGCTTCATTCTTGGCAGCCGCCCTTCCGTCCTAGGACTAGCAGAGCCTCACAAACGCCTTCCACACCGTCTCTCTCAACCAACCGCAGCAGCATGAGTGGTACTTCGACTCGGGGGCTACGTCTCACATGACCTCCGACCCTGGTATTCTTTCATCTACCTTTCCCTCCCGGTACCCCTCTATTGTTGTCGGCAACGGTTCCATGCTCCCTGTCATCTCCTCCGGAGCCGCTCATCTTCCTGGTCCCTTTCATCTCATTGACGTCCTTGTTTCACCTGCTCTCATTAAAAATCTTATTTCTGTTCGTCGTTTCACTGCTGATAATTCCTGTTCCATTGAGTTTGACCTGTTTGGTTGCTCTATGAAGGATCTTCAGTCTCGTAATGTGATCGCCAGGTGCAATAGTTTCGGACCCCTCTGTGATGCCCTAGGCATCTCCCGAGCGTTATCATGTGCATACTTTGTTTAATTACTTCTCATAAGCATCATCTCATCTCATGCTAATGTGCATTTGAGTTATATGAACAAACATGGTGAAAATAGCTAAGTGATGCACTCAGTTTTGCAAAAATGACGCTATAAATGTGAGCATAACTTAAAACCTATGGAGATTTAGGTGAAACTTTTTATACCAAACTTGTAGGTCTTAAGGTGGTAAACAACTTTGTCAATTAGAGCTTGGATGGAAAATGGGCTTAACTTAGTGTAAAGGGACTTTTGGTGTTACCCAACAAACACACTCCAAATCTGGCTTATTTAGGATTCTTCATTTTTCTATATCCTAGAGTCCTTTTCATGCAAAGGTACAATTGGGAAAGTTTTAGGCCATGAAATCTTGAACAACTTTGTAAAAAAGACTTTTGGGAGAAAATGGCTAGAAATAGGACATTTGAATTATCTAAGGAAAACAGTTCTCAGTCCAAACTGAGGGCTGACAGTTAAATTCAAATTTAAATCAAATTTAGAGCCAGAATTTGAACTTGGTACTTTTGACAAAGTTGTAGATCTCAAAGGGTACAAGATTTCATTCAATTGGGTCCTTTTCAAATTCGGCTCGCAAATTAGTCAAATTTGCGAAAATCAGAAACCTGGTCAGTGGTCAAATCTTTTTTTTCATTTTTCGGGTTTTTCTTTTCCTCACGAGCCTACGACAGCTGGGTCCCACTTGTCAGAGCTGCGGGTTTCCGCCCGACACCCGTCGCGGTGGGCCCCACCGGCTCCCTCGCTCCATGCACCCGGTCCATGCGCCTTGTTCTTCATCCCCGTCCTTGGCCCCACCTGTCAGCCTCACCGGTCCATGGACCCAGCTCACCCGCGCGCCTCTCTCTTCCCTCTCTGCCCGGGCGCGCCCACGCGGCGCTGGCCGCTGAGCGCCGTGGCCCCGCGCCGGCCTCCCCGGCCGCCGCGGCCACGCGCCGCTGCCGCGCGCGGACAGCGCGCCCGGCGCGCCTCCAAGGCGAGGGCGAGGCCCCGGCCTCTTTCCCCGACCCCCGTTCGCGCGCCCATCCCTGGACTCCCTCCGCTCGGCCCTCTCTGCTTCTCCCCGCCCGCGCCAGTTCACGCCGCCATTGACGGCGAGCTCCGAGCTCGAGCTCGCGCCCCTCCCTCCGTCGCTCCCCGTGCCTCCACACCTACACTGCGACCTTCGCCTCGCTCCCGCGCACCTCGCACTCGAGTCCCCGTCGCCATTCCCCGCCCGGACGCCGAGATCCGACCTCGCCTCGACGTCGCGCCGCGCCGGTTCACCCTCGGTTCATCTCCGCCGCCCGCCTCGTCCACGCCGTCTCCGCCGTCACCGCCACCTCGAGGTAGAAGCCCCGCACGGGGAACACCCTCCCCAACCCGTGTCGCGGCCGCGGCGAGCTCCGGCTCGCCGGCGCGCGCACGTCCTCCCGCGCGGCCGCGGCCGTCGCGAGGAAGAAGAAGGGGGCCGGGCAAATTTTAGATCCGGCCCCTGCTTTTTCCCATATTTGCGAATCAGTCCACCGCGCTGTACGCTGAGTCTTGCAAGTCTTGCGTACTAGCCCCTGGGGTTCCGAAATAATCACAATCTAGCCCCTGGATCTAATGATTTTCCTTTCAAATTAATTATTTCGGCAGAAACCTTTGAAAAATCCTAGAAAATTCCATAAAAATCAGAAAAATACCAAATCAGTTGCATTGAAATCCTTTTGAATAGATCTGTCTAGTGAATATGATGGTTGAGTAGGAAAGTACCAAATTGCCCCTGATTTTATGCAAGCATGAAAAACCCTAATAAATAAGAAATAAGGACTAAATGATCTCCAAAAATTGCCAAAATTGAACAGCAGTGTTGTTAGGGTATGTAGGTTCACTAAGATTTTTGGTAGCTCAAATGTTCACTGTTTAATTACCATTTTGCCCCTACATGTGATTTTAGCATAGAAATAAATGAGGAAATGATATTTATATAGAAATTAGGCTCTAAATAGTTTTACATATTTTATTTGTGCTCCTTGGAGTATAAAGAGCTCACTGTTGAAATGGGATACTATGCATGTCAAGAATAGTTAGTGTTTTGAAATTGATAAGTTCATGCATGTTTAAATTAATAAATAGAAAATATAGGTTAAATGGAAGTCAAAACTTCCGAATTTAGGGCAGCAACATTGCTAGTATGCCTAGACTTAGTATAAGAATTTGATAGCTTAAATGCTTGCTGTATATTTACTATATTACCCTTGCCTAGTAATTAAGCACCGGTCTTTTCGCATAACTCGATGCTATTCAGTCACACACCCCCACGTAGTCATATGTGACAAGCTAAATTATCATAAGTGATGGCTTGTACGATTTCTTAACGTTAAACAAGTTTCATCACGAAAAATGCATAATGATATCCCATAAACCATGATTCCTTGCATTGCACTCGCATCCTGAAGCAAGCATTGCACTGATACATGCTCCAATTGCATCATGTCATGCATATAGATTCCGCGAACGCCGAACCACCGCCGAAGAGGAGCTGCACCAAGAGCCAGAGGACCAACAGCAAGAGCCCGACTCCGCTCAGGAGGCAGCTACTGATCCTAACGAGGAAGGTAGGCAGGACCATACTCAACCCAGCAAACAAATTATACTTGATGATTACGCATATGCATTAGGAGTTGCTTGGAACCAATTGCACTAAACTCCCTTGCCGCCCTGGCCCTAGCACCTATACATAGAGTGCGTAGGACGAGTATGCCTAGAAATTGCTAGGTACGAGTAGACACGAGTGTGTGGACTCGTCACGTAGGTGTTTTCAAAGCTGCAAAAGCTTATAGTTATATCATTTGTTATTGTTACTCATGAATTAAATGGAGACCGGGCGGAGATTTATTTCAGTATGTGCTTTTCATAAGGTTGCACTTTGGACTCCGCCCGAGTCGTTTAAGGCACGTCCGCTGTTCGTCTGCTGATCGGCATAACATTGCTAGAGTGCTTAACCGGGAAATGGGACCGGTGAAGTCTTACCTGGGTTTGTCCGAAGTTTTCGAGGCTCCGCCCATCCACTTGCTGGAGGCCGATGGGCCCGGGGGCGCTTGTACTCGAGGGAGGGCTGACCCAGAGAACTGTGGTATCGCTCCTGAGGGGGCACAACCCGGGGGTTAGGTGGGGGCGCTTTGAATCTTGGGACAAGACAGGTGGAGATGGGGGCTATATGTGGGAACGCGATGGCTAGTAAGCATATACCCCTGGCATGATAGTTATTCCCGGGAATTAAAAATCGATTCGAATCGCTGATGCCTACCAGGTGTGGGAATGCCAATATCACTGTTGGGCAACGTAGTAAATACTTAAACTCTCGGTATTTTAATACTCATGGTTTTTGGAATACCACATGATTGAATTGAACTGTTTACCCTACTGCAAGTTACAGTTGTGTTGAAGGTCATACAAATGATGAAAACTTGCTATTTATGTTACACATGTTACTGTTTAAAACTAACGGCTAAGGATCCACTTGCGAGTAAGCCGCTTCGCGTCAGCCGTAAGCCAAATCCATTAAGACCTACTGAGTAATTAGTACTTAGGGTTTGCCCCCATATTTTGAGCGCAGGTATGGAATTCATGGTCTGCACTTGTGTTGGAGGCGGAGCATGCTCTCATTTAGGATGAGATGACATGAGTGGCACGAGGGGAACATCGGTGGGCTCGATGTTGTTACCTCTAAGGCAAATCTTTTGGTGATGTCATAATGACCTCTGAAACTTATATTTCCGCTGCGAGAAACTTTCAAACTTGCTACCTTATAACGTTATGTTGGACTTGTATTTTATGTAAAAATTGGCTTGTAACTAAGACTAATTTTATGCTATTCAACTGCCTGTGATGATGTTTCTGTTGTGGCTCCATCGTGGGTTAGATGTGTATGATGTCGGTTCCTCTGGGAAAAGGTAATATCGGGAGTCAAATGACTCTCGACGGACGACCGGGTTTAGTTTGGCCTAATCACATTACAAGCCAGAGGAGGCTAATGTGCTTAGTCCGGATTAAATCGGCGGTTCCGCCACACCCTCTATCCACTGCGGCTCCCAGCATCAGCTCCATTGGCTCTTCATGCTGCTGCCACCTCCACGCTTTGGCATCATCGTCTCGGTCACCCTGGTCATGAGGCTTTGACTAGACTAGCTACCATGTCCTATGTACCTTACATTAAGCTTACTCCTAGTCTCTGTCACACCTGTCAGCTAGGTCGTCATGTTCGTCTTCCTTTTCCCGTGTCCTCCTCACGTGTAGCTCAGAATTTTCAATCAATATACATTGCGATTTATGGACCTCGCATGTTCTCAGTGTGTCTGGTTATAAGTATTATCTTGTAATTCTTGATGATTGCTCGCACTATATTTGGACTTTTCCCCTACGTCTCAAATCTAACACCTTCCCAACTCTTTCTAATTTCTTCACCTACCTCACCACCCAGTTTGGCGCAAACATTAAGGGCATCCAATGTGACAATGGCCGAGAATTTGATAATTGTGGGGCATAGATATCCCCTAGGTCCTCATGGAGCGTATTCTCTACATGGGCCGATGGAGGGCCCAATCCAGGAGCCAGCCAACTGACTCAGCGCCGAGGTGACAAACAACTTGACGCGCAAGACAAGGACTCTTTAGGAAAGATATGTAACGCGGATTCTATGTGATCTCTTGTAATCTAAACCATTTAGGAGACATGGAAGGAAACCGACTTGTAAACCAAGTCACGCTGGACTATATAAGGCTGACTAGGGATCCCTCCTACGCAACCCTCAACCCATAACTCATTGAAGATCCCCCTCGAGATCTCTCCACCTCAGGCAGATCATCCGATCTCTCTAGCTCTCACATGTACGTAGGGCATTGTGCGATTTGGCTGGCCCGAACCTATAGAAATCGTGTCTTCCTCTGTGTTCTCTATCGCGTTTCACGCGAACCATCGAGCTACGTGTTGATGCAAACGCCCACAAAAGCATCCCGTGGTGCATTATCGGTACTAAACACCAACAATAATTCTGCGGCCCATGATTTCTTTCTTTCCCGCGGCGCCCACCTACGCATGTCTTGTCCCTACACTTTGGCTCAAAATGGAAAGGCTGAGCGCAGCATTCGCTCCCTCAACAATGTTGTTCGCTCCCTTCTGTTCCAAGCCAGCTTACCCCCTTGCTATTGGGTTGAAGCTCTACACACTGCAACTCACCTCATCAATATTCTGCCTACTTCTACCTTGTAGAACTCCACCCCACATCTTGCCCTGTTTGGCTGTCCGCCTTCCTATGAGCATCTTCATGTGTTTGGGTGTGCATGCTTCCCTAACTTATCTGCTACTACCCCTCATAAGTTGGCTCCTCACTCTATTCTATGCGTTTTCCTTGGATACTCTGCACATCACAAAGGTTACCGATGCCTCGATCTCTCCTCCAACCGTGTCGTCATCTCTCGACATGTTGTTTTCGATGAGGCATCGTTTCCTTTTTCTGCGTAGGCAGCGCCTCCCTGCGCCGCTGATCTTCATTTTCTTGATGTTTATACTAATAATGCTCCGGTCCACGTCGGCCCGCTGCACAGTTTTTCTTCTGCAGGACCCGTCTTCCCCCTCCCCCCCTCGCACAGCCACGTGCGGTTGGTAGCCCTGCTGTGCCACGCGTGGCTGCCAGCCCTGCTGCATCACCAGCAGCACACGACGCAGTCCAGGATGCCGTCACCGCACCTCCATTGCTGCCGGCCTCCACTACTACATCTACCAGCCCTGCTGCGCCATGCGCGGCTACTAGTCCTGCTGCGTCACCAGCGGCACCCGATGGGGTTCAGGCTGCAGACCCTCCGGCACCGTCGGCTGCAGCCAGAGAGCCGTCCTCCTCTCTAGTGGCTGCTGCGTCGCCTTCTCCCACGCCACCAGTAACTGGAGGCATGCATCCGTCACCAACAGCAGCATAGAGCCATTCCCTTCCACCTCCACTGGTCTCTCTACTGGTGCCTGCACATTCTATCTGGCCAGGTTTATACCCGGCGTCCTGCTATACACGGTCCGCTCCGCCCCGCCACTCGGCCGTCGCCTGTTCGAGTGCCGCTGCATGGTCCTTCTCTGGTGGAGCAGCGGTCCATCCCGCCTGGTGCCATCCCCATCAGCCCAGTTGTGAATCATCATCGTATGGCTACTCGTGGGAAGCTGGGCTTTCGGCAACCAGCACTGTTCTCAGCTGCGTCTCTATCTCCTGTTCCGATGAATTTTCGCAGTGCCCTTGCTGATCCTAATTGGCGCGCTGCAATGGAAGAGGAATATGAAGCCTTACTCTAGAACCATACTTGGGATTTGGTTCCTCGTCCTCTCAAGGCTAATATTGTATCTAGCAAGTGGGTGTTCAAGCACAAGTTCCAGTCTGATGGCACTCTTGAGCGTTACAAGGCACGTTGGGTTTTTCGTGGGTTTACTCAGCGTCTGGGCACTGATTATGGTGAAACTTTCAGTCCAGTTGTCAAGCCCGCTACTGTTCACACAGTGCTCTCTTTGGCCGTCTCCTGTGGTTGGCCATTCATCAGCTGGATGTCAAGAACACTTTCTTACATGGTACTATGTCTGAAACGGTCTACTACGAACAGCCATCTGGTTTTGAGGATCCTATGCAGCCTGGTTTGGTGTATCGTCTTAACAAATCACTTTATGGACTTAAGCAGGAGCCTCGGGCGTGGTACAGTTGGTTTGCGTCATTCTTGCTCACCATTGGATTTCGGGAAGCTAAGTCTGACACCTCACTGTTTGTTTTCCATCGTGGCGCCAACTCTTTTTATCTCCTTCTGTATGTGGATGACATCGTTCTTACTGCATCTTCTCCTGGTCTCCTTCGTCGCACTATTGCAGCTTTGCAGCGTGAATTTGCAATGAAGGACATGGGAGAGCTTCACTATTTTTTTGGGTATGGAAGTTCAGCGTTGCAATGGTGGTCTTCTTCTCACTCAGCGGCAGTACATGACCAATATTCTATAGCGCGCTGGCATGGCTGATTGCAAACCTTGCTCGACTCCAGTTGACACCAATCCGAAGATTTCTGCGACCTTAGGAGCCCCATTTCAGGATCCTTCGGATTTTCGCAGTTTAGATGGAGCCTTGCAGTACTTGACTTTCACCAGGCCCGACATTGCGTACTCTGTCCAGCAAATTTGCCTTCATATGCATGATCCACAGGAACCGCACCTGGCTGCTCTCAAGCGCATTCTGCGGTACATCAAGAGTACTATGCATTTGGGTCTCCTTCTGTGTCCGTCGTCACTGTCTCACCTTGTGGTCTACTCCGATGCTGATTGGACCAGTTGTCCAGATACTCGCAAGTCCACTTCCGGTTACGCAGTGTTTCTCGGTGACAATCTTGTTTCTTGGTCTTCCAAGCGCCAAAACACCGTCTCCCGTTCTAGTGCCGAGGCTGAATACAGGGGTGTTGCTAATGCTGTGGCCGAAGCTTCATGGTTGCGATAGCTGCTTCAGGAGTTGTGTACCCCTCCTCAGCGTGCTACTCTGATGTACTGTGACAACATTAGTGCTGTTTATATGTCCTCCAACCCAGTCCAGCATCAGCGCACTAAACACATTGAGATCAACCTTCACTTCGTCCGGGAACGAGTCTCTTTTGGTGACGTTCGTGTTCTACATGTGCCTACTTCCTCACAGTACGCCGATATCTTCACCAAGGGCCTGCCGTCTACTGTGTTTACGGAGTTCAGAACCAGTCTCAACGTCTGCGGTGCACACGATAAGACTGCGGGGGCGTGTTAAACGTATGTATTTTGGTCCATATGGACCTGGTTCGGTGCCGCCCTATTGGGCTTGTACGGCCGGTTGATGCAGCCGGGGCCTTCCTAGATTGATTAGGATACGGACAGTTGGTATAGCCTGCGCCTTCCTAAATTGATTAGAATCAGCTGAGGGTAGATTAGGACTCTATCTTCTCCTTCCTAGATTAGGACTCTATCCCCTCGGTTGTGTATATATGTACCTTGATCCTCAATCAATCTAATTTTTCGGGCCATATCTTCTTTCAGATACCGCAGCTAAACATGTATGTAATTTTACGGTTCGGCAAAACCCAAGTTTTTGTCTAGTCATGGAATTCTGCATCGTTGTGCAGGTGGCGCATCCAAGTCGAGTACCCCATCTACCTAATTAGGCACACGCCAAAAAAACCGTGGATCTTACTAAAGACTCGCCATCCCTCATTGTGCAGTTTTGTACGTACATTATACATTAATAATCCTTATTTTCTAATACACTCTTATTATTACTACCTAGAGATTTATTTTGAAGTCAATCGTCACTAAATGAGCTAGCAAACTCACTTTGAAAGTGTATATGCAAAATTAAAGAACCACAAATGCATTGTACTTTTAAATTATCTAAAGAATAAAGTACCCTCCTGATTTGCATCTAAATAGCACACCTTTGCCCTTATAAAAAATTCTGAAAGTACTCGATGCTTCTAAATTACACACTTCTACCCAGGGATTACCATTTCGTTTTTGCTGTAAATCCCGGACAGTTCGGTATCGGAATTCCGGATGGAATTCCGCCGGATTCCGTGTTTTCCGAACGGGAGGTGAATTCAAATTCAAAAACGGAAAACCGAGAGTTTCCAGTCGGAATTCCGGACAATTCCGTCAGAATTCCGGTGTTTTTGACCGGAAAACGAATAAAAAGATAGGAAACACGTGGGAAATTTATGTACATATGAAAAAATTGGAAATTTTAGCAGAGTTTTCCCTGATTATGTGTATATCGACACTTTATAATGCATAACATATATGTAACTCCATCCAACAATGGAAAATACAACATTAAACACATAGGCCATGTCCAAAATCCACACCTATAATGCAATACATAGTCCAAAGTCTATTAAAATTAGTCCTACATAGTCTAAAGTCCATTATAATTATTACAATACAAACTTACGACAGAGGTAAATGCACAGTCCATACTAAGCCCATATAGCAAAGTCATACAACACAATCATCGTGTCCATCCAAAGTCCACGAAGCAAAGTCATACCACACAATCACCATGTCCACCCTATGTCCAGGAATCAAAGGCATAGTCTCTGCATTTGAAGATTTGTATGAAATGGATGCAATAAGTAGAGAAAGCAAAATATACAAATAAATACCATTGATACGATGAGTATCTGCATTCTTCGGTCCTCATGTCTCTTTCCCGGTGGTCCTCGTAGGGATACGGCTCATCTGGTGGTGGCAATAGTAAATACACATACGTAGGCTCTTGATATTGCAAGTGTGGAGCTCCATGTGGTAGGTAGCCGTGATATTCCAAATATGGCAATGCTGCAAATGACTGCGGAAGAACCGGGTTTTGGATTCTTAACGGGTCCGAACCCAAATCGTCAATTTAACCAACCAAATCAACTTGTATTTGAACGATTTCAAGTGTTAATCGCTCAGGAAAAGACCTAGTTTTTTATCATATTTTTTCAGGATTTTTTATACATTTTTTATAAAATTTTTTAAAATTTTAAATTTCAAAACGGAATTCGCCGAAAAATACTGGATTTCCATTTCCCGTAGTCGTCCGGAAAACCGCCGGTTTTCCGACGGAAAGGAAAACCCTGCTTCTACCATTGTTAATAGAAAAAAGAAAGACTAAAAATATACATGGATGATGCGTGTCACCATGTAGGCAAGATATGCGGGAAGAAATAAGCATATTTATTTCTATGACAAACGCATAGCTTATTAAGCTAGTGTTTCAACTATAAACAAATGTGCAAAGGGAGAAACTATGAATGAGGATGAGAAAGCACATAGGGTATATATGTAGTTGGTAACCACAAATAAGAGAGAGAGAGAGAGAGAGAGAGCAGGCAAAGATAACCAACTTTGATCAGCTGTGCTGTGGCCCACCATTCCCGTCAACAAACTGTCTAGCCTGTGAGGAGCACGAATACTCGAGCTAGTTGGCCTAATTTGAAGTCAATATTACAGAACTAGTGACATTAGAGATTTGACACTGGCACACAGACTTGGTTGCTATAACGACCTTTGCGCACGGGCTTGGAAATTTTCCAATTTCGAGCATCAGCCATTGAGTACTCAACTACCATCCGATGGCTCCATCGATCCTTTTCCCCAGTCGAGCCCGACACTTGACTGTATGATATGATCCCCGTTACTGTCAGTATTTCCCATCGCCATCGCCATTGGCGCCTTTCCTGAGTGGCTGAGTGAGCAATAGCACTGTAGCTTGGACACGAGGGCACCACAAGAAAGTTCTGTACAAACCCAATTTAGAGAGAACAGAGATAAGGGCGTCCTCTTCTTATTGCCATGATTGATCCGAGATCAAACCCTGGCTGGACGATACACGAGAGGGAGAGGGGGTGGGATTGGAAAGTAAGCTGGGCCGTACGGTACCGGTAAGTACTAGTAGTCCATTAAAGAACAGGCCCATTAGCTGGCACGGGTGGTCCAGGGACGTTAAGGCCGGCCCAATCAGGGGCGATGACGCGGCGGCGCATGCACGCAAATTTGCTAGGGACGCGGTCCGAGGACGAAGCATTGCTGGAACGTTTTGTCGCGCACCGATTACACCAACCTTTGCAGGCAAAAAGTAGTGTGTCTAATCGCACCGGAAAAAAAAAAGAAAAAGAAAAGAGAACAAAAAGAAAAGAAAAAGGGCAGCTAGTCTAATCTCACCAGCTGCATGATGATGCACACGATACTTTGACGACCCTTGAAGAATCACATAATCAGACTGACTCTGGGGCCCGTAGCTCCGTAGCCGTCGCACCATGCACAGCAGCCGGAGGACACGACAAGGGTGGTGACTTGCACCGGCGAATTGAAACCCCTTTGTAGTATCTAGAAAACCTGACCTGGCGAGTACGTAGAGAACCTTCTGTGTATCGGGGGAAAAGAGAAAAAAAATACGGGCAGGCAGGAGCAGGACACAGTGGGAGTTCGTCAAACAAGCCGATGAAAGACGGCGTGAGAATGAGAAGATGGGCCTTGCTCTTCTAGACGCGTTGCACGGAGAGTTTGCCTTGCCTTCCTTTGCTTTGCTTGCTCCTCCACCGGCAACCCGCGGCGGCGGGACGTTCCGTTCCGTTCCTGGCTTCCTGCAACTGCCTTGCCCCCTGTCAGTCCTATCCCCGGTTCCCACACGGCCACACCCCGCTCTGGGACTGGGAAGGCGACGGCGACGGCGACGGCACGGAGAATCGGAGACAAACCGCCGGCGGTCTCGCCGTTACGGCGTACGGCGACGTCCCGACAGGCGGCGGGTGGCCCGCTGGGGTCAGGGCGGGTGTGCGGGGGGGGGGGGGGGGGGGGGGGGAGTTGGAGGAGGAATCTGACTTTCCCCGCGGCCACGTTGACTCCACCGGCGGCTCCCGTTCCCACCCTCTCTGTCCGCAACAGGGTGCCCCTGCCCCCACCCACAAGCGCCTCTGCGGCTGCTGCCTGCTGGTGTGGTGCTGGTGCCTCTCCCCTCTCTCTTCCTCCCCCCGCAATCCGCCCCCGGGCTTCGCTGTCAGCGGCAACGGCGGCGGCTGTGGGGGTAAGGCAGGAATCCCGCGGCCTTTGCTTCCGCGCCACTCCGGCTCCGGGCGGCGGCCGCAGCAGCCTGCATGCAGGTGAGCGCTCCCCCGGCCTCCGCGTAACGGATGGATCTCCCCTGTGATTTTCGGTCCTCAACAGTTCCGCCCGCTCTTGCCCCGGTTGCTTGCTTGCCTGTGCTTGGTCTCCGGCCGCAAGAACTTCCATTGAGGGCGTGAGGTAGACGGCAATCAGTCCATTAAGTACATGAATTTACCTGCTTTTTGTTTGCTGCTACCGTCTTAGTACATCAGTACTGGCTGTGCATAAACAGTGTTTAGAGACCAGCTTCGGATTTCCTTGATCCTTTGGGGTCGGTTCCGCGGCAGATTACATGGCGACCTAGTTCAACACTCACGCCGTAAAGGGCAGAGCACCGGAGCATCGAGCGTGTTGGCCACCTTAGTTTTGTCCTAAGTCAAACTTTAAGTTTGCAGGGGGGAAAATGCACCAACACATACGGCATCGAATTAGTTTCGTTAAATCCAACCTGAAATGATCGTGATAGCACATTTATTTCGTATTGTATATGAAATATGTTTTTTTTTCTAAAAGCTTTAGAGATGTTTGGCTTAAGAATTAGGATACAGTTAAAGTGGCCTATAATTTCGAACGAATATAGTCAGATTGGATTGGTCCTAGGGCATCCTCTATTTCTTTCTCTAGAAGAATATAGTCAGATTGGATTGGTCCTAGGCCATTCATTGATCTAACTCGTTTGACTGGCTTAAGTGTTAAGAGGCATGAGACCAAGGTAACAGAAGCATAATTGCTGCCATAGCTGAAAGTATTGGAATTGGGTCATAGCAAGTCTTTTTTCTTTAAAAAATTATTCAATACCTCTAGTTTTACTAGGATGACAAGTCAGTTGTGAAAAAAGCATGAATTGCCCAACTCCTAACCAGAATTGTTACATTATTACTTTGGAGATGCACTTTAAGTTATTAAAGCTTGTCTTAATATTTTTACGTTGCTTCTTATTTCTTTTCACAATCTTCCATCCATGATACGGCATGGCTGGATTGTTTCCCCCTTTAGAAACTCAATTTCTTCCTTAGTCCTGACATTTTGCTAATATCAATAGTTGCTTCTGACAATTTTTCCTGTGCGAGCAACTCGTGAGTTCGGATTAAATGCCTTTTAGTAACTGTCATTTCCTTTCTTTTGGACTTGGTTCTTGTTGTTTTGCAGAAATGGTTAGCCAGTAGTATGTGTGTCAGTACGTGCATTCTGCGTGCATATAAGAGAGCAGTCATTCCTGTGGAAAATGGCACTTCGACTCTGAGTGTTAAATAGCGTGCCTTACACTGTGGGAAGAGGTTGAATTGTATGCCCTCCTCATCTCCAGCTCAACAAAATGGCTTCCAATGGCAACGGAAATCTCAAAGCTGATACTCAACCAGTAGAATCCACATCTTCAGACAATGTTCCTAGTGCAACAGTCATCAGCGCTCTTGCCACTAAGGGTGTTTCACAACGTGGAAAGCGGTGGAGTGGGTTTAGGAATTTCTTGAATCGCCTCTCTAGTGGCCCCTGGTTGAAGAAGTTCGGTCCATCCCCTTCGTTCAGGTTTCAACACCTTGCGCTTCAACGAGATGAGTTCTCACGTTCTGTCCATTCTGACAACCATGTTAATCATGATCATTTCCAATTTATCAGGAAGATTGATTGGGGACACCTGCGGGTGATGGCCAAGAATTGGATAAGGGAGCCTATGAACATGGCCCTTTTTGTTTGGATTGCTTGTGTTGCTGTATCTGGTGCAATTCTCTTCCTTGTTATGACTGGAATGCTGAATCGTGCTTTGCCTAGCAAATCAGAGAGGGACACTTGGTTTGAAGTGAACAACCAAATTCTTAATGCTTTATTCACGCTCATGTGCCTTTATCAACACCCACAACGGATCTACAACTTGATCCTTCTTTGTCGTTGGGAGCAGCAGGACATCTTAAAGCTTAGGAAGATATATTGCAAAAATGGAACATATAAACCTAATGAGTGGACACACATGATGGTGGTTGTAATCCTTCTTAATTTGAACTGTTTTGCTCAGTATGCCCTCTGCGGGCTAAACCTAGGGTACCGCAGATCTGAACGACCTCCTATTGGTGTTGGCTTGACTATCTCTGTTGCAATTGGGGCTGCAGCATTCGCTGGTCTTTACAATATCATCAGCCCTCTTGGGAAGGATTATGACACGGAACAGGCAGATATTGACCAAGAAGCACAAATCGATGCCACCTCAACTGAGAGTGGCAGGCCAACTTCACGGTTTAAGTCATTTGAGAGGAGATATTCTTTCATTCAGAGTGAAGAACGCCGTTTTGTGGAGAGTAGGCCTGAGTGGGTCGGGGGACTAATGGATTTCTGGGACCAGATATCTCTTGCATACCTGTCACTGTTCTGCAGTTGCTGTGTCTTTGGCTGGAATATGCAGAGGCTTGGATTTGGTAACATGTATGTCCACATTGCAACATTTCTGCTCTTTTGCCTGGCCCCATTCTTTATCTTCAACCTCGCGGCTGTCAACATAAACAATGAGTCCCTTAGAGAGGCATTGGGCCTCACTGGACTTTTCCTGTGCTTTTTCGGTTTACTGTATGGTGGGTTCTGGAGAATTCAGATGAGGAAGAGGTTCAACCTGCCTGAGAACAAATTCTGCTGCCACAACCCCGATGCGACGGATTGCTTCCAGTGGTTGTTCTGCTGCTCATGCTCGCTTTCCCAGGAGGTTAGAACTGCAGATTACTACGATATTACAGAGGACAGGTCACACAGAGGGCAAGTAACTGAAGAAAGTCCACGCATAATGTCCCCATTGCGGCGCGAAGATGGTTTGCCCCTTTTCAAGTCAGCTCCAAGTTCACCGTACAGGAGTGGCAATGCTAGTCCATCGATCTTTATCCTGGAGAGCCCAGGTGCTCCACGCAGGTCATCTAATTCCTCGCCTCAGGGTGGTTCACCGACAATGGGCGATAGGGTGATGAAGGCGCCAACTCCATCTATTCTTAACAGGGAAGGTGGACCAGACCATGACACGGGGGTGATCTGATGAAGCAATTACCTGGTCCTATGAGATATGTATATTCTTTTGTAAAGGAAATATGTCGGCTGCTGAAAATTTCTGTGATGTTACTCTTCCTTAAGAAATGTATAGACTTCCCAGTTTTGTTCTGAGTTTCAGCTCCCTTAATGCAGGGTTGCTTTTTGGTGTGAGGTGGAATCATCATGTTTGCTGCTCGTTATCTGTTTGCTATAGTCAGTCTGTCCATTTCTTGCAGTAGTCGTAGCCACGCTAGTTGTCTCTGCCTTTGTTTACATGTACAGTCGTTCTGCCACTGATTGTGAAACTTTATGATTGTGTGGGATAGCTTCTGGGATGCGGTGTGAAATGGATTGGTGAATAATATCCCAAGTGCCAAGTCCTTTAGTTGTGTTGAAGTGGTCTCTCCTCTCCTGGTATACCGATTTCTTCTAAAACAACAAAACTTACAGCATGGTAATTTCGTGTTCTTAGTTCAGTAGTAAAATGTTGTAAGCAAAATATTTGGTTCATAGCAAACTCGTCACCAGGGAAAGCAGGTATAAGGTACTGTTCTTTGGTTTACTAGGATTCTTTTTTCTAATTTTCTAGGATTGCTAGCTTGATGATTAACATTAGACTCCACAAGAAGCATCAAATTAGTAATAGTATATGCGATTCTTCACGAATCTCAAACTGAGAGTACAGTAACTCCAATCCCTCGCTCACTCAGCGACAAATTTCCTCATCTGGGGGTGCACAGGAGCTACCATACCAGGACATGCGTGCTTGAAGAGTTCAGCGTTTTCAGTCGATATCGTCATCAGATGTGCTGCCTCTTTCAGAGTGAAGCATCTGATGCGTACACTAGCGCAGACAACCCATCCCTGTGCGGCTGTGCCCTCCCAGGTCAATGAAAGGCGCACGTCTGTGTGGAGCATGCATTATTTGCAGAGCGCGCATCGCCATCACCAGCAGCACCGGAGAAGACAGTGTGTAATTGGATCCCTGACGAACGACCGGTTCTCTGTTCAACCGTCCTGCTGCCAAGAAAGCACGCCGTCCCCTCTCCCATTTCCCATGCAAAGATCCCCGCGCGCGCACGGAGAACGCGTGCGTGCCCGCCTGCCTCCACTTGAGAGGCGGTTTCTCAGAAAGTTTTGTGGTTGCCACGAACGGAACGCCTACTCCGACCGTCCGACGCCTTGACGGCTTGACTGGCCGGCCGGCCGGCCACCTCCGGAGACTACTCTCGCACCGTCGCCCAGGCAAGCGTACCGCGCGTGGCGACGACCTGGAGCGCTGAGAAGAAACACATGCGATGCGAATGCGAGAGCTGCCGTCCGAGTCTGTCTGAACCGCGCGTGTAAACGAAGCCGCGTGCCCGCGTTCGTCCTAGCGAGCCTGGCACGGCACCACGCCTCGCACGTGCCCCGTCACGTTTTGCCCCCTGTTTGCTCGGCTGCAAAGTTTCTCAGGGTCCCTACTTCACCTAGCGTCGACCAGTGTCATCAGAGAGCATGGATATAGAACACAATTTGCGTACTATACACAGATTGAAAAACACAGTTTTACGCACTGTGCACATAATGTATGCGATGACAATGGCCCTATGTATCAAAGAGCCTAGATGCACACTCCACTTGTCCTCACGCCTGGCCTCAAAACTTACGAAGTCATGCTGGGCTTACTTAAACCCAAGTCTCGCTCTACGCACGAGTCCATTCGCTGCACGCCAGGCGGTGTGCCTGAGAGATCAAAGAACAGGTCAAGGCACATCATACATCATCGTCCTCCACCGGCAATCATCCAGAACATGACCCCCGTTCACTCCAGATAAAAATGGAGCAAATATTTCAGCTGCATGAACCATTCAATCGGCCCCCCTCGACATGACGACCACGACCCGTTTTGACGAGCAGCGCCGCGCTCCAAAATTCCAGAGATCCAGTAAAAAAAAAAACACCCAGCTCGCTTAACTACGGCGGTTTACTCCGCAAGGCAGGCCTCCCATTCGCCGCTTCGCCACTGCATGGATACGCTCTCGGATATGATGCAAATATATAACCACAGATTTGTTTGATTAGGCGCCTAATCCCCCGTCACTGCTCGATCGCTCTGCCCCGGGAACAGGTCAGAGAAGCCACCCGCGACCACCACCACCTCGGCGCGCCCACCCAGGCACCCCTGCACCGGCCCGCGCCGGGCCCGCGGGGCCGCCACGTAGGCTGCAGCGCGGGCTCCCATTGGCGGGCGTGGGCCCGCGACATCGCTCCAAAGCCGCCAGTCAGAGAAGCCCCGCTGAGCGCTGACCGGTCAACGGTCAAACCTCCAAAGCCTCTATATAGCCCCGCGCCGGGTCGGTCTCGGGATCACCATCCATCCCGCGCTGCGCTGCACCACGCGTCTCCTCCGGCAGAGCAGACAACTCCCCCACCTCGCCTCGCGTCGCCTCCGACCGATGACCTCCGCGACGCCGGGGAGCTTGGGGACGCTGGCTAACTCCGGGCCCGTCGCGCTCTCCTTCGCCACCAGCTCCCTCGCCAGCTTTCTCGGCGGCGCGTCCGCGCCCGGTGGTGGTGGAGGAGCGGACGGCGGCGGCGGAGCCGGGCTGTCGTCCAGGCTGAGGGCCATGACCCCGCCGTCCATCCCGCCGCCGTCCCCGTCGTCGTACCTCAACGCGCTCTCCGGCTTCCTCGACTCGCCGATCCTCCTCACTCCCAGCGTAAGCACGGAGCCGGACACGTCGAGCGCGGTTTAAATCGGTAGCTGTCTGTGGGGTTAGCGCTAACGCGGCGAACGTGCTCGATCGTGTTTGTTTCAGCTGTTCCCGTCTCCGACGACGGGCGCGGTCCCGTCAGAGCCCTTCAACTGGATGGGGACGTCGGAGAACCTAAGCGGCGGCGTGAAGGCTGAGCAGCGGCAGTACGCCCACGACTTCACGTTCCAGACGGCGGAGTCGTCCCAGCCGGCGGCGATCACCGGTGACACGCAGGCGGCGTCCTTTCCGCCGCCGTCGTCCGTGCTGATGGCGCCATTGGTAAGCGACGAGAACATGGGCTAGTACTTAACTTCACGGATCGACGTACCGTAGAGAATAGGGCCTGGAGAACGAAAGAAAGAAAGAAAACATAAGAGTAAACATGATCAACAAATGGGCCATATTTCCATCAATAACACGTCGTCGACGCATTCTTCTTTGCCTATGCATGTAGCTTGTAGCCATGTCCTAAGATGGCGACATGTTTTTTTACTCTATTTGGACATCACTCCACATATATGAGATGTTAACCTTATGGCAAACTGTCGCATTCCATTCCATCTCCCTATTGATAACAATTCACGATAGTCAATGGTCCTACTCTAAGATAAGAGAGTATAATTGTCTATTACTGTGCAAATTATTCTTTTTGAATGGAATTTCTGCACCAATCATATACTTACTGTACATGCATATATTTATTTGATGTAGTACAATACAATAACACCGGTGTTGACGACGTGTTGTGATGTTGCAGGGTGGACTAGGAGACTCGTACAACGGCGAGCAGCAGCCATGGGGCTACCAGGAGCCGACCACGCAATTCGAGGCGGCGACGCAACCTGACACGCTGGCGAACGGCGGCTACAGCGCGGTACCGGCCGCCTTCCGCGAGCAGAGCAACCGGGCGTCGTCGGACGACGGCTACAACTGGCGCAAGTACGGGCAGAAGCAGATGAAGGGGAGCGTGAACCCGCGCAGCTACTACAAGTGCAGCTTCCCCGGCTGCCCGACCAAGAAGAAGGTGGAGCGGTCGCCGCAGGGGCAGGTCACGGAGATCGTGTACAAGGGCACGCACAACCACCCCAAGCCGCAGAGCACGCGCCGAGGCGCCAGCTCGGCGCCGCCGGCGTCGTACGTGCTGCAGAGCGCCGGCGACGCGGCCCCCGAGCATTCCTTCGGCGCGCTGTCCGGCACGCCCGCGGCGACGCCCGAGAACTCGTCGGGGTCCTTCTGCGACGACGAGGCCAACGGAGTGAGCTCGCGGCTGGCCGGTAGCTACGGCGTCGACGAACTCGATGACGATGAGCCCGACTCCAAGAAATGGTGAGTACATCGCCGAACTTTCGAGCAGAAGCTAGAGCTGACCGAGTTTGCGTGCTTATATAAGCGTTATAGTATTAACGAGTTGCATGCGCTTTAATTTCTTCCAGGAGGATAGACGGCGGCGACTGGGAAGGCGTCTCGGTGGCCGGCAACAACCGGACGGTGCGGGAGCCGAGGGTCGTGGTCCAAACGATGAGCGACATCGACGTCCTCGACGACGGCTACCGGTGGCGCAAGTACGGGCAGAAGGTCGTCAAGGGCAACCCGAACCCGAGGTACGTGCCGCACGCCGTTCAATTTTCAATACTCCACTCCGCTACTGCTAGGACGTCAAGTGTTGTTCGACGACGACCGCGCGTGTGCTCACATGCATGCACATCTGGTACTATCGAGCAGGAGCTACTACAAGTGCACGACGGCCGGGTGCCCGGTGCGGAAGCACGTGGAGCGAGCGTGCCACGACACGCGCGCCGTGGTGACCACCTACGAGGGCAAGCACAACCACGACGTGCCCCCCGCGCGCGGCAGCGCCTCGTTCTACCGCGCCGCGCTGGCGGCGCAGGCGCCGCTGCAGGCCGCAAGCTACCAGGGCAGCAGCCTCGTCCACACTGACGGCTTCGGCGCCGGCAGCCACGCCACGGAGAGCGGCTTCGCCCTGTCCGGGTTCGGCAACCCGGTGGGCACGGCGTACTCGTACACGAGCCACCAGCAGCAGCCGCCGCCGCCGAACGAGGCCATGTACTACGCGCCGTTCGCCAAGGACGAGCCACGAGACGACCTGTCGTTTTTCGAGCAGCCATTGCTGTTCTGACCAGATGGACCACTGCCGCGCACTGACGCACGTCGATTGCCAAGACATGGTCGTGCTTGTGGTTTTTTTGGACTCTTCAGCAGGTTTATGACACTACCATAGCGGTTTGTTGATTTGTTTGGAGGCCCCAGCCTTGCAGGGCATCTGCAGAAGGGTAGCCTCCCGTAACATGTAAAAGGAACGTAGGACAAATGTGATTTTTCAGCCGCTTGACTGCATTTTTTTCAAAGGGAAAATATTGTAGAGTTCTCAGATCTTAACCGATACTGTTGGGTGTTCAGTTCATGCATGTGTGTCATCCTTCTACAAGAGAGTCAAATTTTGAGTTCATAGCGCATCCTGGATTCTCAAACACACAGAAATTAAAAAAAAACGCGGGATTCGAATGCTCATGCAACTAGATTCCTATAAGAAATATATAACACAGAAAAGTCACAAAACATATGTTTGGATCGTACGCAGAAAAAACACAGGATTGCAACGCACAAAGAAAAAAAACTTGAGGTTGAACCTCATACTTATTTTCCTCCAAAAATGCTATGCATGAAGCCATTCTATAAGAATTTTTAAAAAATCGGTAGGATTCAATCTTTTGTTCCAAAATCTTTTATAAGAAAACTTTACATAGAAATTGAATCCTTAAAAAAAAATTCTTTGTTTTTCCTCCGGAGGCCTCAGAATTACTGACAGCTGACAGCTGGGCGGGCATTTGGTCGGGCATCTGCGAGACAAACCGGTCGCCGAACTCGGATCCATCGCTGCCGCCGTGGATACGTCGCCCGGTGCAGTGCTTCACAGGCAGGTGCACGTCGCCAAGCAAGAGCAGGACAGCATGGCAGGGGGCATGAGTTTGACGGGAAATCCCCATCCACGGCAAGCAGTGCTGCACCAGCAGTAGTGCAGAAATCCAGCATTCCCAGATAACACAGCACACACAGGTGCACAGCAACCCAACAATGCCGAACATCTTGCAAATAAACAAGAGCCAAATGAACTCAAAGCTAAATTCCGTTTGTACGTCTTGGCTTGGATCCTAGCAGGGTTAAATTTTCCGAATGAAATTCGCAAAATTTCGGTAATTTTTTCGTTTTCGGTCTCACACGGGAAGTGAGATTTCGGAATTTTTCGAAAATTTTCATTTTAAAATCCAATTTTTTTGTAAAAAATTCGAAAAAAATATGATAAAAACTAGGTGTTTTTCCAAGCCATTAGTATTAGAACTCGTTCAGTTGTAAGATGATTCGTTTGTTTAAAATTATGATTTAGTTTCGGACAGGCAAAGAACCTCACAACCTGGTCTCAATCCACCATCCCCACCAACCGAGCTCGAGATTCCCCTTTGCTCCCCCACCCGACGCTCCGCACTGCCGCCAAAGCCAGAAATCGCTGCCGGCGGCAAGTTTCTGGGCGGGAAGAGCCGGATCCTGACTAGGAGAAGCGGATTGCCAGCGAGCTGCCTCCCCTGCAGGCCGAGCAGGCGCGCGCGGCGGGTGCCGCCACCTCTGTCCCTGTCCTCCGTCCCCATCCTCCTTGTCTGGGCGCCCCACCGACGCCCCGCGACGCCGTCGCGCCTTCGCAGGGACTTGGAGGTGTTGCCGAGGCACCTCGCGGACGCGGTTGCGGGGACGCTCCGCCAGCGGCGCGCGCGGCGGTGGTGCAGCTCCAGGTAGCGGCCGTCGGAGGGGAGGAGGCCGCGCAGGGGTGCAATGTCGGCGACTGCAAGCGGCGGCGTCTTGCGCAATGGTCAGGTGGCTTCCAGGCAGCGGGCGTCGGGAGAGAAAAACGAACGAGCAAGACGAGATTTACGGTTTCCTGTCAGAAGGTCATGTTTTTCAGTTGGGCATTCCGAAATTCGTTTCGGTCAATTTAACTTTGCTTTCCGTTCAGAAAATTCGAATTTCGCGAAATTTCGTTTTTGGCGTCACACAGGACCAAAAGGTTAACCCAGATCGTGATAATTTTTATTTGTCCGTAAGAAAATAAAATTGAGTACAAAAACACTATCCTTTGGACCACCTCAACATTTAAGAATGAGCGTCTAGGTACGGTAATATTATTTGTCATCAATCACCAAAACACATATGAGTATATAGAAATTTGGCATGAGGCCATTTTTCTAAGACCGGAGCCACCAACTAACTGTCACCCATGCCACGTTGTGCCGCTGCCACATGGAGCCAAGCTTAGGGAGAAGGGAGGAATTAGATGAAAGAGATAAGAGACATGCACATGTCAGCAGCCATGCAATACGCGGCGTATGCAATCGGGTTGGACGCGTTTAGACCTCAGTGACATAATCTATCTATATATCATATATAAACACAACCCACTAAGAATCGTTAACTTCATTTCTCTCAACATACAAGCTATCAACATCATCATCCACTAAGACCATCTATTGATGTCTTTTATGAATCTTCCGTGGCGAATAACATCCATGCACGCACCTATTATTTTTCAAGTACTTCGCTACAAAATTTAGAGTTGGTCTAATGTATTTAAAAATATGTTGGCATGCCATCACAAAGTTCACTTTGTAAATTAGTTTAAAAATTCCCGCACCAACGCGCGGGGTATCACCTAGTTTAAATAGTTTACATGTTCAATCTAGTTTTCAATAGTTTATGGACCAAATGACATTTATATTAGTTTAAAGACTGCAATAATGCATTTTATTTTTTTCATACGCATGTTTTAATTTTTTTTCGTGACTCGTGAGAAAAAAAAAGAAATTAAAGATGCTGCAGTTCATGCGCATGTGTGTACGTTCGTTAATCTACATATCTGCATGTGATGGTGCTAGCTGTCGGTAGTGGCTGGATCAACTAGGATTTTGGAGCTCGCATGCAGGAGGCAGGGAGCCGTGTCAACAGTGCATGCATGCGGAAATTTTGGGATCTTGTGCGTGGGCACGATAGTGAGTACTCCAGATCGATAGGGAGAAACGAACGCGTAGAGGTAACGTGTCGTCGTCTATGAAACGGAAGGCTGGAGCCATGGAGTCGATGATCTCTTGGTGTTTCACGTGGTACAAGTACCAGCGCCACTATACAAAATGATAAATATTTACAAACGTTTTCTTTGATTTCTGAAGCCGAATTGAAGTGGAGCTGAGGCCTGCTCTCTAGAGATTGTGGATCACAATTTTATGGTTTGCCTCTAGAAAAGTTTACTAGGAATCATCACGAAAAAATATGCCAGCTTTATGGTTTGCACCTAGAAATATGTTCCAAAGGCATACGATATACGAACATCTTTGGTAATATATGTTCCAAACGCCATGCATGCATGCATGTAATGTGTATATATGCTACACTGCGTACTACGGTTTAGATCGTCGTCTAAGGAAAAATAAAAAATCCAACAATTATCGTCGCCTAAGGGCGTAATCACATTTGTTGCGATCTGCATGGCGGCGGAAAAACCATGCATGGAAACCAAAGCGTCGTGTGTCCAGTAGGAAATGAATTTATCCTCAACAACCAGCGCTAATTCTCCTTGGAAGCTACCGTGCATGTGTTGAGCAGTACATAAGATACGAAGGTTGCTATGCCTTGGTCTCTGCCAGAAGCTCAGGCTATGCCCAATGGGAAGAGTAAAGTTATAGCGCTACTGTAGATAAAAAAAAGAATAATTAGAATAGTGATAGACAGTCTCTTTTAGTCAGTCCGCTGAGGATGGTCTTATATATATGACCATCAAAGCTAGATGGTGGGAGTAATATGTTTATAGGTCACTGTTCCAACCAACTGCATCCTCGAATAGATGATCGGCTGCGCGATGCAGATATGCACTAATAATCAACGACACATCAGACACTAGCGTCAGTACTGGTCTACTGGGGGTGACGAGTTGACGACTGATGAATCGAACAGCCATGTTGTTGAGGAATAACAGGTGGGTCTTCCAACTTGGAGCCCCAGGTTGTTCTAATCGGGGTAGTAGGGTAATCTCCAGGGGCGGATCCAGCGTGGGGGCTGGGGGTGCTCCAGCACCCCTGCCCCCGTGCGGACAATGGAAGTCCCCCAAGCCCACCCAACAATTTGTATACATGAACACAAACTAGGAAGAAGAAAATGTGAAGAATTAGAATGGAAAGAAAGTAAAAAAGAGGGGAAAGAAGAAAATGAGCATCCCCTAACTATAAATCCTAGATCCACCACTGGTGATCTCGCCACTGCGGTCACGCAAGTCTGGAGAGGGTCGCCTGATCCAAAGGAGACAAGTGATTTATAGAGGTTTGGGCTGCCGGAGTAACATTTTACATCCTCTCTGGTGTCTTGGTTGATCTTGTTCGGTGTTACAACAGCCGTTCGAGGTCAAGGGTGACCCCCTTTGGTGTTCTATCTAAGTGTCGCGGGTGCTCTGCCTCCAGAGCTAGGCAAGGAGCTGGTGTGCGAGTATGTGTTTAGCGGATGGAGTGAGCTCAATCCCCCTCATGTGCTGAGCATTCCCTTTTATATCTCCGAGGGTTACTGCTCTTGTACAAAGCAGTTTCTCTCCTGTTCATCCCTATTGCATCTGCCTAGCGGGTCCCTTTGTTCGGACCCTGTGCTGGCCCCACCTGTCAGCGGAAGCCGGTAGCGCCTCCCTGCGTACCCTCTTAGCCTATGGGCCGTAGCGACCCGCTTTACCATTGCCCACCCGGCCTGATGACCTGGTTAGTTACTAGGCCGAACCTCCTCTTAGTCAGCCTTTCGGGGGTATGCCACCCTATGGCGCTGACACATGTGCATGGTTGTACGATAATGTATTTGTTGGCGTCGTGAATTTATACTCATATATCTCGCATAGGATATATGTGCTGATTATCGCTCATACAACACATGTGTAACTGCAACTCCGTCTGTGTAACTGTAAGCTGATTAATAAGACATAGGATGAACTAAATAGCACTGGCGAATTAATGGTCTATATATCTCCTTTGCAGACGTGGGTCTTGGTACCACTCACGAGAGGGGAGTGTATACGTGAAGTAAGATCGATCTGCCGATTGCATGCGGGAAATAGGATGAAAGACAGCCTAGCGGTCTGAATGCATGGTTGATAAGTAGTACTTAAATAACTCTTTCAACAATGAAGGAAGGAAGGCCCTTTGTGAGGGCTCTGCTAAGTCACTGTTGTCATTCGGAGTTTACATTTTTACTGTATGGAACATTGCTTGCAACTGTGTGCTTACTTTCTTCATTTAGCTGATAGAGTAGATTATATGATTTGAACTTAGGTTGCAATTCTTTTTAAGAAGAGACGATGTGGCTTGGGGAAGGAGTGGGCTAGACCCGGGGTAAGAGAAGAGAATAGGAGGGAATATGGTTGGACTTGGTAGGTCTATCGGCTCTCGAAAAGAAAAAGTTTACAGTTTTGATGTCAAATATTGAAAGACATACGAATTGAGGGACGCCTACCAAATTATGAGAGTATTTAATTATTTGCCATTACTACATATGCCGCTTCTTCGTTTGCCAGTTTTATAGTTGCCTCAACATATTTGCCACAGGAAGAGAATTGGTTTATGTATTTGTCATTTTGTCTAATGTGGCACGCCACATTGCGATGACAGCGTGGACAACGCACGAGAAAAAATGACCGTGGGTGCCCCTCCTTCCTTTGTATCAGCTATTCTCTTCCTTTCCTCTAGCCAATGACGTGTGGGGCCTGGTTTAAAGTTATCTTCAACCTCTCGCCCGTTCCCTCAGCTCGTGCCATCCTGCTTCCCTCATCCCCCGCTCGGGATAGAAACCTGTTGTTCTAGGTCCGAAGCTGCCTGCAGTGGCTGGACGTGTGGTCGTCGCTATGCTCGATGTGAGCTCCGGCAGCCTAGCCTCGTCTATAGCCCACATGTGCGCATGTGAGATGAGATAGCTTTCGTAGGGTTCAAGGACATGACACGCACATGCTGCAGGGTGTGGCTTAGGCACTACAGGAGGTGCACGCCAACGATTGTCAATGAATGAGAATTTAATTTGCTTGTGATTTGGAGAAGTATCAAGCCACCAGTGTACGGATTATGGATTAAGTGCTAAAAACGAACTCTCTGACTTGGGGAATGGATCAAATGCAAAGTACGGATTTTGCAAAAAATAAATGATCAATGGATGGAAATCTTTCTTATGATTTGGGGGAGCATTATTACGCTTCACGGCTGCCTTGAGCATTGGCAGCAAGTCGTATTGGTGTGGCAAGCTTGGAAGAAGGCCTTGCACGCCGCTAGGACCCACACTCTCCGCGGCTACTCACTACACCGTCAGCTGGCATGACCTTGTCCATAGCATCCACGCACGCCATGAGCGTGCGCGACATCAACAGCTTCACCGTCAGGGCTGTCGCTAGTCTATGTGAGCCTCTTCGCTAGACTCGGTAACTTGGTGACCGGTCCGAGCAGCACCCCCCACTGGCCGTCATGACCTTAGCTGTCTCCGCCTCTGCCTACACCTCTACATCCGCACTGTCCTTGGCTGCTTGGAGAAGACGATGCGCAAAGAAAAGGAGGTGGAAGACGGGGGCATTATAGTCTTTTCTCGTGGAGAATCCAAGCTGGTGGACGGAAATAGGGTGCCACGTCAGACAAAGTGACAAATATATAGAGCAATTTTCTTTCTTGTGGCAAATATGTTAGGTAGCATTTGGTTGGGAAGCAAGGTAGGATGGAATGATTCTATCTTAGATTCTGATGGAAGCGTTTTGTACTACGTGTTTGATTGAAAAGTGGAGCGGTTCTATTTTTTTGGTTGGTGGGATGTGAAGATTGGGATGAGAGATGGTGTAAACCCATCATTTTGGTGGGCCCACGTGTCATGAAACAAATCAACTTCTTCTTACTATGCATACATCGTCTGCTTGCCCGCCCTGCCCCCACCCCGGCATGCTCGCGCAGCCACCGACCCCTGTCCCAGTTTGCTCGCCCGTCGCCGACCGCCGTCCCTGCCCCGCTTTGCTTGCCCCATCGCCGGCCGCGGTCCCCGCCCTGCCCTGCTCAGACTAGCCACTCTTCTCGCCCACTGGCAGCTCGGCCTGCTCGCCCTACCCGCTAGCACTGCTCGCCTGGCTCGGCCCCAGCCCACCGCCTAGAGCGCGTCCCAGCTCGCCTCGCCTCTCGGAGTGCCTCCCCGGCTCCCTGCTCACCTTGCCGTTGGCTATCACCTCTGCCTACTCCGCGCCCTGCGCTCTGCCGGCCTCTATCGGCCACCACCGCACTGTGCTCGAGGGAGCGAGGGACGCGTGAGAGACAACGTGAGAAGGATGAGCGCGTTCCATTTTTTTCAGAGGAATGTGTTCGTCCCGAATATAAAGGATATATTCCTTCTCGTGGGATGTCCCCGTCCCATCCTAGTCTTACACTCAGAAACTAAACAAGGGACGAGATCGCTCCGTTCCACTCCGCTCTGGAACTAAACACACCTCGAGACAACCGTAAAAATGTCTGTTGACAAATAATTAAGGGAAATTGGTGTTTATACCCTACTAGCAACTCTAATAGTGTTTTTACCCTCGGTTTTAAAATTTTGTGATTTTACCCCTATGTTTTCAAAACAAAGGCTCTGTATTTGCTGACCCTGTTAGATGTAGCTGGATTAAACTATTTAAAACAAATAGAAAAACCTTTCGAAACATGGGAATAGGCTAGAATGCCCCTTTATCCTTTCACCCACGACCCACTGGAGTCATATTGGTGAAAACCTAAGTGCGGCGTGGCTTGCGCGTGGCGCCGCATGGGGAGACTCAGTGGCGACGACACAGCTGCCTAGGCGGGACCGTCGGCGCTGGCACGAATAGAGATATTATAACAATACATTGCTAAAAGAAATAGGGACAAAATCGTATGGACATGGGTGTTTTGGTACTAGAATTGATATTGTAAAAAAAAACGTTTACAATAAGGTTAATTCTGTTTTCGATTTGAAAATTTAGAGGTAAACTCACACAGTTCTATTAGACTCCAAAATAAGCTATAAACGCCAAAGCCCCAGTTTAGGTCAAATATCGAAATCTCTCCGTGCACCCGAGCACCCGCCTGAGCGCCTCGACCGCCGTCCTGCCGTCCGGCTGCCCTGCGCCCGCTCCCCGGCTCCCCTTCATTTCCGGCCGCCGGCCTCCCTGCATCCGCTCCCCTGTTCCGGCCGGTCGCTGCCTCCCTGCGTCCGCTCCCCGGCTCCCCTTGCATCTCCGCGGCCAGCGCATCGGTGAGCACTTCCTCCTCGCATATCTGTTCTCTCTTCCTGACCTTTGCTTCTAAGCAAGTCGATTGCAAACAAAATTTGGTGGATCTGTTGTGTTCTTGACTCAGATTGTACGGTATTCCTGGGAATACACAGGAATCACTATAGACCCGCCCCTGTACCCACCAATCTGGTACGTCCACATTACCTGCTCTTTGTCTATGACTGCCTGCGGGTGCTCGTGGTGCTCGTCCGATTTGAGCTCTACTTTCCTTTAAGGCGTTCCTTTAGATTTATTTTCCTGCAGTATGTCATCAACAAAAATGATTGTTTTTTCTCTAAATGAATTAGGATTTTTTATGGTTCATATGGCTGCTGTCAAATGCAGTGGCGTGAGCAGCTAAGATTTGCACTTAACAGAACATAGTCAGACAGATTCTACAACGTACTTATTTTAGTTTACACTTTTCAGTAAATGAGTTGGGTATAATAGTATAATTATAGAACGTGCTCGACAAACTTGTACAGAACTAATAAGTAGTAACATAGACCTTTGAGGTAACAGAACTTTCATGTGTGCACCAACTAGGAAGACCACAGCAGGCAAAAGTAAGGCCCCCAGATATAAAGCAGCCAAACTAAATATAATCGAATTCAGGATTTTCTTTAGATGGTTCCTGAAATCGAAACCTTTTTTTCTTTCTCCTCAATTCCGTTAGTTGTGCATTTGCTTCCGCCCCGTGATGCCTCGACCCAAGCGCCTGTTGGTACACATGAAGTGCTGATGCACTTTTATTTTCAAGAAATCATGAGGATTTAGGGTTTAAGTTTTTTTTGCCACAATAGAAGAGCAATGACTTTTGTTTTAGTAATCTCGGGATGGTCTCGTTGTAGTCAAAATGACTTATTTCAGTAACATGTATTTGCATCTAGATGATGGGTTTGCGGACTGAGAAATGGTGATCAGTGTATTGCTATTTATTTATTTATCTATCGCCTTGATTTGATCAACTTCTCGTGTACCTCTTTGTTGTTGCCTTGAGAAATAAGCTGCTGCCCCCGGCGCTCTACTCTATTTTCCTTCTATAAAACAGGGCCAAAAGCCTTTGGTCTAGAGATGTAGGGATTAAAGAGAAAATTCTCTCTCTCCAACCAACCATTTCTTCTTGTATCTGCCAACTGCATTGAATTTGTCATGTTTCATTCGGTTGCTCAATAATGGGATTACAAGAACCATCTAAAGAAAATCCTGAATTCGATTATATTTAGTTTGGCTGCTTTATATCTGGGGGCCTTACTTTTGCCTGCTGTGGTCTTCCTAGTTGGTGCACACATGAAAGTTCTATTCTATACTTTTTTGCATTCTAGGATAATCATGAAAAAAGAATGGAATCTGTTATTAATTGTTAAGGTGGTATCAGGGATTCAGGGTAACAGTTGTACTGTCATAATGACTATCTCAAGTTATTAATTGTCCAAGTCCCCGTCAATCCTGTCAACTGGGCGACTGGCATAGCTCGGGATGCTCTGCTCTCTGCATTATCTATATTGATTCTCTTGGGTCCGAAGTAAAACCTTGATGTGTTTTACGGTTTCTTCTTGTAAAAAGAAAAAGGAGAAAGTACTGAGATAAATCATCTCTGTAGCTTATAGCTACCATTGAAGCACTTTTTTTTATGGGAACATGTATTTTGTGCATTTAGAACATGTCTTGTTTGATACTTTGATCTATGCTACAGCAACTTTTTAAGTTCACAAGTGTGACGAAGAGGACACGAGTATAAGTGATGAACTCAGCAGGAGGCACTTCATCTTCTTTATTAGTCACTGGTTTTCTTGCACTTATACTTGCTTGATTGGACATGCACGTCTTATTAAAGCATTCAGACCCTACCTGTTCCTTGTAACATTATAGTTAAACCATTAAATAGTAATATCTCTTCAACAGAGAAGATGCTTGAACACCTATGTTGGTTGACAACACAATAATATGGAATAGCAGGGAGCAGGGTATTGTTCAGAAAGATTTTTTAACTTGTTATATCCTTCTGCAAGCTCTAATCTGATTGTGTACTGTTTGAAAAGAAAGCTTACTATGAGTTTACCATTGGCAGGATTTTTTCTGGTAATCACCATGGCACTCTCATCAGTTTTCAGGAGGATAAATGTGAAAGATTTGACCTCCAAGGTTTCAGTCTATACCAGTGCTACAGGTGATGACTACTTTCTCAGCTTTGTCATACTAATAAATCCATTTAAATTGTATCTGCCTGAACAATACTTGCTTGCAGAGTTATCTGGTGGACTAAACATGATATTTAGGCGCTGGGCCACTAAAAAGACTGCTGGGTCAACAAAAAATGGCCGTGACTCCAATCCCAAATATTTGGGTGTGAAGAAGTTTGGTGGAGAGGTACTACTTTCAAATACTCCGTTCTGATTTGCTAACATAACAAATGCATTATCTTTAAGCATATAACGAGAGCTTTACATGATTAGCATCTACATAGCTAATTCGACAATTCCAGTCCATCGTACTAATCATGTTGTCAGAAACTTCGTAGTTTCCCTTGGCAATTTGGAAATTGACACATGGTAACATACTTAGCTACAGTATACGCTGCATATTTCTCAATGGTCTATCCGTCTCTTAACCTTTTACATTTTGGTCTTGTTAAGAATTGTACAAAATGATCTCTTAATTCATTTTATCATACTCCCCATCTGATGATATTTTTTTTGTCAGAAAGTACAACCAGGGAACATCATCCTCCGCCAAAGAGGGACCCGGTTCCATCCTGGAAACTACGTTGGCATGGGGAAGGACCATACACTTTTCTGCTTGAAAGAAGGCCATGTCCGCTTTGAGCGCAACAAGGTCACAGGTAGGAAATGGGTTCACGTTGATCCAGTTGCTGGTCATGTTCTCCACCCCATCTACGCCGATGGTTCTGCTACTACAGCTGACACCGAGCCTTTACAATAAGTGTGCCCTGGAGAGTCATTTTGTCCCAGCTCATTCAGCTGTCATTTTATAGTTTCATGTTTAAACGTAACCAGGTCATCAGCGAACTTGAATGTAGCGGGACCTTTTTTCTTTTTTGCAATGATAACTGCTTGAGTGCTCGATCCGAATAAATGGTCTTTCTCAGGAGTTATTCTACTACTCTGTATTCGCGATTTCCTTCCTCATTATGGAAAATACCTTTATCGTATTAGTTCTTTTCATTTACTCTCGTTCTAACTTCTGAGACAGACTTTTCTTCTTTTGACTGAGTTTATAAAAAAACTAAAGTGTTGTTGATCCATCATGAAACATATTTTCGTATGTTATGTTCTTGATGTGGTACATGGTAATACTTTTCTCTATAAATTTTGTTAAAACTCGAAAAAAGTGACTCATGACAACCTTAGAATCCAAAGTGTTGTTTTGGACAGACAAGTGGTTAGCTTAACGGGTCGTCAATTGAGCTCATTGCGCCGTATGACCGTATCCCTTCTCCTTCATGCCGTCCCGAAATTAAACGTCTCAGATCAAGAACAGTACTGTACGCTGCTCCTCGTCTCACCGGTTTCTGGACAGGGTGGCGGCCACACCGGTTTTGCTGTTTCATCGCATAAGGGAGCGGGATCAGAGCAGTCGCTAACCTTGTTGCTATGCGTCTACGATTGTTTTGGTTACGTTGGGTTCCGACTACAACATAGTGGATCATGTTTACAAGTGATTGCAAATCGAATTATGGTTCACTTTGTGCCAAGCCAAGCATCTTCAGTTTTGAAAAAGAATATATAAATAGAGTACCAAAATCTATCTATAACAACGCATAAAATCATTATAAAATATTTTTTGATAGTATATTTATTTGTATTTTAGATGTTAATAATTTATTTTGGGAAAAAAACTTGAGTTGTCTCTTTGAATTGGGCATATCAGACCCTTCTAGATAACAACCTAGGGCCAAAGAAAAACTTATATCGAACATACACTTGGCACGGCAATTGATGTCATAAAATACTGTTGTGTGCTTCATCGTGGGCGCATGTTTATCTACTCTATAAAAGAACGAGTTTAATGAAAAATATTTTTTACTCAGATGAAACTTATCCACCTTGATAACCTCCCTTAGATGTAATCCTTCACTCTCATCTAATGGTTAGGGAAAATCCTGACCCCACACATATTGCGGCATTCCACCAGGGCCCACAAACTCTTACTCAAGTCTTACGTACCGCGCAGAGGAGGATGTAAATAGTTTCTGCCGATCCACGACTTTTTTCCACCCAAAAACATACCCAACTCGTACCACCATATATGGAATCAATCAATACGAACAATCCTCGATAACCCAACGAAAGATTATTTCAATCAATCATTGCGGCCCAACAACAAAACACTATGATTTAGCATAGTTTTTTTAGTACCAAATCGCTTGTACAACCTAAAATAAACCTACCAATAACATTTTAACATGCTTATCGAACCAGTAAGAGAAAAACCGTCGACAGGGGCATAGGGTGGATATAGCCCCCTCCGATGCGAAGGAAGGTGAGGCGGGGGAGGAGGCGAGTGCAAGGAGGATGAGGTTGGCGGCGGCGGGCGTGGGGGGGAGGCGACTGCCTCGCCCTCCTAGCTAGTGGTGGTGAAGGTGGGGGAGGCGTTGCGCCGGATCGGGGAGAGGAGAGGGCGATGGGGAGGCGGCGGCCGGCGGCGGTAGTGGAGTGGTGCCCTCCTAGCCGGCGGTGGCCTTGATGGTGGCGGAGGTGGGGGGCCAACGACGTCGCGCCGGATCTAGGAAGAGGGAGAGGGGAGGCACCAGGTGGGTTGCGGGAGAGGCGAGTTTGGGGATGGGGGGAGGAAAGAGGGGTGAGGATATAATGTGGGTTTTTTTTCCAATTTTTGTAATGAGCGCATATCAGATCACACACATCCCAAATATTTTATTAATTCGGTTGGATTGGACCAGATACATCGAGTTAGGCTACACTCTACAAACATGGATGCGAACTTAGGCCCTGGCAACGGTGCCCTTTGGACCTTGGATGGTGGCGATGACGCTAGGCTACGTGGCACGCCGTATGGGACGCGGCAACGCTCGGAGCTGGCGGCGGATAGGGAGCTGCCACTTTGTGAACCTTGGTGCAGTGCCACATCCAAGAAGCTCCCGTGCGAGCGGCTGTGCAGCTTCTTTCACCACAGAAGAGGGACAAAGAGCAAATCTGACACCGTCGTGAGAGAGACTCAAAGAGCAAAGAGAGATGAATGTGGACGAGTTTTGGACAAGAAATGTTGGCCGTAGATCTTGAGGCAATGTCCAAGATACATTGGCGAGTGGATCGGGCCAGAAGCTAGGCCCACTGGTGGAGGCTCATGAACGTTCGGCCAAGCTATGTTTCTTTGGTCAAATTTAGTTTTATTTATTTATTTATTTATTTATTTATTTATAGACAATAATCTCATTGAAATGAATTTTCAGTTGCTCAAAGCATGCTCAATGTAAATTTAAAATGCTTCATAGGTTAAAAGTTTTATGGAGCATTTAATGCACTTTAAATTTTATCTATGGCTTGATTATCTTTTTATATATGATTGACACAATTAAGTTCAAGGCAAAATTCTGTCTCTGTTTAAAAAATAAGGGCACAATCACAAAGTAAAAAAATTCAAAAAAGTTACCCCTTTCCAAATTGTAAGATCTAAAGAAATTTTGTTGGAGTTGTTTTCCAAACACCCATACAGTATTTGACATCCCGATAAAAAAAATCGCACACATGCGAGACCATGTGTACTAGTAGAATAAGAAAAGAAGGAACATAATGCCACATGGAAATAATTATTTTTTGGAATTAAAAAGGTATGGGAAAAACACAAAGGTCATCACCACGTGAAAAAATGTCGAACGATGTCTAAACTTGTTATATTTTACCAACACAGAACAGAATGGGAGTTGATTAATTCCATTCACAAATGCAAGAGATCAAGCACACAGTACAGAGACAGCATCGATCAAACATGGAAAATCAAAGACTAACAGATACTATATACCAGTCATCACACAGCAGCAACTATCATTTAAGGAATGAAAAGAACAAAAATGTGTACGTTATGTCACTGTGCTACAAAATCTTCAACATCATGCTCGTTATTTATAGAACAATCACAGCAATAACTGTCGCAAGCCCCCAACAATCTCTATGACATGGTATGAACAGACATTATGGCACCTCAACTATTTACACTTATGGTGCCATAGTCATTTCAAAAGGGCGAAATGAAGTGTACATCCAGGAACTATGGCTCCAAACACTTCCCGAACACCAGAAAAAATGATCAAATGTTGTGATCCAAGAACTTGACAAAGATTATGTACATGGATGCTTTCTAAATAACCTATGGCGGTCATGCAAGCCTCAAAAGACCTATTAATATATGGTCCCACTGCAGAATCAACAGCAGAAAATCATGCAACTCTTTTGAAACGATGATGAAAGAATCAGGGTAGAGTATTGACCAGGAACAATAACCCATCTAAGATTGTAGCAGCACAGGCAGGGGCCACAACAATGACTCAGTGATAGGACAGTTTTTGAGAAAGCTGAAATGTGACAGTAGTTCTCTAGACTTTCAATGATGGCCACAAAACACTATGCAGAATCCGAAAAAAATTGATCTGCATTTTGAGACAGAACTTGAATAGGATTATGTACATGGTTGCTTCTAAATAGTCTAGGGTTTTCATGCAAGTTTTCAAAGAATTATGTAGAGTAAGCTTATGTACATGGCTCCTCGGAAGAGTTAACTGCAAAAAATATGCAAACTCTTTGGAACTGATGATGAAATAATCATGTAGAGTGTTCACAAAACAAAGTTATAAGGAACGAAGCAAGCAATGGGTGAACCGTCCGGATTGACAAGGAACAAGCCCCCGCTACAAGTCATAGACAAGGAACAAGCCCCAGCTAAAAAGTCACATTTTTTTTAACGTAACGGCAGGAGCTCTGCCTTTCAATTAAGGGAAAAAGAGTTTAAGTACACAGGGTTGAGCGCCTAGGAAGGATACTCTCCACGGCCAGCTTAGAGAGCTCTCCAAAGCCAGCTAACACATAGGAAGGCGGTCTGCAGAGAGGCCCCTATATCACTCTTACAAAACTCGAAGCACCCCTAAAGAGAGAGAGTCCTTAACACTCCCTGCAACCTGGAGCGGGGACAGTGAACAGTGCTTAAAAAAATTCTATGATTACGCTCTTTCCAGATATTCCACATAGTGTAGATGACGATTCCGTTGAACTCCCTTCTGCGACAATTGGGGAAGAGAGCCTCCGCTCTTTCCCACCACTCCCTAAGGCTGCTGGCAAACCTCGAGGCAGAGTGTTGTGGCAGGGACATGTTCTCCCAACTGAGAACGTGGTTCCAAACTTCTTGAGCGAATGGACAAGTCAGGCACAAGTGCAGGCCGAATTCTGTGGGTCCATTGCAAAGGGTGCAGGATGTCTGGTGAGGCCAGTCACGCCGCGCAAGGTTATCCGCCGTGAGGATCTTGTTACGGATGAGAATCCAGGCAAAGACTTTGCATTTAGGTTCTACTTTGGCACTCCAAATGCAGCCGAAATTGTAACCGCTGTATGAGCCTATGAATTGGGCTCTGTAAGCAGACCTAGAGGAGTAGACACCCTCTGATGTCCATTTTCAAGTAATGGTATCTTCAACTTCCAGGTGAAGGTGGATCTGTTGAATCCTGATCCAGAGCGTGACAAATTCCTCAATTTGCATGGTTGTTGTGATTTTCCCCCTCAGGGGCTTGATCCAAGCGCCATTTGTCAGCTCCTGCATGCAGAACCAATCTATTTTTCCTCCTTATCAGCATAAAGAGGTGGGGGGCGAGGTTGCAGGGGGCTTCTCCATCTAGCCAGCTATCATGCCAGAACTTGGCTTTGCCGCCATTACCCACCGTCACTGAAATGGAAGCTTGGAACAGCAGGCGATCCATTCTGTTGCACGGTATTTGCAGCCCTCTCCATGGTTTTGAGTCTCCACTCCTGCCATAGCCATCGGAGCCTGAGCGCGCGCCCGAACTTCTCCAGGTCAAGAACCCTGAGACTGCCTAATTCTTTGGGCCTGCTCACAGTTGGCCAATTGACTAGGCAATGACCTCCATTAACGTTGTCTATCCCTTTCCAGAGGAAGGATCGGCGGATTTTGTCAATTTGCTTCTTAGCCCATTTCGCCAAAGGGAAAACGGTCAAGTGATAGGTCGGCATGGAGGAGAGCACCGAGGTGACTAGCGTAAGATGTCCAACCCGGCTGAGAAGGTTTCCTTTCCAGCCCACAAGTCATTTTCCAATCTTTTCCACTAGGGGCTGGACATGAATTCTTTGAAGAGGCCGAGTGTGGAGGCCAAGGTACCAATAGGGAAAGGGCTTGCAGCTGCCCGGGAATGGTTAGAGGATGTCCGCCAAGTCCACATTCTCGCAACATCGGGTGGACCGAGCTCTTCTCAAAATTAATGGTGAGGCCCGTGGCAGCACCGAAGACATGGAGGATATGTTTGACAGATTGTAGGCAGGGCAGAGCTCCAAAAACTACACCAAGCACCAAATGAATTAGAAAACGATATTCACTCGGAACATGCCCACCTTAAAGGATGTTTGACACAGGAATTCAAGGGAATTTTGGGTCAAACATTATATGAAAGGTTCATTCTCACAAATGAAGGCAGGATGAAACTATATGAGCTACATTACCGAGAAAGTGAATCAGACATTGAGATTGGGGAACAACGCCGTCTACTATTAACAGTGGAAGGAATTGAACTCAGTATTTATTGACATGACAAAAACGCAAGAGATTAAGCATCAACTCAACCATCGAGATAACGAAGAGTAAGACACGAATTACGATGATCATGCCAACAGGCCCAACACAAACAGGTAACAGTTGAGGATCTAAGAAACATAGAGTATCTTGTCTACTGTTGGGGAACACCTCTCATAGATAAGCACGATATTCATTGGGAACTTGGACAGGTGGAGGAAACACCGCATTCGATGTTCTTCACAAACCTAGAGAAACTACAGATGGCAGAAGTCAAAAGAGATCGATTGAAGTGATGAGCATTCTCAAACCACAGAACGTATCTTAGGTAGCCATTATGAACACCTTGATCATATTCTCAGCAGATTGCCTCTGCTCAGAGGTACCGGATATGTAAGCAACATGGTCACAACGAGATGATTTTGATTCAATAATTTCAATGTGAGCACCAGAAATCTGCAACATCCATAGAATTATGCACCAATCAACACTAAAATGCCAATGAATGGATATCTTACCCAAATAAAGGGTTAATAAATTTTTTCCATAAATTGACCTAATACAGCACCCATAGATGTCCCTTGGCAGTATGTTGTTTCTGAATTTAGGATAATGAACTTATATAAATTATTCTAGTGCCTATTTCAGAATCTAGTTGGAGAACGAATTTAGTCTAAGCAAGCCAGTGCTATAATGCATTCTCTCTTTCAATAAAAAACTGAAAGAATGAAATGATATTATACACTAGAAAATAAACTCAACATGTCCAGAACTATAAAGTAACATAAGATCAAATAGAACCAATAATCCAGTCTACAAAGCAACTAGAGCAAAGTTGCATGCAATCCAAGGGACCCTTTTGCCTCGCACTAGAATCTAGATGCTGGTTCCAAATAAAAAGTTAGGTGAAACTAAAGATGTTTAATTCAGGGCAGTAATTAAAAAATAGGGATATAAACTGACCTTTCTAATGTTTTCCAAGTTTGTGCCACGTTTTCCCATCACTTTTGACAGGCCACTAGCAGGGATAGTCATTTCCACATGTGGTTGACGCCTGACCAGTGATATTTAGCACAAAAGAAAAGGAATTGTAATTGCAAGTATCAAATTGGATAGCAAGCAATAACTTAGAGGAACAATAGCGTGGTAGAAGCAAAACATGATTTAGCAAGTTCAGTTGAAACGTTACCCTTCATATGTCTTTGATGTATATGACGGAAGTCCACCATAGCCATCACCTGCGACCTGATGGAGGATCAATGATTAAGATGAGAAAAGGAATGCTAAGATCAAATGAAGGAGAAACTGATGCAAAATCTCAAACCATACCTGCAAGGAGCTGTACCCATACGAACTGGTACGAGGGAATACTTCCAGACCATGCTCAGTTTCACCCCTTCGGTCATAGCCCAGGGGTGCGATTTGGTGGCTGTGGGGTAATAATCCAGGCAGAGAAAGACTGCTTCCATACAAGGAATCAGAGGTGGCAATGTTTAGCTTGCCATCCCTATCAGAATTTTGGTTGTCCACACTTTCTTTCAGAACATCTTCCCTAAGCCTTAAAACTATCTGAACGAGAGCATCACGCAGCTTGTCTGCCTCTCCAGATACCTACATGCATGAACAATATGAGATACCTTGGTAGTAAGGCTATTTAAAATTTTGAACTGATAGCACAAACGAGAACTCATAGCTCAACAAGTTTATCGCTGGAAGATGCTCTACGGGGCTTATCACCCTTTGAAATGCGGATGTCTGCCTTAGTCTTCTTCCTCATGTCATTGACTATTGAACCACCCCTGCCGTTAAGACAGCCTATAACCTTATTTAGGACAACAAGGCGAAGATCCATTCTATCTTCGTCGTAATCGTTGATCTTTGCTTGAAGCAGTACAACTGCTTCCACAGCTGCAGACTTAACATCATCGGTGGCCTGAAAAGGAAAGTATGACCTAAAATAGAGTGGAGGATAGGATACAGAAAACAGAGCACAACCTAGATGAGAAGGTTTGGCCTACCTCAGTGGATACAATGGTAATGATACTTTCCTCCCTATCATTCTTTGCATCATCAATATCTATCCTCGCACTACTCTCTTGCCTTATACTCCTTATGGTAGTCCCCCCTCTACCAATAACCAGCCCAATTTTATCACCAGGGCATAAAACACGAAATTCAAGTTCTCCTGAAAATTTTGGGGCACTATAAATAGGAATAACTGGAAGAACAGACTGATAAATAGGGAGTCCACCATGACAATCGGCAGGTAGAGTAAGTTCAGGAACATGAGGTGTTGACCCTAAGATAGACATGCTTGGGTGTCGAGAAGATATAGCAGCATCTGGGGTCGAGTAAAAGTTACTGGCTGGATAGACAGGAAGTTCTGAAGGGATTATAATGCTTGGAGTAGGTTCAGGGACAGAAGTGTCAAGAGGAATGTTCTCTTTTGCTGGGTATTTGTAGATGATGGTTGACACTCCATACAGAGCCTTTTTAACAGCTTCAGAACCACCAGTCATCTGTTTAGCATAAAGATATGTTCAAGATAATAGTTAGTGAGTGTGTGTGATGAATGAATGTTATAGAACATAGCAGAATTAAGAAGAAATAGTGTTGGGCTGGAATTGGTAACCACAACCATAATACATTTAAGTGCGTGCACCAAACAAAAGCATACTTTCATAACAATAGATAGAAGTGAGAACTGTACGGATTTGAAAAAATATAGCTGAAAACATGCATTTGCCAAAAAGGAAAAAAAAGGAAAAATAGCAGAATTTGCTACAAGGTTGCCATTTGAGGAATAAATAGCTGTACATCTACCATGATCAAAGATGAGCACAATATATGGTACAGGGAAATACAAAAACATTCATTGAGAACAAAGCAAGTTACTGCAAATATACTACTTAATATCCTACTACTGTTTAATAATGGTTAATCCCATATAATGTAACATGCATCGGTACCAAACAATAAGACACAGGAAAATTTACCTGTACAAAATTATCAAAACTCATAGCACATGAATGTGTTTTTTTGAACGTAACACATGAATGTGTTATGTCGCTTGGATCTTTTGGGCTCACTTTAATGAATGCTCTTGATGTTGACCGAAGATACTTGATGAAAACACCAGATTTTCCTATGATACTTGCAGCCTGACTAGCTGGTACAAGGATGTTAGCTTCTTCTGTGTTCTTCTTATCAGAGTCTCTACGGGGGTGTTTGGTTTGAGTGGACTAGTCCATCATCTTCTCATTCCTGAAATTTTTATTTGGTTTGTAGAATGGAGTGGGTTGATCTATCATCACCTCATTCCTTACTAATTAATAGCTAGTACTAAAATGAGGAATGTGGTCATTCCATCAAAATTCATAGAATCACCCAATGATGTATCACCTCACGAGGTATAGATTGATTCCTCAAACCAAACACATCATACGATTCTTATGTACCGTCTCTATGCATCAACAATTGCACTATGCACTCTAAGTAATGCATCTTGAGCTGCGCGAACAGGCTCATTGTCATCACCCTCATCAGCATCAAGGTCTCTATGCTTGACGTAGCAATATACCAAGATAAACCTTTTTTCTGCACCAGGGTAGGGGTCAACAACCTTAACTTTGGCATTGTCTGTTGTCGGATAGCATTTATCACATTGCCATCCTTTCCTATGACACTACCAATCACACTGTCTGGACAGAGTATACGGTAAACAACCAGTCCATTATTATTAGAGTTCTCCTGCGCATGGGAAAATGGCCTGTTGTGTTGATCCTTAATTTCTTCTCTGTCATATTCCCTGTGTTGGCGGGGACGTTTACCAGTCTGCTGCCTCATTGTTTAGCTAACTGCATAAGGAAAAACAAATCATGAGATCCATGCGAAGCTTTATACAGATGATGGAGAAACATCTAGTGGCCGCATACTTTCTGAAAAAGGGTATCCAAATCCCAACAAGGAAAGGTACAGTTTTACACAACGTAGCCAAAATGAAATCCAGATTCCAACAAGGTACAGATGTACGCAGCATAACCATGTGTGAGCACAGCGCAAGACATTGTAGGGAGATATAACTGAAAAAACAGACACGTTCAATTAGAATCTAGCCAAAGTTTAAATGCAGCTCCACCAGTCAGTTTAACATATAGACAGTAACAGGTGTATGATGTTCTAATAATGTGCAACAGAGACTAATCAAACAAGCAGAATTTCATGCACCCTTATAAACCATGCAGCCGCAAGTCACCAAGTAGAATTAGTGATGAATGCAACCAAACCGACACCATGACAGCTAAATTTAGAGGTGAAAAATATACCGCTCACCAATCAGTTTAACATAGCAACATTAATATTGAACATTGATGAGTGTGAAAAAAAATGTGTTCTAATAATGCAGCATGGCAAACAATCAAACAAATCACGCAGCCACAAGGGATGCGACAAATTCCCAATAGTAGCGATTAATGTGAGCAAACCGACAAGGCGAGACAAAGCACGGCAAGGAACTAAATTTGGAGGCGATAAACGACAAAGGAACTAGATTGGGTCACCATTTCATCAACGGCAGAAAGTAGGGCAAGGAAGCGCGGGAAACCACATGCAGGGACTAGGTCCAAATGTAGGGGTCTATCTTGCGGATCTAAGCCCGAGAACCCACCACTAGCGAGTACTAGGTGTAAAGGTCTTCAGCATTCGTATAGATCTAGGAGAGGGAGGAAGAGAAGGTTTCACCTTCGGTGCCGGGGAAGGGCGCGACCGGTGGTCCATGACCAACGGAGTTTCCTTGCTCGGTGCGGCGGCGGTCCTCCACCTCCTTGCCCTGCTGCTCCTTGAAGCGGCGCTCCTCCGCCTCCTTAGCTTCCTGCTCCCTCCTCTGCTGCTCCTGCTCGGCGGCGCTGCTCTCGTTGTCGTCGGCCATCGAGTCGGCGGTGACGGGCGGCGTCGGGAGCGGCTCTTCCAGTCACTAGGTGCGCCGGGAGATTGGGTCCCTCGGTGGTTCTGTTGGGCTAGGGTTTAGCGGCGTACAGCTTGCGTTGGCGTCCGCGCCGGCCCCTGGGCCCCTCTTTATATGGCGCACTGTGACCGGGGGCCACAACCAAAAGAGGAAGGTCGCGCCCCCGATCAGGGCGCGTGATCATCTCCGGATCGGTCTCTTGACCGTTCCCGAGATCAAATCCAACATTCTCCCCCTTTGATCTCGTCTTATCACGTCTTGTCAGTTTCAAAATTCATTCTGTGCTTTGTCTCTTGATAGATCAATATACTGAGACCAATGCGTTCAAATTGCCAGTTACGCGCAATTGAACTCATTGACTACAATACATCTCTCTATCTTAAAACTAAGCTTTCTGTGAGATGGTTGTTTCAATCAGCCCTCAATCCAGAATCATAGACCTTTCTGTAAACCCATGCCGGCTAAGTGTTTGTCAAACACTTTGGGTGAAACGCCTTTAGTCAGCGGATCCGCAAGCATTTCTTCGGTTCCTAAATGCTCCACTTCAATAGTGTGATTCTGGATTCTTTCTCTCACAACATAGAACTTAATTTCAATGTGCTTCGATGCACCACTAGATCTATTGTTGTGAAAATAATCTACTGCCGACGAATTGTCGCAGTATATCTTGAGTGGTTTTTCAATGCTATCTACCACTCTCAATCCGGGTACAAATTTCTTTAACCACATGGCCTGTCCCGTTGCCTCATAACAAGCAATAATCTCAGCGTACATTGTCGATGATGCAACAATGGATTGCTTGCAACTCTTCCATGATACTGCCCCTCCTGCCAGAGTGAACACGTATCCAGACGTGGACTTCTTGGTGTCTTTACACCCCGCCCAGTCTGAATCTGAATAGCCTATTAATTGTAAGGCGTCTGTCTTTCTATAAGTCAACATGAGGTCTTTCGTCCCTTGCAGGTATCGCAAGGCTTTCTTTGCAGCTGCCCAGTGAGCTCTTCCTGGGTTTGACTGGTATCTTCCAAGCATCCCGGTTGTGAATGCTAAGTCAGGTTGTGTGCACACTTGTGCGTACATGATGCTTCCAACCGCTGAAGCATATGGAACCGCTTTCATCTGATCCTTTTCATATTCATTCTTGGGACATTGAAAATTCCCAAACTTGTCACCATGTGCTATCGGAACAAGGCCTGCATTACAGTTATGCATGTGATACCTTTTCAAGACATTTTCAATGTATGTCTTTTGAGACAATCCTAGCATGCCTCTTTTTCTGTTTCTGGAGATTTGAATCCCCAGGACATAGGATGTCTCCCCCAGATCCTTCATATCATAATTCGAACATAGAAATCTCTTTGTCTCTAGCAGCAAATCCATATCGCTGCTAGCTAGTAGGATATCGTCCACGTACAAGACTAGGAAAATATACCTTCCGTTTCGGAACTTTGCATAAATGCAATTATCCTCAACGTTCTCTTTGAAACCAAACTCTCGAATGGTCTCATCAAACTTCAAATACCACTGTCTTGAAGCTTGTTTCAATCCATAAATGGATTTCTTTAGGTGGCATCCCATATCTTCCTTTCCTTCCACGACAAAACCTTTGGGTTGAGCCATGAAAACATTTTCATTAAGCACTCCATTCAGAAATGCTGTCTTTACATCAATTTGGTGTAATTCCAAATCATAATGAGCAACTAGTGCCATGATAATTCTGAAAGAGTCTTTTGACGAAACGGGTGAGAAGGTTTCGTTGTAATCGATTCCCTCTCTTTGAGTGAAGCCTTTCGCCACTAATCGGGCTTTGTATCTTTCGATGTTCCCTTTGGAGTCTCTTTTGGTCTTATAGACCCATTTGCAACCTACTTTCTTTGCCCCTTTGGGAATCACCTCTAAGTCCCAGACTTTGTTCGTATCCATAGATCTCATTTCATCCTCCATAGCGGCAAGCCACTTGGATGAGTCAGGACCCCTCATGGCTTCCTCATATGTAGTAGGATCGCCCTCCAGGGTTATGTCCTCACTAACATATACCTCGTAATCGTCAGGAATCGCAGTTTTTCTTACTCTTTGTGACCTTCTCAAAGGCACATTTTGTTCTTCCACTTGAGGCTGCTCTGGTGGTGGGTCATCGGGCACAATGTCTTGTTCTGGTTCCATAGCCTCAGTTGCATCAGGAGCCTCAAGCTCAGGAATTGCAACAGGAGATGGAGAATCGGGAACCGGTAACTCAGGGACCGGTGTAATTTCCGGTTCATTTATTGTCGTGCTCGACGAACCAACATCCACAGCAGGGGTCGCAACAACAGTTGGTTGAACTGGTGGTGCTTCCTCAGCCGGCATCGAGAAGTATGGTTCTTCCACCATTGGAAATGGGACATACGTCCTCTTTTCTTGAATGTTCACTTCTCGAGGTGCCGTAACCCCCCGGATCATGTCATTTTCAAGAAACACTGCGTGTCTTGTTTCAACAAATTTCGTGTGTCTATCTGGACAGTAAAATCTAAAACCTTTCGACCTTTCAGGGTAGCCAATAAAATGACAACTCACTGTCCTTTCGTCTAATTTACCTTGTGAGGGGTTAAATATCTTGGCCTCAGCTGGGCAGCCCCACACGTGCAAATAATTTAATGTGGGCTTTCTTCCGGTCCATAACTCGTATGGAGTCTTGGTGACAGACTTACTGGGAACCCGATTAAGTATATGAATGGCAGTTTTTAATGCCTCCATCCACAGACTAACCGGAAGAGTCGAGTAGCTTATCATACTTCGCACCATGTCCATTAAGGTGCGATTTCTTCTTTCTGCTACTCCATTCTGCTGAGGTTCACCCGGTGTAGAATACTGGGCTACTATTCCATTTTCTCGCAGGAACCTTGCAAAAGGTCCAGGAATTTGTCCATACTGCGTATGTCGACCGTAGTACTCCCCCCCACGGTCAGATCTGACGATCTTTATTTTCAAATCAAGCTGATTCTCAACTTCAGCTTTAAATATCTTGAATTTGTCTAACGCTTCTGATCTTTCTTTTATGGGGTAAATGTAGCCATATCGGGAGTAATCGTCTGTGAATGTTATAAACGAGTCATAACCGTCCACAGTCCTCTCCGGGAAAGGACCACAAATGTCTGTATGGATTATTTCCAATACTCCCGAGCTACGCTTAGCGTTTTTTTTAATTTGTTTCGCAAGTTTTCCTTTGATGCAATCAATGCATCGGTCTAAATCCGTAAAGTCTAACGGATGGAGAATATCTTCTTTTATTAATCGTTCTATCCTCCCCCTCGAAATGTGGCCTAAGCGACAGTGCCATAATTTCGACGAAGTTTCTCCATCGTTTCTTTTACGTTTCTTTGTCGTAATCGTTTCAGGTACAGAATCGGATGCATCAATTTCATTCACAACATTGCATTGGGAAAGCAAATAAAGCATGTCTCGTCGGACGGCGAGACCAACATCCTTGTTATTACAACGAATAACACACTTATGATCCCCAAAATGACAATGTATCATCTCATCATCAAGTCTAGAGACAGAAATCAAATTCCTCTTTAAAGAGGGAACAAAAAGAACATCTCTCAATAACAGTACAAAACCATCATCTAATTCTAGAGAAAGATCTCCAATGGCTTTGACTGGGGCTTCTTTTCCGTTAGCTACTCTAATGTTTCTTCTGCCCTTTTCCAGCATCCTCCTTGTTCGGAAGCCCTGTAAAGAATTCGCAACATGTACAGTTGTACCCGAGTCAATCCACCAAGCATTAGTGGAAAAATCTAAGTACATGGATTCATCAATAAAGGTCGCTTGATCTGTACCTTTTTCTTTCTGGATGAGAGACCTCAACCAATCTAGACAATCCTTCTTGTGGTGCCCTTCTTGGTTGCAGTGCAAGCAAGTATTGTAGGGCACAGGGAAGAACTTTTGAGGATTCTTCCCCTTGCCATGATTATGATTCACGGCAGGGGGCTTGCTCGAGGATTGTCCAAGATCACCCTTAGGTCCTTTCTTGAAGACTGTCCTGGAGTTCTTGTTCATTTTCTTTGACTGATGCGATGCATAGTTGAGGGAGTCACTCTTGTGACTTTTGAGCCTCTCTTCTTCTTGCAAGCACTGAGCCATCAGCTGATCAATCGTCCATCTGTCCTTGACAGTGGTGTTGTAGTGCACATGAAATGTTTCATATTCTTTTGGAAGTGATTTCATAATCATGTGCACCACAAAATCCTCAGGCAAATCTTTGCCCAAGTACTTGTTCAGCTTGGCTGCAGTGCTAGTCATCTTTTGGATGTAGGCTCGCACTCCAGAGCTATCACACCTTGTGTTGGTCAAATCATCTACCAATGCGCTAGCATACGCCTTGGAGGATCCAGTAAACTGAGTCTTCAGTCTATCTAGAAGCTCCTTGGCAGTAGCACACTCTGGTATAGACCCTTCAATGGAGTCATCAATAAGGTGTCGAATAATCTTCAAACATTTATTGTTTGAAATCTCCCACTTTCTTTTCTCGATGCTGTATTGCATCATCTTCTGCTCATAATGAACATCGCCTACAGGAGGCTCAGTGGGTCTACCAGTCTGGAGTGCATAATCCAAGTCACTCAAAGTGAGCATCATGTCAATATTCTTCCGCCAAGAGGGATAGTTATTCCCCTTGAGCGGATCAATCTTCCCCATCTGAGTGAGGAGCATCGCAGCATTAAGACCTTCGGTGACAATAAAACATAAATCAAAATTAGATCATGGTCAAAAGTAACATGAAATCCTCATGCATGAATTAAAATCAACGTTGGTCGAAATTAAATCATGCAGAAAAAACGATCTCTATTCTAGATTCATCGTTGGATAAAATTAGAATAAAATCAGAAAGATAATCATGACTCATCATTAAAATTAAGGTTGGTTAAAACAACCGATAAAGTCATACACATTCTTATAACATGCATATCTCTAAATAGTTATTCGCGTTGGTTTCAAAAAATTCAGAGACAATGCACATTTAAAAACATATCATCAGCAGCGGAAACAAGGTCTAGATCAACAATCTAATTCTGTATATTTAACTCCAAGCTCATATTTCTAATAATCATGCAAAAAGCATTTATCAATAATCAGGAAAAAAAATGCAGGGAAAAGAAAAGAACCCTGCGCTCTAATCTGGCCGAAAACGGCCCAAAAATCGGCCCAATTTGGCCCACAGCCTGGTCTGGCGGGGCGGCGTGCGAGCCAGGCCAGGACAACCTGGGCCTGGGCCGCGCATCTGGCCCAGCCCAGCTGGCGGCCGCGCGCGCCCCCCGCCTTCATCTCTGCTGTCGATCGAGATCGGACGGCGGGCGTCCATTCGAGCGGGTACAAAAGCCCGAAAAAGTCGGAGCTGGGTGAAGCCCTAGCTCACTCGTCTCCCTCCCCGCGTCCGACTCTCTGTCCGCCGCCGCTCCCCTCCCCCTTCTCCACCGGAACTCCAGCGAGAGTGAGAGAGCGAGAAGACGGTGGCACGGTCGGCAGCGCCGCCCGCGGGCTTCCCGACGGCGCGCGCGCCCACCTGAGGGTGGACGCGTCGCCGCCGAGCGGCCCACGGCGGTGCGCTCTGTCGCCCTCGCGGGTGCGCGTGCGCACACGGTGGCCGGTGGTGCGAGCGCCACCTCCTTCCTGACGGCTGGCGGTAGCGGAAACGGCCAGGTAAGCCCTCTGGGCTCTCGACTCACGCGGGTTTGGGGATTTTTTCTAGGGTTAGGGTTTGAAGAAATCTCCCCCTTTGTTCCTTGTTTTCTTGGATCCGAGCCTAAAAGGCTCAAATCCGGTCGATCGCTAGGGTTAGGGTTCGGGCCATGCCCGAGCTCATCTGATACCAAATGTAGGGGTCTATCTTGCGGATCTAAGCCCGAGAACCCACCACTAGCGAGTACTAGGTGTAAAGGTCTTAGCATTCGTATAGATCTAGGAGAGGGAGGAAGAGAAGGTTTCACCTTCGGTGCCGGGGAAGGGCGCGACCGGTGGTCCATGACCAACGGAGTTTCCTTGCTCGGTGCGGCGGCGGTCCTCCACCTCCTTGCCCTGCTGCTCCTTGAAGCGGCGCTCCTCCGCCTCCTTAGCTTCCTGCTCCCTCCTCTGCTGCTCCTGCTCGGCGGCGCTGCTCTCGTTGTCGTCGGCCATCGAGTCGGCGGTGACGGGCGGCGTCGGGAGCGGCTCTTCCAGTCACTAGGTGCGCCGGGAGATCGGGTCCCTCGGTGGTTCTGTTGGGCTAGGGTTTAGCGGCGTACAGCTTGCGTTGGCGTCCGCGCCGGCCCCTGGGCCCCTCTTTATATGGCGCACTGTGACCGGGGGCCACAACCAAAAGAGGAAGGTCGCGCCCCCGATCAGGGCGCGTGATCATCTCCGGATCGGTCTCTTGACCGTTCCCGAGATCAAATCCAACATGCCACTGAATCGTCACGGACAAGCACGGCCATCACACAAATTGCTGGAACAGAGCCGCAACATATAGAACATTAGCTCAGGGACCTGTAGGGCCCTCTGTCAGCACAGAAAGATTGACCTGAGATGAACGCATCCATCAGCGCGAGCGGAAGCTGGCTAGGCTACGAATTCTGGTGGAGCTCAGGGGAGACCTTAGACTCGCGGCACACGGCAATAGCATGTGGTTACTAAAAAAGACCACTAGGCCGCCGCCTGCCGCCGCTAGGTGAGGCAAGCCCCCGTCTCCACCCATTTTCCCGCGCCTTGCCTCGTTGCTCGCCACTGTGCCCCTGCCCGTCGTGCAGAGAACGCTCGCCGGCGTGCGTCCGCCGCAACCCAGATCCGCCTGGCTGGCAGCAGGGTTAAATTTTCGAACAAAATTCGCGAAATTTCTTTCAGTCTCATACAGGAAGTGAGATTTCGGAATATTTCGAATTTTTTGTTTTAAATTTCAAAAATTTTTGTAAAAAATCGGAAAAAATATGATTAAAAAACTAGGTGTTTTTCTGATCCATTAGGATTAGAACTCGTTCAGTTATAAGATGATTGGATTGGTTAAAATTATGATTTAGTTTCGGACCCGTTAAAAACCCTACAACCCGTTAACCTGTCAAACATGTCTCCACCTTATCCTCTCAGATCTCAACCCACCACCCCACCAACCGATCTCGAGATTCCCCTTCGCTCCCCCACCCGACGCTCACCAAAGCCAGAAACCGCTGCCGGCGGCGAGTTTCTAGGCGGGAAGAGCCGGATCCCGATTAGGAGTAGCGAAAATGCCGGCGGACTGCCTCCCCCGCACGCGGCCGGCGCCACCACCTCCGTCCCCGCCTCTGTCCCCATCCTCCTCATCCGCACGCCCCACCGACGCCATCGCAACAACTTGGAGGTGGTGCCAGGGCACCTTGCGGACGGCAATGGGGGGACGCTCCGCCAGCAGCGCGCACGGCGGTGGAGCAGCTCTAGGTAGCGGCCGTCGGAGGGGAGGAAGCCACGCAGGGGTGCGATGTCGGCGACTGCAAGCGGCGGTATGTTAGGCAGGAGTCGGGTGGCTTCTAGGCGATGGTGAGTGAGACGAGATTTCCGGTTTTCCGATCAGAAGGTCTTGTTTTTTCGGTCGGGAAATCCGAATTTAGTTTCGGAGACGAGATTTCCGGTTTTCCAGGCAGATGGTCCTGTTTTTTGGGTTGGGAAATCCGAATTTCGTTTCGGTCAATTTAACTTTGCTTTCCGTTCGGAAAATCTGAATTAAATTTCGTTTTCGGCGCCATGGGAAATAGGCCAAAAACGGAAAGGTTAACCCTCGATCCTACATTCCTACAATCGCTCTATGAATCTACGGGGGTGAAAATGCTGGCGAGAAGAAGAGAAGAGCTCGCGAGGCAGAGTGAGAGCTAGTCTGCCGGCTCCTCTGCGATGCTCTCGAGGCGTGGGCGCCACACGCCGGGCCGTGCGCCGCTCCGGCGCCGCCTGTGGCTGGCGTAGTCCCGCTTCTCGGACAGGAGCTCCCGCAGGTAGTTGTCCTGCTCCGCGGTGCTGGCGCCGCCGCCCTTGCGGTGGTCGTGGCCGTGCAGCTTCCTCTGCTTGCCGCTGGCGGCGCGGCTCCTGCGCTTCCGCCTCTTCGCCGTCTCGGCGGCGGCGGCGGCGGAGGGGATGAGGAAGTAGATGCGGCCTCGCTTGAGCTCGGAGTCGGGCGCCAGGATGACGATCCGGCGGGACGCGCCGGCGGACCACGCGTCGGTGAGCGCGTGGCTGGGGTGCGCGGCGAGGACGTCGGCCGCGGTGAGCGGGCAGCCGAACTCGTCGATGCGCCCGCTGAGGTGCACCACGCGGACCACGTCCAGCGCGCCGCAGGGGAGCATGCACGCCAGACAGCACCGCAGGCTGTTCCCCATTGCCGCCGGCTGGCTGCGGCTTGGCCCGCGCGCGCGCGTGGACAGTGGACAGGCGGAGGAGGTGCCGGTCGCCCGCCGCTGGCTCTCTCGGTGTTTGGCCTTGGCTAGCACGGTTATGGGAGAAATGATGATGAGGGAGGGCGTGGCACGGGGAAAGGCTATGGTGGGTGTTTATATAGAGCTGTTCTGCCGGCGGGCGGCCCATCCGTCGACCATCATGGCGCATGGATGTTCAAGTAGTAGTAGGCTTCTTTTTACTACCGGAAAGGAGTTTCCAAGTGACTCATCAGCCATACCACTTTGTTAAGAGAGGGCATTTTTTGTGTACACACTATGATCTGGGTATGTACTTGTTGGCAGTGAGTGTGGCGTTATTGCTTTGCTGGAACCAGCCAGTTTGTCCCCCAACCGCACCCAGCACAAACAAGACAAAAACGGGGCGCCATGCATGGCATCGATGCGTTCGTGCGTGTTCCTCTTGGACTTGCAGGGTGTACAGTGTAGACATCCACTTTCACTCGCGCCTGTGTCCAGGCAACTCTCCCAAGGGATTAAAAATTAGACCTAACAACACCCCGGGGCAGTGGGTCAATAAGCGAATTCCCTGGGGGGTCGTATAACAGGCTAGCCATGGCCCCTCATCTCCCTCCCAACTCAACTCAAGCAGGAAGCTGCTGGGAAAGCTGGCGGCCTCCAAGCGACCATGGACAGGAATAAAACCCGTGATCGCGCACAATATTCTGTCTCGCTAACGCTCCTATCATCAAGGGGAACATTCGTAATAACGACTTTTACCCGAGACAAAAGAGCTCCATCGATGGATCGATCGACTTTGCATCCCACCGTTTTGACGGGTTTCCGCCGAAACCGGCCAGGAGTTTCCGCAAGCCACGTGCAGCTCGAAACGTGCGCCAAGCCAAGCCAAACCAAACTGCTCGAGGCTCCCAAAACGGATGGTAGCAGCGAACCAAAACTGTGCCTGGATCCGTCTTCGTCTTCGTCTTCGTCTTCGTCCTCGTCGCGTCGCCGACGGGCGGGCCAGTGAGCAGCCGCCAGTGCCAGCCATCAATCACGTCGTGTCGTTCACGCAGCACGCGCGGACGTCGTCGTCGCAGCGGCCGCGCCCCGGATCGGGGACCCGGCAGAAAGTGGAGCCAGGAAGCTGCCTGCCTGCGGGGGCGACAGCGACCCCGCCCGAAAGGCTGCCACGGCCGGGCGCCAAATTGTCCGGGCCCCGGCCGCAGCCGCCCACAGCCCCCCTGCTGGCCGTGGCCTGGCCGGCTGACGCCGACTGCTTCGGGGGGTGGCGCGGCAAGGGGGCCTGCGGCCTACGGAGAGCGGTGGCGTTCGCCGCTTTCGGGGCGCAGGCTGCCTTGGTCGCCGGGCGGAAAAGGCGGCTTTGCGCCCCCCGCGGGTACGTGGCGCGCTGGCCCCGCGGTCTCGGCCTCTCGGGTACATTCATAGGCATGCCATTGCCAGGCGGGAGCAAGCATGTCGTCGCGGCCGTCGGTTCGGCTGAGTGTGTCACGGTGTCGCGCCACTCGCCACACCGCTTAGGCTCAGCTACGCGTTGCTCCACGGCACGTTAACTAGCGCCTGGTCGTTCGTGCCTAGAGTCTAGAGAGCCTGCTCGAACCTACCCGCTACGAGCTTGTAGCAATAGAAATCAAATGAAACTACCTGCTACGAGCTTGTAGCTAAAAAAAACAAATGAAACTTGTAAAAAAAAGCGTCTAGCCCAGACCATGGTTCTAAAGCTACTTGCAAGGGGATTGCCAAAATTAGGATTTTAGTATTTTTTTTTGCGCTGTTTCACACAGTTCTGTATTGTTTATGACATTGATACATAGAGTGGAGCGAAATTTAAGAATGTGAATGAGAATTTCTTTTGCAAATAGCCTATGTACCTATACACTATTAGCTGTTTCAAACAGATTACGGTGAGTCAGATTGTCTGCTATAGTCGGCTAGTACAAAACAGGAAGAGGGACAACTACGGGGATCTCTGCTCTTCATTGGTTCTACCGAGATATCGACTTTATTACACGATATACAGTATGTAGCTCCCATCTTCATCTTCAGTAGTAGATGGGCTTCATGCTTTCTGCCGGTATATGGTGAGTAGGTGCGACGTGCCGGTCACGGTTGGAGGCTTCACGTGCACGGATCGGACGCAACTCAAGGAGCGAGCGAGCCGGTGGAAGCCACGGCGAAGCTTCGCCGGCTCGGAGCATCTGACCACGGCGCCACCGGCCACCTCGGCATCCGCCCACCAGATCCGTCAGTTTGGGCCGTCGAGGCCCCCCTCGTTATTCTACGCGCGCGTCTCTGAATTTTCTGGGCCCACACAGCTCGGCCAACCTGGGCCGTTGCCGGACTGCCGGGCTGGCTAACCTGGCATGTCAGGCCCTCTGAACGGCAAAGGAAAAAACCTGGCATGTCGGGCGCTGTGTCGCTGCCTCTCCGACCCCACCGAGGCGGCCGCCTGGGCGCCGCCACTACAAAAATTCTTTGCTGTACCTGAACGAGCGTAGAAAATGGCCCCGTGCATGCATACGGTCCCGTCCTTTGGAGGGACGGACGGTCCGTACACCGTACAGCTCGTGCCGCCGGCCGGAATCTCTATCCCCACTCATGCACAGATGCACTGCTATTTCTGCAGACGATCCATGCTGGTGCGCAGCACCAACTGCAGTTAAATTATGGCCTGATAAACGATTTCTCAGTGGTCCAAGCAATGGTTGGTGCGCGAGACAGCACATTTTGATCCTAGAGAAAACTCCGCTGAATCTCGGCAGACTGCAATCTGCCTGAGATGGCCGGCAGCGTACAATTGCAATGTATGCGTAGCTGGTAGGGCGATAATGCAGGCGAAGGAAGCGCGTAGGAAAGCGCTGCGGCAAACTGCAGCGCCTCTTTTATTCGGTTTATCGTGCAAGTACAGGAGGGTTTTGAGCACACTCGTTTATACATCTTCTTCTGCCTTCACAAAAGCACGGGAGGTGACAGGTGACGGTGAGTGCTGCTTTGCGCTGTTGCGCATCGGCATCGGCATCGGCATCCTTTATTTTTTGTACATGAGGTGGCCGGATCCGGCGGCAGTGGCACTGGCTCAGCTCAGTCCTCGTGGTCCCAGACCTCAGATGCGCTCTTGTACGGCCCGTGGGTCTTGTTCACGAAGAGCTCCTCTCCGTTCAGGACTCGCTTCTGCGGTACCAAGGTCCACCCACGTTAGATCATCAGCCAAAGAAGATTACGAATTACTAGCTGCTGCAGTAAACGATTAAATACTAAGGTAGCTTAGTAGTTAACCCGTTTTTTCACTTTAATTACTAGGTGCTGCAGTAAAAGGATCAAATGGTTCTCTATGCCTCGATCTGAAAACTCTCGATTATTTTTTGGGTGAAAAATGGCATTATCTCATTACCCTGCATAGTCTGTTGGGGCTTTGTAAGACGCCATGAAGTCCAACTTACTATCAACAGAATTTTTCACAATAGTTTTTAGTGACTATTTAGCTTTATAGCCTATATATACGAGATACTGATATCATGCTAAGTTACTGTTAAACACTTAAACCTAAAAGAAGTTATGGCGGCCCTCACCTCATCTTTGATGCTGCACAAGATCTTGAAGTCCTCTTCAGGGATCTCCCATCCAAACACCTGAATGTTCTCCTTGATCCTTTCGTCCTTGGTCGATTTGGGAATAACACTTGTTCCTCTTTGGAGGGCCCACTTGATGAGCACCTGCCCCGGGGTCTTGTTCAGTTTGTTGGCTACCTGTGGTTAAATGCTGGAGTGAGAGCTGGATACCCTATGTAATTCAAGAGCTTAACTGAAATACTATAGCATGCTTGTTGCTCGTTTGATTAGCGAACGAACCTTTTCGACAACCGGGTCATGTGCTAGGTTCTTCTCTGAAGAACCCAATGGAGAGTAAGCCTGGAAAACAACAAAAAAGCATGCAGGCAAGTGTTATAAATACCACTTGTATTCATTATGAAGCCCAATGGCAGATATATATATAGGAATAAGCACAAAACCCCCTTATACAATAGGGTAAACACAAAAGAGTGCAAATACATCTAACAGCAAGAACATTTGTGTTTTCTTTTTTTGCTTTGAGAATCAAAATATGCCAAGACAGAGAAAACCGGTGGTTTTACTTCAAAAAGGCACAGAATATTGGGAGGTCACTTTGTCATATTTGGTTTTCCGAAGAAATATCTTACAGTAACATGGTTTTCAGAAGAAATATCTTACAGTAACATGAATCCCATGCTTCTTGCAGGCCTCAAAAATCTTGTCGTTCTTCCAACCAGGGTGCATTTCCATCTGTATTGAACAAAGTCAAGAAAGAGCCAATTCAGTTAATTCGAGCTTAGTTTGGTCACTTCAACATTGTGTAGCTATCGATCTATTCTGAATGGATCATAACCTGGCATACTGCTGGTGGAACATTTGCTGAACGCATCAGCCGGTTGAGCTTGGTAACTGTGTAATTGCAAACACCTATATCCTTGACTAATCCATCTTTCACAAGGCTTTCCATTTCCCTCCACACTCCTTCCATGTCGAATTCCAGCACTTCCCCGGCTTCTGGGGGCATGTGCGCACCATCTTTTAGTCGGAAGGGCCAATGGATCTGCGTTCATTTGTCAATGCAAGCATAGTTATTCGATCAGAAAGAGTATATCGCGTTTCAGTATGCAAAAGGGATTAATTTCAAAGCACTGCTTAGATATGACAGGGTAAGCAGGCTAGTGTAAGTTGAATCAGTAGCTATAAGTTGAATCAGTAGCTAAAGTAACCGTAAGAGAACAGGGAAGCTGCAAGCACTACTTTGCCCCTTAGAAGTTAGCACACAAAATTTCAGATGTCAGAAAGACAATTGATTAATTGAAACAATAAGAAGTCAATGCTTTTGGTTTCTTACAAGGTAGAGATCAAGATACTCCAGCTGTAGATCCTTGAGTGTATTCTGTAGTGCTGGCCGAACCTTATTGGGAACCAAGTCTGTGCACCTGAAGCAGTCAAACATTGATCAGATTTTACATAGAATATACTATTAATTACTTGCATTTAGGTATTCACAGGTTAATATGTAATTGGGCAAGTACCATAACTTCGACGTTACAAACAAATCTTTCCTGTTGATCCCAGCCTCCATTGCAGCTTTAAGTCCTTTACCGACCTGATTGGCGGAGGATGTTTTATGCGTATCATCTACTACTAAGGCTAAGGCAGAAACGTGAAACTATTTTGATGTATACCTCCTTTTCTACTCCGTATTGGGCAGCAGTATCCACATGCCTATATCCAGCCTGCAAGTAACCAGACATTCAGATTTCGTTAAGTTAAAACAAGGCTCTGCATAATTCACGTTATACATCAAACGAAACGAGTACGGCAATTCTTCAGCTGTAAGTCTACAAAAGTGAAAGGCTTAAGGACTTTAAGTTGTTCACCACGATTTACACAAATACCTTCATATATAGTGTTAACAAAATTTTAATTTGAGACATTCTGCTGAGAAAGTTTCAGCAAATTAATGCTTTACCACATCCCTAGGTCACTGCTACTAGCTATCTAGAACGAATCAGGAGTCAGGACTGGAAGAAAGAGGCTAATCCTTTTCTACTGAAGTCTCAGACACACAGCAGCAGAAGGATGTAATTCTATACGCAAAATACAGAAGATGCAGCTATATCTATCGACGATTAGCACATGTTTTTCAACAACAAAAAAATGGAATTCCAAAAAATTTACCTACTTGCAGCGAACCGTGGCCGTGGGCCAATATGCCACGCACTGTTGGAAGACTAGAATCCATGTGCTACATCTAATCCTTTTACTAAATATGGAAGCCATAAAGGAAGTTTGTGCAGGAGAGGCATGAAGCTATACCTCAGTGATGGCTGTCTGAACAGAGTGAGCGGTATCTGAGCCGGCTCTCCAAGTGCCTAGCCCAATACTTGGGATGGCGTGTCCGCTCTTCAGAACGAAGTGATCTTGTTCTCCTTGCCCCATCGCCTGTGCACTCGCCATTCTAAAACCTCAGTAAAAATCCTCTTCTCGTGAAAACCTGCTTTGCTTGTTGCACAGAAGATGAGATGGATGGACATACTATATACATGCAGACAGCTCCAGGAAAAGATGCCACGTAGAGTAGTATCCATGGACACATGGCCAGCCATCACAGCCTGAAGACACCTCTTTCCCATGCACAAAGCACGAGTGCACTCGCGAGGAACATGCCAGAACCCATAGCTGGCCAGTGACACAATAAAGTACGAAAGAGAAGTTCTCCCAGAAAGAAACTAGCTTGCCTACCATACATATATTTCTCCGAAAGATGACGAAGAGAACTTTGCTCACACTCTGAAGCATCTGGCTCTATAAAAGACAGAAATCACTGTTTGCAACAGCCGGACCTGCCAAAAGCTCTTTTAGAGGACTCACTCACCTGTCAAATCCTCGAATCCTCGAGTATCTTTTTTTGAATCCAAGAGCTGCAGAAGCTCTGCCTTTCAATTAAGAAGAAAAAAAAATCGGAGATACACACGGACCGGATGGCCTAGATACACAGGATCATAGGGGTCAAGGCCCCGACACAAGCCCGACTAGTAGAACGCACTCCTATAGAGGCACATGTTCTCTTTAACTCTCGTAGCGACTTGGAGCGGGGTAAGCGAGCTATGCTCAAAAATTCTACGGTTGCGCTCTTTCCAGATGTTCCACAAAGTGTAAATAACGATGCCGTTGTACATCCGCCTACGGTCTTTCGGGAAGAGGGCCTCTATTTTCCCCCACCACTCCTCTATGCTGGCGAAGCTCGTCGGGTCGATCTGCTGTGGTAAAGTCAGGTTTTCCCACGCAAGAATCTGGGTCCAAACTTCTTGTGCGAAAGGGCAGATCAAGCACATATGAAGCCCTGTCTCAATGGGCCCATTGCATAGGGAGCACGAGGCCTGATGTGGCCAGCCACGTCGCTCCAGATTATCCGCCGTGAGGAGTTTATTTTGAATGAGCACCTAAGCGAATAATTTGCATTTATTTTCCGCCTTAGCACTCCAAATGAGGCTAGTCTTGTGGCCTCTGTAGGATCCCAGAAATTGGGCTCTGTAAGCTGAGCTGGAGGTGTAGGTGCCATCCGCAGTCCATTTTCAAGAAATGGAATCCTCAATTTCCGGTTGTAGATGCACTTGCTGGAGCCTGATCCAAAGCGAGACAAATTCCTCAATTTGCACGGTCGTCGTAATTTTCCTCCTTAGGGATTTGATCCAGGTGTTGTTAGCCAACTCATGCGCCACTGAATTGTTCTTCCTTCTGACCAGTTCGAAAAGGTGGGGGGCTAGGTTGCAAGGAGCTTCGCCATCCAGCCAGCTATGGTGCCAAAACTTAGCCTTGATGCCGTTGCCAATAGTCACCGAGGTGGAAGCCTAGAACAACAAGCGATCTGTGCCGTTACACGGTACTTGGAGCCCCACCCAAGGTTTGGAGCCATCTGTCCATTCCTGCCATAGCCAGCGGAGCCTGAGTGCGCGGCTGAACTTATTGAGGTCGAGCACGCCTAGGCCACCCAAGTTCTTTGGCCTACTTACTGTCGGCCAATTTACCAAGCAGTGATCCCCGTGCGCGCTGTCCTCTCCCTTCCAAAGAAAGGATCGACGAATCTTGTCAATCTGCTTCCTAGCCCATTTCGCTAGGGGGAAGATGGTCAAATGGTAGGTCGGCAAGGAGGAGAGTACCGAAGTGACGAGAGTGAGACGTCCGGCACGGCTAAGCAGGCGGCCTTTCCATCCAGCAAGCCGCTGCCCAATTTTTTCCACCAGCGGCTGCACATGAATTTTCTAGAGGGGGATGTGTGTGCAGTTGGAGGCCAAGGTACCGGCAGGGGAAGGTTCTGCAGCTGCCAGGGAATTGCTTGGAGGACCTCAGCCAAATCCACATTTTCGCAGCGAATCGGATGAATAGAGCTTTTCTCAAAATTAGTGGTTAGGCCCGTGACAACTCCGAATGTGTGCAGTATCTGTTTGACTGATTGTAGCTGCTCACGAGTTGGATTGATGAAGATGGCAGCATCATCAGCATAGAGCGAAGTTCTCAGCTTTGCTGCTGCAAGAGGGAGAGGCGTGAGGACACCTTGCTGCGTAGCGAGGTCTAGGATCCTTTGGAGTGGATCGATGGCTAGGATGAACAGCATAGGAGAGAGGGGGTCTCCTTGTCTCACCCCACGCTTGTGATCGAAACTGTCTCCTTGCACACCGTTTATTAAGGCCCTGGAGCTAGCTGTACCGAAGAGGATTGATATCCATTCGCGCCACCGAGGTCCAAACCCGCGAGCTTGCAGATTTTCCAACAAATAGCCCCAGCTGATTGTGTCGAAAGCTTTTTGGATGTCTAGCTTTAGGAACAACGTCGGAATTTTAGCCTTCTGGAATTGCCTAACAATGTTCTGTACATACAAGAAATTATCTTGTATGCATCTCTTTCGGATGAAAGCACTTTGGCACTTGGAAACAAGGCTGTCTAGGTGAGGTGTGAGCCTGTTGGCTAGCAGCTTTGAGAAAATCTTGGCGAAGCTGTGAATCAAGCTGATTGGACGGAAGTCGCTTACTCGCACAGCATCGAGTTTTTTAGGAATGAGGATTATGTTGCCCGCGATCAACAACTTGAAATCTTGCCCATTTAAATTGTGGAGCTGGTTAAATGCTGTCGTCAAGTCGTATTTGATGATGTCCCAGCATACCCTGAAGAAGGTGCCTGTGAAGCCAGTCGGGGCCTGGTGCCTTGTCACAAGGCATGGAAAGGATTGTCGCCCTGATCTCATCCTGAGTGAAAGGAGCCTCCAAGGAAGAGAGGTCGACATGGTTATATCCCAGTGAGTTCCAATCAAACGTGGTTGTTCTCAGAGCAGCACTCCCCAGATATTGTTTGAAGTGGTTTGTGACCACCTTTTCTTTCTCAGCTTGTGCAAAAATCACCCCAGAGTCTGTTTGCAAGGCTTGGATGTAGTTCTTCCTTGCTCTCGAGATAGCACGGAGATGGAAGAATCTTGTGTTGGCGTCTCCCAAGCGAATGTTTGTTAGGCGAGATCTTTGACTGATCCTCGATTTCTCAATGAGCACTAGACCCATGGATTTAGATTTTAGCCTTTTCAGCAGGTCCAACTCCCCTGTTGAGAGGTTACGGGCTTCATGTGCGGTTTCTAGATGGAGGATCACCTCTTTGACTATGGCCAGCTGAAGCTTTGTGTCTCCTATATTCACTCTCCGCCAGGCCTTGATAGCCTTTGCCGCTCGGGCCAATTTAATGTGCAGGCGCTTGAGAGGTTGGTGGGCTGACCGTAACGGTTTATTCCAAGCATCCTGCACCGCTTCTTTGAACCCCTCCATGCGTGCCCAGAAGTTCTCGAATCGGAAGAAATTATTCGTCTTACGCGGGAGCTCTCCTTGCAAGAGCAAAGGGGTATGATCCGACATGAGAGAAGGAAGCGAGTGGAGGTAGCAGGTTGGGAAGAAAAGCTCCTAGTCCGGAGTGCAGAAGAGCCTATCAATTCTAGTTAATGTCGGCGTGTCATGCCCGTTGCTCCAAGTGAATCGCCGGCCGTTTAGGCGGATTTCTTTAAGGTGGAGGTCATCTATGGTGGCTTTGAACGATCCCATGAGGCGCCTGTTGAGGTTCAAGTTGCTTTTATCGGAGGCCTGGTAGATGAGGTTAAAATCGCCTAGTATCAGCCACCTATCACGGTTCTGGGATGCAAGTGCTCTCAGCTCTTGAAGGAACAGGAATTTATCTGCGTCGGATTGTGGTTCGTAGACAACCGTTATCCACCGTTCTGTACCATCTGCTTTCAGTGTGATCATCGCTGTGATCGTGTTGTTGGAGGTGGAGACGTTAGACAGCATGAAGAAATCTTCAGATACAGCAAGCAGGATGCCTCCTCTAGTTTGGGTCGCCGGCAGCACTGTGTAGTTGTTGACAAATTTTGCGCCTAGGGTGCGCGCAATTATGGGCTGATCAATCATCGACAGCTTGGTTTCTTGCAGGCACACAATTGTGCTCCCTGTGTCCCGAATCAGTTCCTGCACTACATCTCGCCTAGCTCCATCATTGAGCCCTCTCACATTCCAGTTTAAAATCTGATAGTGGCGTTGTATCATTCTGGGAGATCAAAACCCAAGGAGGCAAGGCCAGGTAACACACCTGGTGGGGAGGCTCTGAAAAAGGCAGCAAACACAGCATGTATGCAGGCGAGGAGGCACACATTAGCAGAAAACATGAAGGTACATTGTAGCAGCTGCAGCTGGAGGCAGGTGCCGGACGGTAGGACACACAAGACAAACACGGCGACGGACATGACGACGAGGCCTGCAAAGACACTCAGTAGCTGATGGCCCCTGGCTGCTACCGAGGGCCTTCGCACGCAGACGTAAACGGAGACAGTAGACTGCAGCAGGTACAGCAGGTGAAAGAGGACGCGTCCTCCACGATCGGCGATGAACTGACGTAACATGAAGAATCGCAGGATCCCAGCAACACAAGGTAGCTTGTTAGGCCACCTCTGGGCTTGCCTCGCTCAGACCATCGAGCCCACAGAGGGCCGCCAGAGCCTTGATCACCAGGTCGGTCAGCGGTCCGCTGAACAGGTTGAAGTAGCGCTGCAGGATCGCATCTGTCACCTGATTCTTCTCAGGGGTAGCGTCCGCCTCCGGCAAGACACCCAGTCGCTTCATGAGGACCTGCCGTGCACGACTTTGGATGTCACCGCGCGGCCAAGAGATGGCAGCCAGCCTAGCGCTTCTACGGGATGGAGCCCTTGCACGCAGCTTGATCCCGTTCCGCCCAGACTTTCTGGGAGGCATCTGCTGATGGTTTTGAGGCTGGAGGAGAGGCTGCGCGACTGGTGTGGTGATTGCCTCGACGAAGGTCGTCGCCGCTGTCCGCGCCGCTGAAGGTGGGGGTTCCGGCGTGCTTGGGGGGCTGGTCAGCACGCCCACTGGAGGGTGTGCTGGCGAGTCCTCCGGCAGCATGGTGCTGTCAGGTGCCAACTTGCTGCGCCTGTGGTAAACATACCCGGGACGGAAGCGGTGTAGAGCCCTGGAGCTGCTGAGGGTCGGCCTGCACTCCACGGTCCTAGCAGCCAGCTCCCCCTCCAGCCCGCCTTGTGAGGCAACGCAGACTGCAGGAGGGCTCAGGGGAGGTGGGTGCCTGTCGTCGAGGCCGTCGTGGCGAGTGTCGGGGAGGCAGCACGACCCTCCGTCTGGTGAGCCTTCACGATCCATGCGGCGATGGCGTGGCGCCGAACGTGCGCGCCTCCCTAGGCGCCGGCGAGGCAGCCGTTCCCGGCTATGGCCACACCCCAGTTGCCCTCCTTGCGGCTGCTGCGCCCGCGACGTTCATCGTCGTCGTCGTCGTCGCGGCGGTCGCTGCCGCGGATGACTGGAGGAGGGGGGTCGTGGTGGTCCCTTGGTGCACGGGCCCCATCAACAGTACCCAGGGACCACTTGTAGTCGCGGGTGACGCGGCGCCCGTCCCTGTCCTGCGGGTCTTCCACGAGGTCGAGGTGGACGATGACGCGGAAGAGTAGGCCGGAGCGATCTGTAGGCGGCGTCGTTCCGTCATGGAACTGCAATGACCTGCCAGTGATTGTTAGCCAAGTTACCTTTGGGATGAACGACGGATCCTCCGTCCAAGCCCAAAGGCTGAGGGCCCGTGTGTCCTCCTTCCTTAGTGACTGCAGCTCGACATAGTCCAGGTCACAGGACCTTGCAACCGCGCGCTTGGCGATGCTCTCGTTCCAGGCATGGAGAGGGATCCCCTTGAGGCAGAGCCGGACGTGGTACTTGAGGTCGACTGTTGTCTTCGAGGTGGTGACCAGTTGCCACCGTCTGACGCGGAAGTCGAGGTTGCCGAAGGGGAAGTCCCTGCGGTCCACCGCCGTATCTATGTGGTGTTGATGCGTGAAGGTGACGAGGAAGTCCGCCGGGTGGTGTCTCGCCACCTCGATGTCGCTCGGCCGCACGCCGAACTAGTGGCAAAAGGCCTTCTTCACCTTGTCGAGGCCCACGTCGGGGCGGCTGCCCCCGAGCCAGGCCACCACCGCATGGGTTGACAGCCTCTCCAGCTCCAGCTCCATGTCGCTGGAGGCGGCTGCCACGGCGAATGTCTCGCTGGGGCGCATCTCCGGGTCCCCAGGCCTGGGCATGGCGGCTTGCGTGAGCCTGGGGAAGCTGTTGCTGTCGAGGCGAGGGGGTGGTGGAGCTGGAGCAACGAGGCAAGGGGGTGGTGGAGCTGGAGCGAGCTTCGTCTGGGAGCACTGCCAGGCTTTATGACCCGAGCGCCCGCAGTTGAAGCATTTCAGAGGATCCCTGCAGGCGGAAGCAAGATGTCCCCTGGCCAAACATCGGAAGCATTTACCTCGCATACTTACCAATAGCTTATCTTTGGCCGGAGAGGGCAGCGGAGGTGGCCTGGTAGGTGGCTGCCTTGAAGGTGCGTTGATGTCTCGAGTGCGCTTGCGCCGGACTGTTGTCCAGCCATCCAAGTCCTCCTCTGCAGGGTGCCTACGGCACTGTGGAGTTTCAGGCGGCGGCAGCGTCCGGGGGGGAATTGAAGTTTCTCCCCAAACGGAAGCCGGGCGGGCAGCTGTCGCGGCAGGAGCGGCAGTAGTGAATGCGGATCTGGTGCCGGATACGCACGGCGCTGGGGGAAGGCAGTCTGCAGGGTGAAGGACCAAGCTGCAGGAAGGAGTGGCCGGACTGCGGGGAGGAGTAATGGCGAAGCGCACGCGTTTGGTGGTGACGGGGATGGCAGGCGGGGAGGAGATGGCCGTGCGGGCCTCACCTCGAGGTTCCCTAGGAGCAGTGGAGGGGCTGCGGGTTTGGCGCAGCCCGGACGGAGGTGGAGGCGGAGGGAGAGGCAGCGGGGTCGCAGGGTGCGCCGGCGTGGGCGTGGCGGGGCTCTGGAGGGAGCTTGTGGCCTGATCTATCGAGCTAGGCTCCTGGAGGGGTGCGGGGAGCGGTGGCTGGGCGGGGGAATGGGCGGCGGCGGCGGGGCGGTGCCCGTTCGCCATGGGGGCGTGCGGGAGCTAGCAGGCCCGTGGACCCCGTTGTTGCAGCATCCTCTAAATCCTCGAGTATCACAGTTCTTAAACCTAAAACAAAATTAACAGCATGCTACGCTAGAAGCTACAGCCTTCGTTGCTGCAAATCCTATAGCAACTGCAAGAGTTCTTACAGATGTATAAAAACAAACAATATTTACTCTAGAAACAGAAAGCAGAAACATTATGCGGTGGGGGCACTGAAAAGAAAGTGAATAAATGCCTGTGACTAATATTTCCTCAAACTTTTCCTTGTGACCCCAAAATAAAATAGGGCTCAATCTTGTAGAAGGTGGCTTCTTTCACGGGCTCAATCTTGTAACAAATCACTAGCTGGATCCAGTCGATTCCTTGCTGTCGTTGCTGCTGTCATCCAAATTATGTCCTCCAGTCGTACAACCTTCAAATTGTGCCGATTCAGGTGGCGTGGTGGTCTCAGCGTCTGGTGGCGTGGTGGCCTCAGCAGTAGGCTTTTCCTCACTCTTCTGTAGTCCAGTGTATCGCGCAAGATCAACCCATTGCTGCAGCAAATAGAATAGGCACTGAGGACTGATGAGGAAGAAAAGGCAACACTACGTGATAGCATTATTACTATTGTGTAAAGTATCAGGATCTCAGCTTGCTTATAAATTAAGCAGATTTCCTCCTAATACTGCAAAGAAGTATTATGCATATCTAGGGAATACAATAATGCATAAACAGAGGGAAATTCCTTTTGTGTTACAATGAGCTGATGAAATGTTAAGTGTCCAATGAGAATTGAGCTAGCAGGACTACTTAAGCCCATAGTAAGAAGCCAATGTTTAGAGTTTGGTTTTCGGTTGCAAATATTTGCCATTTCGTTTAATTTCCCAGTGATAAGAAATACGAGCATAAATTTGAGCATCGTCTACGTGTTTGCATAAAGCTAAACTGCTAAAGTGATAGGCAATCCAAACCAAAGGAAGTACATTAATATGGAACACAAAATTCAACAACCTTACTCTTACCCAGTTTCTCATGTTATAAAAATCGTGATTGCTTATTATAAAAGCTCGAAAGAACTACTAAAACAAACTCAGAGAACAAAAGAAAAAGGAAAATGTCCAACCTGTGTTCCCCAGTACGAGTTCAGTGTCCTAGCCACAAAGGACAACAAACCAGCAATAAGTGGTTGATTGTAGTATGTCACCAGGCTCTCTCCTAGCCGATACTCCACTAGACCAGCAATAATCTTCAACAAAATAAGTAAAGAAATTTAGATAAAATTGTACAAAACTACTGTAATATAGAAGTTACGGGTTAAATTATAGTAAATAGTTTCCCATAGTAAGTTTGTTCACTGGCAAATTGTATTTCCATGGCATGCCTTTGACCTGTTCCTAGATATAGGCCACGGTTGAACCGAAAATGAATTGAGAGACTATAGAAGAGCGATTGTGTTTTTTTTTCCTTTAGGAAAAAAGAAGAACGAGGCATTGAACCATGGCCTCCGTTGCACTTGGTTACATGGAACATGAGGAGCAGAGGTTCATGGCAGAACCGAATGGCTGGGATCTCATGAAATTGGCAAAACCAGGGTCTTGTTTGAAAACATTGTAACATTTCATGCTTCCAAGGAATAATTTTGAAGATGTTAAGAAGTAAAATTGGATGTATGAGGTACCCAAAATCATTGCAGACCATTAAGAAAAATCGGTACAATGATAATACCGTACAGGTAGAAAGAGACCAGCAAAAGCATAGTAAAACCAAGAATGGAACCTAAGGTCCCCAAAGCAAAAGTAAGCACGTTTTCCCGTTAACTACCTGATATCGCAAATTTGCTGATGTTCCAAGAAAGCAACTATAAACAGCTGCTGACTTCCAGATAGGAGACCTCTTCCTTTCTGCTTCAACATTTTCTGAAGGTTTCACTATTCCTCGGACAGCATACACGAGATCTGAGGAAACTCCAGCCCCAATACTAGAAACAAAACCAACACTGGCAAGTTTCAAACCACCAACTAACACTGCTGCAATTATTTGGTTAATACTCCAATCCTGACCCAAGATATTCTTTTGGAACGCGTTATCTGGTAATGAGCCTAAAAGGCCTTTGACAAACTCCAAACTCTGACCAGAACCATCATCAGCATATTGAAGGACTGAAATAGTAGGAGCAGGAAGCCACACTGTAAAGAAATCAACAACAGATCCTCTAATAGTATCTGTGAGGACATAGTCAATTTCTTCAAAAAATCTTCCTTTCCGTCTTTCATACTGTGCTAGGAGCGTGGTTGATATTGATATAGCCTCTTCAATAGCTAATCTTTGAAGGAATTTAGGATCTGCCAACAATCTTTCTCGGAAACCCTGTAGAAGTTGATTTTTAAATAAAATTCAGTCTAAGCCATGTTTAGACATCAGTAGCTTCTGATGGTTATTCTGTTTATAAATCAAAACAAGTGTGCGCATCAAGGAGTGTTTAGAAACATCAACTAATCAAACTGACAGGAGAGGGGAGGATTGGAAATAATGCGAAAACGGTGGAATACTCTTACTTGAAATCGATGAATCAGCTCTGAAATAAGAGGGTATTTCTCCAGGTCAAAAAAGTTCTGCAATATCTCAGGAGAAACTACACCAAGATCTATTCCTTTCTGAAGATCCTGCAATGTTCAGTGCAAGAGTTCAACTAGCTAAACTCAAATAAGATATTCTTCTACCAAAGTATAGAAACATTTTACCAACAGAAGATCCATACTAGAGTGACTAAAAACATCTATATTCGCAGGAGAAAGATTTTGCTGCATTACTATTAAGCTACATTTTATTAGCTGCCCTTTCTCATGGCATGAATTCAAAGCATATTCAGGGAATAATACTGGCACTGGATTTCCATTACAGCTTGATGACATAATCCTGGATACAAGTAACCAATAAAAAACCTATTAGAATCACAAATAAAATATTGTATTGTATGCAACCTTTCGCTTTTCCTCCCAGATCATGGCCAATCGTTATGTTCTTCTCAAAAGAAAAGGCTAGGATTTATGTCAATAAGAGATTTAAATGCTTCATGAAAACTGGAAATCTGTGTGCAATGGGTCAGAAGAAAGGTCAAGAACCATGCCTGAGGTAAGGCTTCCGGCCTCCTACCAGCAGCATTCATAACTCGAGCAATTTCAGCACGGTCAAAGCAATTTCTAGTGCAAGGTTTAGCTGCTGAATACCATAAGAAATCGGCGATAGGGACTTCACCTTCCCTCCTTATAACCTGTCTTTCAGGATCAAGTAGTACCACAACTTGGTCTTTCTTCGGCACCTTTTTGGATATTCTGCCAGGAACACCACTTCCTCGTGGTCCGTACATAACATGGCTTGCACCCGTCACAACAATTAGCAACCGTGAAGGACCCCCATCATTAAGTTCTTTCGTAATAATCTGGGAAATGGTGTAATCATCAACTACTCTTGCTTGTTCTGATAAATATGAGGTAGGGCCGAACAGAGAATCATCCATCGATGAGATCTTGTCTATCAATGACCGCCCTGAGCTAAACATGAAACCAGAGATGAAGCCTGAGCCTGCTGGAGGGGCATATGCTTCTCTTTCTGCTTTTGTGAGAGCTCTAATCCCATCTGCTTGGACAGTTTTTTTCACCTGCTCAAGAAAGGAAAATTATATTCTACCAAGTTGACTAATGAAAGTTGGAACTTGAAGCTCGTAAATGCATAAAACAAAGTATGGAACATCAACATGCAAATTTAGCAAAATATGCATCATGGTCTTAACACTATAGCAGCAAGCTGTATCTTAAGTTTGCAAAATAACAGTCTTTCACTAGTTTGTGACGTTGTATGGAGTTGTCTAGATACTAAAACCATCCTGATGCCAAGACTGCTAACAAACTGTGTGTAGAAAGCAGTGGAGAGACTTTATCATGTTATATTGTTATGTGGAATGAAAATGTATAACAAAATATCCAAAAAAAGGAGACAGTGCCAGGATCATCATTCAAGATATATCAGAAAAGGTTTCCCAGGAATCAACGCATTTGAAGATTTTATTCACTGGTGCTATTAGTGCTATATGGTATTGATAAAAAAAAACAAGAGTGTCAACGTTATTTACATACTAACTTATTGACTATAAAAAGCTAACAATCACCTCCAGTGGCGTTCCACAAGCAATAAGCTTAATTCCAGTATCACGACAGTAATTCAGAAGAGGTTCATACTGCTTCCAGAGCTCCTGCGGCCAGTGTGATGTGTACAACTTTAAGATTCTTCCATCAATCCTACAAAGCATAAACTTGTCAACGTTTGTTGTAAGGGGAGTCTAGTTCTTTAATACATTTTCCCTTGTAGAATATAACTGTTCACTAACATCAAATCAGTTCAGGCTTCAACTAACCATGATCTGCAAAGAGTGCTGCCCCCTTTTTCACAATAAAAATACTGTGCTGTTAATGAGCAGCAAGCACAGTTATATTTTTGTTATAATATGGGGTTCAAATCCTCATGTTCAGTGGTAGCAAGTTTTCTTAGTGGGTATTGGAGAACAAATCCTGGCTGGAAACATCTAAATGTAAATCAGAAACTGAATCCAAATTGATAGACAGCAATGCCATGAGTAACCAATTCGGAAAAGTAAAATAATTTTGTTATTACAGTAAGAAAACAAAACCCTCTTGGAAAATACAGGTTATCAGTCAAGAGCTGGTACCCCAGCCTAGTTACATTATTTTTAGCCTGTCAAGTAACAAAGATACTAACTTCTTCGCTCTATTAAGTTGACAGTGCAAGGTTTAATCATTAAAAGATGGTATATTGTCAACAAAAACAACTTATGCACAAAGAGTAATCCAGCTAAAGGTTATTCATTGTATATATCTCTACTTCTGAAATCGATTGGATCATTGGATGTTCGAAGAGGCCAGGATAGATAGAATTGCGCCTCAACTTGGGCCGGAGCTTTCAGGTCTCTATGTATATTGAATTAAAGAACGAGTTTCGCTTTGCTTTTGTGGGGTGGGGGGAGTCCTGGCGGGGAGCAGTGGCGAAGCTAGAGCATACCGGAGGGGGGTGCACATGTCTTGTGGGTGCATGGACTTGTATCATTGAGGGTGCATATATAGTTAAAATCTAATTTTTATCACTATATTTCCATTTTTCCGTGGGTGCAGCTGCACTCACTAGCTACTATGTAGCTCCGCCCCTGGCGGGGAGATATGCTAGCAGGTAATGGCTCAGCTTCAACTTAAAAAGCATTTTAAGTGGGCTTCCTTATTTATTTTTGGGTGATAGTATCTAACAAAGAAGCACATACCGGTATAGGCATCTGGTTAGGTCAACAAGTTGTTGGTTGTCATTCAAGGTATGTGTAACATTGAGAAAAAGGTGCTACATATGAACGAGTAAGCTATTAAAAATAGGCGAGATATGGTTTCGATAGCCTAAGAGTAGCATTCATGGAAAAGGATTCACAGATAGGCATCAATGGGCATGGGAAAGTCAAGTTATGAATAGCACACAAAACTTGGTCTCAACCAACTATATTACCACCACATTAGTGTTATTCTTGGGTTCTTGACTTCTTGCCGTGGAAAATCTACTTACATATCACTACACTGATAGGCACTTCTTACAAACTAAACAGTAGCCTTGCTTTACATGTTGGCTAAGGATCCTTTTTGAAATGATAATATACACTACTCCCTACATCCCATGAAATAAAGCGTGCATGCATTTGATAAAGTTAAACTTTAAAATCTTTGACTAACAATTTAGTCAAAAACACATATTTTTAGTGTATGCATGTTATATATTTGGATTCGTATTTAGAAGTACTTTAAGATTATGATATATTTGTATTTGTTGATGCTATATTTTAGAAAAAATAAATGGTCAAACTTCTGCTTAAAGACTGTGTTAAATGCATGCACGCTTTATTTCATAGGATGGAGGGAGTATAGTTGAACAGCCCATTTGGAGCAACAAAAGTACAGATTAAGTAAATAGAGCCCTAAAAAAACTGAAATTGGGATATATAAACAGAAACAACCAGGGTTTGAACCCTTCAGCATACAGTTAGATTTTCATCTACCACCCAAACAGAGGCAAAAGAGAAATCAGAACTGCTCTATGACATGGCATGGGAATTCCAACAAGTCTGTCAGATGACTTAGGTTAAAAATTACAAACAGTGCACTCTGTTTTGTTTAAGATGATAACCACTATCCTTGCATTCTTAATTGAAGATACCATCATCTAAATACATTCAGAAATACTCCCATTCCTTATTAATCGCAGATACGCTAACACATTATAACTATAACTATATAGAGATAATAGATAACACATCAACTCTTATTTGAGATGTTGACAAATGATACTAGGAAATAGATGTAAGAATTCTCCTTCGAAACACCAATATAGTACTGGCCAACCACAATATTTTTGTGGAGACCAGTTCCGTGGTGTGTACGAAACCAAAGTTACAACAGCATAGCTGAATTGCTCAGAGTTTCCCCTGCATGCGTACCAGCGTATGGCGTAAACAGAATGAGAACAGCACCGCACCTGCCGTCCATGAACTGGTCGAGCTGCTGCTGCAGGTCGCAGGGGAACGCCTCGAGCGCGAGCGCCAGGCCCCTCCCGGCGTCGGTGCAGCGGCCCGCGAGGCCCCTAACGATCTCGAGCTCGAGCGCGCGGTCGTCGGGGTCCGGCTCGAGCTCGGCCTCACCGAGGTACACCACCCTCGCGGCCGCCAGTTTCTCCCACACTCGCCCCCGCGTATCCCCCGCCAACGCCTCCGGCTCCCCGAGGACCGTCGCGTCGTACACCCTCGACATGGCCGACTCCTTGGGCTCACGCTCTGGCTCCGTCTGCGCAACCGCCTCCGCCTCCGTCGTGGGCTGCGGGGTGGGGGGCTCTTCGGTGGGCGATGGAGGTGGAGCCGCGGTGTCGGCATCATCTGCCTCGGTGGCGGCGGAGGGGAGCGTGCGGAGGACGGCTGAGGCGGCGGCGAGCGAGGGGACGAGGAGGAGGAAGTCGCGGCGGGAGGCGGCGGAGGCGGACACGCGGCGGCGGGTTGAGGAGGCGGCGGCAAAGGCCGTGAGGGGTTTGGCGCCGAGGCGGGAGCGGGGAGAGGAGCGCAGCGGTTTGAAGGGGGCGGCGGGGCTCTGAGACGGCGCGTGGGACAGCATTGCTCTCGGCCGGCTTGGAGCTCTGCCTACTGATCGCGAGAGCAAGCAGAATCGAAGCAAAATTTGGCTCATAAAGCGTCAAAGAGATCACATCGATTTCTACTGGAAAATACACAACGCTATTCTGGACACGTGGTACCATGCAAATTGTGAAGGATGTGTGTGGATAAGAAAAGATGGCAGCCACAGGCTCCGCCGGCCTGCCCTGTCAGCATTCAGCAACCAGCAACGTTAACATTAGAGCACATGGAGCTACGGACACAATCACACGACAGGATATATTTAGGATAAATACACATGATACTAGAAGCTCATCGAGCTGTCAGTTATGACCGAGAAAAATTATGTGTACGGCTAACACAACACATGCCGGTTCTCACCGAGTAAAGAGGCTTATCTGCCACAGCTCAATTTCACGACTGCACATAACTCATGTGGCATTACAACCAACCCAAGGGGGGCAAAACTGGGAAGCAACCAATAATGGCTGAATTTCACGACTGCACATAATTCATGTGGAGAACCAGCCCAAGGGTGCAAAACTGGGGAGGAATCAAGAATGGTTATGTTGATCGTGGACACCGGTGAAGATTAAATTGATCAAATCCACTACTCTATACTCCCTATACAAGATAGTACATCAGTTGCCTCTGTTTGCATATACTTCTGTTTCCTCTGCTACCTTTGTCCACATGTTAGCAAAATGTTCAGAATATGATACCTGCAAAAAATGATTGAACAGCAAAATAGTATGCAGTTAAACCATGTTGCTATATATTTCATTCTTCCCTTTTGTCAGCAAATGTACAAAACAATGTTCATAGTGTACAAAACACGTAATGCTCATACCTGAGTTACCACAAAACCTTTCAGCATCTCGATGAAATCGTGGCGTCTATCCTTGTCAAATCTTTTTATTTCAATCTTGTTGTTTTCCTGCATAGTTAAAGTCAATATGGTTTCAAATTTTAGTAATAGCCATACTGGCACCTAGCATCCCAAGAGTATTGGCATTTCCACAAATATCAGAGTTGACCGTAACAACTACATGACTTGACAGAATATCTTATTCTCAGAATCAGTTAAATACCCTCAAATACATGCTCAAGCTAAGCTCAAGTACCATTCCACTATCAGGATATCAGCATCCCAAGGCAACCTTCTAGTTCTAGGCTTCCTTAAATTACAATAGTTCTAGGCTTCCTTAAATTAGAACTTCCATATCAAAAAGAAAACTAGGACACGTATGACTATGCGATGCCTACAGCAACAGCCGTTTAAATTTTCAGGAGCATTGAAACGACAGATTGCATCTATATCTAAGACCACAACCGATAGCATTCTAAACTGAATTAGCATGATTAATTCTACAAACTTAAACATGTTCATATTTTGTATATTGAGTGGACCAGACATCAATAATGGATAAACTTTGTGCTTATGAAATGGATACTTAGTATTTCAACTACTCCCTCTATTCCAAATTTTTTGTTTCGTTAGGAAAAGGCTTTCACCAACAATTATTCTATTAGGACATAACTTTTGTGATACAAGATTGTTATAATTAGATTCATATTCATAAATACTTATTCATAAGATTTTGATCAAATAAATAATGTATTAGTGAAGCAATTGTTAATAGAAAAAATACGCCTTATATTTTGGAATGGAGGGTTACATCTTAGCCACCATTGTAACAGCAAGCTTACGTTAATTGTGATTTACAAGGGCATGATTTTGAAATTAGTGTACAGAAGCATCATTTCAAAATCATGACCTTGCAATTTGAGTTAGTTTGGCTACTAGTGACTAGTGAGCAATGCTCACTTGTTCAGATCCTGCTGGTGTTTGATATTTGGCCTTGTTTGGGATGGCGCACGGGAGCCGTGCGTATGGGCACAGTGCGTCCACCTGAAGCCACGCTTCCTGTTTTGGCCTCGTGCAGTTCAAAACAGTGGGCCCGTGCGAAGCGGTGGCAACAGAAATCGCGCCTGATGCTGGGCATTCAGCGGCTTTTTCCCCACTTCTCGAGTTGGTGCGACATGACGCGCACAAAACACGATACCAAACAGGGCTCGTCCTTGGAATGTTTCGGTGGTTAAAATTATGACTGGTGGTTATGTTGTAATTTCATTGCTATTAGTAATGAAATTTGGGTGCACCCATGATGGAAAGAGAAACAAAATTTCAAGTCGGTATTCACATATCAGCGAAATGCCAATGCGAAATGCTACAGCCTATCATATGCAATGATAACAATTAAGATTTCTGCTGGTGATGTTGGACATCAAGATAAGGCAAACAGAAAACAGTCTTATATAGGTTTGAAACATATGATGACTGTTCAACTATGCATTGGACACCATCATAAGAATAGAAATTTAATCGTATCGATTCTGCTAGACATGCTAATTTGATAACAAATACTAGCTGAGCATATGCTTATAAACAATTAGACGTAAGATGTCAAGAGACAAGAGCAGAGTATGACACAACTTGCAACACTAAAGTTAAGATGCACACACTTATGTTTCTGTACCTATTTACATTCTTTCAGATGACTTACCTTAATGTTGTCATATTCTCTAAGTGCATCGCTTTTGGCTTCTTCCGCTGATCTTATTGTTTCTTTCAATCCCTCTACCTTCTGATAGGTTGACCACTCATGCCCCATATCTCTTGCTGATGAAGATTCAAGTTTTCCTGCCCTGGTGTGCAAGGAAAACAAATCTGCTGACAGACTTTGCACGTAATGTAAAGCATTAGAGCGATCTGTAAACGCATGATGAACTGATATCATCATCTCCAAGTATTCATGGATACAACCCTGCAAAGACAAACAATGTCATGTCATATTGAGTCAAAAGACAAATCCAATAAAAGTGATCAACACACTTTCCCACGATTGAGTCTGAAACATATCAACATACCAGGTGTTTCACAATTTCAGAATTTAGTTTTATCTGCGATCTGCTCATCTTTAAAACAGAATTTGCAAAATTATGGATTTCACCAGCTCGTCTTCGCAGGGAATTACATGTTGCTTGCTCTCTTTCAAATTTTGCCAGCTTAATCAACGTCATTCCCAAGTGACCTGTAGTTTCCCTAAGACCATCTTGGGCTTTAACAAGCGCCTCTGCCTGCATAAAATACAAAGTTTAAGGAATAACCAGGGAAAATGTGTATCCTTCACATGATGTGTGAGTAATGTGAGTGTGCAATACGAGAAAAAAAACATCCCGAGGACCAAGGCAAAGTACCGAATTGTTTCACGACCAATACCTGCTGCGATGTCGTGGAGAGCTGCTGCTGTAAGTCCTCAAACCTAGCCTTGTGCGCCAGGAATTCTCTGTCTGTCTCCTGCTCCACAGGTGGAGGCTTTGTTGCAACCAACCCGTTCACCACAGTCTGCTTGAGACCCTTAAACATCCCAAACAAGTCTCTCCCAGCTTTTGCCGGTGCCAACGGAGCAGCAGCATTTACCGTGGTAGTCCAGTAGCGTGGAGCTTCGCCCTGGAAGGCAGGGATGGCGCCCGGCTCGGTGAGGAACGTGCGGAGGTCAGGGCTGCGGCAGACTATGGGGTGTGCGGCAAGTCGGCAGAGGTAGCGCTGGAGTGCGGCGCACCGCTGGCTCACAAATTCGTGGCGCTGTATGACCTGCCCCTCGAGGACGCTCTTGTCCGGCCTGGCCGGGACGAAGAGGCCGCGGTGGGCAGCGGCGAGGCGGTCCGCAAGGGCCACCACGTCGCGGAAGCGCCGCCGAACGCGGACCTCCCCGCCGCCGTCCGCGAGGCGGGTGGTGATGAGGTAAGAGAAGTAGCTCCCGGACCCCGGGATCACGCCGGCGGCACCCCCGCCGCTGGGCTCCGCGTGCTTCTTCGGATCGGACACGGTGATTTTGGCGAACACTGCGGGAGCCGCATCGCCTCGGGCGGCGGGCGCGCGGGTGACGCTGGGCGCCGGGGCGGGGGAGAAGTCCTCCTCATCGAGGAAGTCGTCGATGACGAAGGGGTCCTGGCTCGCTGCGGCCGTCGGGGAGGGAGGCGGGCGGAGGAGAGGGTCGGTGGAGGCGGTAGCGGCGGCGGACGACGAGGACGAGTCGAGGGCGAGGGTTTCGAGGTCGTCAGCGGCGGCGGAGGCAACCGGCGACGGCGAGGGTTCGGCTGCCATCATGGCTGCTTGCAAGGGTGGGTAGGGTTTGGCTTGGCCGCTAGTGGGATCTGACTCGGGGAAGCCGCGAAGAATCGATCGGTCGAGTCGATGGGCGGAAGGAGGGAGGAGGCGGCGCCGAGGCGCGTGTCCCCGCCGCGGGTATGCCGTATGCGTAAGCAAAGGGGACAGCAGACAGATCGTTTTTGAAGAGGTCGGGACTCATGTCCAAAATAGTCCTTAGTTTTTTATATCTCTGTCTACTACTTCGGCCGTTTACGAATCTATTACGCAGTTGATTTTTTATGAAATTATCGTTTATTTTATTGTGATGTGATTTATCACTAAAGATAGTTTGAGACTTTGAGTATGAGTCGCTATTTTATATGTTAGAATAATTTTTTTAAATAAGTCAAATGATAGTTTTTGAAAAAAAATCAATGGCCGTACATTTGTGAAAGGAGGGAGTATTAAAGATTCATCTACTTACAAATATGACAGCTAGAACCAGCCTTACACGATATTAGTTTTTAGACATATAATTGCCAAATAATAAATATCCTACTCGAGCTCAGGTCCAAATGTTGTCTAAAACAATAAATAAAACATCGCAACCGTTTCAAATCATAATTCACTTTATCCTTTATTCTAATTCAAACATCTTTCTTTGATAAGTTTATCGAAAAGCATCAAATTATGTAACAACAAATTAGTCCGTAGAATGTGTTAGTATGTTTCTATAAACAATTAGTTAAAGTTAGAATATATGACATAGTTAAAATTAACTATAGTTTAGAAGGGAGCAGTACAAAGCATACAATCTCCAGCTTTGTATTCCGTTCCTCCATTTCTCATCTCCTATCACTATTCCTCTCTCTGTCTACGGTGCAGAACAGTGGCGCTACAATTCTAACACAGTGTTTGGGGGAGGAATTTGGAGGAGCCCCTAGCTTCAGCTCAGCCTTAGAATCAAGACAGAGGAAATAGAAAGAAAAGAAGATAGAGAGAAGATACTAAGCTAAAAGTCAGCCTTGTTGACTTAGAGTCCACCTATTACACAGAGTATAACTAGTGTTTGCTTTATATAACATGACAACAGTATAATTAGTCTTCCTCTATAGCACAATATAGCAACAAAGCCAATTCCGAAAATTGTATGTCATAATCAGATACAGCAGCGGAGTTCGTGTTTTCAGTATGGTCACGGGTGGTAAGCAGTTCCAAAAGGCACCTGAGACCATAAGCCACGTTCTGCAGTATATTGACTATCAACAAATGTCATAAGACGGTGCTGCCAACCTTGCCATCTTTTTCATCACAAATTTCATGTAAAATCACGTCTAACAATGTGCCGCAGATTACTTGCAGCAGGTAAGGTATTCAGTAGGCAAAGTTGAGAAAATACTGTAACAGGATACTACCACGCCACCAATCACATCTAAAGCAAGCAGTCAAGATTGAAGAAACAACACGGGAAAATACAGAGAACCTTGATATATTTGGATGGTTAAACAATCTTCGTGCAAACTGAAACTCAGCAGGCACTCCACTTTTAATAACGATGAACATTAAAGACTAGCTCATAGTCATAGATCATAGGCTCATAGCTATAGATCTTGGCACCAAAATGTTAGGAGGTAAATTCTGGGATGGTAAAGCGGAAATATGTTACTCTTAGACTAGTTCAACAAGAACTGTTCTTCAACTGTCCTGGCAAAAAAAAAAAAAAAAAAAAAGGCCGACTGTTTGATATATAGTACAATACAATAATGCTCCTTTATCTCAATATCTCTTACGGCCTCGAAAACAAAGGGCATACCCAAGTGAAGCTAAGGCATAACTCCAGTGAGTGTAAACGAAAGATAACAGTATACATATATAACCAGAATTTCAGAAACCATCTGTCAAAAGTTTCATAGACATTACCCAAAAACCAGTAGCTGGTCCGATCCAGGCAACAATTCAATTCCTTTCTTGTTCTTATTTTAAAATTTCGGCAATTTTCCTCTTCCACCAAAATCCGATATATGAACGGTGTTGGCACAGTGCGGGCGCGCCACAACAGAATTTACCCAAAAGAATGGAGCCATAGTCTGATGATACAGTAAAGACCAGCCTAAAATGATAGCCTCACCAGGGTTTATTTGTACTGCAAGCAGGAATCAACAATATTTGAAACCCTGGGACCCTGACTATCACAAAAGGTGCTATGGAACTGATTGACCATTCTCACTTAACTAATCTTATTTCAGACGACATCAGCAGTTATCAAGACACAGTTTCAAGCAATACTAGATGATCAAACAATTGACTTCATACTACAGCATACAGAGTAGTTTTTAACAGAAGACATACAACATCCAACAACATACATCAGGTAAAGAATTCAGGATTCACCATATGCCACTCCTCAGCAATCGTCGTAAGTTTCCACAAATGAAGTATATAGCACATCGGAACAGCTGAACAATTGAAGCATATTAACGTATCATCACAGAAGACACAATCCATATTGATAGTTTGACACCACGATCTCACATTACTCGAATAGTACTAGCACTAAACTGAACCATAGGGTAAAATCTCAGAGATAACTTCGTTGATCTTCGCAAAAGCCGGTGCGTCAATCGAAATCAACACTTAGATCTGTAGGTACACAAAGAGGAACAGGGGAACCAATAAGCTACGGCTACAAGCCTAGATCCGCACGAATTCCCAGCTTAAGACGAACTTGTCGATGCCGATAACCCTACCAGATCTTGACGTCGGCCGCCTCAAACCCCAGATCCGGTTCCCCCGAGGAAGGACAGCAACCCTTGGGTCGCGCCTGAGCCGGTGACCGCGTTGGGCTCGTCGAGGAAGAGGTCCTCGGGCACCCGGAACGCGCCGTGCGCCGCGACGAGGGCCCCGCCGACGAGCAGCCCGGAGATGATGAGCGAGGCGACGGAGGTGAAGAAGAGCAGGACGAAGGACGCGCCGACGAGGCCCAGCAGCGTCTCGCGGTCGGAGAAGGTGCGGCCGAAGAGGACGACGGGCTGGTCGGAGGCGCGGAAGAGGTAGAGGAAGCACCAGGCGCCGAGTAGGCCCAGGAGGATGAGGAGCGAGAAGGGGTGCGCCAGGAGCGAGGCCCCCAGCGCGAAGGCGACCACGGCGGCGTAGTTGACGCGGAAGTAGGCGAGGTTGCGGCGCAGGCGGGAGGTGGCGTCGGAGACGGAGTCCGGCTTCGAGAACGCGGAGCGGTCGAGGAGCTCCCCCCATGGCCGCCGGTCCGACAGCGAGCGCCGCGCCGAATCTGAGAGCCGGCTCAGGAAGAGCCTGAAGGCCGGCGTGGCGATCGGCGCGTCAGAGGCGACGGCAGTGGGCGGGGACGATCCGGGGGCGGGGTTGGTCACCGGAAGGAGGGGCGGCGGCGTCGGTGCGGAGGCCATGGCGACGGATCCCGAACGGAAAGCGCGTGCTGCGGGCTGCGGGGAGATGGGGAATTGGGGAAACTTCTCGTTGCCGCGGTGGTGTTGCCTCGAGGAAATGATGGTAGGCTGCCTTCTTCCGCGGTTCGGCTTACATATATTAGTGACAGTGGGCCTAAATCTAACGCGGGTGCAATTTGGCGGAAGAGTGGGACCTTTGGACCCGAGTTTCTTGGTATCAACGTCTCTTGCTGGCCCATGTTCAAAGGGAAAAAAACGTCTCAGCACGGGGTGGACAGTCTTTGAATGGGCTAGTTGTAGTATCGGCCCAGTTGGCCCAATAGCGATAGGAAGTTGGACTCCACTTCCACTAAAAAATGTTGGACTCTGCTCTATGCATCACACTTGTTAAAATATCACATAAAATTTTTAGTTGATGTGGCACAATGTTTATAAGAGAGAGAAAAATTGTATCTTGAGAAAGATACTGCTTGTCATGGCAGAAAATATAGTATGATTGGTCTACTTTCACAAACACAAACATCAAACTAATTAATTCTTTTGAACATTTATGTATAACACTATGTAAGGTGTTTTTTCCCTACAATATCATGGTTTTCATCCCACGTGGTGTTTTTAATATCATAATACGATACTTTGCACCGTGAATAGCCTAACTTATTTTTCTCAAAGGTTTATTGTGTTCAAAATGAGGAGTGGGTCCATTTGTGATGAAAAACGATATACTAGGATGTTCATTCGACCTAAAATTGATGTGAGTTGGAGGTTTCAATGTGTCAAACATACTTTGTTACCTAACGAAATAGATATAAATTTTGGTTGGTTGGGTTGGAGACTTAGGAGAGTTTGATTGTGTGAACTTTTGTACAAGAGGTCGTAAAGGGGTGACTATAAAATGAGCTAGACCATCTCCACAAAACTGCATACTAATTTCCAATGCCTCCATTTGTACATCTACATCCACATCCACCTTTGTACATCCATATCCACACTCTATTGCTTTTCACGAAACCACACAAAATGCATATGTACATCATGTTAGACTTAGTCTTAGCATCTGATGCTAAACGATGCACGGCATATATGGTAGGGTTAGCTTATGATGTAAATTTTATAGATCATATAAAGGTCACATGTGTCTCGTAAGATGTCTAATGCCATGCCACGTAGATTCTTTTATACCGCAAAGGAATGAAAGAAACGCAGAAAATACATAGATGATTTATAATGCTACCGCACTATATATATGCTAAATTCTAGGAGTAGAAGACTAATATCTCACCACTATACAAGTTGTACTTGCTAGGAAAGTCACAGGGCATGTACATTGATTAGGCGGCATCTATCCACAAGTTTTTGACATAATCAATAAAAGAAAGCAATGTAGATAATGTGATACCCAGTATCACTAAGTGGATTTTAATCATTTCAAATTATTAATGTTTGGTTGAGTTGTTCCTTGAGCCATGATTGCAAGTAAGTAAAGAAAGAAACATAGATCCCAAAATTCTTATTCCTTCTAAATGCTCCAAATGAGTTTGTAGCTTTGTCTCTAAATTCTGCAAATTTTTGGGCCGTTTCAAGAAAAACTTTGTATACCCAAGTTGTAGAGCATAAAATTCTAAGCAACTTTGGTATATAAACTTTCTTCAAATTCCATCGTTTTCATTTTCTAATCTTCCAATCAAACATAAGGGATTTTTGGTCGAAAATTCGGAAGGGATTTTCTTTTCTTCTTCCTATGACGGCTGGGTCCCACCTAGCCGCCCTCATCTCTCCCAGACACGTGGGCCAGGCCCAAGGAGGCGCCTGGAAGCCTCCCACGCTCCCTGTTTCTTCTTCCCGAGCCACTCCGCCGCCCCTGCCTTCTTCTCGATAAGGCATCGCCGCCCTCCCCGGTCTCCCTCTCCATCACGTTCATCTCTCCCCCATGGGCAGCAGCAGGCCATGGCCGGCCAGCTCTCCCCTCCTAGTGCGCCCTCCTCCTTGCTCCTGCTCCTCCCATGGCGCCTCTCTCCCTGATTTCCATGGCGCCCCCCTCTTCTCCCTGTTCTTCCTCCCTTCTTGTTGCTCCTCCTCGGCAGCTGCGGGCCACCCTGCAGCCCGACGCCCCCACCTCTCCATGCATCCCCTCCCCATGGCGCCCTCCCCTTCCATGCCGTCACCCTCCCTGCTCCTCTCCCTCCCCATAGCGCCCCTCCCTGCGTCCCTGTCTCCCATGCCCGGCGCTCCTCCACCTGTGCCTCCTCCATGGGCGGCAGCAACAGAGTTGCTTGCCGATCCTGCTCCCTAGCCCGGCGTCTTACTCCTCCTGGCCTATTGCCTCTTCCGCACCGAGCAGTACTCAACCCTATGCATTTTCTCCACCATAGATAAGCAGCAAACCCTACTGCTCTTTCTGTTTTTCCAGCAGTAGCAAGTCTAGTTGCTCCCTTGGTTCTCCAAAACAACAGCCCCAAAGGTTATTCTTGCCTGCTCTTGTAAACTTTGATTGATGTATAGTTCTAAAAATAGTCAGGGTTTACATTGAAATAAACCTTGTTATAAGTTTATCCATGTGTGATGATCCTATCAAATTAACCTTAAGATAGGAATTAGGTTAAATTTGGTGGACGGGTAAGACTTGCTTAGTAAATTTTACTTAATGGTTTTCTTCTACCTTATTCAGGTTCAGGATACATTCTCTTCGAATATGATTCTTCTTCCTCGACTCCTCAGTAAATAAGCAGTCCTAGGCACTGATTCAAACTACTTAAAAATGTTTTATTAGAGTAGACCACCCTTTTGCTGTATTTCAAAGGTCTGCTCTACCTTGTATAAACTAGAGTATTGTATCAAACTTATGAAGTTTTGTAATTAGTTTTTTTTTAATATTGTAATCTGAAGACTCTTCGAGAGTTGTCTTGAAGTTCGATCCTTTAGGAAGGCTTGTCAAGACCGGTAATCTTGACAATCCACCGAAATTAACTTAAGATTAATACTTAAGTATTAAACTTGTGTCAATTCCGGCGGTTCTGCCACAGATAAGTTATTCAATAAGTTGTCTATTAAGTTTTATGTGGTAAACTACTACTTTTGTTGTTGAATGCTTGTCATCGGCTAGTTCGTTTTTGAACTAAAATGCATAAAAAATAACCGAAGAGGAGTACATGTTGTTCCGTGATTACATCTAGATGGCTATAAAATAGCAAAAAAGTTGTCTATGTCTTGTGCTAGACATAGTATCTTATGGCTAAGTTGTTTCACCGTGAATAGACTACTCTTTATTTTCTTGTTTATTTTTTTCACGAGTTAGAGACACACACCATGTTCTCGCATAGTGGCGGAGCCACATGTCGTCCAAAGTGGGCACTGGCTCCTCCTCGGCCTAAGCAAAATTTCAATGATGTGCTCCATTAGCATATTAACAAGATTGACTATATGTGCTATTGCGTGCTAACAAGCTATGACTATACTGGGCACCAAAAGACGAGATGCAACACACATTCTGTTGTATGATTTGCTAGCAAGCTAATAATCGTTTATATTATTGTATGACTTGCTAACAAGATAATAAACAAATTAGATACCATAAAAACTTCCCCCCTCTCTGCTGGGATGCTGGCTCCGCCATAGTCTCGTAGACAACACATTTATAGTAAATAGACTACAAAGTTACAACGGCATGACTTAAACTTTACAAAGCAAACAATGGCAAAGAGTATGCCTCTTAAGCCGTCTCCAAAAGTACGAGACTGTCTAAAAAGAGCATTTTGTCCCCCTAGTTCAATTTTATTATTAATGGCAAATATAATCGGTACCTTTGTAGCCAATGCATGATGACGAGTCTCCGGCCCTAGATTGGTCTTCATTGGGTCGGTGCAAAGGATAAGCCAGAAAATTTAGGATGGTGGACCGGCTCTAGATTTCTAGATGTTGTTTGCTGTTACGCTAACTAAATCATTCGAGTAGGATTTGAGTCGTCTTTTGATAAAAAGAAGTAGCAAGTAGCACTGTCTGAACGACAACATGCAGAAGCTCTGTCAAACCAAACGGCAGCACGGTGCTTCGTAAGGTTTGGAGGACGTGAAGTGAACTACCGTACAGCAAACGTAGATTTGCCCATTGGGAGCCAACGAATCGTCGTCGTGGTCGTGGAGTTGTGGTTGTCGATGGACAACGGAACCGCGTTGGCCGTTCCACTTCCACGTTCCAAGCAGTACAGTAGTAATTCAGAAGCTGGACTAGTTTTTGACGATGAAGTGGTAATGCGCTCTGACTACCCTCTAGCGCTCCCCGGTCAGCTGCTCCTGCCCGAACCCAGGCACCCAGCGGGCCAGCACCGCGGTCCGCGGCCGTGGCCGCCTGGCCGGTGCCGGTCTATCCGCGCTCCACGCCGATCGCGCCCCTCTCGCTCTCGGGCAGTGGGGCCTTGGCCCCTCTAGGGCCCACCGCGCCATACATCTCCCATGCCGTAGCCGTTGTGCAGGCGTGCCCTCGCTTCTTCCTGGCCTCTTCCGTCTGAAACCCACCTGTCAGCCAAGCTTGCCCATGGCGTGACGTTTGCCTTTTGCATTCCCCGAGTCCGTTCCCACCATCAGCAGCGAGGCCCCCGTGCAATGCATCCGACCGTCCGTGACCGGCCCATCCGACGCCCGCCGCAAGTTACGCTGCCCACCCCACCCGACACTGCTACTCGAGAGCGGCACGCGTGAATCGGCCGCTGGTCCTGGTCCAGGCGCGGTCGCTCTCGGCTAGACGCCACCGCGTTCGCCGTTCAATCCTCCCCCGTCTCCGCCGTCATCTCTCCTCGTCTCTCCCCCACAACCACCAGTCAGTCCACCCGAAGCCGCGTGGAGCCCTCATCCAGATCGGAGCCAGCGCGCCGCGCGATGCGCCACTCCGGCACCGCCAGCAGCTAGCTGTCCTGCCCCCCCGGTCGCCTCCTACAGGAGAGAGCTAGCCATGGCGGAGGACGGCGAGGAGAAGCTGCTCGCCACGGTGCAGCACATCGTGCAGACGCTGGGGAGCAGCGACACCATGACGGAGGACATCCTCAAGGTCTTCTCCAACTACGACGGCCGCCTCTCGCTCGACAAGCTCTACGCCGCGCGCACCGCGGCGGCGGCCGCAGCGTCCGGCGGCGGCGGCGGAGCAGGAGGAGGAGTCGGGGAGCACTCGATGCCGGCGTCGCCGCCGCTGCCCCCGCCGCCGGTGGCCGCCTCGGCCTCGGGGGCGAGGCCCCCCGTGACGTCCATGGAGCGGACCGTGCGCACGCTGGACCGCCAGATCTCGCAGTTCGTCGCCATGGACCGGCTGATCTGGGCGGACTCCGCCGACGCCGACGCGTTCCTGGAGGCGGTCGACGACCTCATCGGCACCGTGCAGGAGCTGGACGCCGCGGGGACCAACCGCCCGCTGCTCGACCGCGCGGACGAGCTGCTCAGCCGCTGCATGGCGCGCCTCGAGGACGAGTTCCGGGCGCTCATCGAGCGCCCCGACGACGCGGCCCCCGCCGCGCCGGGCGGGTTCGGCTCCGACGGGAGCGACGACGACGACGAAGACTTCGCCGCCGGGGACGGCTACGGCGACGAGCCCATCCCCGTCGCCAAGCCCGTCACCGACTTCGACGTCGTCATCGATGCGCTCTCGCCGGGCTCCGTCGCCAACGTGCACCAGATCGCCAAGCGGATGGTGGACGCCGGCTTCGGCCGCGAGTGCGCCGAGGCCTACGCCGCCGCGCGCCGCGCCTTCGTCGACGAGAGCGTCGCCCGCCTCGGCGTCCGCCCCCGCACCGCCGACGAGGTCCACGCCTCGCCCTGGGAGGAGCTCGAGTTCGACATCGCGCGCTGGATCCCGGCCTTCAACATGGTCTTCCGCATCCTCATCCCCAGCGAGCGCCGCCTCTGCGACCGCGTTTTCGACGGCCTCGCCCCCTTCGGCGACCTCGCCTTCATCGCCGCCGTGCGCACACAGGCGCTGCAGCTCATTTCGTTCGGCGACGCCATCTCTTCATCAAGCCGCGCGCCGGAGCGCCTCTTTCGCGTCGTCGACATGTACGAGGCCGTGCGCGACATCCTCCCTGACCTCGATCCTGTCTTCTCTGACCCGTACTCTGGTGTGCTCCGTGCCGAGGTCTCGGCCATGTGCAACACGCTGGGGTGCTCGATCAAAGGTATATTTATGGAGTTGGAAAATCTCATCCGCCGTGACCCTGCTCGGGTTGCTGCCCCTGGTGGTGGCATACACCCTATAACTCGGTATGTCATGAACTATCTCCGAGCTGCGTGTGGGTCGCGGCAGACATTGGAAGAGGTGATGGAAGGTGACTTTGGTGCTAATGGAGGTGCTCCTGCGGTTGTCGACCCTGACCGCCCCACCTCATCCCTTGCCGTGCACATCGCATGGATCATGGACGTTCTTCACAAAAATTTGGATACAAAGTCCAAGATTTACCGTGATCCATCACTTGCCTCTATCTTCTTGATGAACAATGGCAAGTACATCATACAGAAGGTGAATGACAGTGAGTTAGGTGTTTTACTTGGTGATGAGTGGGTCAAGCAAATGACAACAAGAGTTCGCCGCTGGAGTGTTGATTATCAGCGTGCAACATGGGGCAAGGTTACAACTGTGCTGCAGACTGGTAGTCCAGGCATTGGTGGACTCTCAGCTAAGGCGATGCTGCAGAAACTACGCATGTTTAATACATATTTTGAGGAGATTTATGCGGCACAGTCTGAATGGGTAATAGCAGATGACCAACTAAGGGTGGACATCAGGGCAGCAGTGGAGGATTCAGTGATGCCAGTTTATGCCTCTTTAATTGCCAAGTTGAAGTCATCTCCTGAAACTGGGCGTGATTTGTACATCAAATACACCCCAGAAGCTGTTGTAGCCCATATCCAGCAATTGTTTGAAGGAGCATCAAAGTGATAAATTAATCGATAATCTGTTATGCTGCAACTTCTGCTCTTTTGAATGTGTGAACATGCTATCATGGATTCGTGGTTAATGTCTGGTACTCACATATGATGATGCTGTTGGCTCAAGTTGCACTGGTGCATCGTTATCCTTTTTCCCTCCATGAGGAAGTTATGGAGTTTGGCAAATGCTGTATGTGTGTGTAGGTGTGTCTGTAACTCTGTATCAATCAGTAGCCTAATTATTTTGTAACAATATTAGGGTTCCATTTCTGTTTGAAGATCTACTTTAATTTAACCCGTTAAGTGTTATGTGTGGATTTCAAAGTTTAATTCAATAACCTTGTGCTCAAGTTTTTCTGAAATTTTAAGTGTTATGATGGATAGAGTATATATGCAGCTCACAATTGTCATCGAACCATGAAACCCCATCACAGGCCATAAAAGTTTCATCAGTTGGCCGCACGGAAGACTTGATGTGTTTTTCTTTCACCAGGTGAGATTGTTAAAAAACTTTGTTACCTTTTGAAAAGCCATCATTTCTAGGAAGTAAAATTTATAGCTTAGTGATGAATACATTATGCATAAACATTCAGCTCCTTTATCTGTGGTAGCAATAGATTGATTTTTTAGACAACTACCTGGTCCTGCAAATCATGAATATCCTGCACAACTGACTGTTATTTGACATTGCTCTTTCTTTTTCTTTCTGAGACACTAAGAGAAAACATGTCATTTCTGTTTTGATGTTTACTAATAGGAATAATTTGCTACAAGACACTCTTTGCTCATGAAATTAGTTGCTTCACACTGGCAACGGAAAAATTGGTTTAGGAGACTAGGCGCTATACTACAACAAAGAACCGAAAATTTGGAAAGAATCTGTTTTGTCCTACAACTAGATTTTTTTTTTTGTTACAGTGTGAATTAGCCAATACCAAGTGTGAATTAGCCAATACCACGAATGAAGAGTGTCCTGTAGCAAGTTTGCCTCAATAATAGGCAGCTTTACCAGCCTACTGCAAGTGGGAGGCAGCTTGTCCGGTGTGTGCCGGCTTTCTGGTGCAGCCAAGAAAACCCCATGTTCTGATAATCCAAACCCTAATCTTGGCCAAAGCTTCACGAATCTTCTTGAAATTTTGCAGGCACTTTCCCATGACTACCATGAAGCTAATCCAAAAAGATCTACGGAAAAGATCATGTATTCCTCAGGAATTGAAGATTTCACAAAGAGAGGAAAACTCAAGAACTTACTGCTTGTGGAATTCCTAAGGTTTATCACTGAGCTAGATCATATTCTCCATATTATGGCAAGCCAAAACATAGCAAAAGAAAGGATTTCACCGAAGGCAACACAAAATCACCCAAAAGCCTTGAGTTGCATCCAAAATCTAAACAAGAAGGAAAGGGTGTTGCACACATAGACAAGATTTTAGAGGAATCTTGTTTGTATTGATGTAAAAGATCATATTAAAAGAGGCTCCTATACCCTACCACCAATCATCCACCTTCTAGAGTGAAGAACTCTTAAGCACTTGGGTGCTGAAACCTGGTTCCAGGGATAATTCCAAGTGAGGGAGACAAATCCTAATGACCAACCATCTATCTATTTATAGTCTCTATCCTAAATAGGACATTTTTACACTAAGATCCCTAATACAGAACCTAAACTAAAATGCCCTTAGCAGGGAGAATCGAAAAGATAAATGAAACTCGATCGAATGGCCATGACAGAGTCATCGTCTTCTTGACTTCCAAGTCTTCACCTAATGTCCTCCGTGTGTCCAGTAGTTCAGCCCATGCGACCCACGGTTTTGAAATGGAAATTGGAAAACTTGCTCACAGTTTTTGGGGGACAACAAACCCGAAGCAAGGTGATGGTTTTGAGGAAACCACCAAACCGTCTTGATGCCACCCCATGCACAAAGTTCAAACCCCTTAGCTCCTCCAAGGTCAGGCCCACGAAGTTGCATCTGCCTTCGATGGTTTTGAGGCCCAAATCACCAAATCGTCCACCTCATTGGTTTTGAGGGAGCAAACCAACAAACCTTCCAGCTTCGACACATGTCACTTCAATGCCAACTCCCACCTCTATGGTCCTGGAGCCACACCATGACCACATGTCAGGCACCTCACCACACATGCTCTTACACTCCTTAGAGTGTTGGATCGGACTCCAACGGCTTCACCCGACACTCCTCGTCAGAGCACCCATGCAAAGCCCTGTTGTGGCGCCCGGATGCCCGCCGCCTGCGCGCCGCTTAGCGGTGGAAGAGGCCGCCTGTGCATCCCGGACGTTAGAGGAGGCCGTCATGGCAGCGTCACGGGGGCCACCGTGCCCGGGCAGTGGTGGCACACAGGGATGGCTCTTGCGCCCAAGGTTGGCAAGAAGCTCTATGGCTGCTCCCGTGTTTGCAGAACAAAAGGAGAGAGTTCGACGGCGGCGGGGCGTAGCGCGCGGACGACGGCGGCTTGCAGCAACCAAGGAGACTAAGACAGTGCGCGTGGATCCGAACGCGCGCGGGATTAGGGTTTAGACTCTGTCCAGCCGATCTTGTAAATGGTATGACACCGCACTGTATAGAGAATAAAGTTTGAAATAGATTCAGCCTTACAATTTCGTTTGCACTCTTTGAATTTTCGTTTTTTTACCAAAGTTTGATTTTTATTTTTATTTTTTTTGAATTTGAAATCGAAATACACTACTTTCTTGGACTGGGATTGTTTGCTCATGACGTAGCAATACACAATTGTCTGTATGAGAGCACCAGATTATGGGGAGATAAATACCAACATGTGGGATATCAGTAATCCTATATGGTCCTGCGATACTGAACCAATCAAGAGACAGCATTTTCCAACAGCAATGAACTGAACTCGAATGAACTACACTTACTTTACTGAACGAGCATTAGTTTTTTTTTATATATATACCGAGCTAACTATTCAGTTAACAATAAGGCCTTGTTTATTGATAAGAGAGCAGCGCTATTGACAGGAGGCTAGTCTTATTCGCCTTTTGCACCTGTTCGCATAAAGCAGGTATAGGCCGGCAATGCTATGGAGCACAATGAATCAGCTCAAGAATAATAAGCTCTCGCCGCAGTTTACAAAAAGAATGAACTATGACTCACTGATAGCTGCAAGTCTGCAACTGCAAGCAATAAGAACTGATGCTTAAAGAATTCAGTTAAGTTTTACGCGTCATGTCCTGGATAACAAATATCCAAACAAGCATGTCGAGCACAGACCAATCAAATTAGTATTAATTGGATTGCAACTATTATAACTTCATTCGTTTTGAACTATGTCATTGTAATTTCAAATACAGTAACCAGATCACTAGTATTTCGTTTGGATTTGAGATAAACCATTGTCTACTTATTTGATCCGTTTGGAACCAACATGCAGTGTATGTAGCTCCATATTTACAAAACTGTCACTCAATCTCTCTCTTACACCCTTGGTCCACATGTTAGCATCTTCTTCCTCTTCTCACCGGCGGCAGCTGTGCCCCGCCCCACCTGCGCGCGCAGCCGGCCACGCGTGCCTGCATCCGCAGCGGCGGCTCCGCCTCCCCCGTGCGCCCCCCACCGCCGCTCCGCCTCCCCGCGCTGCGCCGTAGGCTGCTGCCTCGCCTCCCGTGCGTGCGCCGCCGGTCGCTCTCTTCCTCCCGCGCGCGCCATTGAGTTCCCACGCAGCCGCCCTCGCCAAGCCTGCTATGTTGACGAGGGGCACCGGAGATGGACGGGAGAGGTGGAGCTGGCGGCGGCGGGAGGAGGAAGAAAGGGAGGAAAGGGGTGACGGGTGGGGCCCACACGTAAAAGAGAGATAGAGAGTGGCAGTTTCATAAATACTGTGATACATGCACTGGAGGTAGACCCAAACGGGTCAAATACGTAGATAATGATTTATCTCAAACGAAATACTAATGGTCTGGTTAGTGTATTCGAAATTGTAATTGTCATAGTTCAAAATGGAGGAAGTTATAATGACTTCCATCCGATTAACCCATCAAATTAAAGCTTACAGAGCAGATACACAAATACCACCTAGAATCCTAGATCGTCTAAAAGCATGGAGAATAGATGTTCCCGTGCAGGTATTGCTGCTTGCCATTTCAACTCGTGGTCAAGGCAGTTGCAATGAGGTGGGTTGGCAGCTGGAGACCCTGTGCAGAGGAGAGCAGATCGGGCGATGGCTTCCGGAGTGGCTCCAAGCACACGGGCGGTGGAGGCAACCCAGAGCTGCCAGGTGAAGCGAGCAGTCGCAGGCCAGACGTAGCTGGCTGGAGTGGAGCGGTGCCATCGGCCAGAGCGGCTTTGGGAAGAGGGGTGCATTCCGTGGAGCGACTCAGCAGTCATGGTCGTCTGAGAGAGAGGGCGCAGCTATTCTGTGATGGCCGGCGCACATCGAGGAAGGCGGCGGCGCCCGTACTGGCAGATCGGGAGGATCTTGAGGCTCTGGATGGTGGAGGGAGGCGTGCTGAGTTGGGCTGGTCTGGCCCACTCGCTGTTGGAGGCCCAACTGCCCAAGCCACGGGCACAGAAGCTGCGGTCTGCGGGAGGGGTTCAAGCGGGGGCGCTCGCGTGGTTCGCTTCACGCACGAACTCGCGCTTTTTTTGAGAAATGAGAAATGAGGAGAAGCGAAGCGAAGAGAAGAGATAGAGACATCTGTATTGCATATTGATCCTACTGAAATTCTGGCACAAAATTGAATCTGAGCAGGCGAACGTAGGGAGCCTTTGATTCAAAACAGGCCAACAAATTGGCGGTTCACTGCTCCCTCTCCTTTTTATCGTTCACCTGACGCTGCGGCGAGCCCCCGCCCTCGCTCTCATTGTCGCCCTTCATTTCTAGGCGGCGACGACTGGCGAGCGGTTGCGGTGTGCCCTTCGCCAGGGCTTCGTCGGTACCCTCTCCGGCGACGAGCATCCGCTAGGTGCGCCCGCTCCCTTCCCTTCCTGCTGTGCGAAACCGAGCACCTCGAACACCAATGTAATCTATTTGTACATCCGCCCGCTGCTGCTTTGGCTGCAGCGCTGTTGGTTCCATGAGTACGATGCAGAAGCTCTCTGGGCTCAGAAGCTTCAAGGAATTCCGGTTCCTCATTGAATCCGCCTCGACGGCCATGAAGGCCACGAACCCCAAGCCTTCTTCGGATGCTGGAGGTAGTTCGTTTCGGAGCTTCGCAAATCTTAAGATCACAGCAGGTTCTGATTTCGTTTGCACCTCACGGTTTGGTTTTGAGAGGGCCGTTTTATGAGCTATTACTGATTTCCCTTGGAATTTTTGTTTGATCACAGAAAAGTTGGTCAAGGAGCAGGCCTCGGTGAAGACTGTTCTAAAGACCGCGGTACATTTTTCTCTCAACATTTTCATGTTGCGGTGGAATTTTTCTGAATCAATTAACTCGTATGATTCAATTGCATGAATTATTCCTGAAACTTTCCCAGTTATGCTGTCACTACAATGGTTTAAATTTGGTGTCTGTTTGGATGTTGCTACTAGTTGTCTACAGTCGATCAATATGAAAATTCCAAAGCTGTATTTGGGAATTTTCCAGTTTTGTCATCCCTGTTGGTAGCCTAGTAGGATGCACAGATACTCATCTAGTTTAGTCCTGTTATGGTATTAGGTAATGTATGTATTGTGGGCTATGGAATTAGCTCCATGCGGGGCAGATGAATTGCAGTGGTGCAGTGTACTTCTCGTTAAACCATCTCGCTGGTCTTTGCATTTGTCTAACCATGTAATAATGCCAAGTTGCCAACAACATGAAAGAAAGAAATTCAGCCACTATAGGCTGAAGCTTGTTTGGAGACTGCACAAGCACCAATTATAGTTTGAAGGCTGCACTCTGTATAGTTACTCTGAAGCTTGTAGTTTCACTTTATCTCTCTACAGTGTTTCCCTTGTTTATTTCTCCATAGTTCGTACTTTTTTCTGTGAAAGAGCTCTGAACATTTCTCATTTACAAAATCCGAGAAACTCTACCTTCCCATTTGCCACTTTGTTTTGTTCTGTGTATTCATCTATTGTGCAGGTCCTGAACTTAATTAAACATGAGACATTGCCTTTTAGGAATCTATTCTGTGCTATGATAAGAAACCATCTGCTTGGTGTGTAGAACCGTTCAATTGAGACATCAACATGTATCACTGTTTTTCTACACCAACTATTGTTTTGGTATTTGTCAGGATTTCTTATCACTGATTTGTTTAATATAAATTCAGCGTACCAAACTGAGAAGAGCAACAGAACAGATAAACCTTTTCGAGGGAAAGCTTCAACAAGCTCTGAATGGAAATGCAAAGCTTAAGGTGAAACAGACTGAGAATTCAAAGCTCTGGCAGGGATTAGATTCGGAAGTCTCCTCAACAAAGACGTTGTGTGATCAACTGACTGAAACTCTGCAGCAGTTAGCAAGTAAGAGAGAACAAGGTAAGTAATATTTATGGTGACATTTACGTTGCACAACTGTTGTTCAGTTATGACTGGTGAAACAATACATTTACAGCTGAGAAAAATAAGAAGTTTTTTGAGGAGATGCTTGGGAAGAATTCCATAGCTCTAGTTGAATTCAACTTCCTGTTGCATGATTTATCAACAAAACTGGAGTGTGTGGAACAAAATATCATTTCAGGTTGGTCTTTCTGCACAATCCACTACCAGTACAAGCTAATGCAGATCTTTCTAGCAGAGAACTTAGTAACTTAACACTATATATATACTTTTATGTGCATTGATATAATATGTTAATATACAGAATGATCCGCATTGTGCTACATGTTTCTGAAATGATGTCATAGTAGATGCCTCTTCTCATGTTAATTTCAGGGAAACAGGAGATGTTGCAGATCCTACAAGACAAAGAAGAAATGGATCGAAGCTACAAGAAAAATTTGTTTTCTGCCTCAAATATCAATCGGTTAGAGAAATTTGCTTCTGAACTAGGAGAAAGAATTCAAAAGTTACTCGTAGACTTCTACCCTTGCTGAAAATCACAAGGTTTGTCAACTGTGTGGCTCAGTCACAGGTTTATTTCTGTTGAAATACAATTAAACTATGTAAGCTTCCTTATGGTATTGTATTCTGCAGCAAGAGTTTCTTAAAAAGATTTTGAAGCTAGAAACAGATAATCAGGAGCTTCTGGGCCGAGTACAGTCAATTATGGACGAGAAATCTAATGATGCTGAATCTCCGCGAGGAGAGATTACTAAGTGTGACCAGGAGGTTAATAAACTAGAGAATCAGATCAACCTTCTTCTCAGTGCTCTGGATGAGAAGGAGCAACTCTATAATTGTTCTGTAGAAAGAAAGCAAACTTTGGAGGACCAGAAATTACAGGTTTGTGCTTATTAGTTCTTTTCTAAATATCATGATGTGAGGGTTTGTATATATCTAACATACGTACATAGCTTCCTTTTCAATCCACTGCCCAGGTTGAAGCATCACTTACTGCAGCAGAATGCCAACTTAGGGCGGTGAAAAAACATTACTATCTCATTCTTGAAGGTAAACAGATAGAGCTATCCAAGCACCTGAAAGACCTCTCTCTAAAAAATGACCAGGTATTTCATTTCTATCAATTGTGGAGCATTTTGGCATTTCGGTCGCAAATAAATCACAGTTTGTATATGAATTTTACAGGTCATCAATGAAATTTGTAAGAAAAATGAACTTGAAAAGATAGATATAACTAATGCAGAAAAAGAAAAGGTAAGTTAAGTCCTATTTCAGAAATTATTTATGCTAAATGTTTAGAGTGCTTGAGTTATTCTTGTGCTATAATCTTATGAATGTTTGAAAACTCAGGCACAGAAGCTCATATGGGAAATGGAAAACAAATGCAACCAAAAGATATTAGAGAACAAGCAAGATTTGAAGAGGTATTTGATGCACCTTAAGGAGAAACATGGCGCAATGGTAAGTTGAACGAGTTCGATTTTCATCATTTTAAAATATTAAGGTTACTCTTTCTTAACCGTGTACTATTCCATGGAATGATGCAAAATGTTGGTGCTGGGATAGTTGAACAAAGTAAATAAATAGAAATCCATAACAAGCCTAAGGTAGTTAAAGATTCTTTCTATGTGCTTTAGGTAGCACTGAAGAAGTGAAGATGCATTTTCCTAATATTGTTCTGGCAGATCGCTCATAGCATACTGCCGTCGAAATTTGAGGATTCCATAGCAGTTCTGTTTCATTTAGTTTTGCAGCAGTTTAGATGCGATAAATATTTGGCAGCATGAAAGCAGCTAAAGCATTTTAAAACTATGTTCCGATAAATTTGTAGAATTTCAAAATGTTATTGCTATAAAGTATGTATCGACATCGCATGACTAGTAAAATGCTGATAGTTAAAATAAATCTTTTTAAATGTTGTTTACATGGTGTTAAAAAATTATGATACAATTAAATGTTACGCAGTAGCTATTTTGAGCAAAACTGTTTTTTCCTTGAAATGACCATGAATGTGCTTGTTTGCTGATATTCAGGTGGCAAGAATTCAGCAGGATAACGAGCATAAAGAGTCAACTCTCTGGACTTATCAAAAGGAAGAACTTCAGGCCACACACTCCCGAGCCTGAGAATGAGCTGAGGGAGGTTAGCAACAGATTCTGCAAGATGCTTTGGTCATGTAGGTTTTCCATACTAATAAAATATGTATAAATGTGTAGATGCTGTCATTACTCCCAAAAGAGCACAAACTTGAAATAAAGTCACTAGGGATGCATCATGACAAAGACTGCCAGAGGATGCAGGAGGAACTGGATCTACAGGTATCAAAGGTGGCAATTGACATTTTTGTCGTTCTGAAGGTAGCCACTTTAATAAATACTTAAAACATTCTTTGGTGCAGGAGGAGAATCAAAGAAAATTATTACAATTACAGTGGAAAGTAATGGGAGAAAATCAACAAGTCAATCAACGTGTGAACTCTAAGAAGGTTCTGTCTACCCACATTGCATACTGTTCATAACTTATTGGTTCAATGGAGCACATATCTCATGCATTCAGTGTTTAGTGTATTTTGCCAAGCCTTGAACAGAAGTATATAGTCGCATATGTTCTGTCTAAGTAAGACTAGTCATCTCACTGAATAAATCCCTTGTGCAAATAGGTGTTTTGTGGGCTCTGCATTAATCAGAAAAATATACTGTGTAGGTTTCGCATTATAACATAGTGATTTGCACCTATCTAGAGAAGCAATTATTGCAATAAACTAATGGTAGTACTACACCTTATGGACTGTGACATCGTATTTAAGTTATTGGACCATGTTCTGATCGTATTGTATGAAATCTTTTATTTTATACCAAAAGAGTTAAATGCACCCTTAGATGATTTTTGTTCATGTTGTTTGGAAAAGCAAGTATAGATCATTCATAACTGTTGAAGTAGTATCTTGTTTTGAATCCACTTATGGTCCAGTATCTCTAATGAAACAAATATTCTATGATTTTTTATTTGGCCATGCTATCTTGAATTCAAACAAAAAATAAAGATAAATGCCAGTTTCATTTATGAATTTAGATCTTCCATGGAAGTACCGCATCTCAGCTTGTATATACTTTGATTTCTTTTGTATGTGTTGAAATTATGGACACAATGTATGTTTCAAAACCTTTGGTTCTGCCCTGTGGCACTTTTCATTTGATTGTAATCCTCACTGTATTATTTTTTATGCTTGCAAATATTACAATGCACATGCATCCTATTTTCTGGAGTACTAGTAGCTCCATATGGAAGAAAAAGAACATAATTCAATGATACACTGTGCACAACGCGCTCATTCCAGAAAGTTGAACTCAAGTCTTTGCTTATTATTATTTTTCAGGATGTAAACTTTTCTGGAATTTTACAATCACCAATTTCAAACATGTTGAGAAAAGCTCTCAGGATATTCCCAAACAAAGAAAGGTGATTACTTCCACAAACTTTTCTCACATCTTCTTCCTCTCATATTTTTCTCTAGGTACCGGGCACAAAAAGAAAATTTCACAGCAGCACTTCCTGGATATTTCAAAAAAAAAAAAAGAGGTACATTAATAACTACATCTTCAATTTATTTTCATATTTATGTGGAAAAATGGTTGAAATGCATTTTCCCTAGAAACTGTTCTCTTAGTTCTTTTGTTACCTTGATATGGTACTGTAGTTAATGTTACCTTTAGGTGATCGTCTTATACTCTATGTTTCACATATTTCCAGAGGTCGCTCAAGTTCAATTAATGATAATTCTCCCGGGAACACTGCAACAATTTATTTAGATGCAGAAGATTGGTCTAAGTCGAAGTCAAGCTATATTCAGGCAATTTTGAAAGTCCGACAATGGTGTCGGGCAAACAGCCTGCACATTGATCTATCTGATTTTTGGGGGGAGGGCACTGAGATCTTCACGACACCCAAAGAGGGGACTTTCCACCTCAGCTTCGAGTACAAAAATCGTCGAATAACTTTGTTTCTTCATGGAAGTAACTTATATCTGAAAGGATGGAATAGTGACAGATTTGGCATGTTTGAAATGCACAAGGGTGATTCCAAACCTAGATACATAATGGACGCAGCATGCAAAATTTTGAGAATGGGTGAGAACTATAATCACATAGTTGCCCATAGAGATATCAGTAATGTTAGGATTGGGCCACTACCAATGATGGAGGGGTTCGAAGTTTTGCATAAATGCATCAGTGTGTCTGAAGAGCTATTCAGGGCAATTGCTGTATTTGCAGTCAATACATCTGAGGCAATACGGGTTGAGTGCATTTTCGAAGAGGTATGCAAGTCGTATGATTGCTACGATGTTACCAGACTGGGACAATTTTTAGGACTTCTAGCAAGAAGATACGGGTATTACTCAAGACAGTACCTTGAGCATGTGGATCTTATGCTCAGAGGGTTACCTACTCGTGAAATAGAGAACCGTCCTGGTATTTGCTTCAGATCTGCATCTGAATTGACCATCATTAAAGTTCCCTTGAGATCTGCTTATACCGAAGGGATATTCGCCAATGAGCAGCCAAAACAAGAAGTATGGTGCCCCCCATATCCTGATGGGATGAACTGGATTCAGAAACATTAGGATTGGAGGGAAGCGAGGCTTTTCTACAAGTGCAGTAATGGTCAACAGTGTAGAAGCCAACAAGGGCAGCCCTTCTCCTGAATATCCCATCTGCAGAGTTGATGCATGCTACTCCGCCGAGTCCGACGAGTGACATAGGGAGATATATAGAAGCAGCTTGAGATAGACGTTAAGCAAAAAGGGGATACGTAGTGTGTATTCAGTACTGGTATACGTTTTCATGTTTGTGGACCCTGCGTGGTCGGTGAGGCCGAAGTCTCTGGCTTCGTTTGGATGTTGCCATGTTGGAAATGAATTGTGTCCATGGAAATGGAGGCCCAATTTCAAATCAGGATGTATTGGAAATGATGTGTGATTTCAATATAGCTGTTTGGATAGCTCCTGGAATTGAACGGTAGAATGCAGTAGAGATTCCAATTCATGTTTGGATGGACACTATTTGGTGAATTGGTGGTTTCCATGAGAATAATTGGTATTTTCTAGAGAATATGTTGCACAGGTTAATTATATTGTCATGAATATAATTTTTACTTGGTTAGTAGCAAATCTGAATTACATGCTAACATCATTTTTAATAATTATATATTATAAAAAAAAATTTAGCACGCATACATGAATGATATGATCATTTCAAAATTATAGGCAACACCATGATCCAGCTAAAAAAATTCCATACAGCGTTCTCCATGATCCAACTAAAAAATATTGGAACCAGATATTATAATTGAAATATAAACATAATTCTTCAACAGAAGTAAAAGGTGCATTGTGCCTGCTCATACAGCATATAAATTACAACAAGATGAAGCTGCAGCTAAAATATTTCATTGTGCCTGCTCATACACCCTAGATATTACAACTCAAAAGATTAAGCTGCAGGGAAAATAGAAGTCTAGTTTATCACCACATACAAAAGATATGCAGCCATACTTTAGTACTACAAACATTACAAAAGAGAGTCTAGCAACCCACTTCTTTTCAGCGTCTTCCCATTCGGACTTCTTCACTCTTAACCTCCATCAACAACCAATCTTTTCTCATGTCCGTGGGAAGCTCTAAAAGTGCTTTGAAAATCCGATCATGATTAAGCATACCATATGCTCGCAGATAATCAGCACGATCCAAATCTGCTATTTGGACATTTGGTTAAGTGCATCAAGGATCTCACGTGGAGAAGTAGGCTTTGGTAGTTCCATAGGTTCAGTTGACTTCAAAGCGGAATCAAATGATGTTTTGATTTCTCCAAGCAAGGTCACAAGTGTTTCACCTGCTCTTCGCCTCTTTCCCAAGACAGATGGCTCTATGAGACATTCAGGAGAGCCCTCCTTGGAACTTGGTTCAGCGCCATTTGCCATCTCTTGAGCACTTTCAACTCCTGTCATAGCAGCTTGACCAGCGGCTTGGTCTTTGGAGTAGATGGTGCTGATTGCCTCCCAATTCTTCACAACTTTGGTCTTGTAACAAGCTGCTGATTTATTAGCCTGCACAACAGCCACAAAAAGTAATTAATTGTAATTGCAAGATAGCTCAAATTTCCGTGTAAGATAATTCTGGTTATCATAGTGCATACCTCTACATACTTAGTCCTAACATCATCACTATCAATTGAGAGCTTGTGATTTCCCCAATCCCAGCCAAACCTACGAGGAAGTATCTTGCTAATAATTTCATAGTGCTTGTCAAAGGTTTTGATCTTGAACCAATGTTGTCCTTTGTGATTTCCACATTGCACTTCTACCATACATTTCTTATTGCAGCAGTGTACACATGTGGTTTCCACCCATTTTGGCTATGATCACCATCGTTGTGATGCTCAACAAGCACTTCTGGGAGTGCACTATCCATTTCTTCTGTCCATATTAGGTAACTCCTATGACTTTTCTTTGATTTTAGTTCAGCCACGGTGCTATGAAAGGGTATGAATGGTAGATATGGCAATTAGATAATAATTTAATGAACAGAATCTTCAATAGACGAAACCGGGGCCCAAAACTTCACGGGTGGAGTATCCACTGTCACCCACAACCCGCTAACCGTTGGATTCCACGAGCAACCAATCTGAAATCATAGACAAAGAAGAGAAAAGTGTAACAAAAAACAACAGAAGAAGGAAAAACAAAGAAAATCCACTCAAGTGCCCAAAAGCCAAAGAAAACCAGAAACAAGAGCACCAGAAGTGAACAAGAGCAAAGCCAAAAGATTGCCCCCCTAAGGCAAGGGTAACTACCCAACGCAGCCAACCAACAAAGCATGACCCCTTAAGAAAAAGGCAGGGCTCAACACAGTCATGCTAGAAGCAAAGCACCAGCTCCTCTAGAAAGAGGTGAGGCTCGACACAACTGGCCAAAAGAGCATGCTAAAACTCTAACTCTCCCCTGCATTTTAGCCCATCTCACAATGCAAGCTCTCCCCCTGGAATGATGCACTCTCCCAACTCTCCAAGAGATTACCTCCCCCTTGGTTGGTGACTCCGCTCTCCTCCTTGTTGACAATGCACACACCAAGTCCCATGAGAAAAATATAGTACAAATGCAACTAGGTGAAACAAAGAGCTCAAAAGGGATTGAACGCTAGTAGATACAAGTTCTAGCATACAAAGCATGTGAGGGCAATGGGGTATGCAACAAACTCAAGAGAACATATCTACTCAGATCAAGAGCAAAGCATAATTTTCAGGTTTGGTTCAAAACAAAGCATCACCAACATGAATAACATCTAGCAAGATAGGAATGAACAGCAAAATGCTAACAATGCACACAAGGTGTGCTAATCCTAACCTGAGCATATCCAACAAGCCATAAGCAATTCAGAGACCTGCAAAATCAAATTTAACATATTCATTTCAAGCAAATTCTAAACATGTACCAAGGGTTATTTGCTTGTCATGCCACTTCTTACCAACCAATGCCAAGCCTAGGCCTAGAAGGACCATCAGAAGCTTAAGACAAGGTTTTAGTCATTTACAGCCAAGTCCAAGTTCTCACCAAAGTGCAAGTGAGCAATCTCAAACCAAGTCAGTGAGACAAAGCAAATCCACCTGGATCTTTTCATTTGAGCCTCAAGTAAATACCAACTGCAATATGATTTAATTCCAAATTCAGATTAAGCAAGGTATCACAAATGCTTAGGCATCAACTAGCAAAGGTAAGCAACTAGAACAACCAAGCATGGAAAGATAGTATAAGCATTCAACTTTCTACACATGCTAGGTTGCCAAGTCAAGTGGTGATCAAAGTTTATGATTTTCAGGAAAACAAAAAAATGACTAGACTCTCACATAGTATACAATAGATCCAAATGAGCTCTATCCAACCATGATCAAGCATACTACTGTACATCACTAGCACGGGCAAAAACTAGCAAGTCATTCCAATCGAGCTCAAGTGCAAAGTATGCTACAAGTGTACAAGATGCAATGCATGAATATGATACAAAAATGCATAAAGAAGCAAGATAAAGCCAAAACAAAACCTATAAACTAACAAAGCTCCCCCTAATTAAAAGGGAAAGCAAACTCTTAACTCTCCCCTCAACCGGATGAAAGCTTCTAGCTCTAGGGGTTTAGTTAGGATGTCAGCCACTTGGTTCTCACTCGCTACATGCACTACATCAATGAGGCCTTTCTCATAGCTATCTCTCAGAAAGTGATACCTCACATCTATGTGTTTGGTTCTAGAATGGAGCACTGGATTCTTAGCAACACTGGTAGCACTAGAACTGTCACCCAAGATAGGTATCCTCCCATAGGTTAGGCCATAGTCCTTAAGGGTAGCAAGCATCCAAATAATCTGGGAGCAGCACCTAGCAGCAGCAACATATTCTGCCTCACATGTGGAAAGAGCTACACTAGACTGCTTTCGAGAAGACCAAGAGACTAAAGACGTACCCAGAAACTGACACGAATTAGAAGTTGACTTACTATTCTAACCGGCACCCAGCAAAGTCAGAATCTGTGAAGCCAAGGAGGGCAAGAGAAGAATCCGCGGAGTACCACAAGCCAAACTCTGGGGTGAACTTGACATACCGTAAGATCCGCTTCACAGCGGTGAGGTGTGATGCCCTTGGAGAAGCTTGAAAACGAGTGCACAGACCAATAACAAACTGTATGTCCGGCCTCGTAGCAGTCAGGTACATCAGGGACCTGATCATCCCTTGGTACATCTTCTGATCAACCTCCTCGCCTTCTTCGTCCTTGTCCATCATGGTAGAGGTATTCATCGGAGTCATCTGTGATGATGCATTCGCCATATCAAACTTCCGAAGGAGGTCCCTTGTGTACTTGCTCTGGTGGACGAAGGTGCCTTGAGGTGTCTGCTTGATTTGGAGCCCTAGGAAGAACTGAAGTTCCCCATCATGCTCATCTCGAACTCCTTGCTCATCTGTTCTGAAAACTTGCTCACAAGTGCATGAGAAGACCCACCAAAGATGATATCATCCACGTATATCTGAACAATCAAAAGGTCTTTACCTTGCTTTTGCAAAAACAGAGTCTTGTCCACACTCCCCATCTCGAAACTCTAGGGCAACTAGAAATTTCCTAAGTCTCTCATACGAAGCCCAGGGAGCTTGCTTCAGGCCATACAAAGCCTTTTGCAACTTGAACACTCAGTTAGGATACTTGGGATGCTCAAAGCCTAGGGGCTGCCTCACATAGACTTCTTCCTCTATATACCCATTCAAGAATGCACTCTTCACATCCATTTGGAACAGTTTGAACCCTTTCGACGCTACCAAAGCTAAAACAATGTGAATGGCTTCTAATCTGGCTACAGGGGCAAAAGTCTCTTCATAATTTATCCCGTCTTTCTGGCAAAAACCATGAGCAACTAGACTAGCCTTGTTTCTCACCACAACTCCATCCTCTTCCTGCTTGTTCTTAAACACCCACTTGGTACCTATATGATTGTAGTGTGGTGGAGGCTTGACTAAAACCCAAACTTAGTTCCTCTCAAAGTTTTCTAGCTCCTCATGCATGGCATTGACCTAATTCAGATCAGACATAGCGTGTCCAACATCGCTGGGGCTTGAAAGAAGCAATAAATGCAGAGTGCGCAAAGACAGCAAGAGAAGTGGACCTGGATCTTGACACTCTCTCATGTAGTCCACCGATGATGTTCCTCGAAGGGTGATCCCACTGGACCATCCAAGACGACTGTGGCTCAGAGGTCACCTCCCCTGCATCCTCAGCGGGCTCTGCTGCATGTACTGGTGGATCTTATGGAAGTAGCTCCCATATAGTGGAAGTAGTGGGTACTGGAGCATCTCCATCCTTGTCTGAAATCGAAGCAGTAGGTTCTGGAGCTGCAGCAGGCGCTAGTATCACCAGAAACACCTCCATCTTCTTCCTTACCTTCAAAGATGGTAGTACCTAACTCAGGCATCACCTGCAAGCTCAAAGCCAGGGGTTGTGCAAAGCATAGTTTCATCAAAGGTAACCTCACAAGTCTAAACAATCCTGTTGGAGTCCAAGAGCCAAACCAGGTATGCATGTGAATGCGTGGAATAGCCAAGAAAAACTCCATCAGAACTGTGAGGTTCGAATTTATCCAAGTTCCCCTGCTTGAGCACAAAGCACTTACAGTTGAACACCTATAGGTGGCTCACTTTTGGCTGTCACCCAAACCGCAACTCATACGAGGTCTTATGGGGAAGAGCTTAAAGAAAAATGCGGTTGAAAACATAGCACACTGGTGTTAATCGCCTCGGCTGAGAATTTCCTAAGAGTCCTATGCTCATCGAGCATCATCCTAGCCATCTCAACAAGGGTCCGATTCTTGCGTTCTACCACACCATTCTGCTGGGGGACATATGGAGACGAAAACTGGTAGGGCTGGGCACTTTGAGACCGAGAACCGATCACCGATCCGAAGTTTCGGTTTTATCGATTTTTCAGTTAGGTGTCGGTTCCTAGTTCCTAGGAACCAAAGAGATCGGTTCGGCTTTGGTTTTGATTCTGCGTAGACCAATTCACCGAGAGAACCGAAGATGGGCTACGGTCTGCTCTGTCCCCCACGTCATTGCTGTGTCCAGCTCCACCCGCAGCCCACCGAGTATATCGGCCCACTCAACGATCCAACAAAAAAGCAGGCAACCCAGCATAGCATCCCTCAAAAACTGCAATCTCCACCAAACCTAATCCTCGTCCACCTCCCGCATCGGCGTATCTGGCAGCGGCGCAGCTCTGCGAGTCCACTGAGATGCTAAGACACGCGAACTCCCGGTCGTGGGACCACGTGAGATCGAGTCTTGTGAGTGGCGTGATGCTGCCGAGCTGCACGAGCCGTCGAGTGGCCAGCTGGACGCCATGAGCTGAGGCAACAAACGAGACTCCACTCATCTACTCCATGCGTACAGTGGTGACACCAAATCACGCATAGTTTGGTCTCGATCTGTGAGTTAGCTTTCTAGGCTCGTGGTGATCTATGAGTTGGACTATCAGCTTGTTTCTTTATGCCAAAACTAGCTTGAGTTGATTTTCTTTTCCATGATGTGCGCATGTCTTTCAGTCTTTGTTTGCATCGATCTGTTGTTTTCTGCTGCTTGGTTCATCCGTAGTTCGGTAAAACCGCGAAACCGAACCGAGACACCGAAGACCGAATCTATCGGTTTTTGATTTTACGGAGCACCGATCGGTTTCTAAATTCTGGGAACCGAAGTTTTTGGAAACTGTCCAAACCGAACCTATTAAACCATTGAAACCGAATGCCCAGCCCTACTTGGCTATGGCAAAAGGCTTTGAAATGATCATTCTTGAATTCCGAGCCATTGTCACTACGTATAGCTCTCATGGCATGATTGGATTCGTTTCTCAACCTCAGAACCAAGTCATGAACAAACTCAAAAGTCTCATCCTTCGATTCCATAAAATGCACCCAAGACCGGTGAGAAAAGTCATCCACGATCACAAGAACGCACCACTTCCCACCAATAGACATCACCCGAGAGCTCTCCGGGGTGAGCCGTCATCACCTGATTAACAGGTGTGTGGGAAGCAGCAACCATCTTCCCATGGCGACAATGATGGCACACAAGGTCACACTCGCTCTTCAACTTGGGCAATCCTCGGATTAAGTCAAGTGAGCTAAGCTTTGCAAGCAAATCAAAGCTCAAATGACCTAGCCCCCTATGCCACTTCCACAAATTAGAGGAGGGACTGGCCACCAAACAGCGTGAAGGGCTAGGGAAGCTCAAGAAATCAGCACGAAAGACCTTCCCAAATGGCAAAATAGGGCAAACAAGATCTTCTTGAGCATCCAAAACACGAGAACAACCCTTCTTAAAGCGAACCTCAAATCCTTCATCGAGAAGTTGCGAAACAAAGAGAAGGTTGTAACCAAGGTTAGCAACCAAAGAAACATCCCTCAGGACAAACGCTCAGGGATAGGAACATCGCCAACACCTTTCACCTTACCTGTACCTTTATCCCCAAAAATGATGTGCTTGCTGGATCTTACTGGGGTGAGACTGGAGAACCATCTGTGATTGCCGGTCATGTTGTGCGAACAACCAGAATCCATGAGCAATATATTCTCTAGGCCTCCATCCTGCATCAATAGCGGTTCATGGGGTGAGCGTATGGTCTGACACTAGGGTTAGTCTGAAAAGAGCCAAACGAGTGTCGAGCCATCTGCTCAAGAGAAGCGTTAGCAAAATCACAATCAAACATCCCAAAACCCCTATCCCACGCAAACTGAGACTGTTGGTCACCACGTCTAGGAAAGCATGGTCCGTCGTAGCTCTCAAAGCCTCGGCGTGGTGGACCAAAGTCGTACTGCTCACGACCAGGTGCCCTGCCGGCAAAGTGTCCACCACCTGGAGCACCGTGAGGAAAGCAGTCTCCCTCACCTCCACCTACACGACGTGGCTAGCGGTCTCGCCTATCCCCACACTGAGGTGCCACATCAGGCCTACCATCCTAGTAGTACCTATCCTCGTTCCTCCACTCAACCTTTCGACGCTCAGCCCTCAACCTGCGGTAGCAAAACTCCACCAAGTGACCCTCCCTATGGCAGTAGTCACACACGTACCTCTTAGGTGGTGCACCCTTAGGTTGGCTCTGGTTCTTAGGTTGGCTCTTTCGTTGAAAATTGGCTTAGGAGGAACATTCCTCTTAGCCCCTTGCTTGGAACTCTCAGGAGGTGAGTTAACAATGTTCCTCTTAGGAAGAGTGTCAAGTAGGTTCCTCACTTCCTTAGGCTTGGGAGTCCACACCTGTTTGTTAGGTGGCTCCCTAGGCTTATCTGTCCACACACCATCCTTGGGATTGTCAAACTGAAAGTTGGGATTGTTGTGGGTAATAGGAAACTTCTCACTCACAGGAATCCCACTCAAGTCACCAATCTTCCCATACAACTGATCAAAATTAGCCTGGGTGTAGTGGTTGCCAACCCCCAACTTGTCACTTAACTTAAAAGAGGAAATAATCATGCCAAGCTAAGGCTCCTTGGAAGAAATCCAGCTAAGAATGGTTCTAAGATAGGTATTCTCATCATCTAGCAGAACCTTCTCAATGGCCAACTCATCAAGCTTATCTCTAAGGCCATCACACTTGGGACAGTCAACACTAATAGGGCTAGCAGTCTTTTCAGACTTCCTCAAAGAAGCTCTAGTCTCCTCCAACTCCTTCCTAAGGGTTGGACAAACAACACAAGTAGTAAGCAAAGTCGGCCTAGCCTTTATCTCCTCTAACGCTGCAGTAGTAGAGAAAAGTAAATCTACATTACTTGCATGCTTAGAGCGTAACTCAGTCACTTCATCAGTTAGAACCTGACAATCACTGCATTCTATCTCATCAGCAACAGCACAAGCTTGCTTAGCCACAGAAAGACCATCCAAAGCACATGCAAGTTTATACTTTACAGTCTCAAGCTCAGCCTCTAAAGTAGCAACCCTAGCAGTAGCTTGCTTAAGGTCCTTAGCAGTTACTCTAAGAAAATGATGCTGATTTTTCAAAGCAGTGAACATAGCATCCTCATCATCATCACTCACCTGAGGCTTGGTGTTGGACTTGTTGCAGACATCAGGGTCGGTGGAGCCAGCTTGATCTCCTGCAAGCGCCATGGTGCTGTAGCCAATCTCGTCGCCGAAGAAGTAGAGTCCAATATGACCGACGATCTTCTTCTCAATATCGTCATCGCTGTCAGAGCCGAAGTCGCTTGAGCTACCATCACAGTCACTGAGGCTGGTGAGGAAAGCACGGTCATGCTCCTAGGCTTGCTTCTGGTAGTGCTTGATGAACTCTTTCTTGTTGAAGAACAACCGCTTCTTTTTGTCGCCCTTGTACTTGCCCTTCTTCTTGTCCGAGGTCTACGCGCCCTTGTGCTTGCTGGCAGAGTACTTCTCTTGAGCTCTCCTCTAGGGGCAGTCGGTGATGAAGTGGTCCGTCTTCCCACACTCGTAGCACTGGAGCTTGTCACCTCTCCTGCGGCTCATCCTATTGGAGTAAAGGCGTTGGAACTTATTGGACAGCAGACACAACTTCTCATCATCTAGTCCTTCAAGCTCCTCATCTGTAGCTGAAATCAAAGACAGGGCATAGCCAACAGAAATATTAGGGTTAGCCACAGCTGGGGCCGAACATAAGAGCTAGGCTCTTGGGTGTTGTTCCACTCATGTTGGCTCGCGCCTGAGTCTCAACCTCCAAAGCCTTCAACTTGCTTTATAGCTCGTCTGTGGACAAGGTCTCATAGACAATTGACTTAACTATGGACTCTTTCTTCAGTTGCCAAATACTCATGTCCATAGCATAGAGAAGCTTGCACGCTTGCTCATGGTCATCGTAAGGCAACACCCCATTTTTTGCATTCGCACGGATCTTGTTCACAATCGATTGGAAATGACTGAACATTCCGTCGATGCTCTCACCAGGTTGCTGGGAGAAGTTCTCATACTCTCTCTTGTGCACCTCAAACAACCTAGCCTTGACCTGACTAATCCCCGCATGGAAGTTACTAGGGGTAGTCCATCATGTGCCGTCTCCAAGTGCACAACTCTATCAAACTCAGGACAATACAAGGCTGTAAGTAGGAAATTCCTAGCCATGTTGTTTGCTTCGTGTTCCCATTGCTACTGCTAGGTAACACAATTCTCGATCACTTGATTGCTAGCATCCTGACAAATATCCTAGATGGATGAATGTTGGCTATGAAGGAACGCAGACATGCGCTGCTTCCAATATGAGAAATCTAAGCCATCAAACCCTGTAATCTTGCCAACTGACTGATCCATGGTCGCCTCTCTGTGGATCTAGAACCGGTTAAGGTATAGAAGACCCTAACTTTGCTCTGATACCAATTGAGGATCGAAAGAGCGATCTAGGGGGGTGAATAGGTGGACACCTAAAAACCTACAACCCCAAAACCCTCTCTTCTCGAACGTGCAAGGTTGTGTAGTAAAGACAAGCTACCAACCCTAGGACACACCGAGGAAAGCTACGCGGAAGCACATGAAAGCACTCGCTCAAACCACAATCCAGCCACATCCTTGCAATCCAAAACACCGGCAAGAGAAAGACCTTGGACTTAACCAAAGCCAAACACACCAAAAGGTCAAGAAACAAAGATCAAAAGCCAATCAAGGAGGAAGAACAAGCACACACAAAGGCTGCACGAATTCCATCTATTAACTTGCCACAAAGTGGTCTTAGATCGGATTACAAGATGGGGATTCGATCACCCAAGCAACCACCCACTTTCTACCCTCTAAAAGTGGAGACTTGATCACTCAAGCCTCACTAATCTTGTTGCTCTTTGCCTGGTGATGAAAATAGAGCTCTAACCCTAGCCCTAAGCAAGTCTAACCACCCAAGAGAGGTAGCTTATGGCAGCCAACCTCTTATTTCTCCTGCAACTCTATTGCCCTAAGCCAGTTTGCACTTAACTCCTTATATTACAGACTCATTACACTAAAAGGCCTGTAGAGGCTAGAAAAAACCACAATAACTTGGATGAATGGCCACGATGGAGTCCTTGGCTTCTTCGGTTTCTTCGCTTTCGCTTGATGTCCTCCACGTGTCCAATAGGTCATCCCTCGAGGGTAACTCCAGTTTTGGCGATACCAGCAATCAGCCCCCTGTTTTGACGATAGAACCAAGAAACGCTCTTAGGCCCCCCGGTTTTAACTGCTCGAACTAGGAAATTGTTAGGCTTCCAAAGGGGTGATTTTATGGTTCACTACACCGTCCCACACCCAAAGTAACACTTATGTGCTAAGCCTAACTTGGAACTCAACCCAAGCCACCTGCCGGTCCACTTGGTAGGGATTTTGTCACGCCACGGTCACACTTAGGCGCAGCCTCTCAGTCCACTCAAGAGGGCTTTCCTCTAGGACATGCTTAGGAGGTGCTCACTCTTCCTTAAGCAAATCTTCAATGTTGACAAGCGCTCATCACAGCCAGAATGAAAGACCGGACTCGATACACTTTGAGTCCCTCACTATCGGCATGTCGCATGCATACGCAGATATGCTGCAGCTGCATGTCGTGGATTGTAACAAGCGATTAGGTAGTGTAAGACGAGCTATTTGAAGATCGATCTATGACGTGAAGCATAGATACATGGGTAGATCGATAAACATGCAAGGATATAGATGAGTCTCGAGCAAGGTTTGACGCGAGATCCATCGAGATAAATAATAGATCTCATGCCGAGCTAGGCTCGACACGAGATTCATTAGGATAAATAGCAAACTGTGCCATAAAAAACGGTTCAGTACACGGTTCACCACGTGGCTCACGCCTTAATGCCCTAACGGATCTGAGAACCATTAGAGTAGCCTGACGATTATCTTGAAAAACCCTAATTGCTCAGGGGTGGTGATGCGCCGAGAGAAATTGGAGACAACTGTTATTAGGCAACGTCTGTCGTCAACTTTATTACGTATTTATGGGTACATATTTATAGTTCGGAGATTTGGACGTAAAGTCCGACTCTATCTCGAATAACGATGCCATCTATTGATTGCGGGTTTCATCTGGCTCACCGGAGGAGGGCGGCACAATAGTAAAATAGTGCCCCCGACAAACTCTCAGCATACAACTGTAAAATAAGTCTCATACTGCAAAATATTGCTCTATCGGACCGTAGAACCTAGTTACATCATAATAAGGACACAATCCGTAAATTTTTGTTTCTTCAACCACTATATCATAGAACAAGGCCACAATCTTATGCCCTTGTTTTGGAATTGTAAATCTTTGTTTCCTAAAACGATAAAACATGGTAATTGCAAAAAAAAATTACTTGGTAAAAGAATTGTTTTTGTGATGTGCATAAAATTGAGGTGTTAGAGAAGAAGCTAGAGTGCATTTGTGCGAGAATATTACTATTTGGTCCTCTTAAAATACCTAGTCCTGAATGAAACTACTCTTTTTCAACATGTTACTGTAATCGTGAATATTACTGTTCTCCCTAGTTAAAATTACTCTTTTACGTTATGAATTTTATTTTAATGTAGAAAAATTACACTTTTGTAATACCATTTTTAATATGTTTAACTAGTCAAAGCATACTAGAATTAATAGTAAAATCGTAAAATAAGTTTTATTACTGGTTCCCGTAACTGCAATATAAACTTAATAGTAAAATCTTGTTGGTATCTATGACAAATGTAAGAGGCTTGACAAAATTGGACGACATAAAGAGTAACCGTAATAATCCGATTCAATTTATCCCTGCATCAGTAAAATATATTTTTGGTTAGTGTGCCCATAAAATGCAAAGTCGTGTTTTCAGGAACCGTAAAATAGTATAAGACGCTGATAAATGATTCCACAAACGTAAATTAATATTTTAGTCATCAGATGTCGGTGTGTGTGGTCAAGCTCGATTATTATGAGGCACATGAGTGGTAAATATAAATCACACCATCGCAAAACCGAAGACTATTGTGAGGATATTATTCCTAAAAACATAATACCTCTAGATACTTATTTATACAACCTTATAAAGGAGGAAATGTTATATGTAATAATTAAAACATGGTAACACATGTGTTTTTTTATTGATGGTAAGTTCATAAACATAGGTTTCCCCAATTAAAAGTCAATCATCAAAGCCATTGTCGGGTTCAAAAAAATATTCTCTGATACATAAAAATAAAGATGGTTAAAGTGTAAAAAGTCCATTTCAGTGTAGTAATAATATATTGTTTCTACTCTTGGATCCGTGTGGCGAGTCATTTCTCACCATGGTTTAGAACCATAAACTGTAGGAAAATGTGCTAAAAACAAGTAAATACTCGATGTAAAAAAATACATGTGTACCTGCCTAAACAATAAAAGTAGTAGCTATTTGATTTTGCGACAAGAATAGGTTGACTAAAAATTTTAAATCAAGAACGGGTTAGTAAAAATATTTAAATCAAGTAGTATAAAATTGATCCGACAACTATAAATAAATATAATACAAGCCATAAAATGACATTCGCAACCATATATTTTTGTTAGCATATTTCGTTGCCACCATTTATATGTTAGTGGCAAATGTGGTCATTAGTTACAATGAAATATGTTTGATGGCATAGTATAAAAAAATATGTTGCGATATAAGTACTATTGCATCCATATACTTTTCGGTTGTGATAAGTGTACACTATTACAATAAATTAATTTCGTTGATATTGTACACTAAATTAGTTGCTACAGGTAGGTACTATTGCCACGATTTATACTATGATTCTAATTTTTCATATTTATATTATGATTCTCTACGTGATGTTATACATATAATGTATTATTGTATAGATTGAATTATAGTTTTAGTGATTTTCTTGTTACAAAATAATAATACACAAATGGACTAATAAAATCACGATACAACTATGTAAGTCAAGCTCTTTATTTTTGTTTAGTCTCATTATTTTTATTATTTTCTCCGTGTCAATTTATAGATTTTTTGACTTTATTAGGCATCAAATTTGATTTCACGAATGGAGTATTTGTTACATGCAATATATGTTTAATGTTTAAAATTAATTGCAACGGCCCATAGGGCAGTGATTGCGGCCTAGGCACCTAGGCACGACAGCCCATGCGGTGGTAGTGCCGCCCAAGCGCCGCAGCGGCCTAGGTAACCCCCAACCGAAGTTTTTTAGAAAAAAAGAAAAAATAAAATCAGCATGAGATGAGGTTCGAACCAGCCATATATTGTTTGCTACCAAGCACAAACACCACTAAACTAGCGAGTAGGTTTTGTTGTATCTGGCATATTTGGATATTAATCTCCTTCCAGGCAGAAGAAATTAATTTTTAAACAATTAAATGTACAACTTAGGTTTATATTTTATACAAAGGTAACATCAGGCCTCCATGTAAAAATAATAATGTGAAATATTGATAATGTTGAAAGTTGGATAGTCATAGTGACTTCACGTGTAACACACACAACGATCTTTGTTTTTGTTTAGTCTCATTATTTTTATTATTTTCTCCGTGTCAATTTATAGATTTTTCGACTTTATTAGACATCAAATTTGGTTTCACGAATGGAGTATTTGTTACATGCAATATATGTTTAATGTTTAAAATTAATTGCAACGGCCCACGGCCAAAACGGCCCACACGGCAGTGATTGCGGTCCAGGCACCTAGGCACGACAGCCCATGCGATGGTAGTGCCGCCCAAGCGCCGCAATGGCCCAGGTAACCTGCAACCCAAGTTTTTTAGAAAAAAGGAAAAAAATAAAATCAGCATGAGATGAGGTTCGAACCAGCCATATATTGTATGCTACCAAGTACAAACACCACTAAACTAGCGAGTAGGTTTTGTTGTATCTGGCATATTTGGATATTAATCTCCTTCCAGACAGAAGAAATTAATTTTCAAACAATTAAATGTATAACTTAGGTTTATATTTTATACAAAAGGTAACCTCAGGCCTCCATGTAAAAATAATAATGTGAAATATTGATAATGTTGAAAGTTGGATAGTCACAGTGACTTCACGTGTAACCCACACGACGAGTGACGACCGTATGAAAGAAACACGCCACATTGTGGAATTGTTTGTTCAAATTTTTTGAGCACGCTACGTGGACATATGTTGCCCCTCCGCCAAGTATCATAAATTTATGAGGCTTTTTGTGTATTGTTATTTTTTTCTGCAGTAAATCATCAAAAATGCAATTAAATTCATAAAATATTGTATTGTTGGCCGAAAGTTGAAAAAAAGCTATGTATACCAATAAACATACTATACAAAGGTAACCTCAAACCTCCAAACGAAAATGATAAAGTGAACTATTCATCATGTTGAACGTCGGATGGTTACAATGACTTCACGTGTAGCCTACACAACGGATGGTGACCGTATGAAGGAAACACCGGCGCCTTATGGAGTTTTTTGTTCAAACTTTTTTTGACTTCATGTAGTGTTTTGTTTGAACTCAACCCTTTTTAAGTTCTTATATCACTGACAGCAAATAAAAATTAGGTCACCAAGCATGACCAAACTTTGTACAGCTAATTCGTTTTACTCGAATTTTTTCTGTCACATCAGAGGATCATCAAGCATTGGTTGCCCAGGTTTTAGTTTATTTATTTATTTTATATTATTTTTTGCTCTATATTTAAGCATCCCTGGCAAGCTTTCACTCAGGTAGCTATAGACATCCCTGAGAGCTTGTTTAGAAAATTTGCACATATTAGTTTATCCATGTTTTGGCGAATCTCCATATAACGAAACTGGAGTCCAATCTCCGGGTGGGGACGATATCCATGTCGCCCGTTAACGTGCAGACCGTCGGATCGAGCCAGCTGGCGATATGGACCATGCGATGTGAATTGGGTCGGGTCTGCAACCCCCGCTAACCTGTGGCCACTGGTCCTTTCGCAGTTTTCTACCGCTCTGCCTGTCTTGGCTTTGCCATCCACCTGCGGCTATGATGCCACGGCTGCCACCATCCCCGCTCGACCCTCCCACCCCATCGCTTCACCACCAGTGGCAGCGGTTTCATGGTTGTTAGTTTAATTTCTTTATTCATTTTATTCTTTTTATGAGGATTTAAGCATCCCTATCATGAGACTGAGCTTTGACTCTATCAGCTAGCTATCGACTCCCCTGAGAGCATTGTTCAGAGAATCTGCACACCTTTGTTTATCAATGTTTATGAGAATTCTCTTATATGGTGCAAGTCTTGCTTAGATTCATCTCTATTTGTTGTCAATGACAAATTATTAAAGTCTATTTCTCTTGATGTTAACTAACTGATTGAATATTTTGCTACAGTACTTAATTTGTCACCGCCCAAATCCATGCAACAAATGCACTAGTTAGGGACAGTGAGCTGATACACAATAGATAAACCAGATGTGTTTGTTATTATAATAGTTTAGAAATAGTAGTTGATCTTATTGTTACAGAAATACTAGTTGATTACAACACTCAGAAACTAAATGAAACTTTTAGTGTAATCTGATAGGTTAGGTTTTCTAGTAATTGCTTCAAAACTTCAGTTGATGTATTACTTCATTGATGTATTACTTCAGTCGATGTTATGTTTTATGGACTACATGTGTTTATATGAGACACTAATTGCAATCATATTGTTCCACAGGAACGCCGGATATCCTGGGAGAGTCAAGACAAGCAATTCCCCTTGGTGGCCAACCTAATGTCAAGTTTTTAGCTGATAGATTTATAGTTTGGGTTACATTCTTAGTTAAGAAATTCAATGTTTAAATATATGTTTTCACACTATTGGTTGATGTTTGTACCTACTTTTTGCATGCTAAACAGTTGCATGAGATTTTATATTGCAATTACCATTTTTGAATAATTTGCCATTATTTGAACCGCAATATTATAGCAATATGGATTGCCACCAAAGATGTTACAATATTTGTAAGTGTCACGTATTTTGTTTGGTGGCGATACCATGTAATTTCTGTTGCCACGAACATTGTTGCGATGCAACAGCGTTTGTAGTCACCAATCGATTTTGGTTGTAATAGTATATGTTGCCACTTTTTTTGGCAACACAAAACTAATGCCATGAATATATATGGTTGTAAACACCACTGTTTGTTTTTGCTGGCAACATGCTTCTAATGCCACAGATATATTTGGTTAGCAACCATGTTTGTCACAACTATTTTTTTCATGTAAGAAAGTTAGTCACCATGGTTTAATTTTTGTTGCAACATCTTTAACTGCCACACATGATTAGGTGGTAAAAGAAGTTATTACCGCACTATTTATCTTGGTGACTAAAGCCAAACCTCGTGGCAATAAAGTCTATTTCAACGGAAGAAGTGCTGGCAACTAATGGCTACATCTGTAGCAATAGATGCTATTCCCACGTATTATTGTGGTTGCGATCTCTATTGAACACAACGATAATTTTGGTGGCAATTTACACAACTAATGCTAAGGAACCATAAAACATGGCTATAGCCTTTGTAACTATGACATATTGCCACGGCTAGCAACGGACACGTTTGGCTGCTATATGTGCTTATTGCCACGATTTCATCTCTATTGCAACATTTTTGTGCCGTGGCAACATGGGACGACTTTAGTAGTGTCGGATGACCCCCGACCGCCAGAGGTCGAGACCCCCATAGTCGGTCGAGGTTCAGCACCCGCCACGATGGGGGACCACTTGTCATTCTCTTATAATGAAATACACACTCCTTTCTTTTTTCTTCCTTCTTCGTAACCCTTCAGGGACGCCCTCCTCTAGGTATATAAGGAGGAGGAGGCCGCCATGGGAGGGATGACTCTTTTTTTCTAGCACACACGCACGAGGAGCTCAAGGCTCTCACCTTGTAACACTGAGAACAAGAAATACAAACTCAGCACACCACAGTGGACGTAGGGATTCATCCCGAACCACTCTAAATCATTGCGTCTCTCTTGTAAACATGCATCCTTGAGCTTCCGAGGCTTGGCCTTCGAGACTGGCAGCCCGCGAAGCCCCTTAAGCCTACAACAAATCTATTGCTGTGGTACAAAACCATGGCAACAAGCTATCGGAACTTGCAAATGATCACCATCTATAATGATAGAATGTAGAATCAGAAGATGTATACAGTGTGCAACTGTGGTTTTGCAAATCAATAGTGTGCCTTTTGGTGTTGTTGCACTGGTCAAGCAGTGCAACCTCTGCAAATTGCTCATCACTCCTTGCAACCTTGACAACTTTGAGGTATTGCTGATGAGATTGAGCTCCTTGATCAAAGATGGCAAGATGTCATCATCTAGCTGACTTCCAATCTTCCTCCTAAGGTACCTCTTCTCCTTTATTAGCTCCCTAAGACCATCCGCCAGCTCATGTAGAAGCAAGCTTTTAAATGCTTCACCTGTGCATTGAAGCTCTTTGACACATTGTTAGTGAGGTAGTCACACTTGCTTTTCTCATTGAAACCACTTCTATACTAGATCCTACCATGGTAGTCTTGCAAGTAATTAATGGCATCATATGCATACTCATGTATCTTCCTCATGTGCCACTTGAATAGTGTGATGCCCCTGGCATCTCAAGTGCATTACACTAATATCATTAGCTTAATGACATCATTTCAAGGGCTTTTTATCTTGAGAGCATGCATAGCTTAGGTCATTTAAAGCAAATAAACTCGGTTTGCGAAAAAAAACTCTGTTTGCATTGCTGTTGTAACCTTAATACATGTTGTGAATTTTACAAAACCTTACATACCAAACTTGTAGATAATTTCATGGAGAATAACTTTGGTATTTTGTGTCATGACATGCATGAAGGTTTGAACATAGTTTTGGGCCATTTTAAGTGAAACTGTGAATTTTGCCAAACTCAGACCTGATTGGTAAATTCAAAATTTTGTGAAACAAAATTCAAAATCCTACCATAACTTGAATACCAAAGTTGTAGTTCATGAAATTCTATGCAACATTGGTATAACTCATTCTTCATGAAAATGCACCTAAAATAGACTTTGGTAATTTCCAAGCTGGGGTTTTTAAATGGTCAAACTGGAGTCAGCAGATTAAATCCAATTTAAATCATATTTGTGCTTGGAATCTGGTATAAGCCCTTTTTACAAAGTTGTAGGATCTCAAAGAGTACAATATTTCATTCAATTGGCTCCTTTTCAAATTCGGCTCTTAAATTGGTCAAATTGGCAAAATTCAGAAACTTAGTTAGTGGTCAAACCCCATTTTTCTTTTTTCGGGATTTTCTTTTTCTCATGAAGCCTATGACAACTGGGTCCCACCTGGCAGGGCTGCGGGTTCCCGCCCGACACCCGCGGCTGCGGGCCCCACCGGCTCTCTCGCTCCACGCACCCGGTCCATGCGCCTTTCTCTTCATTCCCGGCCTTGGCCCCACCTGTCAGCCTCACCGGTCCATGGACTCAGCCCACCCGCGCGCCTCTCTCCTCCTTCCCTGCCCGGCCGCACCCATGCGGCGCCGGTCTTCTGGGCGCCGTGGCCACGCGCCGGCCTCCCCGACAGCCATGGCCACGCGCCGCTGCCGCTCGCCGACAGCGCGCTCGGCGCGCCTTCAAGGCGGGGGTGAGGCCCCGGCCTCCTTTCCCCGAGCCTCCATTCACGCGCTCGGCCCTCTCCGTCTCCCTCGCTCGTCCTCGCGCCGTCTGCCATTGACAGAGCTCGCTCGTGCTCGCCCCCAGCCACTTCCGCCCTCTCCCGAGCTCAACCATCACCACGCCGAGCTTCGCCGCCCTCGACTCCACCTTTCCGCCTAGACCTCGTCGCCCGAGACCCCTCCACCCCGGCGTATTGCACCGCCGGACCCCGCCGACCAGAAGCGCCCGTCGCCGTCCCTCCCCGCAGTCTCCCCCGCCGTTTGAGGTAGTGGGTGAGCTTCCCCATCCTCCTCTCTCTCTCCCCGGCATTTCGCGGTGAGCCTCCGTGCCCCGTAGGGCCAGATTGGCCGCGCGCCACCGGCGCCGTTCCTCCCGTCGCGAGGAAGAAGACGACGGGAGGAAGGAGACGGCAGATTTGCAGATCCGACCCCGCGGTATCAAGATTTTTCATTTTAGTCTACCGCGCTGTATGCTGAGTCTTGCAAGTCTTACGGGCTAGCCCCTGGGGTTTTGAAACAATCACGATCTAGCCCCTGGATCTAATGGTTTTTTTCCTTTTTATTTAGTTATTTCGGCAGAAATCTTTGAAAAATCATAGAAAATTCAATAAAAATAAAAAAAAATACCAAACTAGTTGCATTGTAATCCTTTTGAATAGATCTATCTGGTGAATATGATGGTTGAGTAGGAAAGTACCAGTTTGCCCCTGATTTTGTGCAAGCATGTAAAACCCAAATAAATAAGAAATGTGGACTAATTGGCCTCCAAAAATTGCCAAACTTGGACAGCAGTGTTGTTAGGGTATATAGGCTCACTGTGATTTTTGGTAGCTCAAGTGTTCACTGGTTAATTACTGTCTTGCCCCTACATGTGATTTTAGCATAAAAATAAATGAGGAAATGATAACTATATAGAAGTTATGCTCTAAATAGTTTTACACATTTTATTTGTGCTCCCTGTAGTATAAAGAGCTCACCGTTGAAATGGGGTACTATGCATGTCAAGTGTGGCTAGTATTTTGAAATTAATAAGTTCATGCATGTTTAAATTGCTAAATAGAAAACGTGGGTTAAATGAGAGTCAAAACTTCTGAATTTGGGCAGCAACATTGCTAGTATACCTAGGCTTAGTATAAGAATTTGTTAGCCTAAATGCTTACTGATTATTTACTATTCTACCCTTGCCTAGTAGTTAAGCATATAATTCGCAAAGGAAAGGAGTTCTAGATAAAAGTAAGCTATAGGGGGTTTTGTGGTGTTTATTTAGGTTCTAGATGATGTAAGTAGCTCATCGCTGAAAACGGGAGGCCATGCATGTAAGGTTTGACCCTATTTTGAAAATGGTAGATATAATGCATATTTAAGGAAAGAATAGAAAATGTGAGACTAATATATTACTAAATGCCACCATGAATCACATTGGGAAACTTAGGAGTATGTAGGCCTTAGCCACTAAGTTAGAATGCAACGTAAGTCTTCACTACCATCGAGAAATGCACGCTAGGAATGCTAAGCTAGCTAGGTGAAAATAGGAGTTTAAGTAAGCATCGGCCTTTTCACATGAACCGATGCTATCCAGTCACACACCCCCACGTGGTTATGTGTGACAAGCTAAGTTATCATAGGTGATGGCTTGTACGATTTCTTAACGTTAAACAAGTTTCATCACGAAAAATGCATAATGTTAATCCATAAACCCTGATTTCTTGCATTGCACTCGCATCATGAAGCAAGCTTTGCACTAATACATGTTCCAATTGCACTATGTCATGCATATAGATTCCGCGAGCAAAGGACAACCGCTGGATCAAACAATCGTAGAGGAACCAGAGGAGCTAGCACCAGGGACCGGAGGACCAGCAGCAAGGACCCGACTACGCTCCGGAAGAAGCTACTGACCCTAACGAGGAAGGTAGGCAGGACCATACTTAACCCAGCAAACAAAATATACTTGATGATTACGCATATGCATTAGGAGTTGCTTGAAACCAATTGCATTAGACTCCCTGGCCTGCCCTGGCCCTAGCACCTATACATAGAGTTCGTAGGACGAGTATGCCTAGACTTTGCTAGGTACGAGTAGACACGAGTGTGTGGACTCGTCGCGTAGGTGTTTTCTAAAGTTACAAAAGCTTACTATCACATCAATTATTACTGATGCTCCTGAGTTAAATGGAGACCGGGCGGAGATTTATTTCAGTTTATACTTTTCATAAGGTCGTACTTTGGACTCCGCCCGAGTCGTGTAAGGCACTGTCCGTTGTTCGCCCATTGGTCGGCATAACATTGCTAAAGTGCTTATCCGGGGAATGGGACCGGTAAAGTCTTACCTGGGTTTGTCCGAAGTTTTCGAAGCTCCGCCCATCCACTTGCTGGAGGCCGATGGGCCCGGGGGCGCTTGTACTCGAGGGAGGGCTGACCCAGAGAACTGTGGTATCACTCCTGAGGGGGCACAACCCGGGGGTTAGGTGGGGGCACTTTGAATCTTGGGACAAGACAGGTGTAGATCGGGGCTATATGTGGGAACGCGATGGCTAGTAAGCATATACCCCTGGCATGATAGTTATTCCCGGGAATTAAAAATCGATTCGAATCAAGGATGCCCACTAGGTGTGGGAATGCCAATACCTTTGACGTTCAACGTAGTAACTACTTGAACACCCTGGATTTAATATTCATGGTTTTTGAAATATCACATGATTGAATTGAACTGTGTACTTTACTGCAAGTTTCTATTATGTTGAAGGTTATACAAATGATGAAAACTTGCTACTTATGTGACGCATGTTGCTGTTTAAAACCAAAGGCTAAGGATCCACTTGCTAGTAAGCCGCTTCGCGTCAGCCGTAAGCCAAATCCATTAAGACCTACTGAGTAATTAGTACTCAGGGTTTGCCCCCATATTTTGAGCGCAGGTATGGAATTCATGGTCTGCACTTGTGTTGGAGGCGGAGCATGCCCTCATTTAGGGTGAAACGACATGAGTGGCACAAGGGCAACATCGGTGGGCTCGATGTTGTTACCTCTAATGCAAAACTTTTGGTGATATCATGGTGACCTCTGAACTTATAATTCCGCTGCGAGAAACTTTCGAACTTGCTACCTTATAACACTATGTTGGACTGGTATTTTATTTAAAACCGGTTTGTAACTAAGTCTAAGATTATGCTATTCAACTGCCTGTGATGATGTATCTGTTGTGGCTCCATCGTGGGTCAGATGTGTATGATGTTGGTTCCTCTGGGAAAAGGTAATATCGGGAGTCAAATGATTCTCGACGGACGACCGGGTTTAGTTTGGCCTAATCACATTACAAGCCAGAGGAGGCAAATGTGCTTAGTCCGGATTAAATCGGCGGTTCCGCCACAATATAGGCCCTCTGTGTATGCCCTAGTAGCTGGATACAAGTGCTCTGTGAACACATCACCCTGGTAGTATTTTATGAAGTTTCCATACAAATGCCTCAAGCATTCTCTATATTCCGCTTGAGGGAAAACTTTGCCCACTGCAGTCTGTAAGGAAAATGGGCCCTAAGCCTTGTGCTTAGTTCCCTAAATGTGTTTTTGGTGGTTGAGTTGACAACACATACCATTTGGGACTAATGTATGTGCAACTATTTTTGTTTAAGTCCCAGGGGTGCAAAAAGATGGACTTGGGGTACAAACACCTCAAAGGAGGACCTAAAAGACAAAAGAGAGGACCCAATCCTTTGTAAATGTGTGGCTTGTAAGTCTTGAGAGACCCTTCAGAGTGTGGAGTGGCTGCCACCTTACTTGTGAGAGAGAGGAAGGCCCTCGGCATGTTGGCCAAAAGCTTCCCATAGTGGAGACGGCGGGGTAGCACCGCGAGAAGGACTCGAAAGACCCCAACGGCCCAGACATGAGGCCGCTAGTCGCATACTATGCGAGAGAAGGGCTCAGTGTGGGTGTGTACCGAGGATATCCGGAGACTCGACCATGGTTGCTTGACTTCCGCATAAGTCACTTTGCCATCCTCCACCCTTGCGTGGGTGAGGCCATACTCCTTTGAGGATTGTGCGAGAGCAAAGCCTACGGGGGCGCCAAACGAGGAGTAGGGGGTAGAGGCACGTTGGCCTCCCCGAACCTTGGGAAAAATATCGCCGTGTCTCCATTGTGTGCCATCGCCGACATCGTCATCCGGAGTTTGCATTCTCTCTACCTATCTCTTTAGCTTCCGCATTTACATTCTTGCAATTGTTTGCTTACATTTCTAGACTAGCTTGATAGGTTAGTTCCTAGGTGGAACTAGGTTGCAAGTCTTAGGCCATGGTAGAATTAGCAACACTTAGCAAAACCGTAGTAGCACATAGCTAGATTTTTATTGCATAGGTTTTGCTTAGTAGTTGTAGTTTTTAGAGAGCCATAGTTTAGAAATCCTAATTCACCCCCTCTTAGGCATCGGTCCAACCTTCAATCGGTATCAGAGCTGGGCCGCTCAATCTAGTCCATTTTATTGTCAGTAGAGCTCACAACTCGTATTTGGACTTTTGGCTTCACCGCCGGATTGAGTATCTGAGACGTCTTAGAGTGGGAGGATGAGTACCTGAAGCGCTTCTCACTTTGATGGCACGAACTATCCCTATTCGTGTGTTAGAATAGCTAGTTATTTAGATGACATAGGGTTGGATGTTTGCAGCGTGACGAAGGAAGGAACGAAACCCCTCTCTCGGCCGGAAAAACTGACAAAAGTCGATGAGAAAGAAATGCAATTCAATGCCATTGCTCATGACACCTTGTTCGGGTCTTTGAGCATTGATGTATTTAATAGGGTATATAGCCTCTCGAGCGCTCATGAGATTTGGCAAACGCTCCAAGCACTCCATGATGGCACTAGTGATGTCATGGAGCAAAAGCTTGGCTTGGTTAGAAGAGCTTTAAATTCTTTTTCTATGCTTCCTAATGAATTGGCTAATGACATGTACTCACGTCTAAATGTTATTGTCAATGAGTTCAATTCAATAGGTGACACCAAGTTAAGCGATGCTGATGTCTCAAGGAAGATCTTCGAGGTGCTTCCACAAGGAAAATATGCAAGTATCATCACCTATCTTCTCAATCAAGATATGAGCAACATGACGCCGATGAAGGTTCTTGGCAAGGTCATAGCTTTTGAGCACTACAAAGGGATTGGCCAAGATACCTGTTCATCCAAGTCACATGCTCTCACCATTCATGGTGAAAAGAAGAAGATGAAGAAGGGTAAGAGCAAGAAAGAAGCAAGCTCAAGCTCAAGTGAAGAAGACAAAGAAGATAGTGATGAAGATGATCAACCCTAATGCTCCTCCTCTGATGAAGATGAAGAGATTGCAATATTGATCAAGAGGATGGACAAAGCATTGAAGAAGTTCAACTCCAAAGGGCGTCCCCATCACCATTGAGGACATTGAGTACAACCGCCAAAGGATGAAGGAAAGGAAAAGCGGTTGTTTCGGATGTGGTGAGAAGGGTCACTTTGCAGACTTATGTCCCATTCTTGCTAAGGTGGAAAAGAAGAAGAGGCACAGGCTCAAGAAGAAAGAAAAAGAAAGAGATAGGCACAAGGCGCTCACAAGCATCGGCAAGTGGGTAGATGTGTCAAGCGATGAAGATCATCACAAAAAGCACTCCCATAAGCCTACTTCACGGAAATCATCATCTACATCACACAAGTGCCTCATGGCCAAAGGTAAAAATGAAAGCGATGTAAGTAATGACAATGCCCCCTCATATGATGAGTTCGTTTCCCTTGTCCATGAATAACAAGTAGCTATAGATGATTTAAGATGCAAAAACAAGAGTCTTAAAGCTCAATTGGCTTGCTCATCAACCAATTATGAAGAATTGGTGCTTAAGTTTGATATGGTTGTTGACCATAATGATGAGCTAACTAAGAAAATTAAGGCTCTTGAATTAAAAGCTACTTCAACTCATGCATCCACATCTTCTTTTGAAATATCTAAAATGGATGTTTCCACCTCTTGCGATTCAACTGTTGAACCTCACTCACCCCTTTGCAAGCCATTTGTTAGTTGGTATGAAGAATCTTGCAGAGAGGAGGTTGCCATTGAAAACGAGATACTTAAGCAAGAGTTGGGTCGGCTCATGAAGGATGTGGCAAGGCTACAAGGTCAAAGGGAGCAAACCCAACCTCCTCAAGATAACCACCCCAAGGTGGTGAAGAAGCTTGAGGAGAGTCAAACGGTGGTGTCCTTCCTTTGCAACAAAGAAGGCCACAAGTCCTACATGTGTAGGTCCAAGCAAAAAGGAGAGGTCAAGAAGGGAGAGGGAAAACAAAAGAAGACTGTCACTCCCAAGGCACCATAAGGCCACAAAGGGTAAAAGAGGACTTGGAGACTTGGCTACATTTGGATGTACGGTTACAAGTTAAGAAAGTGAAGTGATGAAGCTCATCTCATACCCAAGTCCTCCATATGTATGGTGACTAGGTTTGCTTTTAATTGGTATTTCCTTTAGCATCTAGTTGCCCTACTTTGGCTAGGCTTTGCATGAGCATATTTAAATTCAAGTAATGCATGCCTTGGCTATCTTATGGTGGGTTTCTTGTGTTTCACTCTAACCCATGAGCAACCTACATGGTTTTTTAGTTTAGGTAGTTGTTTGGCACTAGTTTTATTTCCTATCTTTTGTGCCAAAGTCCAAATCATAGGGTGAGCTCCTCAGTTGGACTTGAATGTCTAGTGCATGTCTCTCACAAGCAATTCAATGCTTGTATGCACACTTTGAGGGGGAGCCTATCCTATGGTTTGTGTCACTTTGAGACTAGCAATGTTTCCAAGTTTATCATATGTGTAGTCTCACCCATGTCCCCAGAGGTACACATGAAGTTAAGGAAAATGGGCTTCAAATTGGTAACACAGTCCTAGATGTATATTTTCAATTGATATCATATATGGCTACCTCCATGCATAATATAGTTTAAGCCTCCTCTCATCTTAATTGGCATTGTGCATATGGTTTGTCTACCATCTTATGTATGCACACCTTTAGGGGGAGCTTAGCCTATGTTATGTGAGTCTCATGTATTGTGATCCATTTGTCTTCCATATCTTAAGGATCATAGTATGTGGGACTCTCCCTTGTGCTTTTAATGCTCTCCTTTTCGGTGTTTGATTCCAAAGGGGGGATAAATTGTGGACCCAAGCAAGCTAGCAAGGAGTTGAACATGAACCGAGAAGGAAAGATCAAAGAAGACCAAAAGGGGGTTGCTGCATGATCAAGAACAATGGGGGAGAAATGAAGATCAAGATCGAAGCAATGGTCCAAGAAAAAGAGGGAAGCGACATTGGAGTAAGGGAGAGCTTTATGTCCATTGACCGCAAGAAGGGGACAAGATAATGGCAAGGGCAAGACATGAGCAAATTCTTCCAATCATTTTGGAATGAAACTTCATTTGCTTCATTTGGTATCATTGCATATTTCAATTAGCATCCTTTGATCTTGCCTTTTCATTGCATCCTAACAAGTAGTATGTTCAAATTCCTTCAATTGGTATTATTTTTTGATTGCTTGGTTGTATTGTCATCAATCACCAAAAAAAGGGGGAGATTATAAGGAAAATGGGCCCTAAGCCTTATGCTTAGTTCCCTAAATGTGTTTTTGGTGGTTGAGTTGACAACACATACCATTTGGGACTAATGTATGCGCAAGTGTTTTTGTTTAAGTCCCAATGGTGCAAAAAGATGGACTTGGAGTACAAACACTTCAAAGGAGGACCTAAAAGACACAAGAAAAGACCCAAGCCATCGATCATCGGAACCGTGAAGTCCTAAAATGGTGGTCCCACTGACCAGTCTGCAGGCTGATTTTTTGGAGCATTAAGAGGTCCGGAGAAGCCCCGTCGAGAGGTCCGGCAACAAGAAGAAGCCCAAGATTGAAGACTTGAAGAACTGGTGCATTTACATGCACCGGACGGTCTGGTGGCCCACCACCGGACATTCTGGGCAGAAAAGGAAAGAGCGACCAAGTCCCGGTGCTGTATGCACCGGACCGTCCAGTGGCTCACCGCCGGACCGTCCGGTGGTGCCATCAGACGTTATAGACAGAGGACTCCACATTACGAAGACCCAGCGCCAATACCCACCGGACCGTCTGGTGGTGCAGCACCGGACCGTCCGGTGGCTCTAACGGTTGAATTCTCAAGTCGAACGGTCGACTCAACGGCTAGCTAGTTACACGCATCGGACCGTCTGATGGTGACACAGAAAAGAGGGAGAAAGCTCCCAACGGCTAGTTTGGAGGTAGTGTGGCTATATATGCCCACATGGCTGGACTCCACATTGTGGTTGGAGACTCCTAAGCTAACACAAGTGTTGAGGCACCCATTTGATCCATCCATAGAGCCGCATACACTGATTTGTGAGCCCAACCACCACATGAGCAAATGGACACATCTTGGCATAGCGAGAGCTTTCATAGCATCTTGGCTTAGGCCTATTTGTCTAGTACCCATGCCTGCGTGCATGTATATCCTTTGTAAGTGTGGGGCTTGTAAGTCTTGCGAGACCCTTCGGAGTGTGGAGTGGCCACCACCTTACTTGTGAGAGGAAGGAAGGCCCTCAGCACGTTGGCCAAAAGCTTCCCATAGTGAGACGGCGGGGTAGCACCGTGAGAAGGACTCAGAAGACCCCAATGGCCCCGACAATCCTCTACCCTTGTGTGGATGAGGCCGTAGTTGCAGACTACGCGAGAGAAGGGCTCGTGTGGGTGTGTACCGAGGATATCCAGAGACCCGACCGTGGTTGCTTGACATCCGCAGAAGTCACTTTGCCATCCTCCACCCTTGCGTGGGCGAGGCCGCACTCCTTTGAGGATTGCGTGAGAGCAAAGCCTATGGGGGCGCCAAACGAGGAGTAGGGGGTAGAGGCACATTGGCCTCCCCGAACCTCTGGAAAAATATCACCATGTCTCCATCGTGTGCCATCGCCGACATCGTCATCGGGAGTTTGCATTCTCTCTACCTATCTCTTTAGCTTCCACATTTACATTCTTGCAATTGTGTGCTTACATTTCTAGACTAGCTTGATAGGTTAGTTCCTAGGTGGAACTAGGTTGCAAGTCTTGGCTACGGTAGAATTAGCAACACTTAGCAAAACCGTAGTGCACATAGCTAGATTTTTATTGCATAGGTTTTGCTTAGTAGTTGTAGTTTTTAGAGAGCCATAATTTTAGAAATCCTAATTCACCCCTCTTAGGCGTT